>NC_051169.1:66803032-67530532 GCF_013339725.1 Rhipicephalus microplus
CCTATACACGATTTTCTTTTCGACTCGTGGGCGTCGCCATCTTGGAATGATAAGCGTTTGTATGAAGATTTTCTATGTCACAATGCGAAATAATCATTAGGTCTGAGAGCTGGGCTAGTTGGTGAGATATTATGTAAACATATGGTGTAGTAGCGCGAATTCGACGGGGAGACAGAGGACAATAAAACACGACACTCGCAACTCAATTTATTTCAGAAGCAGCACTTCATACATATGAAGTGCTGCTTCGGAAATAAAATTAGTTGCGAGTGTAGCGAGTGTCGTGTTTTCTTGTCCTCTGTGTCCCCGTAGAGTTTGCGCTACTACACCATATGTTAAAATGAAGTAATCACGGTCATGAAACGTTGAATCTGCCGGCAAAGCAGTTTCTTGCGTGCGAGTTCACCATAGCACTGTTTGTTTATTTGATACGAATACTTAACCGCACTGTTATCAGTCCAAGATGGCGGCGCTTGAGCGCGTTTGTAAAATGGTGTATACTTCACGGGAATTGCGGCACTACTTCGCCACGTACGATCATGGCCAGCCTAGACTGCACCTGAACGCTCGCTTCTTACGGCCTTCGCACCGGGTGCCATGCCTCTCGCCGCTGCTTTGAGGGGGGCACTGCGACCCTGACCCTCCTCCGTGCAGCACACGCAACGCCGGTACATGATTTCGGGTGAGCTTTTTCACTCACCACGCGTTGCAAAACAAGTGAAAAACAAAGAAGAATAAATAGCCCTCGACGAGAGTAGGCGCTGACACGGGAAAGAGTTTTCTCATGCGGCACGCTGGCACACACCTTTCATGGCGGAAGCGTCTTTTGCATACGACAGTTGATGCACACTTGTCGTTGACGATGAGGTTGTCTCTCAAGATATTCTTTTGCCATTTAGCGCACAGCTCAGCACTGCTTGGGAATTAGTGAAAAGAAACACCAAGTGTTTTCCCCGAACGGTACTTGCAGTACGGAACACAGCAACACGCTATCACACAACTATTAAATACCCATGCACGTACAGCGCGTACTGAGGGATGCACGACCGCCTTCTCGAGTCGATAAATTACTGCAGACTGAACACTGAGAAAGCATCGAACAAAATGCAGCCGCGCGTTGGAGAAATCCCAGAATAAAGAGAGCCACGCTTGAGAGAAAGAGAAATAGACAACAACCTGCTTGTCGCACTAGGCCACAAGACAATTCATGCAGATTTCTTGGGAAAAAAAGCTGCTTACTTGCCGAAAAGTTGAAATGTCGTGGATTTTTCTTTCTGAACATGTTCTTCCACGAACTCGAATAAGAGAGCAGAACTGATTTGCACTAGAGAGTTTTAGTTCCAGAGCAAGCAGTTTTCGAGCGTAAGCAGCTGCGTTCTTCGCATTTTTCGTGGATGTCGCTTGCAGCAAAAAGTAACGCAGACGAGCTTGGGGTCCCCGCAATTAATGTTAAATTTCCAGGTGGTGTTAACGCCATGACAACGTACATTACCACACTCAGGGCGAGCCATTCGATATCGTTATTCGGCAGCAAGAGTAGATCTTTTCTTTTTTTTTTACTTTCTTTGTCAGGCCCTATACGCAGTTATTTTTAACCATTAAATATACAACTTACGTACGTATTTCAAGGAGCTGTCAAGCTGCCGACCGCAGCTTTTAGCCCCAAAAACCACTCCAAATTTATATGAAAAATCAATAGAACACAGCTAGCTCGTACTTTCTGTAAGCGACCTCTCTTAATTGCAGAATGTTGTTCAACGAGACCAAGGACCAAAGGTATTTGGTGCTCTCTGCTTGCAGAACAGGCGTAGCGTTGGTAATCTCTCTATCTCTGATCGTTGCCAGTGCTATATGCCTCCAGCATTATGCCTCGTTAGCCGATTCTTCCACTTTTTTTTTTGTTACTGAGGTTCAGCTTGTGTTATCCACGAGCACAAGCATACCTACAATTTGCGACGAGACGTCTGCTGACATTAGTTTTATTTCTTTTTTTTTTTGTTTAAAGGAGACAATCCTCCTTTTACCCTCAATTTCTAGAATAATTCCCCTCTTCGTTGAGAACCCCCATTCCATGGTGTCACATCGAGCAACGCTCTTGTGCCGTGTGCACGGTGCAAGAAATGCAAGGTTTAAAGCCAGCAATGTGAGGGTTGCAGCGCCCCTACCACCGACGCGTGGCGAAACATACTCAGACTCCCTCGCTACGGGTGAGAAAAGGAAGCACGCGCATGTGCAGTGCCCCTGCTGCCACCCGTTTGCCGCTCCGGCCATGACAAGCAATTAAGCCCCGACTTGGTGGTGGTGGTAGCGGTTAGAAGATGAGAAAAGGCACCTAATTTTTGCAACCCGGTAGGGAGCACGGCGCAGTGCCTCCCCGACTTTCTACACATATACAGTACACACCTCTATCACCCCATCCTCTTTCATTCCCAGTCCCCTACAAGGCACTGCGCCGTGTCGCCCAAGAGGCAGACAGAAATTAGGTATCTGCTTCGCCCCTTTCTAGAATCACTCAATCAAAGTCCAGCCATGGTATGATAAGGGAAACAATTGACGCAGTACGTTCCATACTGCAAAATAAAACAGCCGTTATGAAAGAGAGACCAACGAGTTAAAACCCAAATACTGTGTTGCTTTCAGGCTTCCTCGCGTTTCCCTCATTTGTTTATTTATTTATTTATTTATTTGTGCGATCGAGTAGACATGTTCAGTGCGGTGTGTCCGATATCCTCTCTATCTTACGCGATGCAGGAGGTGCGTGGCGAGGTTTACCAAGTGGACGACCGAATGTTGGAGGTCCTCGACCGGCTCGAGTCGCACCCCGACTACTACGTCCGGTCGCAGGAAGACATTCTCATGCTGTCGCAGCCGAAGTCCCCGACGGGGTGTACGTGGAAGGTACACCACCAACACCACCGACGGAGGCCGGAGACAGGCGAAACGCGTGGATCTACTTCGTCCGCAAGTTCGAGCGGCAACTGCTGTCGCTTCCGAGCGTGCCACAGTACACCGGAAAGCCGGAAATCAAATGGCCGGAGCTTAAGGGCGACGAGACCGCACGAACATTTCTGGACAACGAGTTTCAACACATAGCAGCAAGTGCGCTAGGCGGGTGTGGGAATTAGCGTTTGCCAAACAAGAATGAGAAAGGAAAATTAAATGGGTGTTTTATAAAATGTCCGCGGGTGGCTTCCTCACTATATTAGATGCCCTGCGAGGCGAATCTTATGAGAATCAGAGCTAAACGAAGCATGTTTGTTTGTTGTTATTGTTTTATGGATCACCATTCATGTTCTGTGCTGCTCAATTCAACGATGTTTAGTTAGAAAGCTTTTCGCAAAGCCTTCAATATTACTGTACCGTTGTTATTATTGTGAAATTAATTATATATGAACAGTATCAACAGGTTTTCACCGTCACCATCACCATAATGCTTTCCGTATAGAGGTCAAACTGATAAACTCCCACCGTACATCATATGTTCCAACTTCTAACCACCGGTATAACCTCCTCAGCGGGGGCGATGGACGCAGCTGCAGCAAAGGTCAAACGAGAGGCTACTGAAGCAGAGAAGAAACTATAGCATAAAAAACGGGAGGGGAGAGAAATCAACTGAGCAGCAACGTGTGAAACTTGATTTTAAGGGCACGACCGTGATCGCTGACGCGCGCGTTATCTCGACGTAGGCATCATCATCATCAGCAGGAGCAGCAGCCTGACTACACCCATGCACTGCAGGATAAAGGCCTCTCCCATGAACACTGTGAAGACATTATTCTCTGTAAAAGCACCCAGGAATGATAATGTGTCATAGCAGCACCGCTTAGTTTCTAAATCATGTCAGGGCGAAGCGACGCTGAAAAGTGGGCAAGTGGAGGGGGAGGGGGGTTGCACCCCCCCTTCGGCTACGCCACTGCCTATGATGCGTCAATCAACGACCTGGTATATTGCTTTCTGCTGCCACGCTATACCTGCGAACTCTTTAATTTCATCGGTCCCCCTAACTTTCTGTCTCCCCCCCGTGCGTTTGCCTTCTCTGGGAATCCAGTCAGGTAGCCTTAATTGCCAGCACTTATCATGCCTACGAGCTGCGTCCCCAGCCCATGTCCATTTATTCTTCTTGATTTCAACTATGAGATCCTTAACTCTGGTTTGTTCCCTGACTCATTTTTCTCTCTTCCTGTGTTTTGAGGTTACACCTATCATTTTCCTTTCCATCGCTCGCTGCATACTCCCCAATACAAGCTGAAGTCTCCTTGTAAGCCTCCAGGTTTCTGCTCCGTAGAGGGGTTAGTGGCAGATTACCATTCATGATTTGAGAATGCTTGTCAAATGTGATCCACCCCATCCTTATTCTTCTAGTTGTTTCACTCTCATGTTCGGCTCCGCGATTAAGACCTGTCCTAAGTAGACATATTCCTTTACAAGTTCCAACGTCTCTTCCACCTATCGCAACGTGCTGTTTTCTGCGGACACTGTTGCGCATTACTTTAGTTTGTTGCATAGTAATTTTCAGACCCACTTTTCTGCTTTCCGTGTCCAGTTCCATAATCATTAGCTGTAATTGGTTCCCTTGAGTTACTCATCAAGGCAATGTGATCAGCAAATCGCAGCTTACCAATGATACTGTCTATTACCTCTTACCCCTAACTCTTCCCAATCTAGAGCCCTGAAAACCACCTGTACACACGCGGTAAACAGCATTGCAGAGATAATGTGTCCCTACCTTACACATTTCTTTATTGGTATTCTGTCTATTTCTTTACGGAAAACTATGGTGGCTGTGGATACGCTGTAGATTTCTTCCCGAATGTTTACGTAGGGCTCTTCAATGCCCTGATTCTGTAGTGCCTGCATCACAGCAAACGCCTTCTCGTATATGAAGGCTACGTAAAGGGGTTGGTTGTACTCCACGCATTTCACCATCCCCTGATTGATAGTATGAATATGATCTATTGTGGAGTAGCCTGTACGAAATCCTGCTTGGTCCTTTAGTTCATTGAACTCTGATGTCGCCCTAGTTCCATAGGCTAATATTTTTGTGAATAGCTTGGAGAGAACGTACAGCACACTGATCGGCCAGTAATTTTGTCCTTAATTTCTCCTTTCTTATAGATTAAGATCATGTTGGCATTCTTCCAAGATTCTGGTACTTTTCCCGACAAGAGACTTTGCGTATTAAGGTGGCCAGTTTTTCTAACACAATTTCTCCGCTATCTTTCAGCAGGTGCGTTTTGACTTATTCTCACCAATGGCTTTACCTCTTCGCATTCCTTCTAGGGCTTTCATTATTCCCCCTATCGCTACTGGTAGGATGCAGAGTCCTTCTGGGCTATTATTGCTTCTCACTATATCACTCTGGTTGTGTCGGCTTCTGTGATCCTATCCTATTTACATTGGTTATGAAATCACCTTCCTTGTCCCTGCAACACCTTTTTAACATAGTGAGAAAATGCTGCCGATCGGTTGTGGAGCCTCCCGAGAACACGCGAGCCAAATAATATAGCGCAGCACGTTGCCTGGAATTCACGATAAATTATCAAAGTCAGCTAACAATTGCTTTTTTTTTCTCTCGACAAATGACGGACGAAGCTCAACGATCACTTGTTGAAGGCCATCTATCAGCCATTGGCTGATTTGAATATGGCGCGCTCGGTAGTTACAGAGATCGCCGCGGGAGGCCGCGGCTTATCCACGCGTCGAACTATCGGTTAAGAAGAAAGTGAAGGAAACGGAGACTGACATGTGGAAAATGGGCATGATTAAGAAGTCCGCACTAGAGATCTATCGAACTTTTAAGCAGGAAATTGCCAAGGAAAGGATCTATGATAATACTCGGGGTAGTTCTCTACTGTTTGAGGCCAGGACGGGAGTACTGCGAACCAAGACATATCGGGCCAAATACGAAGCGGTAGACACAGTATGCAGTGCGTGTGGAGAGGAAGAAGAAACTGCCGAACACTTGATAATGTTCTGTAAAGGGCTTCACCCTATAGTTCAGGATGATGGCGCAGAGTTTTTCAAAGCACTGGGGTTTAGGGACCGGGAGGACAAAATAGACTTTAAGCAAGTAGACTTAACTAGAAGGAGGTTATCTGATTGGTGGCTAAAGTCAAGGCACGAGTGAAAATTAAACTCTTCACTGCAAAATACGAATCCTCAAACTCACTTTTTAAGGAAAAAATGAATAAATATAGTTTTGAGTTCATTAAGTCTTACGGCTTGGTGGCGCTAGCCACCGCCCGATCTAAAGGGTACAGCCATATCCATCCATCCATCCATCCATGCACGCGGGATTACACTGAGAAGCCGCGCATTCGAAAAAAAAAAACAAATAAAGTGCTCAAGGTCACGAGGCGCAGGTGACGTAGTTTCTTTGCCCCTGCCATTCCTCCCTGCTTAGCTTCTAGCGCTATCATCGGGACGAGAGAAGAGAAATGCAATTTCAGCGTGCGAAAAATATTTGTAGCTGCACTCGCACCACACCAATTCTTAAAATTTTTGCAGCGTCGAGTTCGTAAGGCAATAAGCTCTTCCAGTGAATTCATTTCATGGTTACTTAAAAAAGTGTTTAGGGGCGCCTCTGATGATGATGATTATGACATGGTGTTTATTGGCGCAAGGGCCAAAAAGCGCCATGAACTACGATGACTGAAAAGCAATGGTACGCTAATGAAGTGATATGAACAGGATACGAACAATGATAGCGTTGCGCGGCTGTAAGGGGCCTGAAATTGCGCGCCCGAGGGCGGGTTGATACTCAAAAACATTAAAATCATGGCGGTGACGTGAAACGTGTGGCGCTGGAATAAATGGTGGGGTTGGTTGTGAGGGGCGCCGCAGCCGCGACTTCTGTACAAAGGACGAGCTACGGATCATCTCGTTGTATGGGGGTGAAAACTATGCACATCTTTTAAAAACGTAAAAAGTGACTGAAGTTTAGAAAGCGGATCCCTACCGATGAGCACGATAGGATGTCTACTAATATAGCTGCTGTCGGTAGGGCAATGAAAAGTGTTTTTTTTTTACCTTAAATAATCTAAACCACTACACTGAACCAGGATGCGGAGTACCGTAAGTGGATCTCCACACCTCACACAGATGAGTTGGTCATCGCCGGACAAAAACTATGAATGTGTAGAATGTGTGGGTCCTCTCTGGAGCCTCGTAAGTGTAACTTGTGTGTAGCGTGATCTCGACACTGATGGCCGATTTCCAAGTATCGGTTTAATAACATGTAATTTGTTGTTAACATGTTTGGGTTAACTGGCGGAACATGGGAGAGGCCTTTGTCCTGCAATGGACGTAGTCAGGCTGATGATGAAGATGATGATGATGAAGATGAATTTGTTGTCTGCTTGCCTATCCCATAGGCTCTGCCAGCACGCCCTGAGATCTAGTCGTAAGAAAGGTTTCATGTCAAGTGAAGGGACGGCCATGGGTGTATTGGCGGGTGCGTAGTCATACGCAGACAGCTGGTCTTCTGCCACGTTTCAAGCGATCTCACTGTGCCCTGGCACCCAGCACACAAAAACATGTCGTTTGAGCGCGTAGATACCGCATAAAAGATAGATACACAAGTAACGGATTTTTATGTTTTTTTGTGTGTGTTTTCAAAGCTGTCACGACGCTCAGCGAATTTGTGTATACAATCATTTCAGGGCCCCTTCAAGAAGTAAGTGACGCATTCTGGTTCTCACTTGTATTGGCAGCTGGAGGTTGCTGAGTACATACAGACATATCCAGGCTTCAAAGCAGCTGTAATGAAGCCGATACTGAGAAAGGCCGCGCAAGAGTTCAAGGACAGGTGTGTATGTGTGTGTGTTTGTGTGTATTTGTATGACGTGCTTCTTGCCATTCGCCACCGTCGAGCCCTTCACTGTATGCTGTTACACGATAAGACGTTCTCGAAATGATAAGAGCGTGGCTGTTGCATTGACGCACTTGAAGCAACTACTAATGTGGAATAAAAACGAATTTTCGTACCCAGGGGCGACCGTTGTTTTATTTGGAGAAAACGACAAACAAATAATCATGCACATGTAAATCTAGTTAATTAGAGGTCACTGGGATTGTGAAAGATCAATAAAACATACAAAAAGCTGGATGTAGGGAACTTGGAATTACTGAAAGTAATGAAAGGTAGTCGTTTGCTGTACCTGCTACAGTTAGATGCTCTAAGGGGTACTTAGCCAGCAATAACCGTTCCCAACTCTGCCGTGAACCCCGGAAAGCGGTGGGTCTCCCTGCTTTTGGCGAAAAAAAAAAAAAAATCCGGCATCGTGGTCAATTAGGGTTGTGCTTCACTGCAGCACAGTGGTGACATGCGGGCAGCGAGTCTCTTGCTTCTCGCAGCGTGCCGTGGTCCCATCGTTCGCTCATTCTTTATGGTAAACAAAGAATTTATTTACCAATAAGAGGCCAGTGCGACGGAATTCTCGCAGTATTCTAGCCCGAAAACATGATAATTGAAGTTTGCGAAGTAGGCGTTGCAGGCAAGAACTCCGCCAGCAATACAAACGTGCGGTTTGCCGGAGCAACTGCCAATCACAGGTTCGCATTCTTCGCGAATTCCTTCAGAGCGTCTTTTATTATACTTTTCCTTTTCCAGAAACAATGGGCCAATTATGACGCGCTGACGGTGCGAGAAGCATGCGATATGCTGCCCACGTGTCACTGCTGTATTGCAGTGAAGCACGTTTTTTTTATTTTTGATCACGCACAACATGGTAGTTTTTACGTTTTCTTTCTTTTTTTTCTCTCTATATATATCTGCCAGCAGCGAGGCTGGGGTGCTTCAAGTGTCACTCATTAGTATGGCTAAACTCCATTGTCTTGTAGGTCTTAAAGCCTATATTTTTCATGGATTTGCGGTGAAACAAATTGCGATCGGGAATCGCGACATGACTCCCGATGTTTTAAATGCGAAGCATTTCTTAGCAAACTTCGGCGACATTGAGCTATCTATCTATCTATCTATCTATCTAGCCTCTTACATTTGGGTGCTCTCGTGGTCACCCCCTAACTTGGCGTGAACCAAAATTAGCATGGGAGGGTAAGATGGTTTGACGAATATGACGCGTTGGTCCAGACCTGAGTAATGTCACAATCCCGTCGTGTACGTCGTCAAACACTTCCCGCCAGACAGTAACTTATACCCACAGGCGGGTATGGGCCACTGGTATGCGGGCATGTGCCACAGGTGATTGTCACTTAAATATCTACCCAGAAACGACGACAACACACATGGCCAATTTTAACGCGTGAGCGTTAAGCAGTACCCGACATCGGTAGCGTCGACCCAACGAAGGCATAGAATAAATGTCAGTGTTAAGAGAAACTTGACACAGGCAGCATTTACCCCCCGGCGAATGCAAATAATAAATTTCAGGGTGCCAGCAGGAATCGAACCCAAGCATTCTGCGTGGCAGTCAAGCATTTTACCAGAGAGCTATGCCAGGTCTCGGAACTACTTTTCAAATAGATGATAATCTTCGTGAAACGTCAATAGTGGTTGCAGTGCTGCCTACCCAATTTTATAAACATTACATATGTACTCCCTTGATACAGCCGTTACGTTGCGTTAATCTTAATAGTGGTTAGGTGTCATGCGTTGTAGCAGTGATTTACGTGGCAGCGTTAGGGCCAGCATGTTCGCAAGCATCAGCACTTCATATCGGCTTCTGGTGTTGCTAATACGCGTGTTCCAGTTGACATCGTTGCGCAAGTGCACACAACTGGTTATATAAACATCTGAAACTCTTCAACATATGCCTGTGCATGCAACATTTGTATATATATAGCGTCATTTCATGACGTGTCGCTCAGTTAAAAAAAATGCAAAACGGTCACCTTCCCTCCGCATGCTTCGAATAAGGTCGATTCCCAGGTATACGTGGGATCTGCCGAATTTTTAAACTAGGGTACATCCTCGAACAACTAGGCATAGGTTATCATACGCAACACGGAGAAAAGGCAGACGTGCCTGCGAGGGTGAGGGACAGAATAGTGGTCCTTCCGTTACCGAGAAATATGCACCCCGTGTATCACGCTGGTAGGAGAAACAGACGGGCGCGGTATTTGCAGAGGAAATTCGGCAAGTGCAAAGAAGCGGTCTTCGTTGACGCGGCTCGTTACGCGTGCAAGTGCGGCTTCGTGGCTGCGGTATAGTCGACCACGAAGGCGAATGCAAGACGAGCGTTACGGTTAAAACCCAGCACGCAGAGACGGCCGAGGAGGTGGCCATCGCCCTTGCGGTGGCATCACTGAGGCCGAAGTAGTGATCAGCGACTCGCAGGTGGCGATACGAAACTATGCTAACGGCCGGGTGTCCCGGGAGCTGCTGCAAATATTAGCGATCAACGCGGAAAGAATACGAATAAAAAATGATACATTTGTGATATGGACACCTGCCCACACGCACTGCCCTCTGGCCGGCAAAGAGGCTGCAGACGCGGCGGCTCGAGAGCTCACGAACCGAGCAGCTGCGCATGCCGATGCCGCCTCTACCGAGGCCACACGCGGAAAAGTGTGGGAGTGGGAGGAACGTATGACTAGCCACAGTGAGCACTACAAGCTCGGTAGGCGTAAATGCCCACCACCACATAGCAAATTAACTAGGAAGCAGTCATTTGCATGGGGAAAACTCTAAACAGACACTTTTCCAAATCCAGTGATCTTCCGCCTCTGTTACCCTGACCTGTATTCGGCAGATAAATGCAAAGCATGTGAATCTTGGGCAACCCTGGGGCATATGTTATGGGAGTGCTCGAGTCTCAACGACGCAGTCAGCAGTACCAACGAGGAGCCAGTCTCGAACCGCAGGGCGCGCTGGGGCTCTGCTCAGCTGCGCATTAGAACTATGGGCCGTCCAGCGAGCCGAGGAAGCCGCCCAAGCCCAAGGGCTCGCAGCCGGTGCCTACGCCGGGGTTTAAGCCCACCCCGATTTATCATCGCCGGACTCTTAATAAATGTTGTTTCTTTCTCTCTCATCACATGAAAATCATGACATGTATGTCATGAATGTCATGATTTACATGTCATGGCCCTGCTACTCTCGCGGTGGTTTCGTTCACATGGCATGTTGCAAAACTGGTATGGTATGACATGATTGCATGGCGAACACAAGCGAGAGACGCTAACATGAAAATCATGAAATGCATGTCATGTAACAACATGACTACATGCCACGCTCATGATGCGCTCGCGGCCGTTTCGCTAGCGTCACGTATACCAAATTTGGCATTACGGTAAGTGGATGGTTCACGAAGGTATGGGACTGCTGCAAACATGATACTCATTAAATGCGTGTCATGTAACAACATGACTACATGCCACGCTTATGATACGCTGGCGGCCGTTTCACTAGCTTCACTTATACGAAATTTAGTATTACGGGACGTGAATGGATGACGAAGGTATGATACTAGCAGGGGCAGCGCCAGGATGTCTTTACTGGGGGGGCAACCACGAAAAGTGAGTTCCTCCGGGGGTGGGGGGGGGGGGGGGGGGGGGGGGCAAGCTAGCTCTGCTCCTACTAGGTTTTCAATATATGCTTCCAGGCACTTGGGTGGGCATAGGGGGGCAGGCGAGAATTTTGGAAGGGCTCCAGCCCACCCTTGCCCCCCCCCCCCCCCCCCTGGCGCCGCCCCTGGATACTAGTGCAAACATGATGTACATACGATGCGTATCTTGTAACAACATGATTACATGCTACGCTCATGAAGCGCTCGTGGCCGTTTCGCTAGCTTCACATGTACCAAACTCGGTATTACGCGACGCGAACGGACGACATAGGTAAACAACTCATCCAAACATGATAATCACGACATGCCTGTAATGTAGCAACATGACTACATACCACACTCACGATGCGCTCGCGGCCATTTTGCTAGCTTCACATTTGCCAAATTTGGTATGGCGTGACGTCAATGGATGACGAAGGTATGTGACTGGTGCAAACATGATAATGCGTGTTTCAGCGCATTTGCGGTGATGCGGTAATGCGTGTTTCAGCGGTAATGCGTGTTTCAGCGCAAACATGAGCATGCGTGTTTCAGCGCGTCCAGCATCCCTCCGTCACGAAAACAGGGAGACGCAGTGTTGCCTGGGTAACACATCAGCGCGAATTTCGCACCAGTTGCCGTCTTGCCGCGCCGACGGACGCTGGTCGCGTTGGTCGCGCATGGCGTCAGACTATAGAGTGCTCGCGTTTTGCTAACGTAGGGTCACTGTGCCCAGCGTGCGCATGCGTCAAACCTACATTGGAGTATTTATTTGGGCCCTTCATGATGCGCTCGCGGCCGTTTTGCTAGCTCCAC
The DNA here is from genome assembly GCF_013339725.1 of Rhipicephalus microplus. NCBI lineage: Eukaryota > Metazoa > Arthropoda > Arachnida > Ixodida > Ixodidae > Rhipicephalus > Rhipicephalus microplus. The sequence goes on from NC_051169.1 coordinate 66,815,353, forward strand.
ATATACCAAATTTGGTGTTGCATGACGCCAATGGATGGCGAAATATATGACTGGTGAAATCACGATAATCCTTTCACGCGTGGCATGTAAGAACATGACAACATACCACGCTAATAGCGTGCTCAAGGCCGTTTCGCTAGCTCCACATATACTAAATTTGGTATCAGGTGACGTGAATAGATGACGAAGGTAAACGACACATCCAAACATGATAATCATGACACGGAAGTCATGTACGGCATGATTTAGCTCCACCTCGTAACTTCGTGCCGATTTTAAAGTGACATTTCGACCTTTTCGCATATAATCGGTTCCTACTGTACGTGGGACCTGCCAATTTTTTTGAACTAATTAACCGGGCCGGGGCTGACCACCGATTCAAATACGGTATCGCAGAAAATTTTCGAATGAATCTTTTCTGGTAAACTGGCGGCTTTCGGCTTCGTGTGTTGTCCGCCACACGCAGATAACAAATATCAAAACCTGCACTTGCATCTTTTTTGTTTTTTTAGGGGTGTTGCAACTTTGTCACACCAGATGTCGCTTGGTTCACACCTGTGGTTACAGGGAATGCAGTGTACTAGAATGAGGCAGTGTGCTCACAGAAGGGCGGAGAGTGACGCACTTCATGTCGTCGCCGACAGGCAGCGCGGCTCTCAGCGTCACCTGACGCTTTCCGACGGGCTGAAAGGCACGGCTCTTGCGCGTTGCTGTTTCGCGCGTAAAAAAAAGTCAAAGTTACGACGTGTGTGCTGATTTTCTGTGTGTCGTGAAATTAATTACTGCCATTTTGACTGATTTACGGAGGGTGGGTGATGTTTTAAGCGGCTATTGTAACAGGGCGTGCACTTGAAAGCATTCAAGCTTTCTTTTTATTTACCTGCTAATCGATACGACTTTATATGCTATTTCGCCACTGTAGCGATAATAGTGACTTCACTCTCGCCATTCAAGCCCAACTGTGCATATACAAACAACACCTCATTATGCAATTCTTTTTCTTTTTGCATATGAGCGGGTCTAATTGTAACTAGCCTGCTTAATGCGTTTTTTTTTTTCGAATCATGGATGGTTGGGATAGCTTGGATTTATGATAAATGTACACGCATCGTAATCTTAACATAATTTTTAATTACAGTTGTAGATAATACAGTCATCAAGGCCGGTTAGCTCTTAGGCGAATGTGGTATTAACTAACCTAATAAAAGAAGTATCTATGCATGGTTACTTCATTGATTGATATGTAGGGTTTAATGGCCCAAGACTACCACGTGACTATGAAAGACGTCGTAGTGGAAGGCTCGGAAATGCAGCCGCCGCAGCCGAGATTCGATCCCGCGACCTGCGAGTTAGCAGCCGAGTACCTTAGCCCCTAGACCACCACGGCGAGGCTATGCGGCGAGGCTATGCACAATGAGTGCATAAGAAACACTATACACCACTTGCGCAGACACATTTTTACTACACCGTAGAATTGAATTTCACCAGTTCTTCAGCAGCATGAATAAAACAGGACACGAAGAAACACTCGACAGCATCACGTGCTGACAAATATATTTTATTTGCACAACACCATGCCAGCGGCAAGCACAGGACCGGGTTAACTGGCGGAACATGGGAGAGGCCTTTGTCCTGCAGTGGACGTAGTCAGGCTGATGATGATGCCTATGTAAGCGGGACTATGCGAAAATGATTGCTATATATCAATATAGATTTTAAAAAATGCAGAAATTTCCTCTCGCGGTCAAAGAATAAACAGATAGAACAAGCGTGAATAAATATCAGCTAATCAACCACAAAAATAAAAAAGAAATATGGAAGGAATATACTGAATGTAATTCCAAAGCCTATCAGTAGGCATCCAAAGGCCGAAGACAGAAACACTCTTGCTATGCAACTACGATGCAAAGGACTATCAATGCGCGCGCAATAAGGTTAATCTACGCATATAAGGTTAAAGGCTAGCGACAAATGTAAAAACAAATAATGAAAAGATCAAAATAGGGCAAAACAATGAAATAACCCACACAAAACTACCCAGAAAAGCAAATTCTACGTCATTATATAGGTGACTGGTTGGCGTAGTTGTCCTCAGCTAGAAGTTGAAATTTGAAAATGCTGATCACGTAATGTTTCACTGATTGATTTCTCCGGCTTCCCTAAAGCACGATTATGGGTTTGGAGTGTTTTCTTGCTTTTTTTTAATTTTTTTAATCGCGCTTGGCGTTGCTGTCACTTCTAAATGGGTCCAGTTCTTTCTGTCGTCAAACACTGCCCCGAAAATTTCTGTGCACGTACGCAACATGCTTTGTGTACGTGACCACCGGAGGTTGAAAAAAGTGTGTCCTTCCCGTCCAGATGCAGCGTGTTACGAGCCGCGTCGGTGGCCGCAGCGGACCCAGTAGGTAGCGTGGAGCTGGGTGGTGGTCGTCATTCCGCAGGCCACGGGGACGTTCAGAACTCCAGAGAGCTGAGGCAGAGGGACCGGCGTAGAGGAAAACTTAACAAGACGTTTATTTGCAACATGTCGAACAGTAACGTCCGAACGACGACACTTCTCACGACACTCTCCTGTTTCTTTCTGCCGGGCTGCTCCCGCTGCCTCGCCGGGCAGTTCCGAAGATAGGGGTGGAAAAATCACTTCGGGGAACCAACCACTCATAGAGAGCACAACACAAGTATCCCTTCACACACGTGGCAGATGAAACGTGGCACACACGCGGGGACTAGGAAGCGACCACGCAGGAGAAATTCATGGCAGTCGCTCCTGTAGCATACAACCGGCCTTCCGCACATTCCAGAGGGGCCCGCCCGTAGCCACTGCCCCGCAGGCGAAGCGCTGCCGAGACAAATACAGCCGGTGCAGGTGACAACCCGTACCCCACAAAAGAATGTCCGAGATGATGGGAAGGCACGCTTGGGGGCAGCCGGCCCAAGGACTTCTTTACCGCTTTGTAACAAGCCACAGGCCGTTTTCGAGACAGCTGTCATTGACGGATACACACAGGTGCCGATCCTTCAGAAAAACCAGCATTCACAAGTGCAGCAAGGCGGCACGTGTGATACCAACAAAGGTCCTTCAAATGAATCAATGGTGTGAACAAGAAGCTTCAAATACTTGGGCAAGCTAAAAACTACAAAAAAATAACGTACAAGATATCTGGCCCACTCTATATATGTGTACATTATTTATTTATCTGTTGCGTCAATGTGAAGGGCTTCTCCGTGCATCCATCCCTGTGTTTAATATCCCCCAAACTGCAGCGCAACCAACGAAACGCCAGGAACACGAGTACGCGCTTCACACACAGCAAGAGAAGTTTTCAGGATGGATGGATGGATTGATATGGCTGTATCCTTTAGATCGGGCTGTGGCTAACGTCACCAAGCCGTAATACTTCGTGAACCAAAAACTAGATTTATTTATTTTTTCCTTTAAATAGTGAGGTTGAGGACCTGTACTTTGCAGTGAAGGGTTTAATTTTCACCCGTGCCTTGACTGCAGTCACCAGTAAGATAACCTCCTTCTAGTTAGTTCTACCCGCTTAGTCTATTTTGCCCTCCCTGTCCCTAAACCCCACTGCTTTGAGAAACTCTGCGCCATCATCCTGAACTACCGGGTGAAGCCCTTTACAGAACATTACCAAGTGTTCGGCAGTTTCTTCCTCTCCACACGCGCTGCATACCGTGTCCTACCCCTTGTTGGGACTCCGGGTCCCGCGGTTCTCAGTTTGGTAGCGGGCCCCAGTCCAAGAAGCCCCTCGTCGAACAAGTGAGATGAGGCGCTCGTAAAAATGACAATTTATTTACATGGTTAGTAACTGAGAATTAGAAAGGAGGTGATCAAGTGATCAGGACTGTACATGAGAGCTGTTGAACTGTAGAACTTCAAATATACGAAAATCTTCGGCTTATATAGCGCCTCGTTGCCAACCCTGGGCGCATTGTCCGCGGCTCCCGCCATAGGGCGCTCCATGGTCTAGGTGCTCCACTCACGAAAGAGAGGAAAGGCACCACACAATGCATGAGGAGAGGGCACAGTCTACACGCTGCCCAAATATGGTCGCAAATGCACTGCACCGACGTTTTCGCACCCGTCACCAAGTTTCGCGCACGTCCGATGATATTGGCTTCGAAGATTCTTCTGGCAGCTGGGTGAGGTTCGAAAAACCAGCTGCAAGTACACGTGTCAAACTTGCCTGACTGCTTGGGTAGGACAATGTAGTGGTGGGCCAGCATATCTTCAAAATATGCCACCCCATTCAGCCGATCCTATGGAGAAAGGGGAAAAGGAATAGTCAACTAATCCCTCGTCACTGAGGCGGGCTCCCGCAAGGGCTGCAGCACATAGTACATTATCCTTTTCTTCACCCCCACATTCCACTCCTGGTTGTTTGCTAGAAGCTGTGGCGTAGCAGCACATATCCCGGGGCACTGCGCTGTGCTCCCGACCGGGTTGCAGAAATTAGGTGCCTTTTCTCATCTTATAACCACTACCACCATATCCCGGGGCTCCGCTTGTCCTCGCAAGATGCAGCCACAACCAATTTGGCTTTAGCTTGCAGCCTGAACTGCAAATACCATGCTGGTTCCGAGATTTCCAAATCCTCGGTGACCTTGAAAATGGCCCAGCTGCCTCCTTGTCTGCCTCGAAAGATTTGCTCGCAGCAAGCACAATGGCCTTTCTTGAGTCGAGCTCACAATGGCCTCTCTTGGCTCGTGTGTTTTCTCTGCGCGAACCAGTCCCGAACCCCTCCTTCAGGTTTTGCCGAGAGGAAATTAATCCGTCTTGACGCACACCCTCGCTTGGAATGCGTCGAAATATGTTCGCTCCTTTTCACAAAGGCCGAAAAACGTCAATATTGATGACGGTCGTAACACCCTTCGTATTTGGTCCGATATGTCTTGGTTCGCCATACTCCCGTCCTGGCCTCAAACAATTGAGAACTACCCGGAGTATTATCATATATCCTTTCCTTGGCGATTTCCTGCTTAAAAGTGCGATAGATCTCTAGCGCGGACTTCTTAATCATGCCAATTCTCCGCATATCGGTCAGGATGGATGGATGGATATGGCTGTACCCTGTAGATCGGGCGGTAGCTAGCGCCACCAAGCCGTAATACTTAATGAACCAAAAACTAGATTTATTTTTTTTTTCTTTAAAAAGTGAGTTTGAGGATTCGTACTTTGCAGTGAAGGGTTTAATTTTCACTCGTGCCTTGACTTTAGCCACCAATCAGATAACCTCCTTCTAGTTAAGTCTACCCGCCTAAAGCCTATTTTGCCCTCCCTGCCCCTAAACCCCAGTGCTTTGAAAACCTCTGCTCCATCATTCGGAACTATAGGGTGAAGCCCTTTACAGAACATTATCAAGTGTTCGGCAGTTTCTACTTCCTCTCCACACGCACTGGATACTGTGTCTACCCCTTCGTATTTGGCCCGATATGTCTTGGTTCGCAGTACTCCCGTCCTGGCCTCAAACAGTAGAGAACTACCCCGAGTATTATCATAGATCCTGGTTAAAAGTTCGATAGATCTCTAGTGCGGACTTCTTAATCATGTCCATTCTCCACATGTCAGTCTCCGTTTCCTTCACTTTCTTATTAACCGATAGTTCTTTTTGGTTTGGCCCCCTGCTGTTGTCTAAGTATTTACCAGTCAATTTCCTGGTTCGCTTCCTCCATCTTGTATCGACATTCGTAATGTACAAGTAGCTGAAAACCTTCCTAGCCTAACGCTCCTCCCCCATTTCTCTCAATCGCTTTTCAAATTTTATCTTGCTGCTAGCTCCCCTGCCCTCAAATGATGTCCATCCCATATCACCTTGTACTGCCTGATTTGGTGTATTCCCGTGAGCTCCTAAAGCAAGCCTACCTATTCCACGTTGCTTAATTTCTAATCTTGCTTGAACTTCTGATCTCATGCACAAGACCGCATTGCCGAACGTCAGCCCAGGAACCATGACCCCTTTCCATATTCCTCTCACATCATACCTATTTTAATTCCACAGTGCCCTATTTTTGATCACTGCTGCATTCCTGTTACCTTTAGTCGTCACGTATATTTCGTGTTCCCTCAGGTACTCGGTGCCATTGCTTATGCATACGCCCAGATATTTGTATTTATCTGTTATCTCTAGCGTGACCTCCTGTATTCTAAGCTCACTATCTTCGTTATCATTGAGAATCATGACTGCTGATTTTTCCTTACTGAATCTAAAATCTAACCTATCTCCCTCATTACCGCAGATGTCCATCAATCTCTGCAAATCTTCCTTGTTGTTGGCCATTAGCACTATATCATCTGCGTACATTAATGCTGGTAGTGCCTGGTCAATAAGTTTTCCTTGTTTGACTAAAGAGAGGTTGAAGCCAAGTCCACTTCCCTCTAATTTTGCCTCTAATCCTTGTAGGTACATCATGAATAATAAGGGTGACAGGGGGCACCCCTGCCTAAGCCCCCGTTTTACCTCTGCAGGCTTGGATACCTGTTTTTCCCACTTTATAACTACCTTGTTACCTTTATAGATACCCTGTAAAAGATTAGTGACTACATGTTCCACGCCTAGTGTGTCCAGTATTCCCCACAATTCCTCTTAAACCACGCTATCGTACGCTCCCTTGATATCCAAAAATGCTAGCCACAGGGGCCTATGTTTTTTTTCTGCTTTTTCGATGCACTGCGTCAGTGAGAACAGATTGTCTTCCAACCTCCTGTGTTTCCGAAACCCATTCTGCAGTTACCCCAGCACCCCCTCATCCTCTATCCACGCCTGCAGTCTTTCCTTTATAATCTGCATCGCCAGCCTGTAGACCACTGATGTCACTGTTATAGGACGGTAGTTGTTTATGTCAGCTTTGTCCCCCTTTCCTTTATAGATCATGCTCATCCTGCTAAGTTTCCATTCATCGGGAACTTCACCATCGATTATTATTGTGCTCACTGCCTCTCTCAAAGCCTGCTTAGACTTCGGACCTAATGTCTTTATCAGCCTAATTGGAATGCCATCTGGCCTGTTGATGTACTACTAGGAACCTTTTCTCAGCCCTTTCCCACTCTTGTTGTGAAAATGGAGCCATTGCACCACTTGATTCGTCCTTGTCTATTGTGGTGCATAAAGTACTTCTTTGTTGAAATTTTTCTGTCACCCTTGTTCTTATATATTCAATAGCTTCGTCCCCTTCTAGCCTAGCACCTTGGGCTGTAGTTATAAAACTCTGCTCTAGGCTCGTCTCATTTCTTAGGGAGTTTAGATGGTTCCAAAATTTCGCAGCTGCCTTTTTATCTTTTTTATGTACTTCTGCCAGCCACTGAGCTCCCTTCCTTCTAATCTTTTCATTGATCAGAAGGGATGCATCCCTTCTACAGCTTAGAAAGGTTGCCCATTTTCTTTCAACATCATCTGTCGGTTCACCCGCTGCTTAGCATGTTCTGTGTTCCCTAGAGGCTTCCTGACGTTTTGCTATGGCTCTCTTAACTTCCTCATCCCACCAACTTTTGGTTTGTGCCTTTTCTCTGTGCGAACCAGTCCCGAACCCCTCCTTCAGGTTTTGCCGAGAGGAAATTAATCCGTCTTGACGGCACACCCTCGCTTGGAATGCGTCGAAATATTTTCGCTCCTTTTCACAAAGGCCGAAAAACGTCAATATTGATGACGGTCGTAACACCCTTCGTATTAGGCCCGATATGTCTTGGTTCGCAATACTCCTGTCCTGGCCTCAAACAATAGAGAACTACCCCGAGTATTATCATATATCCTTTCCTTGGCAATTTCCTGCTTAAAAGTCCGATAGATCTCTAGCGCGGACTTCTTAATCATGCCAATTCTCCGCATATCGGTCAGGATGGATGGATGGATGGATGGATGGATATGGCTGTACCCTGTAGATCGGGCGGTGGCTAGCGCCACCAAGCCGTAATACTTAATGAACCAAAAACTAGATTTTTTTCTTTAAAAGGTGAGTTTGAGGATTCGTACTTTGCAGTGAAGGGTTTAATTTTCACTCGTGCCTTGACTTTAGCCACCAATCAGATAACCTCCTTCTAGTTAAATCTACCCGCTTAAAGTCTATTTTGCCCTCCCTGTCCCTAAACCCCAGTGCTTTGAAAAACTCTGCGCCATCATCCTGAACTATAGGGTGAAGCCCTTTACAGAACATTATCAAGTGTTCGGCAATTTCTTATTCCTCTCCACACGCACTGGATACTGGGTCTACCCCTTCGTATTTGGCCCGATATGTCTTGGTTCGCAGTAGTCCCGTCCTGGCCTCAAACAGTAGAGAACTACCCCGAGTATTATCATAGATCCTTTCCTTGGCAATTTCCTGGTTAAAAGTTCGATAGATCTCTAGTGCGGACTTCTTAATCATGTCCATTCTCCACATGTCAGTCTCCGTTTCCTTCACTTTCTTCTTAACCGATAGTTCTTTTTGGTTTGGCCACCTGCTGTTTTCTAAGTATTTACCAGTCAATTTCCTGGTTCGCTTCATCCATTTTGTATCGACATTCTTCATGTACAAGTAGCTGAAAACCTTCCTAGCCCAACGCTCCTCCCCCATTTCTCTCAATCGCTTCTCAAATTTTATCTTGCTGCTAGCTTCCCTGCCCTCAAACGAAGTCCATCCCATATCACCTTGTACTCCCTGATTTGGTGTATTCCCGTGGAATAGCTAGGTAAGCAAGCCTACCTATTCCACGTTGCTTAATTTCTAATCTTGCTTGAACTTCTGATCTCATGCACAAGACCGCATTGCCGAACGTCAGCCCAGGAACCATGACCCCTTTCCATATTCCTCTCACAACATCATACCTATTGTAATTCCACAGTGCCCTATTTTTCATGACTGCTGCATTCCTGTTACCTTTAGTCGTCACGTATATTTCGTGTTCCCTCAGATACTCGGTCCCATTGCTTATGCATACGCCCAGATATTTGTATTTATCTGTTATCTCTAGCGTGACCTCCTGTATTCTAAGCCCACTACCTTCGTTATCATTGAAAATCATGACTGCTGATTTTTCCTTACTGAATCTGAAATCTAACCTATCTCCCTCATTACCGCAGATGTCCATCATTCTGTGCAAATCTTCCTTGTTGTTGGCCATTAGCACTATATCATCTGCGTACATTAATGCACTATATCATGTGCGTACAGGAGAAACTTGTGGCAGCGCCCCTGGCGGGTGCCCAATCTGTCGACGCGGGGAGGGCCATGGCGGCGCAGCGCAGGGATAGGGCAGTGAGTACACTGCCCCCTTGTATTACACTGTACGTGGAAGCACTGGGGTTTAGGGACAGGGACATAGGCATATTAGCCGGGAGGAGGGCAATGGGGGCGCGAGCCCCCCACTGAGAAAAGTTGGGGTGGGGGGGGGGGGGGAGTTGAGCCCCCCAACTCTCGACAGTGGTCACTCTTGGCTGCACGCTGGGGAAACCAACGAGTAATGCGTAGTTTTCCATTACAACACTGTTTCCATCTCATCACTCAATCATGTTCTAATGGAAGAATTAAATTGTTACGAAGATAAATGACAACATAGCGAAAATTTGCCAACATCACCACTGTGATAATTATTCTTGTAGGATCTTACACACACACAAACACACACACAGGCAGGCTTGCCCCCCCCCCCCTCTCTCGCGAAAGAGTTGGTACGCCACCTGGCCAGGGAAAGCAAAATAGAACCTTAAGCGAGTAGAAATAATTAGGAGGTTATCTGATTAGGATTACAATCAAGGCACGAGTAATAATTAAATCTTTCACTGCAAAGTACCAGTACCTTAAATTCAATCTCAAAGGAAAAAAAAAAAAAAAACAAGAGGTATATCTAGTTTTGGGTTCACTAAGTATTACAGCTAGGAGGCGCTAGCCGCCGCCCGATCTAAAGGGTACAGCCATATCAATCCATCCATTCATCCATCGTAGAGTAACTGTGTATGCTCCCAACTAAAGGTAGCATTACTCTAACCTATCGTCGCGTTTTCGTCTCCGAAAAGCACGGCGCATGTCTCGTCGACCCCGGTGCGTATGTGCAGACGACCTACCCAAGAAAGAGTCCCATTAGGCAGGATTTCGAAATAACCTAGCTTTTCTAAATAACCGAGTTTGAATTCATTGCATGTTTGACCCCCCCTCCCCCCCCATTTGCGACAGAGGAAGAGTGGGAAGTTTTTTTTAAAACGATCTGTTGACAAATTAAAGCATGTATTCGATACTTCTGGGCCTACATAGTACACGGTTGTTGAGAATTGCCATACGTCACGCGGATGAAGACACAAAGTCGATATGGAGAAATGTCCGCGAATCTCTATTAGCCGAATGATTGGAAAAAACCGAAATCTGACTGACCCGAGTTCTGATTGCTTCTCTTGGCAACATAGAATTGGTTAGTGCGCTGGTGTCTTATGTATTTGTTTGAATTGAATCAAGACTGTAACAAATAAATAATATGTGTCGCTGGGGCCAAACAGGTGACTGCCACGCGAACTACCTTGGTGCGACTTTAACTCAAACCCCGTCTTCTAGTGGTATACGTTTAATTATGACGTCCTCCAGGAAAAAAATATAAAAATAATATGTATGTGCTGCATTAGTAAACATTCATTGCATTTTATAAGTATATCATTTATCTCCCTTTCCGTATTCCTTAAAGGGGCCCTGCGACACTTTTTGAACAGCCCTATTTAGCGCCGGCACACGTGTAGCGATGATTACTGAGACGAATTCAGCAAGAATGATACAAATTGGTGCACGAACAGTGCAGTTATGAGTCCTCAAAGTTCAAAACTCGAGCAGACGACGAGGAGAAACGTTCTCTTTCGTATTTCACTCGCCTGCTGACGTCAACGACCACTTCCAATCACAGCACGCGCCTCATAAAGACATTCCGGCATTGTCACCTCATGGTGGTCTTCACACAGTTCACTACCGCTCTTTTTAACAGCGTCGTTAGCATGGTTACTATGAACCACGTGCGTCGAGTAGAACCTTAGAAGACGCTCCCACGGTCACACTGTGTAAAAGTGCACACATACACTTTGGGCAGGGTTACTTCTCAGCTTGCATGCAAGACTAGTTATACGTCAACGCCGGCGCACACCGCCCGTCGCATATTGTTAGCTCGCTAAAAACGCGGCATGCCTTTCCATGTTTAGTTGCTTGCTGGCGTACATATCCTCGTTCGCAGGCTGTGTTGTGTTCGTTCTTTCCAAAATGCATTTTCGTACCACACGTTTAGAGTTACTGTAAAGGTAGCATATCAAGTAACTCTACACATGTTGGTACTGTGGCGCCATCTAGAGCGTGTAATCCGATTCATCTTCTAATCTCGGTGATGCTTATTCTGCAGCCCCCAAGACTGGATTCGCACTAACGGTGGCGTTTGTGCACGCCAACCTAGCCTAACAATCGTTATTTTGTTTTATAGAGCCTACAATAAAGTATCCACTACTAGTACCCAACGTTGTGAAAGGATGCGGCGCGACGAGTGGTTACTACACAACAGAACGCTCGTGCCACCAGGAGGCAGCCCTCGAATAAACATAAATTTATTTTTATTTTTGTTCGCGTTTTCATTCTTCTACTCACATGCGGTGGCTCTCTTGTCGAAAGTATTTTGCCAACGGTTTCGCCTGGTAACAAAAAAAAAAATCATGCTTTCTATGGAAAATCTACTGTTGATTTAGCTCCATAACCTGACTTCCTGGAAAGTTCAGTTTTGTTGTATGTGCGGCAGTACTTTTTAAGAACGATCAGGGGGACATCACGTGACGCCAATACAATCCCCAAACCTCTCCTAACCATTATCTATCCGCTAATGTCAATCTACTGCTGTGATGACATGGAAAATTGAACACAACACTCAAACCTTTTCTGTCAGCACAGCTCATAAACCTTCCGAAATGATTTGAGACCCAGCTAAATCAAAAGAGAAGATTATGGAAAGATACAAAAAAATATACGGGCATAATCACCGATTCGTTGCAAACTGAATGTGCAAATCACAACGCAGTTTTGCAAAGCGAAGTTCATACAACTAGAAAAATGCGTGCAGTTGAAAATACTGCTACTCTTGAAGACACATTTTTGCTTGCTCTTTAAATAAATATTCTTGTCAATTAAACCTGCACTGCCCGGAGGTCGCTTAAACTTGCTTAGCCAAATAGCATCCTCTAAAAATTTAATGTATATAGGGTGCAGATAGAAAATGCTTATGACACAATATTTTAGTAGTGTCTTTGTAGTAACCAGCATTTTATGCTCACTGAACCTTTTCCTCATGCAACTGTAGTTTGCCAGTCTACATTGCAAGTACATATTGTCACGTCACTCCAGGGGGTGTCGACAAGATTTACTGACGTCTGAGCAACAGGGCTCTAACCAAGCGCGTCGGTTGGGCTTGTTTGCCAGAGCGAGGGCCCACGTGCACTTCTTTCTTCTCTGTGGTGTGGGCCTTCACCTTGGCATACGACCCACTACTAGAAAGAGGTGGCAATATTCCCCCTCAACAACAAAAAAAGAGCATCGTCCCGATGCTGCAAAGTTATTGAAAAAAAAACCAAAACAAAGTAGTTTAAACAATGAAAAAGGGCACCAATAATGAAATGTTAGACGCGATAAGTTCACCAATGATGAGGCAATTGTCGGAGCACAAATAAAAAAACACAGGAAAAGTGGTCTTTTAGGAACGCGCAAAATAGGGCTTCATGCGCACCACGTGAACTATGCAGAGGTCGGTTGTTTTCGTTGTACCCATCGTGACGACGTAGCGTCCGAAACCACTTCGTAGTTTACGTCGCTCACGCGGTGCAATACTTTATACGGACCGAAGTATCTGCTGAGCAACTTTTCGGAGAGGCCACGGCGTCGAACAGGGGTCCAAATCCAAACTTGGTCTCCCGGTCTGTAAGATACGTCATTGTGACGCATATTGTAACGTCGTGCATCAACCTGTTGCTGCTGACCAATGTGTAGCCGGGCGAGCTGGCGAGTTTCCTCGGCACGCTCTGCAAATTCTTCTGCGTCAGTTGTTAATTGATCGGCGCCTTCACAAGGAAGCATCGCATCCAGCATCGTCTGAACTTCGCGGCCGTAGAGAAGGCGAAACGGTGTAAATCGGGTTGTTTCTTGAACGGCGGTGTTATAAGCGAACGTCACATAAGGCAAAATGCGATCCCATGTTTTGTGTTGGACGTCGATGTACATGGAGATCATGTTTGTGACTGTCTTATTTAGTCGCTCGGCTAAGCCATTGCTCTGCGGATGGTAAGCAGTCGTCGTTCGATGCCTAGTGTTACTTAGTCGAAAAACTTCATCAATAAGTTGTGCAGTGAACGCTGTTCCTCTGTCGGTTATCACTGTAGATGGAGCACCGTGGCGCAGAACAATGTGGCACATGAAGAACTGTGCTACCTCAGAAGCCGTGGCTCGTGGTATCGCCTGTGTCTCAGCATAGCGGGTCAAATAGTCAGTTGCAACAATGACCCGTTTGTTGCCGTCAGACGATAAAGGAAATGGGCCGAGAATGTCCATGCCAACTTGGTCAAATGGCTTGTGGGGTGGATCAATTGGCTGAAGTAATCCAGCCGGCTTGCTTGGTGGCGACTTTCGACGCTGGCATTCGCGACAGCTTTTAACGTACTGCTTCACGCTTGCAGAAAGTCCGGGCCAGTAGTACGCCTCACTTACTCTGGCGAGCGTTCGTGAGTAACCTAGATGACCAAATGTGGGCTCGTCATGACACGCAGAGAGGACTTCATCCCGCATGTCCTTCGGAACGACGAGGAGGTAAGCGCGGCTCGTAGGACGGGCGTTTTTTTTGTACAGGACATTATCTCGGAGGCAGAAAGATGTCACGACGCGAGATAGATGGCGAGGTATAACGGCGCTATGACCCTCCAGATAGTCGATGAGCGGTCGAATCTCTTCATCCTCTCGCTGGCGTCTGCTCAAGTCAGATGAGCTAAGGGCGCCCAGGAAACCGTCATCGTCCTCTTCTTCTTGATTGACTAAAGGTATGGGTGCACGTGACAGCGTATCAGCGTCTTCATGCTTCCGTCCAGACTTATATACGATGGTAACATCAAATTCCTGTAGACGCAAGCTCCATCGGGCCAGTCGTCCAGAGGGATCACGAATGTTTACCAACCAGCAGAGGGCATGGTGGTCCGTCACCACTTTAAATGGACGACCATAGAGGTACGGGCGAAACTTGGTGATCACCCACACTACTGCGAGACACTCTTTCTCTGTGGTCGTGTAATTCACCTCGGTACGGGACAGTGAGCGGCTGGCATAGGCTATGACTCTTTCTTTGCCGTGTTGATGCTGGACGAGCACTGCGCCGAGGCCGATGTTACTGGCGTCAGTGTGCACCTCTGTGTCAGCATTTTCGTCAAAATGCGCAAGAACAGGGGCTGATTGCATCCGCTGTCGTAGCTCGGCAAAAGCAGCCTGTTGTTCGATAGCCCATACAAACGGTGTGTCGTCGCGTGTAAGGCGAGTCAAGGGTTCCGCTATCTTCGAAAACCCTCTAATAAATCGTCGATAGTAGGCGCACAAACCCAGAAAACGCCGAACAGTCTTTTTGTCTGTAGGATGCGGAAACGCGGCTACAGCGGCAAGTTTGTCGGGGTCGGGTCGTACTCCATTCGCATTGACTACATGGCCAAGGAATTTGAGCTCTTCATAACCAAAGTGACACTTCTGCGGTTTGAGTGTAAGATCTGCTGATTGAATAGCCTGTAGCACACTCCTGAGGCGGTGAAGGTGTTGCTGGAAGGTTTCAGAAAAAACGACAACATCTTGTCGACACCCCCTGGAGTGACGTGACAATATGTTAGCATTAGGACTTTAATCTGACTACAGCTCCTTGCAATGTCATTTATTCTGGGCTTGCATCTGTCTTGATCATATGGCCGTTAAGGGACAAAATACTTATTATGTTCGACTTTATAATGATTCACTCAATTATTTTACTTCACGCATGCTTGCATCAAAATTCATGAAAAGGTGTTATTCAACTATAATACAACAGACTAGGAACTCAACAATCACGTTATACAAATTTTTTTTTAATATGTTATCACCATTTTTTTTTTGAATATGTTATCATCACATTGAAAATAAAAATTTATGCATGCTCAAAAATAAGCAACATGGGCTTGCACATGCATACATTTCACACTACTATGTAAAAGACTTGGTTATAGTGAACTAGAATATGATATTCTAGTTCACTATAGCCTTGGTATTGTAGACCTGTCCATGTTCTAAAAAAAAAAAAAATACAAGTGCTAAAAGAAATGTCTTTCTAACATTAGAAAATGTCTGGAAACTCGCCAATCTTTCGCTCGGGCAAAAGGAGCAGGAAAGAGACGTTGCCACTCGCTCAAGAAATGTACATTGAAGGTTTCATGAAAGAAAATCTATCACTTGCAATAGGAGCATCTGTTGAGCTGGTGGGTGTAGCAACATGTTTAATGCAGCACAAAATGAAGAGTAAGGAAACCATAAGCGCAAGGGTAAGTGCTGACTCAAAACTAAAAATATTGTTGCAGAAATTAGGCGTGTGAAAGTAAAAGAAGTGAAGAACATGAAAAGAGTGCAGAAGTGATAAAAGTAAATAGCTAACATTGCATATCACTTCAGTGGCACACATGTTGAGCAGATAAGCAGTCTTGCTCCTTGTTCAAGACGACACTTGACAAATGCACGTGTCTCCTATGCAGCCCCCTGATAGGGAAAGCTTCAATAACTTCTCTAGTTGTTTGGCATCAACGTCTTGATTGATTTGTGAAGTTTAACGTCCCAAAACCACTATATAATTATGAGACGCCGTAGTGGAGGGCTCCGGAAATTTCGACCACCTGGGGTTCTTTAACGTGCACCCAAATCTGAGTACACGGGCCTACAACGTTTTCACCTCCATCGGAAATGCAGCCGCCACAGCCGGGATTTGATCCCGCGACCTGTGGGTCCGCAGTTGAGTACCTCAGCCACTAGACCACCGTGGCGGGGCATCAACGTCTTGACGGAATATTGAATGAACAAAAATGGCTGAGCAACCACACGTTACAATGCGACACAAGATGCAACGAACTAGGTTTCTTGAGTGATTGATCAAACCCCCTTAAACACACATTAATGGAGCTGCCAGGAAATCCCACATATAACTTAACACATTTATGTAGAGTACGCTACACAGTACAGCATTTGCAAGGTATGAAAATTGACACCTATGCTTATTTCCTCGGACACAAGCTCTTTCATTGTCATGTCACTATTTTTTCCTCCTAATGAGTGGGTGAATTCTGTAAAGTTTTTTGTGGAGCAGACAATACTTGTTGAACATCGTATCTTAACAAAATTGCTCACGTCATGTGAAAGTTCACACACATTTGGTAGTACTGCGAATAATTTGTACATGTTTTAATGCTTTTTTTTTTTCTCAAATAATCCAGATTTCTCACTCATTTCTTTAGCTTCTCAGTCTACAAGTAGCTAGCACTTCTGCGGGGTAATCGCCATTTTCAAGCACATCTAAGCAGAGAAGCTGTTCTCTGTACTATGGGCCCAAAAATTTGTTGCAGTTGATCCAAGGGCTGAATCACCATGCCCCTTTTAACAACCTTTGAGTGTTTCAAAAGGCATGGCCCGAGTTCAATAGTTTTTAGATGATCCGACACCTTCCATTCGAAGCTAATCATGTCTGCTGACACTGTGTGTCAAGATTTTAAAAACCATCCCTTCCTTTCTTTTTCCAAAACAACCGATTTCAGGGAACACTTATTCCCCTTTACGACAACCACATAACTCTTAATACTTACCTCTTAGTGTATTTTACAGATCCTAGTCTGGCCAGCTCATAAAGGTAAAGTTACAGTAGAGCCAAGCCATATGCTTTATCTCAGATATAGCGCCCACAGATATTCTTTAATTTGTAAACATGCAAATCGTTTCTTTGGCTGGCCACAAATGGAATACACCTTCCATAAATGATGCCCTCACTAACAACACATGATCTCTCAACTCCTTTTAAGTTGACGTTATTCATTTTATTTACAAAGAGTATGATACTAACATAAATTCTTATGTCACTCGCACCAAATTTTTGTCCTTCTCTTGCTTAAAGACAGCTATAGTCCTTCTTAGCCTGTTTGAAAAATGTCTTGCAGTGAATGCGCGACCACACTCCAACTTTCCAGGTTCTTTTGCACATCAGTTATAATCACTGTAGCTTCAAACACTGTTCAAACACATTTTTACATTTACCATGTTCGAGACAGTGGTAAAAAATTTCATTTCAGAACAGCCATGTAAAACTTGATCCTGACCTAATAACCCTAATAACGCTTAGTGCTTGTTTTATGTTGTTTCTTCTAGCATACAGTACCTTTACAGAATTATTAGAGGGGTGCTTACAAATGCCTGACTTTACCCCTTTCCAAATAAAATGCAAAAATGAGTGTCAGGGCATGTCAGAATGAAATACTCACCATGGTACAGAGCAAAGAATAAATGTTTGCAGCTGTTAGCCAATTTTTTTTTTTTTTTTTTTTTCAGATGAAACTAGTGATGGTAGGCAAACAAATTTTGTGTCATTGCAGTTATGGGCCACATAAATATTTCGTTTCTGTGTAGAAAAAGCACATTCAAGCTAATATGTCACAAACACAAAGACCCCGTAAAAACCAAACAGCCCCACAACAAACCTGGACATTTCATTCGAGGGCATTTCCCCACTGTATATTAGGTGTCCTGCAGACACCATTCCAACCTGCAATGCTCCTTCGTGAGCTGATGATTGAGCACGAACAAAATATGCTAGAAAAATATAGTCCATATGCCAAAATCGACAGAAGTGTGTAGGGTTTGTTATCTTCACTGTTCAAGAAGTGCGCGAGCATTTCGCAAAGTGATTGCCGAAACTTTCGAACAGTGGTCGAAAAAAAAACAACTAGATGCAGTCAAATCTCGTTTCGTCTATGTTAGAGAGTGACGGTGAAAACTTGCTTCATGTACATTGTTCTAAAATCAAAGGATTATAAACAGTCAGAGAATTCACTATGGCAATCCCCATGACAGTAGATGCAGTAAAATCTCGTTTCGTCTATGTTAGAGACTGACGGTGAAAACTTGCTTCATGTACATCGTTCTAAAATCAAAGGATTATAAACAGTCAGGAATTCACTATGGCAATCCCCATGACAGTATGCTATTCAACAAGAAATCGACCAGAAAAGTATGAATGAATTTCGCGTCACATGTCAGGCCTCTAGTACCGCCACCCAATGCAGAAAGTAAACCAAATTAGTTTTTTTAATCACAATGAATAGGCTCGCTAATCCAACAATGTGGCTTTCAAATTAAATACCCCGAGTTTCCAGTTATTCCCCCACTTCTCATGTGGCCTGTCCCTTCAGCCTATCAACTGCCCCGATCTTGAAGAAACACTTGAAGTATTCTCAGTACTACTTCTGTTGTCAAGACAGGCTACTGAGAAATTATACGTTGGCCAGCAAAACAACTGTTTAAATTAATTACCTAGAAAAGCAGCATACTGTGCTTTTCTAGCCACACGCATCTAGATGGTGCGTTGAATAACTGTAATAATATAATTTCATAACTCTGTCTTTTAACTTCCTATTAACAGCAAAGCTGTTAAAGCTGGAGGTAAAAGGTATGAAGGGGAAAACTATCATCATTATGAACAAGTACCTGCCACAGAAATGGTGAAATCCCACAACTCAACACGGGTTCCCTAAAGATGAACAAGGTAACAGTTAGCCCAAGAAATGGCTGCAAAGCAACATTGGAAAGTCAAAGACCATAAGTACATACGAGGGAATACTAGCGAATGGAAAGGGCAGTGGCAGCTGCGAAAAAAACCTTACACAGATGGAAGCTATAGGTCAACGACGACATGCCCATAGATCTATGAGCGGTGCGAATGCTCGATTTCAACACACAAGTCTCCGGAGTTTGGATAGTCTGTGTCATGTCTGCAACTGTTTGTGCTTTTACTTAAACCTCTCTGTGCCAAGTATCAACCTAGAAACAGCATAGCATGCCCTAGCAAAGGACTAGCAAATGCCTACAAGCAACCAGATTAGTCGTTTCGAATCGTCCGGTATAGCTGTTCAAAGGTGCCGTGACTTTGTGCAGGCTCCGTCATTTTGTGGTGAAATGTTTGAATTTATGGCACTTTATCACAGAGCCTTTCACGTCAACAAGTAGTCTGCAAATGTTTACCATACAACAATTTTATGGAGGCCCTGTGATTATTTTCTACTGTTCTTGTAACAAGAAAAAAAAAAAGAATGCCCAACAATATTGAGGAATATTTGTGAAACCACTAGTTTTCAGCGATTAAAGCACTGGTTTACTCCATTGTACTTTGACTATTTAATGAAAGTGTTACCACTGTTTACTTGAAATAAATTCAGGCCTGCAGTTAATGCATGCCAAATTAAATATTAACTATATTTAAGTACAAAATACGAATTGAGGTCATTCAGTAGTTATCAAAACCCATACTTTATACTGAATATCTTTTTTTAACACTGTGCGCTCTACTGCCCAGAAGAACACCAACAGGAAAATAGATGATGAACGAAAGCGCCAGAGAACATTTAAGATCACCACACCTGCGCAGAACACGCAGCACAGTCACAGAGAAAGTAATAAGTGCGGCCTTTCTGGAGTCCGTTGTATACTCTCTTAAGACACCAAAGTATAGTGCACCTGCAAGGTGCCCACTACACCATAATTTCTTTTTTATTTGGGAGCCACCTACTATACCATAATTGATTATTCTGCAGAGAGCATGGTACCTGCTACACACATATAAGGCATTATGTGAGCACTTTGTACTGAAGCTGATTACAATTAATTATGGTTGAGCTCTTTTAATGCGTTGGAAGCATTTCCCAACCCACTAATTACACAATTTGCATTGTATAACACGTGATGGTTATTTTACTCTTCCACCATGCAATATTACCCATGTTTATGCAATCCTTTGCCAGATGTGATGTCTGTATAGGGTCTTTTTGCAAAAGAGTATCAAGCACTGGTCTGGCTCTGTGGTGGAATACTCGAATGCCACACAGATGCTCCATGTTCGAATCCCATTCAATCCTAGATAATTTTTCTTTTATCCCTTTATTTCTTTCTATTTCATGTGATAGCGGTTACGGAAACTGTCGGAAGCTGCGGTCAATTACAGCATCAAATCTGGCTGTTCTTGTGATCTCATACCAGCTTTCACTGTAAAACAAGCTGCAAAGTATTCAGTTACGCCGAGGGCCAACAGCAGACAAGTTACGTGTGCCAAACAGTAATACTATATTTTAATGGTGCCCATAACAGATCTATATGTAAAATACATAGCGACTTTTTATTGCATATGCATCAGTGTTACAGTACCTCCACATATAGTCCTACTGGGGACATAGGCACCAATATGTCCAAGTGCTGCATAATCACATGGCTGCTCTCTGCTAATCTTTGCACAGATGAGTCAATAACAAAGATTAATGTCCAACAGGCTACAGGAGGTATATGATGGAAGAACCTATTATTTTTGACCATTTGTGTTTTTTCTCTTTAAAGCAAACCTTTCTTTTCGAACCTTCCTATGTTTTCCTGAACATGGCTACTGCTGATTGCTTGCCGAATAGTTCCAGGATACAATTTCGACTTCACTGAGGTACGAGCAACAATAGCTAATGTTGCAGAACTGTCTCGGTGAACACCTTTTGCTACCAACAAAAGAAAGTCGACTGGTGAAGCTGGCTCATACAGTGGCGCTTAATATGAGATGCGACATGGCGGCCATGGTTGAAGGTACCTCAAGCATATAGCAGTATTGACATGAGAGAGAAATGCTTGAAGGAAGAGTGGACGTCACAGACTGATGAGTGGGCGTTGCCCCTCTGGACCCTCTTGCACAATCGGACGCAAATATGCGACGTGGTAGCCATGTGACTTGCAATGCCTGCTTCTCCCCAAAGGATTATTCCCTGCCTGAACAGTCCTTATACTGCAGCAATGACACATTCGAAGTTAGTTTTAAGAGTGCCAGCAGTTTCAACAGAGTTTATGTTGATGACCCTTTTCTCTGTTAGTCGCCACATTGATTATGAGAAGCACTTTACCACTCATATTTGGCACGACTGTACAGGTGCAGCCGGGCCTGTTTTGCTAGTGAAGAGAGGGAGGACCATGACTGAGGGGAGCTGTGCTTACGTGGGAGAAAGGTGGCTTTACAGTGCACATGCATTAATCTGCATTGTCACCTAATGGCAGAGAGAAATTACATGTCTTTTCTTCCTTTCTTCAAGAACCACTACCACCACTGTCTGGGCATCAGCCGCCATTTGGGCTTCCATGGAAAGCTAAGCAATCAAAAGAAATAGCACAGAAAGCTAATGTACCTATTTAAACCCCTATAATAATGGCCTCATCTGATAGTGCGTTACAGCCTCCAGCAACATGAGGACTATACGAAATTGGACAAAGTGGAGAAAAATAAGCATTGCGTAAAGCAAGAACAATTTCGATATAACCAAAAGCAAGAGCAAATGACACTTAGCTTTATACAGATACTAAAGGTACACGTATCTGCGGCGAGATTTTAATTTGCGCAAACGGCAATGAACGCAAGTAACCTAGTCTATATGCTCACCTTGCACACATCACATAAGGCAAGAGTATCAAACTGGCAACCCACCCCAGGGCAATATGACCAAAGTTACCAAAATGAGAGCATTTAAAAGTTTTAGACATACCCAAAATCAGGCTACTTCGTGTTTTTTAGCAGAAGATTAAAGGATTAAAGAGCTGCCCCTTGGCCGTGTCAAAACAGCACATTCTACAAACAGCAAGCGCGGCCAAATTTTGTACTCATAAATGGCGCGTAGAGCTTGACAAGTAGACGTGCAGAAGGACAAGCAGAGTGTACAGTTCCCACATCAACCACAAGGTGTCTTCATACAAAATCCTGAGCCTCGCCGCGGTGGTTTAGTGGCTAAGGTACTCGGCTGCTGACCCACAGATCGCGGGATCGAATCCCGGCTGCGGCGGCTGCCTTTCCGATGGAGGCGGAAATGTCGTAGGCCCGTGTGCTCGGATTTGGGTGCAGGTTAAAGAACCCCAGGTGGTCAAAATTTCCGTAGCCCTCCACTACGGCGTCTCTCATAATCAAATGGTGGTTTTGGGACGTTAAACCCCACATATAAATCAATCTACAAAGGCCTGTGCTCCGTCTGTTTAATGCTACCAGTGACATTAGTGCCATTGGCTGACAGTTGGCAAAAATGAGAAGTTTTGTTGGGATCAGATGTGCTTCTTGTGAGTGGGTGCCACTATGCTCTACAGTCTGCTAAAATCACATGGTAGCATCTCCAATTCACATTTGTAGTGTGCAAAGGTCACAACACTCTGACATAGCGTTTTGCCCCTTTGATGTGTATTAATAAAAGCAGCCTACACAAAGATACAACTGCTAGAAATATTGAAAAAAAAAAATGCCTTAATCAAAAGAACTGTCCCTTGGTAAAAGCAGAGTTTAAAAAAGGGGGGGGGGGGCACTATATGTTGAACGGGCTAGCACATACCTGGCACACACAGCGTCGGTTTACATAAATTTAATGGGAAAAGAAACACCTATGTAGGTGGGCCGTGGATTCGAATCAATGAAATGTGAAGCTCCGCAAGTGGAATAGCAAACAACTGAGACCAAGTACTGCTGAGGGCTTTGCAACGCAGGAATTAAATCTCTGAACAGATCCAAAAGCGTGCTTTCACACACATAAACAGAATAGAAGAGCAGACAAAAAAAAAAAAAGATTACCCTGCCCTGTTCGCTTTGGTGGTCTGTGCGCTGGTACGCTTCTCGATCTGTTCGGATATGAATATAAAGCAAGTATACCTGCTCGTCACCTTGTTGACTAACTGCCTGCCAGATGACACGGTCAAATGCGGAGACCTCCATCACGTGAACGGCGCACCGGCAAGAATGGCCCAATCGTGAAGTTAGCACTGGGAATGTAGGCATATAGACCATGCTTTGTGACGCACGCTTTTGCAATATGCTATTTAGGCATGAAGGATATCTGATACTGATATACGTCTCCGTACACAAGGCCACGGTCGGTGCTGTCCTGCGCGTCAGCACAGGTTGGATCGTCGCAAGATATGTCAAAAACTGTTCTCTTTAGAGCGTGTCACGACGCTCCGTAAGTTTTTAACCACGCTTATCGCACTCGAAGGGCAACTGATATCAGGGTTAACTTCAACTGTGATTTTACACATATCCCGTTCCGCCGGTGTTTTAGGGCGCCGATTACACCGACATTCCGCCCGTTCGTTAACCATCGCCACCACTTTTTCACTCAAATTACAGTATCCACAGTCCACAGTACTCAAATTTACTGTGCTGTCATAGCACAATGTTGCCGGGCCCTAAATTATTCTTTCACTAGAATAAGATAGCTTTGTGTAGATCAGACACAGCTTTATTTTTTGTTTCAGGCGTAATAAAGCATGTGTTTTATTAAAATTCTGCTCAAAAACACTAAAAAACTAATTATGAGCTTGTTGAAGGTATAAAAGAAGATACAACTATTTATCAGTGATTACCTGTTGCTTGTCTGACGGAACAAACTGTACTGTGCACAAAACAAAGTACAGTAAAATTTTTTATTATATCAGAGCTTTAGGCAGTTGTAAGCACTGCTACTGGGCTTGCAGAGTTAGTATGATAACAGCTCATCCACATTTTTTGGCTGCAGTAAACACTGTAATGTTTTTTTTTTAGATATGTCTGTCTGTCTACAAGAGCAGACGACGTAACTTTTTGAGGTTGCCAGACCGAAAACGTGTTCAGCTTGCCCTCAAGAGCGCATGCGCACTTCATTCGACGTCCACCAGTCGGGAAGCGGCGGCTTGTCAAGAGGAAGTTTTGTTTTCCCAAGCAGACGCCGCTTGCCAGCAGGAGGGCTTTGAGCGGGTGAAATCGTGCTGCCGCTGGGTTGTCGATTCACGTGTATTTTTTCCCGCGGTGTTTTTGTGGGCGCCACGGGCCCGTGCCGGCCAGCGCGGACGCGCAGTCCGGTCCCTCCGGCGTGCTCGAGCGCTGCACCGTGACCCCGATTTGCGTTCGCCGAGAAAATGGCGATGGCGGCGGCGCAGGCGACGGCAACGACGATCAACCCTCCCCGGCGCAAGAGCGGCCCGAAGCGTCCTGCAGCCACGACAGCCCCCGAAGACTCGGACAGCGACGAAGCCACGGCACCGAAGCGAACCAAGAACGGAGATGGCGGGGCCCCAGAACACAGCGATGGTAAGCGCTCTCGCCTACACGCAGACGCGTGCTCGCGAGGCTTTTGTCTCCACGGCGCCGATCGGACATGGAGACGTACCGTGCCGAGCGCCGGGTTGGTGGAGGCCGCGTTCGCCGGCGCGTCCGATTTTCGCCTGTTGGCATTAGATCTGCAGGAAAAATTCTGGTTAACGACCTTTATGCGATGTAGTGGCTGAGACTTTCCGCCTTTACGGAGTGCGTAAAGAAGACGCGGATAGCTGAAACAGGCGCAAACGCGGCTGTGGGACCGGCTACCCGGTGTTACGTTCCTAAGGGCAAGAGTACGGTAGCTGGTCGCGTTTTGTTGCGAGCTGACACTCCGAGCTTTAAAAGCATGCAAGTAATTCCGCGACAAATGCCGCTGCCTCTTGGACTGAAATTTGGACGAGCCGTAATACGAGTTAATTATTCCTTTTAAAAAACAGCTTGTGTAGTTGGCGCGTCACGTAATAGCGCGGTTTTTCGCGCGCGCCCGCGTACGATTTCCTCTGACGCGAGCCGTTTTTCGATGCTTGCATGGCGGAGCCTGCACGGCGAGCGACGCCACAATGTCCGCCGCCGAGATCCTCGTCGGGGCGGGCGGACAAAGCGGCGATGTGGCGGGCGAGGCAGGCGGTGAGCCGTGCGAGCCGCAGGCGGGGGGCAAGGAGACCGGCGGTGGCGACGGGCGGGGGCCCGCCGCGTGTACGCCGATGCCCGATTGGCCTTCCCCGGCGGCGCCGCTCGGCGCGTGCATGCTACCTCGTTGCCGGGGTTGCGAGCGAGGGCGAGCGAACGATCTCGGGGTGGTGGCGCGCAGCAGCCGGCGCAGCCGTGGCAGCCCAACACCACCTAGAAGTTTTCTAGGTGGTGTTGGGCAGCCTTCCAGGCACACGGGGAAGCAACCGGTTTCCTGCTCCCCTACTCGCCGGCCGTATCCGGCGTGCGTGCGTCCGTACTCGTGCGACTCCGCCGTGCTTGCTCTCCCCTGATCGCCGTCTGCTTCGCTCGCTCGCTGGGCGCCGCTCGCCGGCTGCTGCGCTTCGACGATGACAGGCTTTCCGGAGGGGGGGAGTCGTTATTAATGCTCGCCCCGCGGGGAGCGCGCCGTGCTCGAGGGCTGGCGGGGACAGGCCGGGCGTTCGCCGCCGCCGTGTCCCTTCGACCGCTACCGCCGCTTTCGGCTCGGCTGAGCGCGGGGAGGGTGGCTGCGTGCCGCCAGCTTTTTTCCCCGTTCGTTGGCCGCTCTCGCGTGGGCTCTCTTTGAGCGCCGCTTGGCGATGAGTGTACGGTGTCGGGATCGTGTCGCGCCACTTCGACGCACGGCGGGGCCGCTCCGATTTTCAGTAGTGCCTTCGGTATGGCAGACATTTGCCGCGGCGTTCGATAACTTTGTTCGCTTTGCGTGATAATGTCACGCAAAGTAATTGGATCTGTTTGGCGCGTTTTTCTAAACTGCGAGTCTCCGTATTTGTCTGGTCGTGCAAGGCACGTGTGTTTGTTTACGTTTTATTTGCGCAACACGCGCTCCGGGAAGCAGACGACAGGTTAGACTAGAAATTGCAGCAGTGCTGCCACCTTCAAACGCCGCTATACTTTTTGCCCCCGTTTTGTCGTCTGCTACAGGCAACGGCGCTTTTGCGTTCCGGGTTCGTCTTATCAGACAACGTGGCATATCGTAACTACCCCCTTGTCTGAGCTGTCTGCATACGCGTGGTCACTGACGTTGCCGGATTAGAATGAATCGAGTCGTGTCGCACGAACGCAGTACTCTGAAGCCGTGATGTTCGTGTTGCAAACCGCGCCTACCATTGTCTCCAAGCCGAATCGGCTGTCTGCGGCGCCCTTTGGCGTGTTGAGCACGACGACCTGTTCATCAATGCTGCTGACGCCGGTGCTCGAGACCACCTGCCGTACGAGGGACCGTTGCGTAGTACCTGGTGGCGCCGCAACTGCCGTTTCGCGGGGGCTTTCGTGTCGACATGCGGAAGCTCTATGCGCGCCACTTTTGTCTCTCTCTCTCTCTGACGTTCTCTGCTGCTTGTTTATTTGTTACGCCTCGTTGACGGCGGCATATTTAAGATCAGTACAGCGTCCTAGCAGTATTTGGCGTGCCCGGCTAGGTATTTAGTAAATGTAAGTGCAGAATTTGACAAATATGGGTAGTAGAGGAAATTTAGACGAACAATATATATATGGATGGATGGAAAACCTTTTTTGCGAGATCGGGAGGCGCAGATCCTATGTCGCGATTGGCGGTACTTTGCCAGACTACGATAATCGTTCACAGCGTCTTGGGTTTTCCGCTTATTTACGTGCCAGTCACTTGTTCTGTGGGGGTGTGCAGTCAGCACTGTGGTTTATCAGTCCCCCATAAACCACCAACATCAGGCTGCTCTGACTTGCATAGCGTACATTTGCAAGCAGGATTTCACGATAATTTGCGTGGTTCAAATCTGGAACGGCAATTCGCCTGTTATTGAATGTACAACTCTCTCATGGTAAACGGTGAAGAGTTGCCCGGTACAGCAGCCACTGTGTGTGCAATTTACTGTTGCAATCTAGCGTTGTCGCTAATTTCGCTAGAGGGTAGCCAGGTAATTGTTATGCAAGCGTGCTTACGCTAGGATGAGAAGTTTCTTGCACACAGTTGTTTTACCTTGTTAAGTGAGCAACTAACCCTCAGGTCAATTGCTTTGGCTAGCTTTGGATGCCGGTGTCACTGCCACTAATAATGGTAGTGTGCCGAGTCTTGACATTCACACCAATATAACCATATCCAGCCTATTTGCATTACTTTTCACATCGAAGTTTGGAGCTAGTTGAGTTAAATTATCCCCAGTAGTCGTAAAAGGCCTTTACCATTTCCTACATACCCGAATACATGCTAAAGCGACGGTAAAAAGGCCTGCTGATGACCACTTTCTGCTGATTTCCAAGCTGCATTTTTCAATGACAGTATATAAAGTAAGGCTCCGCTGTAAATAGTTCACTGAAGTTTGGTTAGTATTAGATAAATATGCTTAATCTGAAGTCCCGTTATGGTACGTTTGTCTGCAAATCTTGCTGAGGTACAGAAAATTAGTAATTTGACAAAGTTGGCATCAGTTTTCTGTTTGATATTGGCACTTACAGGAGCTGATAGTAGGCCTAAAAAGCTTTTGGCAGTGTCCTAGCTGAAACTTTCATAATGGCACAGTTTGGAGCCCTAAGATAAGAGGCTTTGCTGTCAATTAAACTTGGGTACTTCCACAATTGTTAATGTATTTACTGCAGTTAGTTTCAAAATCACGCTGCATTTAGTATGCCGAGCTTTCTTTGCGCTTGATTTTGCCGAGAAGCATTGCCTGTTGGCCTAACTTGCCAAGCAGTGGCAGGATCGACTGGCCTGTTTCTCAGAAGAAAGCTTGCATTGTTAAGCTTGTATCATTGCCTGAAAAATTAATCCAGCTCTCTTTATTGTTCTTTCTATTAGTCTGTTGTAGCTGGCATAGCCCAAAGAAGCCTTATATTATTTGAGGTTTTTTTTTTTTTTTCCTGATTGCTTTCTGTAGTGCTGGAGCGTGTGTAGTACTAAATACCCAAATGAGCTGAGTATGTCAAAAATTATTATAATTGGTGCACCGTAACTGGAGCTATTAATCTATAAATTTCAAGACTTGAGCAGACTACGATAAAAAATGTTTCCTTTCATTCATATTGCAGTATGCTGTCACATTGCTGGTTGTTTCCAATCATCCCACACCTCTTATAGACGTGCCGCAAGTCTTGCTGCACAGTGGCCTCTAAAAAATGCTCTTCAATGCATTCTGCACTGCGTTCTAGCTTTTTTCAGCATATGGTGCTTAACACAATTTTTTTAATCTGGTAAATTGAGTGGTATTATAGTTTTAGTGCTAATTGTGTAGCCTAGCTGGGGCTGTTTGATTGTTACGTTGCGAGACGTGGCCTCTCAAGCAAACCGGAGCGCACAACTACTGCGATCACTTCCCGTTGCAAAACTTGGCACTGCTTTTAGGTCTAAGTGTTACAGGGTGCGTACTGGTCCTTGAAATCCTTGAAAACCTTTGAATTAGAAAAACTGGTTTTCAAGGCCCTTGAAAGTCCTGGAATTTTTCCTCATCCTTGAAAATCCTTGAATTTCCTGAGCAGTGCACTCCCAGATTGGCATTTCAACCTCCTTAATGTGGTAGATTGCTGTCAATCTAACAAACTCCCCAGTTCATAAACAGTAATCTACCACCATGAGCGCCAGTGGCGTACCAACTCTTTCGCGAGTGGGGGCAAACAACCTACCCCACTCGTAAGGTGGTGTATGTGTGTGTGTATGTATATATATATATATATATATATATATATATATATATATATATATATATATATATATATATATATATATATATATATATATATATATATATATATCTTTTCAATAGAGATGAAAAAGCTGTAGGCCCATGTGCTCAGATTTGTGTGCACGTTAAAGAAAAGGAACCCCAAGTGGTTGAAATTTCCAGAACCTTTCACCACGGGGTCTCTCGTAATAATGTGGTGGTTTTGGGACGTTAAACCCCACATATCAATCAATCAACTCACGACCACTCAGTCAGCATGCCCGTACACTAACCACTACACCACGCCATGCTACAGAACCATCTGATATGAAACAGGCCTGTGTAGGCATCGATGAGTCCTTTGCACACGGAGCGCGTGGGGTCTCCCTCACCAAACAGCGAACTGGGCATGTCTTGCCCCTTTCCTAGGTTCAGAGGGAGGCGGTGTTTGGCTTTCCCTCTTCGGGGACGGAGAGGAAGACGACGATCTCATTGGAGTATCCTGCGCATAAATTTTCTTTGCAAGGGATCTTGGGAAGGCGGACGATGTATAAAAACGCTAGCGCAGAGGCGCTCGTGTGTGATTCTCTTTTCATGTTGTACCACGCTACCATGTAAATACTGTATATAAACATTTTTTTCTCCTTCTCCGGCTTCTCTACTCGTCCTCTCCGGGGACTCGGATGGCCCGAGTCCGCACCACGCTACCCAAAGGCGCAACAGCGCGAACATTCCTGCAGTTAGCCCAAAAAATGGGCGCCTTTCTCCACAAGGAGGAAAGCAGTACTGTGTACAATCTTTTGAAGCACATTTCGTCTTTTGGAGGTAGCTGCGCAGTTACTCCAGAAACATTTTTATAGTGTATGTGCGCGTGTACATCTCTGTGAGCTCATCCTTGCTGAGAGAGAGAGAGAGAAGCTAAGCATCAGCTGCGCGTGTGTGCTTCTTTTCTCTCACAGTTGCATTTTGAGCTGTAAAAGACAATTAGGAGTTGAAGTGAAAACTGACTATCCCGACTCCTAATTAGGCCTCCATCGTACAAAAAGCCATGGTCTTTCCCCTTCTCCCTGGTCCGGTGGGTCAGGCTGTCGGGTACGCTTAGAAGCTGAGCATCCCACTGTACTCCAGTCTACTGCTTTATTCTACGCCACTTTGTAAGCTGCTGCCATTGCTCTTGGTTACCTAAGCAAGGCTGATCAGATTTATTAGAGACTAAAGCGAAAACCTTTTTGAGGCGCTTCTAGTACGGCAGAACTAAAGTATTTAAAAAGATTCGTCACAATCATCGGCTCACAGCAGCTTCGATAAAGCAAGGATGACGCTATTAATTTTTTTTAAGGAAACAATTTTCTTTAAACAGCAAATTCTCTGACTGGATTCATAAAACGATTGCTCGTTGCCATCCATAACAAAGCAAGTACAAGATGCTTTCGCACCTTGTGCCGCTTTACAATGCTATAGTACAAGGCGCAAAAGAGTCGCAAGGCCGGCCCACACTGCAAGGAGCATTCAAAGATAATCGTCACAGCAGAAATATAGAAAAAGTTTTACTATATTAAAACCATCCCTTGTAACATTTTCATTTCCTCGTAGCAATATAATTGAGCGATTACTGTGGTGAAGGAAAACTTCGCCTTAGTTGTTGGTTTCCCCAGCGTGTAGCCGACAGTGACCACTGTAAAAAGTGGGGGGGGGGGGCTAAGCCACCCTTACCCCCCCTTCCGGCTGTACGCCTATGATGAGCGCACATGATTGTGTTGGGAAAAAAATTTAGTTTGTCTTGTCAGTGTGGCATAGCAATAAATGCTATCTCAATCATTCTTATAAACTCAACCACTCTTGTAAGCACTCACTGCATATTGTTGTGTTTTTGAGAACATATGAAGACTACCTAGATGTTTTTTTTTCATAATTGTGATGCCCATTTAATAATGATGTCCATTTACATAAGTATAATAAAGCTAGCCATACTTAGAAATTTTAGGCAACAAAATTTCAAGTTTGCATGCCTGCTTTCAGACCTAGAAAAACCTGCAACAGGTCCTGGAAAGTCCTTGAATATCCTTATCTTTCTCTTTGAAAACCTGTACGAATCCTGTGTTAGCTGTTGCAATTGCCTGTGCAGCTAGCACAGTGCAAAGATAACCAAATAAATGTCAGGTATTTTTTCCAATAGACATAAATGGGCTAATCAAGCTTTATTTGCAAATTTTATGACAAATATAGTAATTAATTGCAAAAGTGAAACTGATGAAAAATGAAGTTGCGTTTGCTCAATAACATCAGTACTACTTAAAACTCCAGACACGTAAGTCCAGGTGGGAATACAAAACATACAAGTGTTCCAGCTAACAGTTTTCCACGGGTGTGCTGCTAATAGTTCAGAATAATGCTAACTGGAACACAGGAATTTTCGGGGGCAGCAGATATTTTCAAAGTTGTACTGCTGTTCATAGCTTCACTGGTCAATGCTGAAATCACGTGTACAAAAAAAATCTGAAATATAGCGTTCTAATTTTAAAAATTTCATTTTTATTGCTGCTAATATTGTCCAAGCCACGCAGCCTACCTGCAAAAGTGGCAAGGTCTTAGATATAATAGCTTCAAAAATAAATTACTCCACATTATAAGGGATGCTTTATATTAATGGTGCAGTGATAGTTTAAGTTCTGTGTCAACTGTGCTTGACTTTACACCATTCCCATTATATTGTCACTACCGGAAGTCGGTATTGCATGTGAGCGAACTAGCCCATTCCGAAACTGTCATTGTGGTTATATATTTTACTAGAAACTGAAGCACGCAACATTCAATTTCCTAATCTACAGTTCTGCCACCTTGCTGTGGTACCCGTGCAAGTTAAAATGTGACGAATGATTCAGGCTGGAAATTTCGCCGCACGTCCAAAGAAAAAAAGAGAAAAAAGTTCTCAAGGTCATGTGACGAATCTTCTTCTTCCGTGCCATCTCTCCCTGCTTAGCTTCCAAAACTTTCGCCAGAGCGAGAGAAGAGAGAAAGCAATCGCAACATGTGCCGAATTTTCGCAACCCTGCTTCTACTGGACGGATTCTAAAAAAATTCTGCAGCAGTCAATTCGTGAGGCAATCGGCTCACTTTTAACTGAATTCATTCCATGGCTACCTGGAAGATGCAGGGCCCCTTTAGTTTGGTTATTTTTTATTGATTTACAAATACCCCACAGGCTCCAAGCAGGAGCATTACTCTGGGGGGGGGGGGGGGGGTGGAAGGATAATCCCACATATGAGATTTCAGTGATGAGTGCTTTTCCATACTATGCTCTTCGTGCTGGTATGTTTGGCAGTGCAGTACACTTTGCATCCAGTTAGGTACCTTATTTGCATTCATGAACCTTATTGAGGTGCCCCACATCTAGCTGCTCATCCAGCTTACTCTGCAGTTTTATTGAATTATTGTGGACGCCCGAACATAGAAGGCTGTTCAGAAATCCAGAAGGTATGTTTCCACTGGAGGGTGACTTTGCCAAAATGTAAAAACTGAGGCAATTCACAGAGATCAAAAACTGTGTCAACTTAGGGTGATCATTAGAGCCAGACATTTGCCTCAGAAACCAAAAAGATTTTCAGACTCGTCCTGGCAGAGGCGGGACGTCATCAACTATTTATAGCCCAAGGCTTTTGTGGCATAGTGCAGTATGGAAAGGGTGCTGGTTAGAGTGACGCGGAGTCCTTCGTCAGTCGATTCACTCAGGAACCCACCTATTTTAGGGCAAGCTTTTTCCCAAGTTGCCAAGAACCCCAAAAAACATTTGATGTGAGATGACCCCAGTATGTTGCCACAAAGAAAATGGTTCCGAAAGTAAAGTTGGCTCTGATCGATGTGTCAGGGTAGAAATTATGCTGATATTACACTGATGAATGTGGAAATGAAAGTATGCATGTTACTCAGCCCTAAATTGTCTTGTTTCAGTCAGTGATTACTGTACATTCACTCGTAAAATGCCTTTTGGGGCCTGTAAGGCACTGGTAAATGAATAGGTAAATAAACTGAGTGTGTTGGACAAATTCCAAGTGGTTTTTAAGGAGTGTAGCTGGGCATAGCAATACTGACATTATAATGCACTGACATTGCCCAATCTACAGTACCTGTTGCTTCAGCTATACCGCATAATGGCTGGCCCGGGCTGTTAGGCTTAGAACCTGGAAATGGCAGTGGAATTAACTGTTCCTGCCCGCCTTCTTACAGTGGCATCCCTGACCTGGAGTGTGGACGAGTTGGGGCAGCTGGTTAGTAACCTGGCCCAGTGTCTGCCCGCCAATGACCTGGTCAAGTATACCACCATGGTTGAGAAGGTCGATTGGGAGAAGGTGCGCTTTGGCTCCTACACAGCTGCACAGTGCAAGGAGAAGTGGGCGCAGTTGATGCAGAAGGTGAGGTTATCCTTCATTATGTCTTAGGGGGGATTGAGGAAAGGGGGCTGTTTGTGCAGTTACCCCAGTAGACACTTAACTGCCCTTTTTCTTTTTTTTTTTTTGTTGAAAGGTTCGGCCAAAAGGTGCCTATTTTTTTATTGTTGATTTTGAATCTGATTGTACTAAAAAGCAGCTAGTCGATGTTGAAAAAACATTTTCCTCTCATGCTAAGAATCAGTGGAATAAAGTTTATTTCTGAATATACATAGGAAACCAGCTACCCGCTGCTAATAAAATTTAAAAACCTTATAAACCAAACAGTTGCAGGCGCCACATCTTTCTTCACTTGTGGAGGCTGTGCACTCTTGGGATATTTTACTTGGGAAGCTTCGGGGCTGCGTAGAAACTTTCAAAACTCGGAATAATGCAATGTGGTTTCATTGGCGAGCACTCGCAAGGTTCGTGTACGAGCTGTCTTCATCATCACCAGAGCAGCTACTCAATTCACCGTCATTGCTGTCTCCACTTACGGGCAATGATAAATATCTGTACTCAAATAATTATCACTCAAAGAAGATGACGAAAACGAATAGCCTTTTTTTTTCTTCGTGTTTGGGGGTCAGTTATGGAATAATTGCTGTTACCACACGCCGTCTTTCCATACAAAAACCGCACTCATGCCACAGGAGAAAACTAAATCCTCGAGCAAATACTGCCATCTAGTGCATGACACACAATGTAAGCCGTAAATGCATGCTTCTCTGCCTGAATGCTAGAGGGGAGTACCTATTCCGTTGGGATGAGTTTTCCTCGTTCAAAGTAGTTTGGTGACGGTTTGGGCAGGACGAGCTTTGTTCGTCCAAAGCAGTTGAGGGGCGAAGCACGTCCTGTCTATTGCAGTTTCGGGCAGAACCTCAGCATCTATATGTTTATCTTGGCAGGCATGCCACCTAGTTCCTAGGCAGTTGCAAGAATAAGGAAGGGAGTTACAGACATTGAATAGTGAAAATATTGCACTAATGGCTTTCTTAGAAAGATTAATGAAAGGCCTCATGAATGGCAGTCTTGAAACTTTTGATACCAGTGATGCTAATGGAGTTAGGCAAAATCTTCCAGCTTATTTTAAATTACGGTCAGTGTTCAGTGACACATTTATGTAGGGGATGGGATCAAAAAACTGTGACTGAGTCCAAGAAGGGAAGTTGTTTGAAGGGCTTGTTTCTTTGTTAGGCACAACCAAATGAATTAACTGACAATTCGAGGAAAGCATATGGAACGTCGTTTAACTGTCGTGTAGTGGCACAAATGAAAATGAAATAAACTGGACGAAAAAATACCTTGCCATTGGCGGGGCCTGAACTCGCAACCTTCACATACGAGTCCGATGCTCTACCAATAAAGCAACAAGAGCATGCATTGCCCTGTAAATTTCGTTTGGTTATTTCCGTGCTCGTAGTCTCTGGGAGAGCTAGCCATTGTTTCTTGTAGCCTAGGTGGCCAATGTGTAGCATTATTTTTGCCAGGCAATGCCACATATCTTGTGATGGCGGCATGAAGTCGCAGCTGACACTCACATTTTACATAGAGGCATTAAGTCTGTGAGTATAAGACCTTTGCTATGAAAGAACGGAAGAAGGAAAGTTGTTCAAGAGGCTTGCTTCTTTGCTACACTAAATCTAATAACGCAACATTGGTTATGTTGGTGGAACTGGATTATACGATAGTATGAGATGTGTGATCAACTTCTCTAGCCTGGCTGAGTTCACCTTGGTTTCTCCAAATTACCTAATTTCATCACCAACTGCCATTCCTTACTATGCGCCTGAAATACATATACGTAACCTAACTAAATTTTGAATGTGTGTGGTTTCAGCTTCGGCGTTACCGCACGCTAACAGACCTGGTGGGTGATGCGAGGGAGTGGCTGAAGCGCCCCTGGCTGCCGGGCAATGGTACGGCGCGCCGTCAGAGGCACCCTGGCCTGCCCAAGAAACCGCTGACACCTTATTTCCGATTCTTCCTGGAAAAACGCGAGAAGTACTCCCGCGAAAACCCGGAGCTGTCCATGACGGAGTTGGCCAAGCTCATCTCCAATAAGTTCCAGGAGCTTCCCGAGAAGAAGAAGGTGAGTGGCTGTGTCAGCTATGTACATTGTTTGGTTGCCAGGTGTGTAGTGTTTGTATTGTCAGTTTGCTCTGCACAAGCTTGGTATTCGAGAACGATGTACCAGCTAGCTTGCAAACTAATTGTGGTTTCCGGGACATTCAAATGCCCGTGCAGTTCTTCGTATTGCGAAAGGGATTTCTGTTGAAGTTGTTTGGGGTTAAGTAGGAGGACTTGTGTTTAAACTTTCCGCATACAGTACATATGAAGTTTTCATCGCTGTAACAGTTAAAACAGTGAGATGAGTAAGCTAAAGTTGTTAGCTGACCTGCATCTGCATACGCTGCCGGCACCTTCTGTTGTGTTAAGCTTCTTGCCTGAAAGCTCAATTTATGCTGCATTGCCATATCTTTTAAGTGTATCTATATTCACCACATTGCTCATTGTACTTTACATTAATTTTTATTGACTATTGAAATGCCACATTTACTTCCCCAGGGAATGTGTTGAGTGTGCCCACAGGAGCCCTCGCTTTATCTTGCTCGGCTGTTTAGCGGCACACTCATTTGTGATGCCACTGCGAGCAAGCGCAGCCTAATGTGGGGTGGTTTCCCTTTGCAGCAAAAATACAAAGAGAGCTTCGAACGAGACAACGACATTTACAAGGTGGAGCTGAAGAAATTCAAGTGAGCGCTTTATCATTTGCCTGTGCATTTTTCTTTGGTCACAATTTTTGTGAGCTCTTGCATGCAGTAGACATCAAACTTCGAGCAGTAGCTTCACTGTAACTTGTTCTTCCTTGCAAGCTTTTTCTGAACGCAAGTTTCGAAAGAGTGCCAAAGCTTTGTAATCAAAGTTCCTCCATCTAGTGCTACCAGTGAGCTCTGATGTTGCTTACAAACTAGTCAAACAGTAGCCTGATATATGGAGAGAGATGCTGATGGTAAAATGAACAAAAAGCTTTCTGTATTTTCAATATATAACCTGCTTCGTACATATAACTTGCACCTCACGCCACCTGCCCTCCCAACTTAAACCCATGAAAAAATTATCCCTGCATATTACCTGCTGATTTCAATCATGCAAATAACTAGTCTCAGACCTTAATAAACACGACCCCACTATCTAGGCTTGCGAAATGCAAAAGCTTTATTTTATCTTGCTTCAATCACCACTGCCTTGTCCCACATTCTCACCTACCGTCAAAATCCGCAGTTGCTTTCACAGCTACCTTTGGTTTCCTCGAAGCCAAATTGTGCACCAAGTTCCTGTATAACTCGCACCCAAACTGTAGCTCTGAATTTTCTGCATATTTGGTGCGGGCTACACGAAAAAAGATATGGTGCTATCTTCTATATACTATGCCAGGAAAAGCATTCTTTAAACTCCCGAATTGCAATTTCGGTGTTGGCTAGGAAAGAGAATCCGGATGTATTTCCGGAGCCAGCCGGTAAGCAGCCCCCACCTGGTGCTCCCGCTGTACCACCTTGTGCGCCCGAGAAGCCGCAGACGCCCATCCAGCTGTTCACTCTCGACCGCCTCAAGAAGCCAGAGTTTGCCAAGGTGAGCAGTAGGAAGACGGCAGGGGTCGAGGCACTTCCACGGCATGTAGCGACTGTTGAAATTGAGTGACGTTGAAGCCCCGTAAAGCACATGTTCTACATGACAGTGGTAGTTGGGTTTGGTTCTAACACTCTACGTTCATCCTCATCATCTTTTCTCTCCTTTCTTTTCCACCCTCTCCTCATTTCTAATGCTTAGTAGCTGGTCAAGAAACTGATTCGGGCCATCCTCTCAGCTTTACTGCCCCAATAAATGTCACTCTTTTTTTCAATAGAAATGGGAAGACGTGCGTTGTCAGCAGCTGCTGTGGTAGCCTAACAGCTATGACATTGTTCTTCTAAGCACAAGGATGCAGGTCTGTTCCTGGCAACAATAGCAGCATTTGGACAAGGCAAAAGTACAAGAATGCCGTTGTAATAATAATAGCCGGCATTTTACATCCCGAGGCTGCGATACATTATGAGAGACGCTGTAATGAAGGGCACCTAAATTTAAGCAAATGTGCCCCTATCATTCTTGCTTCATTGAAACAGAAATGCTGCAGCTGGGATGCAGTCTTGCAACATTCAAGTCGGCATTCAAGCTCTACAACCATTACAGCACTGCGGCGGGTAAAATGCTCTTGTGAACGTTGGCGCACATTGAGCACCTAATTATGGTCAAACCCTAGTTGGTCAAAATTACTAATCCAGAGTCCCCATTACAGCATGGCTCACCTGGTTTCGATTTTGTCTTGTACAAGCCCTGCAAAATCATCTTTTTTGTCTTGTAAGCATTTTGCTCTTGCACGTCTAGCTTTTTATTTACTTATTACATATTTTATCATTCTATCTTTTTATGCTCTCGTTAATATAGAAGCCCATGTAGTGAGCTTTATGCACATGCATGACTTCTCAAGCACCCGGGGCAATGTGTTATAGCTTCATTTAATGCTCCAACTAAGAAATTTCTGGGAAGGCAAACTATATTTATATTTTTTTATCTTCCTTGTTCCTCAGCTGGACAAGAAAGAGGCACATGAGGAGATCCGCAAGCAGTGGGCAGAGCTGTCTGACGGCAAACGCATCAAGTGGATTCGCCGGGCTCTCCAAGACCAGCACCGATACGAGGTGAGTGTTCAGACTGCTGTTTCAGTTCGCACATAGAAGTATGGGCTTGGTAAAAAGCATTTGGCATTGGACTTTAGGCTGGTTTGTGTATAAGTTTGCTTACCAAGAACATATTGTGTGTGTCGGAGAACCTTGAAAATGTCCTCCATGAGCTGTGGCGCATCTGTTTGGTTTATTTGCATCTTGAATGTACAAACCTGAAGCGCATTCCACGAGCACAGGTGGTACTTAGTAACATAAAATACTATGAGCATTACTGTACTAATGTAAATGCATTTACTGATAATATAATGCAGTAATGTTTTTTAGTGTATTGTGCAAAAGACATGATATGACACGATACTGCCGCATGTAGAGTGAAACAGTTTCAAGAAAGATAAGTGACACATTCTGGTTCTCACTTGTATTGGTAGCTGGAGGTCGCCGAGTACAGCCAGGCATATCCTGGCTTCAAAGCAGCCGTAGTGAAGCCGATATTGAGCAAGGCCGAGCAGGAGTTCAAGGACAAGTGCGACGGAAAGCCTGAGCGTCCTCCCAAGTAAGTCTTGCAGGTTGGGTGCTTGAACAACGTTTGCTTTTTGCACGAGTGGTACAGCTATTCATGCAAAGGTGGTTGATTTGAGTGTGGTTGTTGGTTCACCTTCAGTGAACCTTTGTTGTTACATGCTATTCATGCAAAGATGGTTGATTGGAGTGTGGTTGTTGGTTCAGCTTTAGTGAACCTTTGTTGTGACATGCCTCCACATCAACTGTGCAATGTTGTATGTGTTACAGTTAAACCCCTTTAAGAGGCATGCCCCGGGCAGAAATTCTTGTCTTTTATACGAGATGTCTCTTATAAGCTGGGTACCTCATAGGCATTTTCCTTATCCCCGTATTTTACTGATGGCATACTGGTGGCTCTTATACAGTAGTTGTAGGCAATGCTATGTTGTTTTTTGACACAAAGAAATAAAGGTTTCTAAATTTGTTTCTTTGCTTGATGAGCTGTTGAACAACTTGCACGCTACTGTTCAACAACTACATCTAAACTTGTCTCGCTTGCAGCTCCGGCTACAGCCTGTTCTCTCGCATCATGCTGCGGCAGCTGAAGAATGTACCGGCCAAGGAGAAGATGGCGGAGATCTCGCAGTTGTGGAAGAACCTCAGCCAGACAGAGCGAGACTCGTACAACAAGCAGGCCACCAAGGTCAGATGTCCGCTGTATTTTTGCGAGATGTAAGCTGCTATTCGTTCTAAAGAGCAAGCAGATTCACCTGTGTCTGTAGCTGTCTCCGATTTCCTTTGTTGTGTGAAAATGCAGCGTATGCATACTGGGCCTTATGCCACCCACTTTCTAGTCACCAGTACTGGTCTCTTCTATGCTGCACTTCATAGCCCCAAGAAAGGGTTCGCATCTGGTTAATGTCCCAGACTTTCTTTTCTCCCTCTCTAACTGGCCTTGCTTCTTTATTCTCCCATCGGTGCTCGGTGGCACAGGCTAATGCCAAGTACAAGGAGAAGTACGCTGCCTACCTTAGCAACCTTCCCGAGGAGGAGCGACAGAAGGTCGAGGCTGAGTCGGGGACGCACAAGTCGGCCGCGTCTGCCGGTGGGGGCGCAGCTGCCAAAGCAAACTCCAAGGGCGGCTGCGTGACTGTGTCCGGCAAGGGCAACCGTCTTGCACCCGGCGACGAGAACCAACCACCAGCAGGGGAGCGGCCCAAGCCCAAGAAGCCCCTGTCGGCCATGTTCTTCTTTCAACAGGAGAAGCTGGCCGCCATGAAGGAGCGCTGTCCACAGATGTCCCACCAGGAGGTGATGCGCGCGCTTCGCGCGAGAGTTCTCCGAGCTGCCTGAGCGCAAGAAGGTGAGCTGGTTCACGCATGCAAACACCTATGGGTGGCACATTTGTGCATAAGGTAGCAGGTTCACTTCCTGCCTTCCTTGACAGTACCGTGACAGGTTTGGCATGCCCTAATTTCTGTGTACTTAAGTTTGGAGGTGCGTTAAAAGAACTCTGCACAGTTAAAGTTGATACAGAGGCCTCTATTGACATAGTTTTTGTAGCTAGCGTTTTGCTTTGTGGCATCTAGCATCATAACTTGATTTGGGTTTATTTGTGTGTGAGGTTTCTCAACTATAGTCAGACACGATAAAAATGTTTAAGTCTGCGGCAATTTTTTTTCAAAGGTGGATGTACACAAGCTTGCACCACTTGGTGCGCACTCCTGACTGACATGATGAGCCAGATGGCCGGTGACTCTGCTTTTGGGGAACAATGCTGAGTGCATGAGCAAGACTATTTGTTTAGTCGTGCAAGTGATCAGCTGCCGCCTTTGGGTAACCTGGGCAGGGCCTTTTTTGACTTCTTAGCAGGGAGGGAGAGAAATTGCAGGAGCTGAGTAGCTCTTTCCCGAGCGAGACACGTACTGCATTAAGTCGTCGATGTGGTCGAATTTTGAAGAATGCGTATGGAAAGCTTGTTCCACGTGTATGCTGCCCGTCTAAATCCATCTCATTTAGCATTTTCAGTGGAGAGAGGGGGGTAGGGGCCGAAGCAAGTGAACCTGTGCCCTCCCCGTAGTTGATGCCTGGCTGCTGGCGCATTTTGAACGTACATAAATGCTTCTCAACCGCTTTCATAGGACAAATACAAGAAGATGGCCACAGAAGCAAAGGAGAAGGCTATTGAAGAAACGAATGGCCACAAAGTGTGAGTGTGCCTTTACTTGCTGTACAAAATATGTTCTTCCTAATTGCGCGACTTTTTAGCAGCTGCTCTGTGGCATGTGCACCAACCTGCCATCTTTTTTTCTTTATTGCCGACAGCAAAGAGGAGAAGGTGCATCAGGTTTCTGCTGCGCCTAATCTCAACAGGAGGAACCGCCTCTTCAAGGGAGAACCAAAAAAGCCCCCTCAGTAAGTTGAGTGACAGCCACATCATACTTGATTTCCCTCAAATTTGTGGAGTTGACAAAGTTGGGCTCGTCGATATGTCTAGCATACCCCTTCACACACAAATATTCGGATCATTTGGATATTTCACACACAATTATTCGGAGCAATTTAAATGACTGAAAATTTTGAAATATTCGAAACAAATGAATGTGTGTGTCTTAATTAGCATGTAACACCTTTTAATTAAAGGTGATTTCGCTGCGGTGGAGGAATGCTAAGCTATGAAAGCATCTATCCAGGTGTATAGTAAGAGTAGTTTGCATGTAACCTTTTGTAAATATGGTTTCACTGCAGTGAAGTGGTGCTAAACCGTGAAAAAACATATTCAGGAGAAATACCGTATTTTTTCGCCTGATGAACGCACTTGCATAATAAAAGCACCCCCAACTTCAGTCATCGAAATTTGTATTTTTTTTTCCTCGTGTAATAAATGCACCCCCTACATTCATCCGCTGCAGTCCCACTAATAGACATCTGGCGCCTC
Source organism: Rhipicephalus microplus (assembly GCF_013339725.1). Taxonomy (NCBI): domain Eukaryota; kingdom Metazoa; phylum Arthropoda; class Arachnida; order Ixodida; family Ixodidae; genus Rhipicephalus; species Rhipicephalus microplus. The sequence goes on from NC_051169.1 coordinate 66,856,626, forward strand.
CTGACCCGTTGGATCCCTTTTCCGTTTTTTATTAATTTGCCAACCCCGCTCGGCTGCAGCGGCTCGCCCGTTGCCGCATGCCGTATTGTTTTTCTTTCTATCTGTGTGCGACATGTCCCCTATTTTATCTGTGCACCACAGGGGCATTCAGAGACATCGCAGCTGATGAGCACACGATCCCTTGATCCCTTCGCTCGCTGTGTGCTTATCAGCTGCGATGTCTCTACACTCCCACCATTTTTGAACCCCACTGTAGCGCACAGATAAGATGGGGAACCTGCCGCGCACAGAGCACAGGTAGAAAGAAAAACAATACAGCACGCGGCAAGGGGCGAACGAGCGGGCGGCGTGACCTTCGCTCGCTATGTGCTTAAAATTGCTCGCGCGAACCGATTGACGGTCGCTTCCTACCAATATGAAAAAGAACAACCGCGTGCACACGATTTTCGATCGATGATGGCAGGAATCACTGTCGCAAAGGGTCATTCGTCGCTATCGCGTCGCAGGTTTCTGGAAAACCAGAAAAAATTGCTTGTAGTCCAGAAAACATCGTGACCATTTCCGCAACATGGTAGCACCCCCTCGTTTTGCTTGTTATCCACGCGTATAGGAACTTAACATGCAGAAGCAAGGAGGCGGCCCTATGTTGCCATTAATCTTGTAATCTACGGTTTGTTTTGATGCTTCGGGAGTAACTTTGCTGCAGTGGTGGTTACTCGCTGCAATGTGAACAGCCTCATCGCGGTCATCATGCGAGGTTGCCAATAAGTTGGCAAAGTGCATAGTAGCGCATGCTTTTCGGCACCCCTAGAGATCGCAGCATATACCGCTGTTGCGGTTAAACGATTGCGAGAAAAGATAGTTGCAAAACACTTTTGTGGGGTGGGTTATAGAGTGCGCGAGCAGCCTGGGGACAGCTTGCAAAAGATGCGCCATCATGCAACCACCGAAGATGAGTAAAGTCCAACAAAGAAGCTGTTTTCACAAGTGTACGTGTATGTCGATTGTGAAAGTGTAGGCGACCTAACTTTTTTACATTAACGCATTTTTTCTCCTCCCGAAAAAGTTTTCATAAAGTGTACCCCGCATAATATACGCACCCTCCAACTTTGCTCGCATCTTTCGAGAAAAAAAGTGCATTCATTACGCGAGTAAATATGGTACGCAATGCAGCAAAGCCCCACTTCTAAGTTGAAAACGATATTACACTCTTATCTATTCATTTTTTTCAGTTTGCAAGCAAATTTTGAAACGCGACATATTTTACAAGCTATCGCCTGCACTCTACCGAAAATCAAATCCTGCTACTACTGTTAAACCTGCTTATAAAAAGCGGCTAACTAAAAGTGCCACACTTTTAGTTAGCCCCACTATATGTGGGGCCTTGCTGCATATGGAGGGCGCTTTACCTAATAGTTTTCCGCGATGTCCGTGGAACTGTGCATATGTCACACAAAGGCCGCACCACTTATTGCGTACTACTAACGCAAGCTTATACATATACTTTTTAAAATATTATCTTTTGTTATAAAGAATCAAACAATATTTCAGTACTAATCAATAAATTGTTCACCGTGTACATTAACGCATGGTCACGTGACAGGTCATTCATGATAGTTTGTTTTTGCCACCAGAAATGCCACAGGTCGTTTTTGCAATTTTCAATGAAGAAATAAAAAAAAATTCACTTCTCACGAGAAAAACAGGGTTGGTTTTAGTCGCTATAAGAGACAATCTTTTCATCGTGCAATCATCCATTCATGTTGTGGGCAGTTGTCGGTCCCTTTAAGTTTCGTAACTAAATGTGCCAGTGTATATGTGTGGCTTCAGGCTAAATTTCTGGCTCATTTATTACTATATAAACATTCAGCCATGCCCCTTGATTGTTGAGTCAACTTGTTGACGCTGGACACGTGCAGGAGCGGCTACGGGGTATTTTCAACGGAAATGCTCAGCCAACTTGTCGACGTAGACCCCAAGAACCGCATGGCCGAGATCGCCAAGCGCTGGAATGCTATGCCGGAATCTGACAAGGAGCGCTACAAGCGGGCCGTCCAGGACTTGCAGTGCCAGTACAACAAAGAACTGGCATGGTTCCTTGAGGTGCATATTCCTTACTGTCTGATTTCCTAATTTATTCCTCTTGTTACCGTATTTATTTGAACCTAGGCTGATAGTTCTTTTTTTTAACTGCATCAAACTCCAGGGTCAGCCTAGATTCGAGGATATTTAAAAGGGTGCCATTGTTCATTGAGAAAAGTGACACACAGCTAGCGCCACCTGGATGGTATTAGTATAGCCGTTAGTAGCCAAGCCAACACCTGGCTTAAGTACATACGTGAGGCTGCCATTCTGATCTGTGTTGCGAGTGTTGAGGCAAGCCGTTTGTCATTTCAAGCCGCGCTTCAAGTGGTTTGTTTGTGATGTAGCTAAATGGCACCAAACAGGCGGTGTCATAGTGCCGTTTATAAAAGGAAAGTTGTCCTAGCCGCGGGCTTGTTGCCCAACGTTCAAGCTAGGTCGGCTTTTGGAGTGGACGCAAAAAAATATGCGTCGCTGGGGGGGCTGCAGCGTGGGGCGATCACCCGGGAACTTTGATTATACGATCTTTTAAGAATTGCGGCATATCCAATCATCTTGATGGCACTCAGGATTGCGCACTGTTTAAAAACAGCGACGAAGGAAACATCGAGGACGACTTGGAATGAGCGCAGAATTGGCAAGCGTGACGTGTTTATAGTGCAAATAACTAGAGGCAGCGCAAAAAAAAACTGATGAAAAAGAAACACTTACAACGGGACTTTATTGATTGATATGTGGGGTCTAACATCATAAAACCACCATATGATTATGAGAGACGTCGTGGAGGGCTCCCGAAATTTAGACCACCTGGGGTTGTTTAACGTGCACCCAAGTCTGAGCACATGGGCTTACAGCGTTTATGCCTCCATTGAAAATGCAACCCCGGCAGCCGAGATTCGATCCCGCAACCTGCAGGTCAGCAACCGATTATCCTAGCCACTAGACCACCGCGGTGGGGCCACACAACAGTACTAGCGGCTGTATGTTTCTCGAGTTATTTGCATCATGAACTTTGTGGGGTCTCGAAATGGAGAGCACCACACTCTTGCAGCAAATGGACACAGTTGACGTGGTTGGGCAAAACCAAGCCAAACAACTTACATTTACTTAACTACTTTTAGAAACGACGATATTGCCGGCCGAATTATTATAGCATCAATTGTAATCCACTTGCTAAACAACCTTACACATACCGTATTTACACGATTGTAAGACGACTCGAATGTAAGACGACCCCCCCAAAATCGCATCTCAAAAAAAAAAAAAAAAAAGAATGCGCGCATTTTACACAAGGGAAATTTATTCACGTGGTTGCGGAGGATTATTCATCGTCGCTGGAGTCGTCCTCACTGGTGCTGCTGCCGTCATTGCTGCTGCAGTCCCACAGCACGTCGTCGTCAAGTGTGAGTCCACACTTCGCGAACGACCGCACCACGGCATCGCGTGGGACGGCCGCCCATGCAGAGAGGACCCACCCGCACACAGTAGCAAGGGAGGCTCTCCTCACACACCCGCTTGGCGTAAGTTCGCGGCTTCCTGACGAAATCCACTCGTTGTATTCGCGGCGCAGGAGGTCTTTAAAAGGCTTGTTGACCCCCACGTCGAGAGGCTGAAGCTACCCCGTCAAGCTGCCCCGACAAGGAGGAGCTCTTCCGTCAACTACCAATACCCCCCTACGGCGGCTCTTCCATCGATTACCGGTGCTCCCTCAAGAGCTGTGCGCTCGCCATAAAGGCACTCGTAATGTGCGCAGTAGATGCTAAAAAAAGAAAAGCTTTTGTATAAGCACGCGGAAAACTATGCGCTTTGGGTTGAGCGGGAAACTATTCGAGATGACAATACATGGTTCGATTTCGATTCTAAGGTACATGGTTCGATTTCGATTCTAAGACGACCCCCCAACATTGGATTGTCAAATTTGAAAAAAAGGGTCGTCTTACAATCGTGTAAATACAGTAATTACCATACACTCAACAACATAACATACACAAGGCGGCGAACGCTTGGCTCGCCATAAGGGCCCTCAAAAGACGGCCCATGGTGCCGTGCACCGGGGGCACACCGCAGGCGACAGCCGTTCTTGTCAAACGCCACCAGCTGAAGAGGCTGGCTCAATTCTTTCGTGCCGCCACCAAGGCCTGCCGCCAGGGGTGACCGCCAGCACTAAGGATCTAACCATGATGATGATGATAGTGGTGACCAACGCTCCTGAACACAACGCCACCTACTGATCAATAATTGTGACCCCCGAAATATGACTTCTGCGCGAGACACATGCGCCATGCGGCACAAACAACTTTACAGGGGGTGTCAGCACTTTCAAAACTTTCTGCGCTTTTTCATGTTCATGTTTAACAAATGTTTTCTCTTTGTGAATGCTGTTTCGTTCGGCCTACATTTGAGGTAAGTTTTTTTTTTCCAAATTTGAGACTTGGGGGCCGGCTTAGAATTGGGGTCGGCCTAGATTCGAGTAAATACGGTATGTTTAATGCCCAGTTGCAGCAAGTCTGAAGAGAGAGTGGCGGAACAGGGCAAGGCACCTTTAAGATCAGAGGGGCATATGCAGTTGGTCTAGTAGGCCGCTATCGTATTACTTTGATTCTCTCTCCCATTTATCTTTTACCCGATGTAAGGCAGCAAACCAGCTGCAACCTCGTTAACTTCCCTGCCTTTTCTTCGCTTTTCTCTCCATCTCTCTTCACGAGCAGGCCTTTCTTTGCGGTTAATAAAGTTGTTAATGGTTCAAAGAGGCACGGAAGAGCAAAAATGATTTCTTGTGTTTCGGAAAATTGCTTTTCCACAATCGCAAAAAGCTACATTCTTAGTATGAGAAAGCTAAAATGGGTCAAGCTAAAATGGGTCAGGGTAAATGCCCATGGGTTTCTTGCCTTGCATTTGGCGACATCGTGTTAGTGAATGCATTCATACTGCATACAGAGGTCGAAACGCTGTTGTTAGCAACTTCATGGCATTTTAATGCCGGTCTTCCGGTCGTCACACACCTATTGGTTGTGAATGTCATGGTGCCATTGTGGTTTAATTTTAATGCACAGTGGAGAATGCCCACAGCTGCAGTGCTTCTGACTGAAAGCACATGTGCAGCTGTGGAAATGGTGCATTGACAATAACTTGCATTGCTCCTCTTCGTGGGCGGTGCGCAGGGTTTGAGTGCGGAGGATCGGCAGGAATACGAGGCACGACGAGCCAGGATGAAGGCCAAGCGCAAAGGTGGAGCAATCAAGGCAGCTGCCACTCGCAAGGAGAAGCGGCGCAAAGCTGCCGCCGCCGCTGATGACGCCAAAGTCAAGGTAGGTGTGGCGTACAAATGCAGTAGGCTCTCGATTAGCAGAAATTAAAGAGGCTCTGCAACAATTTTGCAAGTAATCTTCGAATGGCTTCATTAAAAGAGCTGATTGCCTGACGAATCAACTGCCACAAGATTTAGAATCCGTCAGGTGCAACAGAAGTGTCTTTCGTCAGAGACATTCAGCATTCTGCGCATCAACATAACCATGAAAGTTCATATCAGGAGCCTGCAAAGAACACTTGAGTAACCTGAGGTAGCTCTACAATGGATCGATTTACTAATCCTGGCTGTCCTTGATTCGTAGTTTCTCACTGTCCAAGAACTGCTCAAGGCATGTTTGCTAAGCTCATTGGATAAAGGCACAATACCTTGGGCATGTCTCGGAAGTCTGGGACTACGAATAGAACTCCCACTGCTCACACCAACCCCAGTCTGCTGCATCATTTTGTGCATTCTCTTTGTCATCCATTTTCTAGGAAGAGGACGCATCATCGGATGAGAGCAGCTCGGATGAGTCCTCCGATGAAGACGAAGATGACGACGAGGAGGAAGAGGAAGAAGAGGGGACCGAGGAGAAGGCCAAGTCCGACGACGAAGACTCAGATTCGAGCTCGGACGAGGAGGAAGAAGAGGAAGAGTCTGAATCGGGCTCCTCGGACTCCTCCAGCAGCGACGAGTCGGACGAGCCGACTGCCCCGACGTTGCCAGCAGCGGTTCCAAAGCAGCAAGTCCCCCCCTCCAAAAAGCTGCAGACACCTGTCGTCAAGAAGGAAGAAGCACCGAGTTTGGCTGCGACACCGGCAGCGACGAAGGTAAGCCCGGCCCCTACTGCCAAGCAGGCACTTTCCTTTGAGGTAATACATTACAACTGTGGAGTTCAGAATCTAAGGGCCACATCGTGGGTTCATACCTCGAGCAGCATACGTATGGTTCCTTGAAAGTGCAACTGAAATTACGTGTAGTGGCTGATGTCTCCAAATAGACTTAATGTTTACTGTAGTTCCGGTGATTTGACTATTTTGACGGCAGCACTACTGTAACTTCCACGATCATCTGTAGTGGGTGTTCCTGTAGTCTAAGCTTGATATAACGAAGTCTTACTTGTGGCCAGAAATTTCGTTAACTTGCAAGTCAAAAATGTGCGTGTGTTTCAGTTATGCAAATAAAGGTGACAACACTCCAGACAAATGGCACTTCGCAGGCCACATAATCAAGAAAATAACAATTAAACTTTGGATGTAATGGCATCTTCGAGAGCACTGGTTGTTCTTTTGTCTGTTAAAAGCATAATGCCCGATAGCAAATATGCACGAATGCATTTATCTTCAAAGTAAACTTAAAATCATGTTAACTCGATGTAACAGATTATGTATCACTGGAGTGCTCAACGTTCACAGACATGAGTGATACCGTGCTCAGACTAATGTGGCTGCCCATGAAAGCAATGATTATCCTAGAAGGGTTATTTTACCCTAATGCATAAAAATTTCATCCTATTCAGGTACAGTGAAGAATGTCGGCTTCATCTGTCGCTTGTAAATAAGCGTCCGGGTTATGAGGCGCCCGTACGTTGAGAATGCTGCCCATGCCTCCTCACGCGAACATGCACCTGAATTTGTGTATGGAAGATCTAGCATATCCGTGACTCCGTTCGGTGTAGCAATACTGCTTGCCACCTGGAGTTCCTGGTCAAGAGTTGTCCTCCAAGCATGTGTCTGCAACACTCTGGATTGCTGTTCCAACAGCGCAGTCATCACCGAAGACGGGAGTCCTCAAGTGTCGTGTGACTGAAGGCAGCACTACCCTCATCGCAGAGCAGTTGCCACTAGTCAATAACATCCTTCGTGGATATCACACTTTCATCATCAAGATTTGAGCACCTTGCTTCATTCAAATAAATGTGACTCCTTGAGTCTTGCCTTCCATGAATAGGTTGGCCAAGGTGTCTCCATTTGTTGACTCCCACAACTGCGAAAGAGCCTCCAGGCCCATGGATGCATTGATTTTTGTTTTCTCTGTAGGCCTTTCGGTGGCCCTCCTGCAGTACACACACTTGACACTGCTTATTGTTCCTCATGGCTTTCAGCAAAAGCTGCCTTTTTTTAAGCTGGTCATAATTGTGGGGATAATTCTGCCCCTTACATTGAGGCACAAAACTGTTTTCGTAAGTTTAGTATAAATGACCCTATTAAATTATACAGTCGACTCTCGTTAATACCAAGTTCACGGAAACCGCAAAAAACTTTGAATTAAGCGGAATTCCAATTAACCACAATGAACGAAAAATACCTTTATTTCAAAGCAGTTTCATGAGGAAAAATCTGTGATTGCCATTTGCTTCTGTTTGCTGAATCTTGCAGCAGAAAGCAAGTCCTGCAGGCTGTATATGTGCCCGAGTGCTTCCTCGGCGTTGCTCTCAGCAGTGAAAAACCGCTGCGCGAGGGCAAGGCCTGCGGCTACATCAGCAGCCCGCGGTAGTGGCTCACTTGCGGCGGCGTCGTCGCCAACCTCAGTTTCGCGACTAGGCTCGCTGGGCTGAATCGTCTCCACAATCTCAGTGCACGCACTTTCTAGCGAACTGTCAGTGGCAATGTACATGGCGAAAGGGACGTCGCCGAGAGCTGGCAGGAAACCATCAACGTCAAGCTCACTTGTGTCTTCTGCCACCAAGTCAAGCATCTGATAAGGCCCGCAAGTTGCCATGGTAAATGCACCTGGAGCTTCGTCGCACGTGCAAACGCTGAGTCTTCACACGACCGTAATGAGATCAACAATGAGGCCCGGAACCGGAACCGCCGGAGCAGCTGCTTCGTGCTCTGGGGCGCTGCACGCAACTGCGATGCCATCAGCTGACGCTTTGAGCTGCGGCGCTGTGGTCAACTGCGATGCCCTTGAGTGCCGGTCGGACACGCATTGTTGTTTAGCACTTCGAAAATAGGAAATTTAACAAACATTACGATTTCCTTCGGGAATTCGATTGAAAATAAATTTTAATTAACCGAAACTTCAGACCTGTAGCTTCCAATTACCGAGAATTTCTTCCTGTTGAACTGCATGCAAAACTGACGGGACCCCCACTCCACTTCCAATTAACCGATAATTCCAATAAAGCAACTTCGAATTATCGGGAGTCGACTGTACAAGAAATAGAAGGTTTTACGAGTCATCAATTGCAAAATTGGAGGATGGGGGCATGGTTTATTGGAATCGATATAACATGAAAGTAAAATGTGTCCTTACCAAAATAGTTTAATGCTTACTGTACAATGATATAAGAGAGCTTGGACCATGTCTGCTGGTATTTTAATGTGGATTCACCACATTAACGCTTGGTGGTACATCTCTATTCCTACGGCTAATGTCCATGATCAATGATTAAACAAATACTTAGCTGTAGTAGTAAGCGGTGAAAACATAATCTGAGAAAGCATAGTGCAGCCACGAAAGCGTCGCTGACTGGACGCAGAGCTTGGGTTAAGGTTGGTATCCCGCAACGTTTCACTGAGTTTAATACCACCGAAGAACTAAAGGGAAACTCAACGTGCATCTTGTCTCCCCTGTAGCCCAGCAGCGATTTTCTTGGGGCAAGCGTAAGCGTGGAATGTGGAGCTACAGCCAGGAAAGGCAGGCACGCCTCGCAGATATTTTGGTTCGGATGGGTGCTATGAGCGAGGCCAACGCTTGGGCTACAGTCGCCACCTTGCCGTGTGTTGGCAAATTGTACTTGCCTTTTATAAACGTGCTAGGTTAGACAGACACGTTGCAGGAACTAATTGCGGTGGTCACGGTTATCATTGATGACGTCACTGCTGACCAAAAGCATTGCAGAGGAAAGTGTGAGATGTAAAAAGTGTGTTTGTACAGCCTCCCGAGTGTGTGACCATGGAATAGTGGATAGCATGTGCTGTCGCGGACCGAGAGGTCACGAGTTCTACTCCCGGTGACGGAGCATCATTTGAGATCATGTGCATTTTTTTAAACGTGATTTCTGTGACGGGAAAGCATCACTGCAGTCTTGGTGGATTCGTGTAAAAAATGCTGTACTTCGAGAACTTTGTTAAAATGAGGTTCATTATGTTAAAGCTCAGCTGTATCCCTGCCACCAACAACTACGCTGCTGCATGTCATATACAAAGTAAACCTATGGTGTTACTTCTGTGAAGCCAGAAATACGTATAGACCAGCCCCTGAACTTTTTAAAGTCCTCAAATCATCTTGCTGTACGACACAAAATGCAAACAAGCGGAGTTCCACACTCGCCATCATGGCTTCAGGCGGCGCTGACTAACGCTTCCACGTTTGATTCACATACAGTCGAACTCCGCTACAACGAACTCCGCCTCAACGAAATATCTGCCACAACCTAAAATTCACGGTTCCCCATCAGCAGTCCATACGCGTCAATGCATAAATATTGTCGCCACAACGAACACTTTTTCTTCTGCTGTCCCGCTTCAACGAAATTTCACGATGCACTTTCAAACTCAGATATTTATTGCTGTACAGGAAACCCAATCTTTAACACTTTGATGCATTTTGAGAAGCTGAAAAATCATTGACGAAGTCTAAAACATGCGTTGGCACCACCAGAAAGTGCCGCTGTTTAGCAAGCATGGGCGCTGCCATTGCTCTATAGGAATGGCCCTGCTTTTGCCACTGGCCTGCTTTCGAGCTGCAGACGATCCGAAGCTGAAGCTCAGTTCATGGTTTTGTTCACGCATGCGTGCAACTGCGAAGTGATGCCTTTTCCGATTCGAATGCTTATCATTTTATTAGCGCTTGGCCAGTGTGGTACCTAATCAAAGCGGCTGTTCATCGGCATTATCAACGAAATCGGCTAGCCGCGAGTGATGGATGATAAGAATGGCATAGAATAAGGCAAAAGTCGCCACTCCACGATACCCTGCCTCTATCTTGGCGTTGTCGGATACACTTTGACGGTGGATGACTGCTGGTGTTAACGTGTTAATGCAACTGTTTCACGAAAGCGGTTGTAGGCGTTGTTTCAGCATGGTTTTCACAATGGCCTCGCTATGCATGACTGTGAATCGTGTCGTGACGCTGCTGGGAAAGAATAGGAAGCAGCGAACACTTCTTTAATTTTAAGAATAAACATTCTTTTGTTTTACTAGCTCAGATCAGCTGTATTTTTTCGATTTGACTATAACGAAATTCTTGCTTCAACAAAATATTTTTCCCGCCCTGTGAGTTTCGTTGTAGCGGGGTTCGACTGTATGTATCCTATAAAATGGGTGGAAGGATAGCCGCCGTGGTAGCTCAGTTGGTAGAGCATCGGACGCGTTATTCGAAGGTCGCAGGTTCGATCCCTGCCTAGGGCAAGTTATCTTTTCAATCTACTTCTCTTCACATTTGCATTACAATTACCTCATTAAAAACATCCCCTGTACTTTTTTTGACATGATTGTTTATTAGATCTCGTTACCAGCACACAGTAGGTAGCATAGCTGTTGTTTTATGTGAAAAACACACGAACCAGGAGCTGGAAGAGAAGCTATCAAAGTTAAACTATTTTGCTGGTGTGATAAAGGGATAATTTTCTATAGGACACGTAATGAAAGGCCACTGCTTTGTAACCAAAAAAAGAAAAAAAACAAAGAATGTCAATTACATATTAACGTTCGAAAGAAATTCTGCAAAGAATAAGGACGTGCTGGAGCACATATGGCGAGCATTCCCAAGTAATGAATGATTAGAAATATGCCGCTTTTCTCTGGGCAAAATGTATGCAATCATTGCAAACAGCCGGTTCTAATATATGGGAATGAAACATTGATAACAAGATAACCTGAGAAAACGTTTAGGACTGCACTGCATGCAATAGTGGGAAATGACAAGCAGAATGTCAAGAAATCGGAAGACAGTGGAAAGCCTCGGACAACAAAACGGGTAGCACATATTCTGGTTGACAATAAGTCAAAGAAATGGACCTGCACTAGCCGTGTGATCTGCAGAACAGGTAATAAGGACATTTAGCATGATTGAATGGACACTAAGGGATTGGAAATACAGCCAAGGATGATAGCAAGTTGGATAGGCTGACAACGTCAATGTCGCAGGTCTAAAATGGAATCTGCTAGCACAAAGCACAAGACTTGGTGAACGGAAGATCATCATGAGACCCTCATGCTGCAGTGAACATAAAAAAGGCTGATAGTGATGAACAATAAAAATGTTCAAGGAAAAGTTATTTAGGATTTAATTTGGAAAAATAAATGCTCATTGCACTCATGCTGCGAGTACATCCCCACCCATCCAGCCAAAGAAAAAAAAAAGCTACGAGTAGAGGCCTGGAACTGCTTCACTGCATGATGTATTATGCAATGGGGTATGTTCAGGTGCTTGCGAGGCACAGGTGCAAAATGTGTAATCCTTGCTAGAGCTCACGATCCTTGCAGCACATTTTTGCATCTTTACACGCATCATCAGAGGATAGTGGTATACTATTGGCATTGGGTTTACTAAGCGAGCATTTTATTGTCGAGCTCGAGCAGTTGTAGACCAGCTCCGATTCGTGTGAAGGTTTATCTAAGTTGGCATTGAATGATGGTGCCAGAGGTACTCTTAAAAATGTATAAAAACCTTTGACAGCATGGAGCTGCTGCATAGTGCTGGGCCTAGACGTTCTCCTTGAGACGTTCTTGATGTGACCTGAAGTTCTTGTATTTGCGGTGTCACTCTCACATGTGTCATTTACAAGCTCCGCAGCTTGGCCACTTTCTATTAGTGAACTGTTTGTTGAATGTGCCAGACACTGTAATTGTTCACATTGCTTTGTTTAATTGTCATTCTACTTTCAGAAGACGCATCCAGTACACAAAACGTTTTCAGCACACATTTGTTTCTCCTACTTACGCACATTCTGCTAGCTTGATGTTCAGACGTTTTCTTGATCTCTCTCTTCAGGCTGAGCCCAACGCGAACCACGAAGAAGACGACGATGACGACGACAGTAGCGAGAGTGATAGTGACAGCAGCTCGGACAGCAGCGACGATGACGATGACTCCGAGTCGGAGTCCGACAGCAAGGACTGAGTTCACCACAGCTCACAGTCGTAGTGAATGAGACAAACTTGCCGTGTGGTGCCGTGAAACGAAACAGTTAGGCGAGGGAGTGCGAAACAACGCTGTTGACCGGCAGACGTTTTCGCGCAGTGTTGCCGTCTCGTCCGTCTCACTCGTGCTGTGGACAGTTGTTAGCCATGCAGATGCGAAACGCCAGTGCTGCTGGAGTGCCGGCACATCTCCACGCTCCATCTAAAAAGTGCCTGCGAGACTATCTGTAGTGACGTTGCAGTGGACGCTACAACTGTGGTGTGTTGGTTTGACTCGTGTCGTCGGCCTCCTGTTGCTATCGGCAAAGAAAAAAAAAACGCATGTACTGGGGAAAACGCCAGTGCTGTGTCATAGGCTCGGCAGAAAAGCTTGCTTCGCATGTCTCGCAGAGAAATACTATGGAGAGATACCATCGTACGTGCGGTGCTGGCATGCCTTCGGCAATTCGAAGCACAGTGTTCCCAGAGTGGCCATTTTCTTAAGGAAATGAAACAGTGATGAAAATTAGCCCTGTGACAACGATATAACTGACCAGCGCATGTACTTGTACTGTCACACTGAGTGCATGCTCTTGAAACATTTTCTCGGAAAGATTCTGAGCTGCTAAAACTATTCTTGCCCACACATGAGGTAAGTTGCAAATGTTACGGTGCGCTGTTCGTCTACTGGAATGTTGCTAGCCGTTGTCACTTGCTAATTTTCTGCACTTTTTCGTGACCACTCAAAGCCAGTTCTCATACCCTTCACTCTGTATTTTGTGCCTTTTACTCTCCCTGCATACATCTTATGGACATGTTTTACACAGTACACGCGTCTAACCCGTGAACGATAAGCAGTGGGCCACTGTGTATGTATTCTGTTCAGACCAGTAAAGACTAAATAATTTTTTTTTAGATTTACCCATTTCCTTGAAAATACTGAAATGAGCTGTACTCGTTGTCAGCCGACTGAAAAGCCCTTGCTATCATTGCAGAAATCTCTATCTGTTCTCTTAATTGTTTTTTTTTTTTTTAATTCCATTTACTTCCATGTAGTCTCTCGCAGCTAAAACCACTCAGTAGCGGCTTCACGAACTCAAAGCGTATGATTATGCATCGGTTGTCCTAGGCGTATACCTCGCAACATGAAGACTTTACAATTCAGCGTACTGTCAATAGCAGCTGCTATTCTAGATAGAGTATTTCAGCTTTAGTTCCCGTTTCTGAGTGACATTGTTTCTTTTTTTTGTGCTGTACACTCATCAATCTTATTTATTGGGCCACTGGCTGTCGTGCAGTGCCCTTCGGCTTCAACAACTTCAACACTGAATACTCACTGCAGATAAATTTCGCAGAAATGATGTCACTTTTTTCCTTGTGCTGACATTGGCTGCTTACTGCAACCGCTCATATGTGCTCTAGCGGAATTTATTGGCTTTAGGTCAGTGTCATCGACCTTGCCTGCCAAGCAGTCTTGGTCTCTGTTATGCTCACAGTAGGTTCATCCATATACAAAGCAAGCAAAAGCATTTGCTTTTGATTTTAGCTCTGAAATCGCACTTGCATCACAAAGCAAGATCGTGTAATTAGCATTTGTTTTGAAGACACCAGCATGTCATCTAATGTGATACCAACTTCTCGAGTGGTGTGTGTAAATTGTTGGGTTGCTTCCAAGGCAGTTACGAATGCGGCTGCGCGTGTGATGAGAAGCAAGTCTTTTTTTCACTGCAGATACAGTGCCATGATACTTACAAAACATTTATTTGTATATTTAATGACATTTGATATTCAGTGCAGGCAAGTACTTTAAGGCTACTAAGAAGAGTGCCAGTTCTCCTTGCATTTTTGTGTGAGGGTTTTCATTGTTTTTAAGGGGTCTGATTGTATAGCATATAAATTGCCCCTGTTGTGCTGAAAGAACTACATCATGGCATTTAATTCATAGATTTATTGATTATGAGTGCAAAGTGACGGTTTGTATTATCAATCGCTAACTTTGTAATACTGATGAAAGTGAGATCCCTAAATATTTTGTTTCTACTAGCAGAGTTGTGAGCTTGTGTACACATAATATGCCCAAGCTGCACTGCGAGGATAAATTCAAATGTATGTTTTTTTTTTCATTAAGCGAAAAATAGCATTTCAGCAGTTTTAAAAAAAATGCCATTTATAACTAGATGGTTCTGGTGCATTAGGAAGTAGTTCATAGCCGTGTTACGAGTTTACACCGCAAAGACTAACAGCGGTTTAATTTTTTTCCCTTTTGTAAACTGTTCCCTTTTGTCCCGTGGGCAATTGTGCGAACAATGTGTATGGCTTCCTTCCAAAGACTCGTAATAATATTCAAACTGTCTCGGTGAGAAGACACAGAACTTTGCTCAAAAGTTCACGACAGGGTGGCCAGAGTCTAGTACTTATTCAAAATTTGTGGTGGCCTACTGGACAAAGTGTTGCAGAAGTGTTCAAAGCAACATAATTTAAGGATATGAATTGATAAGGAAACAAGGCATGAACCTCTTTTTCGGCTGAATCGCTGCTACATGCACACGAGTGCTTTTGTCAAAGACAAGGCGCTCTGTGGTGCATTTTGTTCAACACCATGGCTAGATGCAGTAGTTGACTGTTTCGTCCCCAAGTTATCCAGATATGCGTAGCTTAATATCACAGTATGCAGTCTCACACGAAAATATGTGGTGAGAGGAACGGTAGTGTTGTAAGTTGCCTGGAGTGCAAGCCGGTTTTGTTGTACGTTAAATTTCTATGGCAGGCATGCGTTCTTTAAACATTGTGCTTTCTTCTCTCTCGGTCAGAAATTTTCATTCTGCGGTGCGGCATTTCTGCGGAAGCTTACAGTCGGTGTCAAAATGTTCACGGAGCACAGGATACATAAATGTCTATCATGCATAGAAGCATGTATTGAACAATGGTCTGAATTTGAGCAAATTTATGAGGTAACATCTGCAGGTATTTAACTCTAGACTTGGGACTGCCGGAAAGAGAACATGTAAGTAGAGCGACGTCAATGTTTTCGTTGGTCTAGTGTTTTGAGCTTTACACCTAAAGGTGCCAAGATATTGCTGGCACACTTGAAGCAAGCTGAAAAACCAGGCTGCAGAAACAAGACTTCTCGTGTATCTTGCTGCCTGTAAACTTCCCGTGCCAACAGTATATTGCGGATAAAGCAGTTATGCATCCAAGCACGATATTAAAGTGCACCACAACGTTGCTGACTTCACACTAAGTGCTCATTCAGTGGAGCTGCGGTTCAGCCCATTAGGATCTTCATGCCAGGCCCACATGGCAACACACGGGACATTGCTGTTGCAGATTTGTTGAAAATTTTTCACTTGTCCAAAAATGAAAGGCGAGCTGCACAGCTTTTGCGAGAATTGTGGCCTTTCCTTGTTACTAAGGTAAGCTGGCATACCTCCAGATCGGTGCACAGGAACACTGTATGTTCTAAGCAGAGGCTTGTAGGTTCCTTATAATACTATACAGGCCACCTAGTGCAGAGACAACTTGTGTGCCTTTCCTTGTGCCCTAGAGAAACAACTGATGCTATACAATGTGCCATCTCTGTATGAGGTGTATGCTTGCATGTATGCGTGTGCCATGTAACTGTATAATTGTGCATATCTCTCTGCTCCCAGTTTCTTATTAGGCTTAAGCACTGTAGCCCTTACCGGCAGCACCACCAGCCCTTGTGGTGTGCTGCCGAGTTTTATTGTTTCGTTTCGTTCTTCCTTGAGAGTTTGTACAGAAGTACAACTTGTGTGTTGTGTAGGCACCTGTAACACAAACTGCCACCGCCATTATTCCATCGTCACCAACTAGTCTGTTTTCTGCCTTAACAGGGACGCAGAAGGGTGTTTTTTTTTAAATAAATAAAAGTGTCTCAACACAGTCCCATGTGTTCTATGCTAAGTACTGCTGCTTTGGCGTAGGGTTGCAACATTCCTGGTACATAAACTATGAAGAACTTAACAACAGCACGAAACAGTCGCAATGCTAGCTTAAAGAAATAGCCTGCTTGGCACTTAAAGTGGCATGTGCTCAGTGTCACATTGTGGGGCTGAGGCTTGTGCTGCTCGCCACTTATCGCTCTGAGTGTCCTAAGTTTCGTTCTTGGCGCAGCAGCAACAGTGAACTGTGTCTGCATATAAGGCTTAGAAGTAGGAAAATCCAGTGATGCCGTGCATCTACCAATAGAAAAAAAAAAGGAGCGATGCACTATGTACGTGTTTCTGTGCTGCCTTCGTGTCTCTTTTCAGGTGCACTGCACCAATCGCATGTCGTACGAAAGCAGCAGATTTTTCACTCACTCCTTAGGCTGGGAATGCAGAGACACCTCGAAGTCCAACTGAATACACTCAAGAGCTCATTACAGCAAGACTACAGAGTCATCTATGCCAGTACCATCTATCTGAAAGGAGGACAAGCACAGCAGGCGCCAACATAGGTAACAGCAGCTGCTGACGACAGATACTCTCCATTCGAAGTTTTTCTCTTGCTGTAACACTGGTGGAATGAGCAAGAGCTAAAGGTCATTAGTATGCAGCAACATGCGAGTCTGAACTACAAATCATCAAAGGCAGTCCTGGCATTTTTACATTTTGAAACATCTCAAACAGCTTTTTGACTTTTGACGTTCCTGAGTCACTAGAAGACACAACCAGAGGAATGGCCCACAACTATCATTGCTGCAAGTCAACAGAAATGTGAGCTATGTAGAGCTTTGAAATTATTTGTGGTTGTAAGATAAACTTGAAATACTGGAATACGCTATATCACATTTCTTTCTGTTACTTCTGAAGAAATTTTCTTGGAATGCACTAGTTCTCAAACAGCACCACTTTTTTGTCTTCACTTTTAATGAGCAGTGCTTGACACCTATGCTGTGCTCTTTCATTGCTTCTGTGTGAGGAAGGCCCTTTCAGATTCATGGACCTCCAATGTTTGCTATTCGGCAAATGCAGGTTTTATGCGAACTCTCAGTTCAATCGAACTTTATGCGCTGCGAGTTTATTCATTTTCTCAAGCATACACGCCCGTTACTTTGTTTCGAACAGTTGCTCCAGCTGGAATTACGTGGCGCATAACTATAAGAAAAGTGTGCCATAGGCGGCTAGTTGCACAATGAAAGTGAGATTCACTGCTTCTTTTTGTGAAGAGAGCATTGAATACCTGCAGCACATAGTTCGTTCATTGCTTGGTCGGTTTAATGAATCCCACGGCGTGCAGACGTACATCTGTGCGTGAGAGATATAAATTTGCATGCCACCACTCGCAGAACTCGGAAGGACTGCTTTAGAAAAGACCTAAAGAGAAAGTTCAAGAATTTCAGAAGCAGTGCTTTCTTTACTCATGACTTACGCCCATATTCAGAAATGCTACTTGACTTGAACTTGAAACTGCCTTCAATGCAGCACGTTTGAAACTCGTCTGTGCGTTTGTGCTGCCTTGGCATGGCCTAAAGACAAAGTTTTTAAAACACGTTTGTGCTGCATTGCAGTTGGTGGCAAGTTAAGATCAAGTCAAGCAGCGTTTCTGAATATGGGGGTAAGTGTTGCTAACTGCAACATGGGGATTTTGCATGACCTTTCTCGAACATGTCCAGCTTAAAAGAATTCAGTGGCAACTACCTCAGAGCTAACAGTTCCTTCAGTTGAAGCTACAGAACCCACTATATGTTGTGCAGTTGGGTACAACTTCACAAGGCAGGAGAGGCCCTTCCCAGATGAACAAACTATGGCCGTTAGCTGCCTTTGTGACTAACGAAATAATCCAGCACATGTATGAGGTAATATTCATTGACGGCATAGTCAGTGACTATGTGGCACTCTAGGTCAAGGGTTCTCAGGCATGTTGGTGCCAGGGAACTCTGCTAAGCTACACTAAGTGCCAAGAACAACCCTTCCGACAAGGTTTCTCATGTTTAGTTTCAATAAATTTAATTTTAACATCCATACTGCAAAAAATATATATAAGTAAGCTCTATGTGTTGCCTTTTTGCTCGTGTTGAATGACATACAATTGTGTCTAGAGGGCGAAGCGTAGCGCGCAGCGCGTGCGGCGCCAACGGTTGTGGTGTACAAACGAGCGTATCAAAGGCACAGAGCATAGGTGTAGCAGCACCGACCTTCACAATAGCCAAAATGCGCATGGTGGTAATATTAGGCCCCTGAGATTCAAGCCACCGTGCATCCCATTTTCGGAGTCTGGCTGGCTACAAACTGCTGGCGAGATTCATTTCTGTTACACACTGAGGTGCATTATTGGTGCTCAGGCATGAATAATGGAGGTTCTCTAGATTAATCACACCTTGGGATCGCCATCTAAGTGAGTTGAGCGGGCTAGTGCGGAACCAAGGAAAGTTTATCAGTGGCTTGCGGAACCCCTGAAGAGAGGTCTGCGGAGCGAACCCATGCTCTAAATGTCTGTTTAGAGTTCAGGCTTGCGTACATCCACCTTTGAGGTGGAAGCGCTGCAGACTTCTTAACTTGTACCCAACCATGACATTGCACCATGTACGTATTCTTGATACCCTACAAACCGGATGTATCACACAGATTAGCTCTGGGAGTTAAGAACGGGATAAGTTTCTTGCATATAGTACCAACATCATGACGATAGATAACATGCGATAAATGCAAGTGCCAACTTGAACAAATCGTTTATTGGAACATTGTGGGGTTGACAAACCAGTTCTGCAGAAATACATAGACAGCGAGTTAATCAACTCGGCCTCACTCGGTGGACTGCTTGTCTACAGATTAGGTCAGACACAAGCGCGACAGCCCCGAACAGACTTTTGTTCTTGGTTCGGCTCTCGAAGCAGGACAACAAATTTTTCTTTCGCCTGCATAGTTTTTATTGTGAAAATCTGATATCAATTTCCTACGTAACCCTGTGCTACGTAAAGATGGACAAAACTTTTTTTTTATTTCATCACTCTTCTTGCTTTTGTGCTACAAGTATGTCAAATCCTCGCACCGACAACGCTAAAGTTCTTATCAAGAAAACACCCAGGAAAAAGATTTGCCATAGTTAGCACTCTTGAGACAAAAAACATGGCACTGGGATAAGAGAGAGCAGTGGTTCAACAAGTGAAGTGCTGCAGTCACACTTTCTATAAATTACATACCCTTGCTCAACAGCCTTAGCCAAGGGTCATTACTAATGGTACAATTGTTAATGAGCGATTGCTCCAGTGCCTGTTATGTTCTTTATCAACCTCTTTCTTTTTCTCATTAAGCATACTTAGTCTATTCTCACTGGAAACAAGTTACCAAAATTAGCATTTATTAAAGGGACCCTGAACCAGTTTTGGTAATTTTGTGCAAACACAAAGGGCCGGTAGACCAAGTCTTATGGGTCATTTACAGACCGATTTTAGCTCCCTGAAACTGTGTAATTTATTACGACGCTTTAAAGCTGTAAATCGCTGCAGATCGATCACTGCTACTTGGCCAACCGGGTTTTCGACCGCCCATTCACAGGGCAACATGCTCTGTTCACTTGATGTCATCGTGGCTGCTGGTCTGATTGGTTGATATGGGCTGTAGAAAGCGCTAACGTAAGATCAGCTGGTAGGGTGGCGGCACTTGTAGGAGCAGATATGAACCACTTCGCGATCTTCGTCTCTGTTCTCAGACCGCATGTGTGATGGCTTCGGAGACTGCGTACACTTTGTCGGTGTGTGATCTCGGAGGTCTAAACTGGTAGAAGCTCAAATCGTCGAGTGCGCTCATGAGGTGGTGGCGAAAACGTATTTATTTATTTATTTACATGAAATTTTCTGCGGAGAAGCTCCGAGTAGTCGGAGATGCTTGGCTTGCGGTGGGGGGGCCCTTAGTCCAGGCCTCCGCTTGCAGCAGCCGCTCTGCGGGCCCGGTTGATCAGACTCAACTGATCTTCCAGGTTCTCGCTGGCCAGCAGCTCCTCCCATCGCTTGCTGTTGGATTTTGTACTGGTTGTAAGGCTGTAATGGCCTGACACTCCCACGTGACGTGGTACAGAGTGGCCTTAGCTGAACACCATGGGCAGAAAGGAGAGTATGCCGAGGGGTGCATTTTACTCAGGATGTGCAAATTTGGAAACGTGCCGGTTTGAATTCGCCTCCAGCTGACCGATTCCTCTTTATTTAGTGTTCGGTGTGGTAGCGAATAAGCTTTCCTAAGTCCTCTGTAATGGTTTAGGATGGCCGAATAGTCGCAAGAGACCGGAACGAGTTCCTCAGGGGCGGAGTTGGAAGGTGCTCGGCTCGCATACCCTCGCGAGCTACCTCTATCCGCTGCTTGATTCCCCTCCAGTCCCATGTGGCCCGGAGTCCATATAATCCGATGCCAAATTCTGAGTGGATGTGTAATGGAATGCTCGCCAGTGTCTGTAACGCTCAGGATTACGTTGAGAGCGGGTTGGCTGATGCGCCCCTGTAGGTAGTTGCGGCAAGCTGCTTGAGAGTCCGTGAGAACTGTCAGTGACCTTCGTTGTCTGTAGCCGAGGGCGAGCGCGATGGCAGTTTCTTCAGCATCGGCGATGTTGTGGCACCGCACGGAAGCGCTGGTACGTTCTGTGAGTGCGTGGTCCACGACTGTCGCTACAGCCTTATTGTTTGCATGGTCCTAGTTGGCGGCGTCAACATAGTACGTAGTGTTCTTGTGTGCATAAGTTCGCTCGAGGGCTTCCACTCTGGCTTCCCTCCGGCCCTGATGTAGTCGGGGATCCATATTGCGGGGGATGGGAGCGACCTTATAAGTGGCACGAAGTTGGTCCGGAATGGGCTTGCGACGAGCTGCGTCGTGAAACTGGCTGATGTAGCCAAGGCGTAGGAGCAGGTCCTGGCCTGTAGGTGTTTGCTTGAGCCGTTGCAGTTGTGTGGCGAGTTGCGCTTCACAAATTTCTTCAAAGGTGTTGTGTAGACCCAATCCGAGGAGCTTGCTAGAAGGAGTACCCGGTGGTAGCTTGAGTGCCGCTTTGTAGGCCTTGCGGAGCATTGCGTTTACTTGGCCCTGTTCGCTTTTGGTGAGGCGTTGGTAGGGCAAACTGTATGTCACCCTACTGACCACGAGGCTACGTATGAGTTTCAGGGTGTCCTCCTCGCGCATGCCATGGCGACGAGTGGCTACCCGAGATATCATTCGGGCCACTTGCAGTGTAGTGGTGTGGAGAAGGGAAAGTGTGTGATTCACATGGCGGTTCGACTGTACCCACATGCCTAATATTCGAATGGTGGATTTCTCTGGGACTTGTTTGCCAGCAAGGACGACCTGGAGGCGGGAGCCTTGGTTGTTCTGCGCCGATGGTGGGAGCTTGCGTCGATAAATTCGTAGAAGCTCAGATTTTTCTGTTGCACAGGCCAGGCCTCGTGCCTGTGCGTATTGTTCGACGCATGTGGCTGCCTGCTGCAGGTTATATTCTTTTTCTCCAAGGGACCCCCACGTGGCCCAGACAGTGATATCGTCCGCATACATTGCGTGATGGATGCCATCGATGCGGTGGAGTTCATGTGCCAGGCCAACCATAGCTACATTAAGGAGTAGAGGGGAAATCACTGAGCCCTGCGGGGTGCCCTTGTTCGGAACCCTGATAACATGTGATCGGATGGAGCCGAGACCGAACTGTGGCAGTGCGGTCCGACAAGAAGGCGTGAACATAACTGTGGACGGGCTGCCCACAATGAAGGGCCTCGAGGCCCTCAAGTATGGCCTGGTGGCTAACGTTATCAAATGCGCCCTTAATGTCTAAAGTCAAGATAATGTTTTCTCCTTGCTGGGGGGCGTTATCAAGTGACTTCTTTTAATTGTAGCAGTACATCCTGCGTTGAAAGATGTGCCCGAAACCCGTACATTGAGTGCGGGAAAAGGTCATTGTCCTCGAGGTAATCTTGCACGCGATTAGTGATGACGCGTTGGAAGAGTTTACCAAGGCAGGAAGTGAGGGATATTGGTCGGAGGTTTTCAATCTGAAGTTTTTTGCCCGGCTTCGGTATCATTATGACCTCCGCGTGCTTCCATTCAGGAGGAAGCGTGCCACGTTGCCAATGATCATTGAAAAACGCCGTGATTTCTTGTACGGCGCTGTCGTTGGTTTCTGATAAGGGAGTACGTGATTCCGTCTGCCCCAGCAGCTGTGTTGCGATTGCTGCTGCGAATGGCTGCGTAAACTTCGTCCACCGTTATTGGTCGGTCGAGAGTGTCATTGGCACGTCCACGATACGCAGCCTGAGATGCGGGTGGGTAGAAATTGCCAAAGCATTTTCGCCGGAGTTGATCCAGCAGCTCATCGTCAGTACCCTCAAAGGCGTGTATGAGGCGCATGACTGACTTATTCGTCTCATTTTTTGTTCGAGTGGGGTCCATCAAAGCCCGCAAAATGTGCCACGTGCGGGCCGTGCCCAATGAGCCTCGAAGAGAGTCGCTAAACTGAGCCCAATTGAGTCGCGCCAGTACTGTAGCGTACTGCTCTGCCTGAGTGGTGAGTGTGGCGATCCTTAGCTTGAGCCCTCGGTTATGTTTTTGCGTCCTCCATCTGCGGATGAGGCTCCTTCGGGCTTCCCACAGATGTAGCAGATGGCCGTCCACTTCCGGCAGTGCAGGTGTTCTGTTAATGGTGGTGGTCCAACGCTCTCAAATTTCTTTAAGTTGGGTGCACCATTCGTGAGGCTTGTGAGGCTGTCGAGTGAATGTTCACTCTCACGACGAAAGGCGTCCCAGTTTGTGATGCGTGCTTCTCCAATAGACCGACGCGCTGCGCTCTCTGTAACTTTTGTGCGGAGAATGAAGTGGTCGCTGCCCAAGGATTCCTGCAGGTTGTCTCAGTTATAGTTTGCACGGCCACGGGAGAAGGTGAGATCGGGGCAAGTGTACCTGCACACACTGTTGCCGATCCGGGTAGGGAACGCGGGATCCGTGAGCAGTTCAAGCTGAAATTTTTCAGTGGCAGCCGAAAACTGTTTGCCTTTGACATCCGAACGGTTGTAACCCCAGCGTTCGTCGAGAGCGTTGAAGTCGCCGAGCAGTAAGAGTTCTTTTCCCTGGGCCAATCTGCAGGCACCTTGGACGAGGGCATGGAAATCGGTGGTTTTTTGCTTTGGGGCGCTATATACGTTGACAATGATGATACTTCGCTTTTCTCCTTTAGAACATAGAACTAGCTCCACAATCACATGTTCTATGTTGGTGTCTGGGATGTTGTCTAAGCCAACTGCGGTTAGCGCTTTGTCAATCAGGATGGCCGCTTTGCCCTTTGTTTGACTATTATAGGACTCATAACCTGAAATATGGGTGGCGTTCCGGGCTCCTGAAGCGCTATGACATCTGGCCGAGCAAGGTGTGTGTTAATGTACTGTTGGAGGAGGCTCCGCTTTCTGCGGAAGCCGCGGCAGTTCCATTGCCAGACTTCTAAATGTTCGCCAATGAGTGGGGCTGTACTGCCCATGGTTAATTCCTTGAGTGGAAAGGCGTGGGTATCGGAATCTCGGCTTGCGACGCCGATGTAGGAGTGAGGGTGAGGGCGCTGGGTGTCAATGCGGGGGTAGCGAGGATTTCAGATGCATGTGATTCCAATCCTAGTCTATGGTAACCTTGATCTGTCGTGGAGTGCGAGCTACGAGTGGCCCTCTTCCTGTGTATGTTTTCGCCTGTTTCAGCAATTTGCGCCTCGAAGCGTGTCTCGAGAGAGTCGAGGCGTTCTCCGAACTGCGTGAATACGGCACTGAATTGTTGCGATAGCTGCTGCGCGAGCGTTGAGAGCATTTCGCGTAACTCTTCGCGTGTGACTGTGGTGCCCGACGCAGCAGGAATTGATAGCGCCGTTTTAGGGATTTTCTGTCTCTTGAGGGAGGTTGGGGGTTTTTTTCGGGGGAGTCGGGCGGCGATCCAAGACGTGCCATTAGGGCATGAAGTTGAGAACTGTCCTGGGCTTGACGTGCCCTGAGGGCGGCCAGCTCCTGTTTGAGTTTTATGTTTTCCGCGAGAAGGTGTTCGTATGCGGTGGACAGGGTATTGAGTGGAGCGATGGAAGGATCTACATTTGCTGACCAGCTCACCTTATTGTCGGCACCGGCTGATGGAGTGTGATTAAGCTTCTCATTATGTTTGCTGGAGGCGTACTGAGACTGTTGACAGCCGGGTTGCTGCTGCTGCTGCTGCCCCTTGGTCATCTGGTTCTTCGGATGCTGTCGCTGCTGCTTCTGTCGCTGCTGTGGCTGCTGCTGTTGGCCAGGTTCCACAGAAGGGAGGGGCGGGAAGGACTGTGACCTCGAGCGTGAGCGGGAGTGGCTGCATGAGGTCTCGTTTTCCTTGCTGAACCACCTACGTTTGGGAGTTGGTGGGTTACGATGGGGGTTGCGGCCCCTGGCTGGTGCTGCTGGTTGAGGAGGTGGCCGTGGGCGCGGGGCCTTCAATCTCTGAGAGCACTCTTTGGTGCCCGTTAAGTGGGCATCTCCACACAAGTGACATTTGGGAGCACAGGGGTGACCGTCAACGGGGTCGAGGATACCACACTGCCGACACACAGGAGTGTTTGGCGTGGGGCATACATTCGAACGGTGCCTCGGTTGTAAGCAGACTTGGCAGGCTTGTCGCGTCGGCTTGTACGGGTGGCAGGCCATCTCTCCACCGTAATACAGTACATATCGGGGCAGAACGGGGCCCTCAAAAGTGATCACGGCAGATTTGGTAGCACCAAGCATTCGTGCACTGTCACTCCCTGCGTGCGCACGCGAAGGTTGGCGGTGAGTTCTTCCGGAGTTGTGCCAGAGTCTATCCCATGAATAACTCCCCACAAGGTGCCCTCAGGGGCCGCCACATAGGCATTGAATTCGTAGGTTTTCCTCTCAAGCGTGATGGTGGTGATCCGACGAAGAATTTCGGCCGTCTCAAGATGTGGCGTGATGGCAATAATGATGTTCGACCCGGGGCGAGTACGTATAATGAAATGATCACCAGTACAATGTTGTCGAGAATTGCCCGCCACTGCTACGGCTCGGGAGATTTGATGCGTAGTGAAGTTCCGAATGGCCAGGCCCTTTTTCGGGCACATGATGATCTTTATGTCCCTGCGTGGAAGCGGTGGCGGCTTCCGTCGTAGCTGGCGCGGCTTCGTTACGGGTGGTGGTGTTCGCGCCGGTGCGACGCCGGCCGCGTCTGCCTGCGCAGCAGGAGCACCCGCAGCCGCAGCTGCCCCGGCGTTGACGTGGCTAGGTAGAGTGCTTGCAGGACCGGCCAGCTGCATCAATTCCGCTCGAGCTTTGTCGAATTTTTTTCTGGCGTTGACGCTGGCGACGGGATATCGCCAGTTTCCAGTTAGCGTCGGTGTCGCTCGCCGGTCCCAGCGATGCAGACGATGTGGGATGGTGCACGGCAACTTCATCTTCGCTTGCCGAAGTGAGCTCGTCGAGGTCGAGAGATTCCGTGTTAACATGGGTGTCGTTGGGGCTGAATGCAGGTTGAACGCATCCGGTAGTAGTCATGTTAGCAGTTGGCGTAGTGCTAGCGTCCATATTGTTGTGGAAGGGGTCCCGCCGTTAGGCCAAGTCACCCGTACTCGCACTGGCAAGCTGGATCGGCGCTTAGGCCCAGCGGCCCAGCGCTCACATGGGTTCTTCTGAAGGCGATAGAGAAAAATGGAGATGCTCTACAGCCTCGGGAAGGGTGTGCGGTTCCCCGGACAGTTAAAACTTGATGATCCGACACAGCTGCCGGCGACGATATCGAAGTAATCCGGTCAACGAGAGCACACGTTCGGTGGAGCGCATGCGACGCGCGTCCGCTCGCTCCGGCGTCCAAGCGCGTCTCCTGCGCTCATGAGAACCTGCGATCAGCAGCATGCCTCATGAGTTGAGGAGGCCAGGCAGAGGTGAGGAGAAGGGTACGTAATAATTGTTTCTTAGTACACGGCGTGTCACTAAATTTGTGGTGCGAATGGTTTGATGATGTTCTAGCCTAAACACTGACAGAACATCAAAAAACTGTTTCAGGGTCCCTTTAAGTTTGAAAACTGGAATGTTCATTTTGATGACCTGAGGCGGTCAAAATTATTTAAACATATCTAATTGTGCGGTTTCATGAGTCAAAACCATAGTATAATTATGAGGCACGACACAGCAAGGGACTCCGGATTAGTTTTGACCACCCGAAGTTCTTTGAACATGCACCTAAGTCAAAGTGCAGTGGTATTTTTTTTTTTTTGCATTCTGCCGCCTCCATCGAAACGTGGCTGCCTTAGCTGGTAACTGAATCAGCATTTCTGAGCTCAGCAGCACAACACCTCACCCACTAAGCCACCGCAGTCGTTGCAGTCAAAATAGGTCAGCTACTTCATCTACTCTACCACTGTCTGGTCAAACTTTACCCCCCAAGGTGCTCAAACAATGAACCGGATAACTGCTGCAACTGCAGCCTCAGTTTTGAGAACAACCTTCGAGTTACTCAGTCTTTTCTCCTTCTCTCTGCAAGTGAAGAAACACTCAATTGGTTCAACTGAATCTAAGCTTAATCTTTTGCAGCCTAATTGACGCTTGGGCAACTGACTGCGAGATATCTTTTCCGAGAGGACACCTTCGCTCAACCCTATATGAATCGAGGTCCTCAACAACCGTTGCTGGTGAAGCTGCGTACACCTCCAGCCCATTCCAAGCAATCATGAGGCCATTGTCAGAGCACAGCCCAGCAGGTGTGGCCACGAATGTGGCGCCTAGGTGGTCGCACATCTGTGCCAGAGCATCTCTGAGCACACCGTTGCATGCCACACCGCCTGCAACCACAACAGTTGGGGGCGCCGTTGCCTCTTGCCCTTCTTCGTCAGAAGGCAGGGGAGGCAGCAGGCCTCGCCGTGAACAGAACTCCAGCGCCCTCTGGGTGCGTCGAACCAAGTGTTGTACCGTTACGCGCTGCACCGATGCGCATATGTCGCCTAGCTCAGGAACCAGCGCGTCCGCTTCAATACCTGCCCATTGCAAGGGGTAAAAATAATGCAACGCTTACAGTTACATAGAGTGCAGCATCATTTCATTTTTGTCTGTGCGTCTTACGGCCCTGCAACACTTTTCAGCATGGCCAGAAAATGCTGCCAATCGGTAGTCGAGGCTCCTGAGAACACGAGAGCCTAACATAATGGTGTACCATATTTTTGCACGTATAACCCGCCCCTGCATTTATTTCGCACCCCCACTTTCAGCTCATCGAGAAAGAAAAAAAAAATCCTCGCGTATTGCCCGCACATTTGATATACAGGAAAGGCTGTACAACAGTGAGATTTTACACTGAACAATCAAATTGTCTCTCCCCAAATGTTTTTCTAAACGCTTCAACGATGCAAGCAAGCGAAACCAAAATCGGCCGCAAGCTGCCGTGCTACTTGCGGGGCAACACGAATTTGCGGAAACCGCCTCCATAGCCTTCGCTACACTGTTAAGGGGCTTCACAGCACAACACGCATTGCTGTGAAGCAGCACTATAGGAAAAACCCCGCGTATTATCCGCACCTCCACTTTGCCACTGAAATTTTTGGGTTTTTGGTGCGGGTTATACGTGCGAAAATACGGTATGTAGCACACAGCCTGAAATTTTAATTCTTAAAGTCGGCTGGAAACTGCTCCTTCTGCTCTCTACAAATGATGCCATATCACCAAATTACTGCACCATACTCTGAAATTACATGGCCATTGGCTGATTTGGGCATCGTGTTGCATAATTACCGTGGCTGCCGTAAGATGCTGCCACATGCCTGCTCAGGCAATTGCAGTGAGAGTAAGTTGCTCATTCGTAGAAAAAAATGAAAAGAATGTGCTCAAGGTCATGACACGAGCTCTTGAACACATTTTCTTTCTTT
The DNA here is from genome assembly GCF_013339725.1 of Rhipicephalus microplus. Lineage (NCBI taxonomy): Eukaryota > Metazoa > Arthropoda > Arachnida > Ixodida > Ixodidae > Rhipicephalus > Rhipicephalus microplus. Next base: position 66,884,901 of record NC_051169.1, read on the forward strand.
TTGCCGTGCCCCTCCCTGCGTAGATATCAAAGTGCTCGCTGGTACGGAAGGAGAGATAAAGCTCTTTAAAGCGTGCGGCAAATCCCTGTTACTGTACTGGATGGATTCCAAAAACCTTTGTGGTAGCACAGTAGACTCACTAAATGGAACCTGAAGGGACCTGGAAAATATGTTCTATTTACCAGGAGTTACGTTAACTGAGAGATGACCAGGGGTGCAGAATGCGAGAACGAAACCAACCTTGTCGGATGCAGTTGTCCCATTTAAGCAGCAGTTCCGTTCAACAAAATTCCATTTATTGATGGTTTACTCGTTTGGCAGATGCGGAGTGGCCAATGAACTTTGTGCCGGAGCACTCCACTCTGGCGGAGGGCAACAGAAGAAATCTACCAATGAAACACACACGCTCCCTCTGGAACAAATGGCAGGGTCAGAATGGAACGCGATACGAGCGGCTCTCTTCTTGCTTGAGTGGGCACGCTGCGCATAGCGACGCTACGCTAACAAAATGTGAGCTCTGCCGCGATGCGCAACCGACGCAGGTGGCGCCTGTTGGTGTGGCCAATGTTGGCACCATTTCAAGGCACAGGGCGCATGCAACTTCCGGTTGAATCTGCCGATTTTCACGGAGCAGAAAAAGTTGCTCCGTGGAGTGGATCTTATGACGGAGCTGCTCCAGATCTGCCTATGGAATATGCAGGGAGCAGTCTCAATCTGCCAATGGAATAGGCTTGCTCCGTATGGAGCAGAAAAAGTATTACCGGAAGTGCTCCGAATCTGCCAATGGATGACACTATGAGAGTGTAGTGTATATCTATGAGGCAATAAGCTCTTTCGTTAAAGCCGCTATGCAATTACTAGGAGAAGTGTTGCAGGGCCCCTTTAAAATTCAAGTGTAATTCGCATAACGTCTACTGCAAAAGCATAATACCTTGTAATTTGTGTGCAGGTAATGTCCCAAATTAATCGGCTTTGTGAGACACGTCCTGTGCGAGTAGGTAGTACAAGTCGAGAAATATGGAGGCAATGGGACCCAATCTTGAGGTTGTTGTGAAAATGTGAATGGCTTTCTTAGATATAGCCTTTCTTATATTAAGCTTGAACAACTAATAAATGAATAGTGAGCAAATGAAATGCACGCTAACACTGCAGAACCTTTTTGGTCATATTAGAAATTTTCGTGAATAAATGAACCTTTCAATATAGGATGAATGAATGAATAGCTCACTGGAGGAGTGGAAGTGGGACACTGAGAGCAAGATCTGCAGAAAACCAACAGTGCCAGCTAAGGAATCAGATTACAAGCTCTTCTGTATTTGCCTTAACGGAGCTAAGGTTTCAGAGTTCTATTACAGAAACAGAATACTAGGCTAAGCTCAGTAAACTAAGCCACAAGAGTAGTCCTAGATAATCCCCATAAGGTTATAATGCCTCGAATGCACGTACAAATGACAATCTCCAGAGTCTTTCTAGCCAAGATTTTTTTCCATCAGCCTGTCACTAACCATAGGTGCGTTTCACCATTTCTACATGTGAAGGGAGAAGGAGCTGCAAGTAAACCACACGTGTTCAAGCCTATGAAAGCATGTATAAACACTGTGCTTTACAAAGAATACTTTACTCACCGTGTCGCTTTTCCAGGCGGGTGATTTCTCTGAAAACAGAGTTCTTGAGGCCTGAGAATGAGAAGTCGCAGCTGCGGTAGTCCATCATGGGCTCCGGGAACGGAAAGGCGTGGGGGTTGGCTCCACGGGCGAGTAGCTCAATCGCTGCGCCTCCGCTGATGAGGCGACACTCTGGCAGCTTGTGCAGCTTCAGTCGGCGGGCCACCTGTGGTGTTCAATGTCACGGCGAATGAATAAATCGCGTCATCATTGTAACAGCCTGTTACCAGCGAATGACAAAGGTCTCAAACAAAGACACATGTCCTGTGTTGACCAAACCTGTCTTACAGTATCTACCTACAGAAAGAGAGACGGTGTGAAGTAAATACAAGGAGGTTAACTAAAGGAGAAGCTTCTGAATCGCTACCCTACATTAAGGGATAGAAAAAGGGGAAAGGAAGGTAGATTGAATATTGAAGATGTAAACGAAATGTGAAAAAAAAAAGAAATAGAAGAAGCATCAAATTGGAGAGTTGTTGTCTTGAGTACAGTACTTGCAATTTAGCTAATCTAGCCACTTTATCTGAGTGTTTGTAGCGCTGACTCCGTGTTACACCTGTTTGCAGCAATCCTGTAGCTTCAGATTACTTTTTGTCTCAACTAATTAACTGATACTGTATTGAAAAGACGAGTGAACATAAATAACAATGAGGTCAAAGGAAGACACAAGCAAACAGGGTCAGAGCAGTGTATATTTTCCGTTGATTCGACTTTTCACTCGTGCTACTCTAATAGACCAACCAATAGCTACTGTACACTCGAAATTGAACTCGCATGTTGGAGGTAAACAGGGTAACAGTTTATTTGGTGGAGAACTGTGTCGGATTAATCGGACACTAATTATTCTACAAATATCTTGATTAGTAGCCTAATTTATGTCCCCTACAGTATGATGGCATTGCCCAGTGATTAATTATTGTTGCTTTTAATTGGCTGTCTTTGTCTTATACTTACAAGTTAATCAATCTCATTACATCACCCAATTGTTGGCTGTTCTGAATGGCATATCCCACCCTTTGATACTTTGCATTGAAAACGAATTAGTGGTTATCTGCCTTGTACAATTTGCTAAAAAATAGCTACTCTAAATGAAATCGCAAATACGACTGCTACTACATGATTCATACTTCAACATCATGAAAATACTGTTCTTGCCTTTGCAACTAATTAAAGCTCGTCAAGGCCCTAAAGGCGAGTGTGAGTGAGCAGTGCAGAGGAGCTTTCTTTGCACAAAAAACAGGCCAACAGCACGTGCCAAACGTACTTTGTCCAAAGCCTCTCCTGGAGCATCGTCAATGGTTTGCCCCAACAAGACAAAGTCGTCGATGGCACGCACAACTGCTAGCTGACAGTGGCCACCAGATGCCAGCAGCACCAGGTAGGGAAATTCCACCCTGCACAGTAGAGACAAAAGCCTGGACTGAGTAATTATTTGCAAACCACAGAAACACAGATTTACAAAGAAGAAGGAACACAAGTGAAAGATAGGGGAGAGGAACGTTGGTAGAAAGGAAGAGAGATTAACCTGACGTACCGCCGTCTATCTGGCCGTTCTGCGCTGTAGGAAGGAGAAGAGGAAGATTGTGACGACAATGAAATTGTAGAGCTCAGAGCAGCAAACCACGTAGTGAACAGCACGATTTGTAGCCTAGAATCGAGACCCATGCCTTTTAAAAAGTCGAGAATAACACAGATCGCTTTTAAAAATATATCTGCACTCACGTTGGAGGTGTAAACAATCACTGACACTGACTGTCAGTCAAGACGGACTGACACTTGAATTCTGCCGTACCTCTATGCACTTCCATACACAGAATACGAACATAGTCATAGTGCTTGTGCTAATGCCTAAAAGCCTGAAACGAAGGAGATCCAAGCCACATCAATGTGACTTGCCTCAAGACAAAGTGTACACGCAGCTAGGACTGCTTGGTGCTAAACACTGAACAATGTTCTTCTCTACATAAATAAAGCTTTTTCATACGAGTTCCTACAGCAAGCACAAAAATGAAATAAAAATGAGCTTACTGAAATACAAAAAAAAGTGCAACCACCACAGAAAGGGCATGAAAAAAGGGTGGTTGGCACCTGCTAGCATTCCAATCAGTAAGCATGTGGCAACTAACCCAACAAATACTACCTAAAGCTAGCTGCTGAGGCCAAGTTAATGTGTCGGTTTAATTAGTACACTATTAGCACTAGAGTGAACATGTCAAATTATGTAAACCATAAGTTGTGTATAATGAATAGATCTAAACCATCTAATATAAAAGAAACGCTTCTGCACAGTTTCAGAGATTTTACATGCACGTACTGTATGCATTTAAGCACTTAATTTCTGAATAGTGCTTAGTAATGGATGTGTTTTTAATATTTTAACATGAATGTCAATATTTCTTAACATTTTCTGGCACTCCCGGTCATATTTTATATATATGGTCATATATATGGCCTTTCCTTTCAAGCATCATGGCCTTTCCTTTCAAGCATCACAGCGTGACGTCATCATTTGGCGCCGCTATAAAAGAGCACCGGCACGATTTCGTCTTCTGTGGGCACGGTGGACCCAAAGCTGCCATGTCGCTAAAGGGAACGCTTCTCTGCTTTGTGCAGGTTTTTCTTGGCTTCGGTGCTTTTGAATGCGCGCAGCCACTTTATGCATCTCGCGACGACACGAGCCAGCTCATCAGCAAAGGCCCCCAGTTTTCAACGCTGTCGTCACCCGACGACGCAGTTCTACTGGCCTTTTCTTTCAAGCATCACAGCGTGACGTCATCATTTGGCGCCGCTATAAAAAAGCACAGGCACGATTTCCTCTTCTGTGGGCACGGTGGACCCAAAGCTGCCATGTCGCTAAACGGAACGCTTCTCTGCTTGGTGCAGGTTAGTTCCCGTTCTAGTCCAATACGTAGTGATTGTCGAGGCTTAGTGGTTATGCCGTGCCCATGGCGTTGTTTTGTTATGGCGTATGACTGTTTTGTCGTTTGCAAACTACTAACTTGTGGTGCTGTCGAGGAAAACCCTGGGCCCACCCAGAAGGAACTACCTGACGGTCAGACAGAAATGCGAAAGGAACTACTTGAAATTAAAACACTATTTTCTGAGCTGAGAGAACAGATGCTTGACTTTAGGCGTACTGTCGAAAATATAGCGACTGAGCGCTCAGCACAGCATGAAAACACCCATCAATTGCAAGTCACATCGAAATCATTTGAACATGCAATGTCTTTTCAAACTAAAAAGCTAACAGACCTTGAAGACCACAGCAGACGTTCAAATGTAATTATTCATGAAATACCTGAGACCTCAGCAGAATCAGAAGAGGAACTAAAGGACAAGGTCGTGAAGGGTCTTTTTCAAGAAAAACTTCAGGTTAAATCTGAATCTGTTGGACGTATCTATCGACTGGGTAAGCACATAGGAAAACGGCCTGTAATAGTGTATCTGCAAGATTTTACAGAAAAGAAAGAGATAATGAAAAACGCAAGCAAACTGAAGGGCTCAGATATCTTTGTTAAGAATGATTACTCAAAATCAATGCTAAAAAAACGCAGTCTGCTCTGGCACAGCGCAAAGGCCGAGATAGAACAAGGGAAAAGAATCAACCTGATACACGATAAACTAAAGATCGATAAGGATATGTATTTTTGGAATGAGGTGCAAAATAGTAGGGTAAAAATGACCGGCTACAAGAACACCGCGCCCCAACAGTCTAAAACCGGACGTAATGTGCATGCGCACAAGCAACTTCGTCTACTTAATTTGAATGCCCGCAGTGTTATGAATAAAACCGAGCCCCTCGAAATCCTATTACTGCAGTACGATCCTCACATTACTGTTATAACTGAGACGTGGTTACATGAACAGGTGAATGATGGCGACATTTTTCCACCTTCCTATACGGCTTTTCGTAAGGACAGGCAATCAAGGGGGGAGGTGGTGTGGCCGTCCTGATCCAACAAAAATTTGATGCTGTCTTGTTGGATGATGTACCGGAGCTTGAATGTATATGTATTAAAGTAACTTTGTGGGGCCACTCATTCATCGTATGTGCATTATATAGACCGCCGGACTCAACTCTTGAATACCTATTAAAACTAAAGGAACACATGTCTAAGCACAATGGCAACAAAGTTCTTTTGATTGGCGATTTCAATCTCCCCGGAGTAGATTGGGAGCGTTTTGAAACCTTTACAGGCAATATCAGCAATGCAAATGCAGTGTTTGACATCATGCTCGCACATAATTTGGTACAATTGGTTCGTGAACCAACGCATTATCAGTGTACTGCTAGGTCCATCTTAGATCTGGTATTTATTCCCCGTGATTTCAGTACACATACCGTAGTAATTGAGCAAGGGCTGTCTGATCACTACCTTGTCTCAGTTTCTATCCCTCTGGTACCGCTTTCGGAAACTGCCAACTCGTCCTTTCATTGTGTGAAAGACTATACACATGCCAATGGTGCTTGCACTATCGAGCACCTAGAAACCTGTCTGATAGATTTTGTAGCTACCTATGTTTGCAGATTGTGGGACCAATTTAAACGCATATGCTTCTACTGTATCGAAAAATTTATACCGTCTAAACGTAAAAAGGTGCATAAACATACGCCCTGGATGACGAGAAGCATCATTCATCTCAAGGGTAAAGTTAAAAGATTAAAGAAAAAGCATGCTGACCCCAAAGTTATAGCTGATGCTCTAGATAAGCTTGCACATGCCGTACACACCTCGAAGGAATACTACTTCAATACGTCACTCGCAAACTTCATAAAGAATGATTTAAAGAAGTTCTGGAACTATATTAGCAAAAAAAAAACCCACATCACAGGTTTTTGTCAATGGTTCAATGGTATCTGATCAGGCTGCCATTGCTCAACACCTCAATGAGTATTTTCATAGTGTATTTTCTACTCCTAGTGCTTCCCCATCTGTCATAAATGCGGACAATGCTGCAAATGTAAACTTTATTTCTTATTCTGGTGTCGTTGCTATGTGTTGAACTCAAAGACTAAGACTTCTTGCTGTCCCGACAATATTCCCAACATAATTCTGCGTCGCTTTGCAGAGTCTGTTGCAAAATACTTACTCGTCATTTTTCGAGTCTCTCTGTTGTCAGTGGAATTGCCAGATGACTGGAAGTCGGCATGAATAGTTCTTATATTCAAGAAAGGTGACCGTCTAGTACTACAAAATTATCGACCGATCTCCTTAACATTACCATGCTGTAAGCTTATCGAACACATCATAGCTCATAAATTAAATGAATTCTTAGAAGAACGCTCAATTTTAACAAATCATCAACATAGGTTTTGAAAAGAATTTTCTACTACGACACAATTGGTTACTATCGTTCATACCTTTGCAGCTTGTCTTGATGCTAACGGCCAAATTGATATAATATTCTTAGACTACAGTAAAGCATTCGACACAGTTCCACACGATAAACTAATTATAAAGCTTCGGTTAGTTGGCATACCAGAATTATTTATCTCCCGTATTTCAGCTTATCTACTCAATCGCAACCAATATGTTTAGGTGGGAGAAAAACAATCGGGCTGCCTTCCGGTGACTTCTGGCATTCCGCAGGGGAGCGTACTAAGCCCCCTGGTCTACATTAATGACATTGTCAATGTAATTAGCACCCCTGTACAAATTTGTCTATTTGCTGACGATTGTGTTTTGTTTAGAGATGTAACCTGCATTAGTGACCAATGTGACCTTAATACTAACTTAGGCAATGTATCAAAATGGTGTAAACAATGGGGAATGCTTCTTAATGCAAACAAATGTGTGTATCTCCCCATAACGCACAAAAAAGTCCCATCAGACTACACATACAATTTAGCTGAAGCACCTTTACTTAAAGTAGCCTCCTACAAATACTTAGGCTTAACGTTAACAAGTACCTTATCCTGGAATTTGCACATAAATAACATCTGCTCTGACGCTTTCCGTAAATTATGCCTTCTCCGCCACAAGCTCAAGACTGCTCGGCCTAGTGTTAAACTCCTCTCCTACTTTTCCTTAATTAGGCCTAAACTTGAGTACGCCTCCATAGTTTGGAATACCCACTCAAAAATCAACATTCAAAACCTAGAAAGAAGTCAAAGAAAAGCAGTACGATTCATATATAGTAAATTTATGTCAATTGACTCCCCCACTGCATTACTAATGGCAAATGGTACAGAACTATTACAAATTCGAAGAAAAAAAAAGTCAGCTACAGTTTCTTTCAGACAGAGTAAACCACAGGCTACCCTTAGACACCACAGCATACGTATCCCCCTTGTTAAGCATACCCACTCGACACCACTATCCTCATTCCCTAACGCCAATCTTCGCAAGGACTGATACTTTTTGGTACTCCTTCTTCCCACAAACAATTGATGATTGGAATAAATTAACAGAAGCATTTCCTCAACGCCCTTGACCATTTGTGTAAATACTCTTCTCGCATGACTACCTTGAATTGTATTATCACCTTGTTGTTCAATTGTTACTTTTTTTTTAAGTCATAACCCCTCTGTCTTATATGCGAAGAAATTGTGTAAAAAACGCTTTGCAACCTTGTTTCATTCAGTTATTTAGTGTGTTTCATGTATGCTCACCCTGCTTGGACTTTTTGTCCGCAGTATTCTATAAATAAATAAATAAATATTTCAAAGGTAATCTTGAAAAGCATCGAGGCTGCCGTATATCCACACCGTCACGTCATCTTCATGCCTAGTATAAAATTTCCTGATAGGTAGTCTTTAGAGTCCATAAATTAATCACCAATTATCAGATCTCTACATGGATATAACCATAAATTACTGGCTGTAGTACCCTGGCGGCTAGGCCACGACACTGTTGATCATGAGGGCATGGATTCTGTTCCGGGCCACAGCAGCCACTTTTCAACTGGAGTAACGTTCAAAAATGTTTGTTTGCTTCTATTTATAAACATGTCAGAGAACCTCATGTAGCCAAAATCAATCGGGTGTCCTGCATCGGGACATACTTCATAATCATATCATGGGTTTGGCTTGTAAAACCTCAAAATTTATATGAATTTAGGTATGTAGCCATAACTACGAAATGAACGAGACAGCTAAAAGAACCTGATCTGTAGGTTCAATTATTAAGGCTCTGTGTGGCCCAGCACAAGATCCGGGGTTCGATTGTAGCCACAGCAGCGATTAAATTCATATTTATTTACATGTTTTTAAAAGCTAGTTCCGGTTCATGCAGTACTTTGACATCATGGGATGGTATGAGCTTCTTCTGACGTGCTGTACAATATATTGTAACATTTCAATGGCAGCTCCGGTCCGTTTGTGACGAAAGAGCGGTCATTTTGTATGTTTTAGTACTTGACATCACTAGAGGCTGGATTTGTAGGCACAAAAAAAGTGTGCCTAAGATGCCGTAAATATACAGGTAAAACATCGTTTTAGGCCTCCAAAATCGTAAATATAGGCACAATAAACTTTTACCTAAATTCAGGTAATTTCGTGCAAAGACGTGCGCAACCTGTACTCACGACAGGAAGCAAAAAATGTTATTGTTTACGATGGCACGAAGACGCCAATGGTTGAACAGAGTCATGCATTTTCCACATGGTTAGCAGAACACGGTCTTTTTTTATTGTCTAGCGTGACGAGCGTAGTGTCCTCCCTCGAACTAACCCACTCTTGGGTCTATTTCTTTCTGTCGTGACTGAGATGGACAGCACAGGAGCAGACAGCCAGATAGCTAAAGGACCAGAGGGTAGTAATGCCTCATATTGGCTAGATCTAAACACGTGGGGTAAACTCATTTCCTGTCAGTGAGCATCTTAAAGGGCTCCTCACTAGGTTTGATCATTTCGAGCTAACAAGTGTACTGTATGCACTGTGTGCTCACGATCACATCTGCCAAGATTCGCTATGCTGTGCATCGCGGAAAGACATGAAGTTTCAAACTAAATGTCACTCGCACTTCTCTCGAGCTCAACCCCCAAGATGGAAGTGGTGACGTACAACAGCGAATGGTCCTGCTCTTACGTCGCTCCTTTATGTAGACACCAGTGCTCTGATGTCGCTCACCATATGCTATTAATGAGGGCTTGGTCAATTTCTGGCTACATAAATGAGCAAAAAATATCCTGTGTCCTGGTTATATCCAGCACTACAATAGGGACTTCATTGAGAGCACATACCAGGTAGCATATGCAATTTGCATAATGCATTGTTGAGCAGATGAATGAAAATTTGAGAAAAAAAATAATATACACGAATAAAATGTGAGCAAGATTTCATTTGTATTTTTTGCTTGTATTGCAGCGAGCTGCTGTGCACTAATTGACATCTGCTTTGCATGCGTTAATCTTCTCACCATTCCCGCAAGGTGTTGGCGTCAAGCCCTGACAACGCTTGGTGCGTTTCTCACGCATTTTCATTGACAGCAGTTCCAGCGGTGCGACATGGTGTATAGCGGTAAGGACCCGTTATCCTTGCCAGCCTCTATAAACGAACAGCGCACTGAGGGATCCATCCTACAGAAACAGGCTACACACTATGGAGAACGCCGAAAAGACACAACATTGATGGCGTATGGGCATGAGCAGGTTAGCACACAAATTCCCCAATCGGGGCTAATATAGCGGTCTAATGTGGGCTAATATAGCTGGTGTTCCCACCGGCTGCGGGCAGACCGCTATACTAGCCCGCATGCTTTGGGAGCGCGGGTCGCTTTGCCCGACTAGCAGCTGGGCTGAGTGGGATGCGCTTCTGCACAGCCCAAACATTCAGGACCAAATCTTAGTCATCGAGTGCGTCCACGTTAGGGCCATGAGGGACCAGTCGGTACTTATGTGGGAGTAGTCGCGTGGCGTGGGCCAATTGTAGAGTCTGTACCATATTAAAGTTGCCATATTACACCATATGGACCATATTCTGGACCATGTTAAAGTTGAACTCACTCACGTGACTTTGCGTGTGCATGACGTGTTTAGGCTTGTACGTATAAGTCATGCGATTATCCTGCTCCGATACAGAAGAGGGCAGCGAAAGAATTTGGCTTGCCATGGCTACACGATGCAAGTGGTAAGGGTTTAAAGCTTGTCTCTTCACGTCATGGTTTCGTGGCTCATAATAAACCATTTTGAAAAATTATCCTGGTACAGCACACTTCATTGGGCACGCAACAACTTCTAGTGTCTAACTAAGATTTCTTGTGTAAACTGGCAAGGAGCATTTCGTATGATAAATTACAAACAAACGAATCCCGGCTGCGGCAGCTGCATTTCCGATGGAGGCGGAAATGTTGTAGGCCCGTGTGCTCAGATTTGGGTGCACGTTAAAGAACCCCAGGTGGTCGAAATTTCCGGAGCCCTCCACTACGGCGTCTCTCATAATCAAATGGTGGTTTTGGGACGTTAAACCCCACATATCAATCATCAAATTACAAACAAAACTTAAACCACATGCACATTACATTGTTTCTTTCCTTTGGTCCACGCTGTACTTTCCCCTAACAGCTCTCCACAATTTTGTATTCGTTCTCCACATTCCTGAGGCTACACAAAGTGAACTCCTGTTCCCTTTCCATTGCCACACCCAGGTCTTCAGTGCGGCTCTGCAAATATTTCGGCACATTGATCTGTAGAAGCCACTTGCCGCAGAGTCCTCAGCCATGTACGCCAGTCTCCTTTCATTATTCAGTCTTTACTTCCCTCCCCCTATTCCCCTGCAGACACTCAGACATGCTCTCATTTAGGGCTACAGAAATAGCGTGTTTTCCTCTCATCAACCTCTCCTCTTCCTCTAACCACTCTTGCTATGTCAGCGCCATGGCGTACGATGGCCGCCATGTTTCATTTCACTGGTGCTAGCCCTCATTTTTCGTAAGTTGGTTGAGCTACAAGACATGGTTGAGCATCATAGAGTTCAAAAGGTCGGTGTTCCTTAACGACGTGAATAACAGTCTCAAAGTGCACTTGAAAATGAACTTTGAGCTTAAATAGTGTTTATATAGGTGCCAATTTTGAAAACAGCCATGTATAGGCACATATAGTCATTTATAGGCATTTAGGCACAAATGGCAAAAATAGGCATTTATATGCGCTATAAAAACACTTTGAAAGCTTTTCATAACCTCAAATTCGTGCTCACATATTGCAATGGCACGATAGGAACAAAATAGGCATTTGCCTAAAATCTATCCTGTAGTCATCACAACTGGTGCATGGAGTCTCCAGAATTTATACTGTAGCCTGACATCGTGCTAGTGATAATGTCAGTAGGATCACTGGGCAAAAATTGACTTTAATGAAAAAATAAGATATCAGCATTTAGTGCACTTTACACTTGCTCAGAGCAGTCTTCGAATTCAGAAGATGTGCATGTGTAAAATCAGCTTCGAAAATTGTTGTCAGTACTCCTTTAACATTATATTATGCCACGCAGCGACAGCACTTGCCTGTGCTTCAGCCGAACAGCTGTTGCGTGAGCTTGCATATGGTGCACTGGAATGAGTGGCTTGCTGTGCTTGCGGGCCAGGTCACGGGCAAACTCGAAACCCACACGCAACGAAAGAGCCATGCCAGGGCGTGTTGTTACAGCAATGGCCGTCATCTCCTGCAGAAGGGGTTGCACAGGTAAGCAATACCACAGGCAACATATGACCTTTATACAAGCTACAATGGGAGTCTGCGACTTTCAGACGTGTCGAGCCAGTAAAATATAAAGTCGTCATACTGAAGTCGCATAAGAACAAAGAGTACCTCTGCCACGCAGACTGTGTTACTTATAAACATGAATTATTTATGTGCTGTTATTGGCATGAAAAATTTGATCCATTAGTTTGTATTTGTGTTCTTCATAATGAGATTCCATTGAGTATCCACCAGCTAGGTGATGAGTGTTAGCCAAATGTTTGATATCCCAGACAAATGAAATGCAAACAAGTTAGAGTTGAGGACCATAAAGTGCCAAGCAAGCGCCCCCCTTCCTTTTTCAGGAGATCTGGAATAAGTGCCAATGACCGGTTTGGAACTGAGCAAAAGCTCCCCTCCCAAATCTGGTCAGATTATCCTTCCCCGTACGGGGGGCACCAGCTCGACATTTTTTGGTAGAATATTTTATTTTGCTGCACCGCATCATCTTTGCTTATCTTTGGCTTACACATAAATTTTGGCCACATATCATTTTCTACAACTAGATATACAACACCCTGGTTTCATACCCTCGAGTTATCATTGGCAAAATCTTTGTACTTTTGAGTTCAGACATCTTTCGCAAAATACAGGAATACTGTGATGATAACGTTTGCCTAATGTTGATGAGAGTGCTTAATAAAATTTTTGCTAACTGATGTACACCAAGAATATGCTATAAAGTAATTGCTCTTAAGGTGGCAGCAGATTAGTATAATTAGTTCATTCACAGGATGCATCAGAAGTGCGTTTTAGGTTGCTGGTATAATAGGTTGTAGGCAGTTACTCCAGTAATTCTTTTACCTTCATAAAAATCCTAACAAATTCTTCAGTAGAGGACAGCACGCAACCAATTGCTTCAAACTAAAGGTGAATAATAATGAAACAATGCATTACTGGCGCCATGCAATGCAGTGAAACAGTTTAAAAGTTCACCACTGAAGCCAATTCCATTCTCCCGTGTCAGACATGTGTGCTAAGTACATGGGGCGGGATTTGCAGTGGGAGTAGTGCTACTAGTGATTTCTACGTCAAGGAAAGTTAATTTGCAGATTTATAATGGCAGAACTTTTGTAAATCTTACCTCCAGTGGAACAGGACACTGCTTAAGAGCATCTTGAGCAACTTGGGCAATGTTTTCGGCGTGCATGTCTCGTGCAATGGGAGGAATGATGCCGCCGACCCTTCGAGAATGTAAATGAAGACAGTAATTAGTGTGCGATTTTCGCACATGTATTAAGAATGAAACCAGTGAAAAAAAAATTGCGCATGCGTGAACAAGATAACGGCCCTTTTATTTACAGCATATGAAAGTGAACGAGCATATATGTTCCTAGGTTGAAATGCACGAGGCTGCACTATCTGTTTCAAACGTTGTTACGCTTAAAAGTGCGAACCAGATATCTACTTGGCGTGTCATAGCTAAGTCGATTCAGTGTTATCTTCAACATCTCTCCCAGTTCTTGCTAAAGTTAGATGGATGGAACGTATGAGTTGCACTATGCGCGTCTATTCACCAAACGTTAATGACGCGCCATTTTAAAACAACCTATCATTATGCATCTTACTTCACATACGTGTCGACAAAGACACCACATATCAACAGTACACCCGGTGGACTCGCAAGGTTCACGCAAAGGTGAACACACTCACTCAATGTGCCTAGCCAGCTGAGAGTGTGCAGCTTCGCCGAGGATGTTTCTTTCGTCGTCGACGATACCAATCGCTGTGTCGTCGCAGCTCGTCTCAATTCCAAAGACGATCAATCTGCTGGTCGTACTGTAGACGCGGAGATGTCCTGTTTGCTCCGAGCATTGCGCACGTTGGTGTGGCGAACCGCAGCCGAGCGTCACCCAACACCGACGACGGAGAACTTGGCGGATCATTTCCCTGTCAGCATGAAACGTATGACACTACCACATGAACGCTTTAGGAGGGAACTATTTATATTTGTGAGACTTAGACGCTCAGGGCAGCACATATAGCACCACGCGCGGCTCCACGCCACATGCACAAGCGCACTCGCTGTTACACATGCCACGGCCGTAATAGAGCGTTCGTGGCAACGGTCGTCAAGCGAGAACCACGAAGCATGGAGGAATGTTCTCACTACGCCATTCAGAGAGTTTCGAGAAGCACTTGTTGGTAATCGTTCTATGTAGTACCTGCTGTGGTGCGAATATTGTCGAAGTCAACCTTGCTAGAACGTAGGTCGAAGTCGTGACGTCGAGTTGTAATGGTTGCGAACGATGGAGGGAAGCTTTTTACAGCGACAAGCACGGTCGAAGCGAAGGGGCTGATAACAAGAGGTGATATTGGTCAGCGCTGTCGCACTGTCGATGAATGCTGGCAGTGAGGGTGGGTCTAGTTCCATACCTTCTAATAGTGCACCGAGACGAATTACACAAATACCGTTTGGAACAGCGGATCTAAAAACAAGAAGAAAAAGAAAAGGATGCGCAAGGAGAGTGCACGAGCGTCGCCGCATTCAGTGTAGCGACATCCTTTCCATTTTTTTTTTCTGTGTCCCTCATTTTTTCCAGTTCTGCTGCTTGAACCAGTATTTACCATGAACCAATTAGAACTTAAAAATTAGCCCAGGTTCATAAACGCGTGCACAAAGGGGTAGTCGGAGATGAGGTGAGGGGCAAAGTCTGCCTCTTACTTTGCCTTACAGGGGCCCTGCAACACTTTTGAGCATGGTCAGTAAACGCTGCCGATCGGTAGTAGAAGCTCCCGACAACACGCGAGCCAAATATTATAGCACAGCACGCGGCCTGGAATTACAGATAAATTAGCAAAGTCAGCTACAAATTGCTTTCTCTTCTCTCGACAAATGACGGAATATGCCCGAAAATCACACTGTGAATTACACATCTATCAGCCATTGGCTGATTTGAACAAGGCGCGCTCACTCGTTACAGAGACCGCCATGGGGAGGCCGCTACTTGTCAACGCGTGCGCGCACGATTACACCGAAGAAAGAGGCGCATTTGAAGAAAAAAGAAAAAAAAAGTTTTCATGGCCACGAGGCACGTGTAACGTTGTTCTGTAGCCCTGACATCCCTCCCTGCTTAGCTTCCAGCGCTTTCGTCGGGACGAGAGAAGAGAGAATGCAATTGCAGCATACGACAAACCTTTGTAACTCCACTCGCACAGGACGGATTCTTAAAATTTTTGTGGCGTTGAATTCGTGAGGCAATAAGCTTTTCCAGTGAATTGATTCCATGGTTACTTGAAAAAGCGTTTCAGGGCCTCTTTAGCCCTGCAACACTTTTTGTGCGTAGTCAGAAAACATTGCCGATCAGTAGTTGAGGCTCCCGAGAACGCGGGAGGCAAATTTATAGTCAACACGTCACCTAGAATTCACAATAAATTATTAAATCAGCTAAAAATTGCTTTCTCTTCTTTCGATAAATGACGGAAGAGGCTCAAAAATTACACTCAGATTGCCCTTCTATCAGCCATTGGCTGATTAAAACATGGCGCGCTCGGTTGTTACAGAGATCAGCGCAAAAAACGACACTTGTCCACGCGCGCGCGCGCGCGATCGCACGTTGCAAAAGCCACGTATTCGAAGAAAAAGTGCTCAAGGTCACGAGGTGTGCGGACATTTTTTTGTTTGCCTCTCCCATCTCTCTCTGCTTAGCTTCCAGCACTTTTGTCAGTACGAGAGAAGAGAGAATGCGATTGCAGGGTGTGACATATCTTTGTAACTGTGCTTGTACTAGACGACTTATAAAATTTTTGCGGTGTTGAATTTGTGAGGCAATACACTTTTCGAGTGAATTAATTCTATGGTTACTGAAGAAAGTGTTTCAGGGCCATTAATTAGAGAAGGGGGGCTGCAAAAAACCACCACCCACATCCTTTTATGGGAAATTTGCACATTGTCTATGCTTAGGTGAATACCGTTTCTATACAATTACATTTATCAGCTAACAGCAACAACTAACAGAATGGAAGCAAGGATAAACAGGGCTTTGAGCAGTCTAAGGACACGAAGGCATTGGAGGCATCCCTATATTAACTTACAAAATGTGGTTTAAGCACATATGAACATAAACATAAAGCGAATAAAAATTTGAACATCTCGTGTTTGCCCAAGAGTAGTTTTGCATAAGTTGCGACATTTGCATGCTGGGCCACACTGGCTGTGGGGTGACCAATTATGGTGGTCAGCATTTATTACTGCGTCACTTCTTCAGCCTCCCAAGGAACAGGAGTGGGCCATCTAGTGAGCCAGGGCAGTCACCGAGCGCCTTGGAAGATGTTCCTCAAGTGGTGTATCCCTGGCGGCCTACACCTAGGCTCGGTAAGAACCATTTGGCAAAGTGAGCTCATTCAACTAAACTTTAAATCATCAAGAGCACTGCAATTTTGGGCTGGCTCAAATATTTAAGGTCTTGTCTGGCACACCTTGTAGTCCCAACCTTTTCTATATGATGTATCACATGCCTTGCCTTCTTGTACAGGGGTTTTCGCTACATATGCAGTCGCACCTTTTACATATTATGTACAGCATGTCATGTCTTTTTTCATACCTACCTGATCGGCATCTTGCATACTCAGAAGCTTGAATTATCATCACGAATCAGCTTATGGAGTTATCTTTCGTAACCAGCTCAAGGCAGGCATATGCGTGTGTAAATAAACACATTCAAATATGCAAAAATTAATACACAGAACATTGGAGGTTCACATATTTGCCTTTTAATCACTCTATCATTAGCACTGGCATCAGCACCTTCCTGCAAGCACATTGTCCTATATCAGAAGACACCAGCTCCATCACTTGATTTCCTCGAAGTGTTCTGATGTTTTCCTTTGACAATTTCAACAAAATTTTCTTTAAGTCATTGCAACATGATCTCTGCGATTCCAGGCACCTGGGCGCAGTGCCTCAGCTGGGTAGAATGGTGATTAGGGTAGGATGGTAGAGGAGAGATGGCAGGTTGCAAGATATCGACGGTTCTACCTAAATGGCATAAATTACACAGACACATCACACTTTAATTAAGCGAGCTCAGAGCAACATCAAGTGTGGCCTCTCGAGTAGACGCTTGAAGTGCTGGAGCCACTGCGCACCAACGGCACCATCGACGACGCGGTGGTCACAGCTCAGAGTCACTGACATCACTTTAGCTGTCCTGTACCTAGAGGAGACAAAAAGAGAGGGAACATGTCACACACACATATTCACTTTTACACAGCTTCAATACATCGCAGTCAACATAGCAAACAACAGAGAATAATAATGCTTATAATGCTATAATGCTTCCACAACATAAGCAATCAACTTAGTGCTAATGCCCATACTTTCATATTCATAACATCCAGTTCAAGTGAGATAGGCATGATTATGGTTTGTACACAGGAATAACAGTTCACAGTCATCTGTAACATTTAGATTCACAGGGGCATACTCAAGTAACAGTAGCGTGCAGTGAGGTGTTTTTACTAAAAAGTTTCCCAAATGTGTTTCATTCTATCAGCAAGGCACACTTTCACTATTTTCATGCAAGTACCGTCTAATTGGCCTTTTCGTCGTTCCAATCTGTTCTGCCTGCAACAATATTACTATACACAGCTTCGTAAAGTACCGTGAAATCCCGAGCAAGCACCTCTACTAGACCAAGCACACCCCTCTGTCTTTTGGGAGGCTTGAAATGTGCACCAATGACAAAGCAAACACCACCCTTCTGTCTGGCCATTTTCACTGTTTCATTCTGTGTTTTCATGCATCCGACAAGGACACATAAAAACAGTGAATGTATGCGTATTTAATTAAAGCATTTCATTAGGAGCACCAGTGGGTATTCTTTATTCTTAGCGGCTCTTCTACTGCTACCTTGAATTTTGATCCGCAATTGAGAAAAGCCACCTCCCTCCCCCCCACTAAATATTGTTGGATTTTTTTCACCGTAGGGGAGGAAAGGGGGGGGGGGGGTGCACTTGCTCGGGATATCACAGTAGGTCCTTGTGTGTTTGAAGAGACCACTGTTCCTTCAGAGACTTCGGGTGCAGTGATACAGCTGGTCAGGTTGAGCTATAGGCATATTTATCCACAAGTGCATAGTGACACTATTTACTTAGAGATTCTCAATAGTACATCTAATTGACAATAGTTGAAGTGCTCATAGAATATACCTTCTGTGACTGCCATAATGTTGACCAGGTGTTTCACCACCAACATCCTCATTTCAGACAACCATTCTCAAGTTGCAGTGCAGCAGGCAGGCATGCTGCATTTTTCACAACTATGACCTGTATTACAAACACACACAGTATGGGATACCGCTAGAGGCTTACATATTCCACTATTTACATTGAAAACATGAAATATGACAGCGGAAACACTGCTTGTAGTTGAAAAACCGTGTACTTTCAGTTGTAGATTGCACCGTGTTCTGCTATGACTACTATGAAAAGTGGCCACTGCTTCGCAATGATGAGGTATGGGTTATAATTCTAGCTGTGCAAAGAGGGAAATTTTGGGTGCAAAGAGAATTAGAATATTGAAGTGTAGGTGCAACTTAATGGAGTATTTCTTGAATATTTTTCAAATACTTAGAAGAGAAGTTGTGTAAAATATGTTGGAGAGAATTCCTCAGCATATTTTTATGAGATAGCAACATGAAAGTGTTCTTTTTTTTCGGATAGGTTGAAGTGCAGGTGAGGTGGTGTTTTATAAGTTTTTTTACTAAGAATAGGGCAATGCAGTGGTTGAATTGTATTTATGTATATGATTTGGTGCAACCAACATGTTGCTGGCAACCCTTAACATGCGAAGACAAAGATATTATTTCCTCAGCCTCAACTCCTCCTCTTTCAGCTTCTGTGGAAGCCACACTGATGTGGTGGACAAGGGTGTGCTCCCTTCAAGTGTGGAGTTCCAAATCTGCCTTGTAGACTTCAATATATAAGAACATCTAAAATTTTGGATGTTAAAAATCTTCAGCGTCCAACTTTTCGGACTACCTGCCCAAATTTTAGGTCCAAAACAGCATTATTTGAGCCCCATCTTTCACGCATCTGTCATCTCCATGTCAGAACCAACCTTTTGTGTTTCTTCAGTCAATACTTTTACGACGGCAGCAGAATTTGAAAGGCAGCTTTGTTGCAATGCGAGATTGTAAAAAAAGTGAAGCTTTGCCTCAGTTAAGTGTGATGGAGTGAAGCACATTAAAAATTCTGAAGGGGCCACTGCCAATCTGACATTGGCTACATTTGTCTTCGGGAAGTTTCAATGGTTCAAATTGTAAAACTACACTGCTAATCGAATTGAACAATGTTTACTATTTGAAAAATATTCTAAACTTCATAACTTTGCACACATTTAGTTGTAATGCTTACTTCAACAATCCACGAGCACATATCTCACATAGGGATAGAAAACAAGTGAGCATACCCTGTACTGCTTTCTTCGTCTGGTATTAGTGTGTCTTCGGTACAGCCAACTGCTAATATGCAGGCCTGCATGTAGGAAACATGTGACATGGTATTAAACGATGTGAACTGCCCACAAGGTGCATTTTCTCACTCAAAGGGGCCCTGCAACACTTTTCGAGCATGGTCAGAAAATGCTGCCGATCGGTTGTAGAGGCCCCCGGCAACACTCAAGCCAAATATTATAGCGCAGCACGCGGCCTGGGATTCACAATACATCATCAAAGTGAGTTAAAAATTGCTTTTGCTTCTCTCGACGAATCATAAAATAAGCCCAAAAATCACACGTAGCAAGCCCATCTATCAGCTATTGGCTGATTTCAGCACGACGCGCTTGCTCATTACAGAGATCGCCGCGGGAGGCCGCTACTTGTCTATGCGCACGAGATCACACTAAAAAAGCCGCACATTCGAAGAAAAAAAAAAGGCCAAAAGTGGTCACGAGGCACACGTGACGTTTTTATGTGGCCCTGCCATCTCTCCCTGCATAGCTTCCAGCACTTTCGTCGGGATGAGAGAAGAGAGAATGCAATTGCAGCATGCGACAAACTTTTGTAACTCCACTCGCACTGGATAGATTCTTAAAATTTTCATAGCGTTGAATTCGTGAAGCAATAAGCTCCTCCAGTGAATTCATTCCATGGTTACTTGAAAAAGTGTTTCAGGGCTCCTTTAATTACTATGCTGTTTAACGACACAGTTACAAAATGGCCCACAAATGCAAATGAAGGAAGCCAATCTGCATCAGTCTTTCTTGAATAAAAAAATCATGCACACCAATAAATTTCACTCTTATAGTGAATATTGCATATGATTTCAATGCAAGCAAAAACCAGTACACTGCCACCTTCAGCATATGTTCCGAGGAAGCACAGGGGTAGCTCTAATTCATTACTGTATTGGCAGCTACTTCCAACTGAATTCTCGCCAAAATGTCTCATGCTTCTGCTATGCAAGAGAAAAAACCCTGAGAAAAAAAAAAGGAAGAGCAAAAATAGTGAAATAGTGTGGAAATATACAGTCGAACTTCACAGTAATGAAGTCACACCGGACTCAAAATTCCATTCATCAGAATCAATATTCACGAAGCATACAGAGCATAATCACATCGGCTCTGGGTGAGGGACATGCAATGGAAATGTCTCCACTGGCCAGCGAAGGGCCTCCCATAGATTCCTGATGGCATCCTGCCATGCAGATTTGAGACACGAGAACAATGGTAAATTATGTACGGGCATTCTTGAATGCTATGAATACACAGCTGTGCAACCACCGTCACACAGTACAAGCAACATACATACTATATTGTTGCGTTGCTATCTATGGAATAACTGAGGCAGGCTGCAATGGAGGAGATCACAACAGAATCTGTATTTTACTACCCAGGTCATTTGTATCGCCCATGCATCTGAACAGAATAAGCTTTTCTAAGGTAAAACTTTTTTCTTTAACATGATAAATGTAATTTTAGAATTGATTCTCTTCATCCAATAATTTGTTATATCTACATTCATGATATGTTGAGCTTCACCTGTATACTGTACTGCAGTTTTAGTACCCTGCGGATGATAGCATGAGATGTTCTACGTAATTATTATAATGTAAAAAAGTGCTGTTGTTTCAGTCAAAATGCATAACATTACAAACCTGCGGTGGGTTGATGATGGCCGAGAAGTTCTTGACGCCAAACATTCCCAGGTTTGACACTGTAATGGTGCCACCCTGCAAGAGACCAAACGACAAACTTAACACCAACAAGGCTTGGCAGTTCACTGGTAACAGCAAGTGACACTAAAGTGAGAGTTAGGAATTTGATGTCATCTTTGGTCAGCGTTCTACACTTTAAACAGCTATCTCTAACTAAGACAGACTTCGGTGTTATGACAATATACTTGGAATTATTCTAACCTTAGTGCTTAAGTATAAACTTATCCGAGTTGATCCGTGATTACACAGTCAAACATAGAAAAGAAAAAAAAATGGACGGAAAAGCAGCATTTGCTTTTGAATAGAATGCAACATTACCTACAAGTCGGTGCATGCTATGAACAGGATAAACCACATTAGTGGAAACACCTTAACAATTGAAGATTTCATACTAGCTGGTCTTTACTATAAATTGCACAGGACTATTTTTTCATTTATCAACATGATCATTAGGCTGTTAATAAGGCACACTTTCCCAAGTGAGTAAAAGAGATCGAGAAGTTGTATCAAAATGCGCACTAACTTAGTGCTTCACATGAAACGCGGACAGAACTGCATGTGTACAGTCAGCTTCGAACGTTTAAAGGCCACAAGGCCCGAGAAAACGTACAATTTCTCAGCAACTAGTGAATGAACAGTCGAACCCCGTTATATCAACGCTCAAGTGTTACGAAAAGTTCGTTACTATAAATGATAATTGCCATAAGCAGGTTGCGTGCAAAAAAAAAAGCTAACTAGGGGGACGGCAGGCTGTTGAGAAAATTATAATATCGATGTAATATGTCAAGGATGACAAAGCTGATGATTTTTTGGACATGCTTAATATTTTGGACGCTTTAACGACACCGCCTCAAGACCCATAGTTTCAATTTATGATGTCTGAAGCTCAAACACCACAACTCTCAGAAGTCTCAACCTTTTACTCAAATTGCACGTCAGAAAGTACGTTAACACAAGCCACCGCCACTCCTGCACAGTAATCGATTTCAAAAGTCAGCTTTGTCAATAGGCCAGAATGCTTTGCGGTGAAGCATGGCGTGAATACAAAGGGGCGTTGGGGCACATTGGGGTTGTGGGCAGGGGTTGAGCAGCTTGAATTTGTCGTTTTCTTTTTTCGTTGCAAGGCTTTTACGTTCCATTACTTTAAGGAACAGACACCCAACAGGAAGAATTGTTATAACTGATAATGCGGCACACGGGCATTGCAGTAAGCAGGTCATTTCGGCATGAGAAACATACAGAACGGTGCACCCTTATGGAACCCTTGTGGTCTCCAAAATTTTCAGCACTGACGGTACAGATCTGGTTCTTATCAGTCAAATATGCTTTTGCTCGACCCTTTCTGTGCACCCTTATTTTTAAGCTTTCCAGAACTAGAAGTGTCACAATACAGCAGAAAGTCAAGTTCATTGGATTTTGTTGCTACAGCCATAGAGTTTCTCATAAACTGACCTAGAGGGAAATGTGGTGCTAGTGAGCTGCTGGATGCAAGAGAATGACGAGATGTGTGAGCTTCGAACTTGGCCCGGATTCGTATACCTCGAAGACTTATTCGGCCTCACGTTAAAATGACCGATTTCTTACTAAAAGAGCACGTAATAAGCTATTTATTTTTGTCATTGCACAGAAACGTGTTTTATTTAACATCGGAACCTTCTGCCTCGGTGTGAAATTTCACGAAGCGTAAGAAATAACCAACGGCTGTTAAACTTGGGAGGCAGACGACAAAGCTAGCGTTCCTCCCTCCACTTTTATGTTGTCTGTTTCTTTCTTTCGCCGTTTGGTTGTGCTGTCAAAGTAAGTGGACTTTTATTTCAGAATATATTATGCGTGAATGAGATGAGCTTATAAACGTTTTGTTTTACAGAAGTTTTATTTACACAGTCGTACTCACTTTGCAGCCGAAGCCTTGCTCAACACCAGCTAACGCAAACTTCGCAGACACATATACCGTCATTCTCAGCGCTCCAATGGGGCAGGGCCCCTTAAGAAATTCGCATAGACGGTGGCACCACACTTCACCCAAGGTATTATTGTGAGAAACTCTGTGGCTACAGCGCTTTGCATGCCCATAGTAAATGCATGTGCCAACTGTGCTTCGAACATTATAGAAACCTCCAACCACATTTCTTACGCTGATGCTGGCACATAACTGTGACAACAAAATTAAAATTGACCACAAAAATTTTAACTATACGAAGACGGACCTTTGTTTACTTTCTTGATTACCGTCTGTGTATTTCCTGCCAGACTGTGACGACACATTAGCTGTGCATAAGCAGCATCATCCCGCTAGAACTTTCTTCCAAATTGTTATCCACTGTCACGTAGCACTACTACCAAAGGCGAATTGTTTAAATTGGCGGAAAAAGCTTGAAACGAATCAGACACAAATATTGGGTAAATTTATAAAAGCAACGTTCAGCCTGCCCAAAATATAATATGGGACAAGTGCACCATCAATATTACCTGAAATTCGTGAGGCTGCAATGTCTTCTCCCTCGCCTTCGCAGCCAATGCCTTCGTTTCTTGGCAAATTTCCGCAAGCCCCTGCAAAACAATTCACCGTCAAAGAACAAGCTGAGAAAACTATTTGCCAAGGAGGGCTTGACACTTTCGTAGTCTTGTGTCAGATCTTTCCTCATGTGACTGTGGAGTGATTTTTCATATGTCTCAATGCACAAACTGGTGTGCTTTGGTTTGCTACAGTGAACTGCATACTACTCTACTCTCAGGGCCATATGTCAGCGAACTAACTCAGACTTAGATCGAGCCATGAGTCTGACTCTGGATGAGTAACATTTGGTCAGCTTGAGTTCGAGTTAGTCCGGCCGAATGAAATGTTTGCGAGTGTGAGTCCAGGTGAGTACAAACACAAGAGACAGTGTAAGTCCAGTTTATATGACTTTCAGTGGACCACGCAGAGCCATCGTATAATCCGGGCATAGTAAAATAAATAATCTAAGATTATAGGCAGTGACACTCAGCCTTGACCAAAAAAACAGGTACAGACCACCTGACTAAGCCCACGGCACTACCTTGTGTCTTTGCATGGAAGGAGATTAAATTAGTGATTAAATTATTCTTGCCAGTGGTAGCTAAGCAGGAATATTTAGTTGGAGGAGGTGCGAGCGAATTTTCATGCTCAATTAAAAAAAAAAATCAAAACCAATGTGCATCTTTCTACCAATAAACAGAGCCCGAAAATTGCCTATGCGAGAAAATGAAACTGAAACCGCATGGCCAACAGCCTCCCATAAGAAGGACCAGACACAGTGCCATTGCTATCACATAATGGCGACGGACCGTGAGTTCCCATAAAATGCCTTCGTGCGCAACGAAGCTGTGCACATTGTAATTTGTTTGCTTGTAAAGTGCAACTAGTGATGTCTTGCTGTTATTATGAACATTGACATCAAGTGAAAGTAATTTTGTACGGTGAAAACAGCTGCATTGCACCCTTATGCGTGCGCAAGCCAGTGACTACGAGTGCGACAAAAGTAGATCAGCTGTACGCTGACCAGAAAAAGTTGTCATGGAACGAAAACTTGAAAATACCACCTTTTCGGCTGCCTGAAGCTACTCTGTGTGGATTGAGCTTGACTAGGTAACGAACCGAATACGTACGCTTGCGATTAAGGCATACGTAGAAAACCATGAACTTACAGGAAAAGAAATTTTCTATTCTAAGAAGACATCCTGTCTCTCTACTTTTCTAATCGTCAACCTAGGGGAGCGCAAGTTCATATTTTGCACTCAGAAATATTTGGACGTCGTTTGATTCGAGCAAGGGTGTTTTTTTTTTTTTTCTTAAGGACGGAATCTGAAAGTTGTCGTAAGATGCTGGGTCGGCATAAAACTGCATCGAATAAACAAGGTTTTCCATATGTTCTTTCTATGGGGATGTTGCTGGGACCTAACTGATTTGTCGTAAAATGGGGGTCGTCGCGAAACCGGGGTATGTATAAACGAAGTTCCTCTGTCTATTTCTTGAGTGATTCTGAGTCCCACATATTTTTACCGACCTATGCTGAGGACTATGCTCACGACACGCGAAGCTCTGGGAGATACTGAGAGAATGCAGTCAGTGTAAGCATTACTGCTGCTTGACTGAAGCCACAGGCATTGCCAACACAAAGACCTTGATACTATGACACTCCATGGCTAATCTCTGTTTGTTACTGCAACAATGAGACACTGAAAGTACTGTGAGGTAGCGGTTGTAACTATGAGCACAAAATATTTTAGGCTCTACACCAGGAATCTCAAACATGCGGCCGACGAGGCTCTTGGATGCAGCTCGTAGCCCGCACATGACTGTCTTTGCCTCACATTGTTTTTTATATTTATTTAATATGTTTGTGAGATACACAGACATGACTGCTTTAACTAAGACATTGTCTTTGTGAAACATCCCATGTGTTCACATTGTTCTGAAACATAACCATAAAACCAAAGGCGACTTTCAGAATCCGCCTCCGGATTTGAGTCAATTCAGATGTCGGTATTAAATAATTGTTGGAATCCTGACTCCCAATTTTAAATCTCCTTCAGAAATGAAGTCTATCAGAGAGATGGGAAAGTTGTCTTTCAAACAGCAACGTTTGCTGGCATATTGTGCACCCCCCCCCCCCACACACACACACCTGCTCCTACCTTCTTCACTATCCCTGCCTCGCGAGACTAAATTTTGTGACTGAGATCCACTGGCTCAAGTGAGTTTGAGATCCGTCCTCTACATAGACGACACAATGCCATGTCACTTTCAACTTGACCAGTAACCTCTTTCCAAATCATTGATTCAATTTATACGCGGGGTATAACGTCCCAAAACCACCATAAGATTATGAGAGATGCCGTAGTGGAAGGCTCTGGAAATTTCGACCACCTAGAGTTCTTTGATGTGCACCCAAATCTGAGCACACGGTCCTACAGCATTTTCACCTCCATCAAAAATGCAGCTGCCGTAGCCGGGATTCGATCCGCGACCTGCGGGTCAGCAGCCAAGTACCTTAGTCACTGGACCTCTGCAGCAGGGCCCTTTCCAAATCATAATTATCACTAGTATTGTAGAAGTGCAGAAGTGAAAGTACTAAAGAGATTATAAAGAGAGAGAGAGAGAGAGCAGAATTGAGACAGCGAAATAAATGTGCTATACCTTCTTCTCAGCACTGAAAACGATGGGTGTGATGAGTCCTTCTGGAGTGCTCACTGCCATGCTCACATCTACAGACTTGTACCTGAAAGCAAACACAGGGGGTACAGCATTTGTTATTACCAAGTGCGCCTGTACTTCATTACATGGGATTACTTAATATTACTAATATAATATGGAGAAATATGCTAGTTGAGTGACTTGCAATAGGTAAACATTACATTTAAGATCTAACAATTTTAAACAAGACCAGCACTTCATCAAGAAAATCTGGTGGGATGTATTTCTGAACATGACCTGTGCTTTCTATCGAGGAGCATCAATGAACAATTACAGTAAAGCTTCAGTAATTCTAACTCGGTTATTTTGAAATCCTGCTTAATTCGAAGTATTTCCACAGTCCCGTGTTTTTAAATGTAAGTTTGAGCAGATTTTGAAGCGGCGGTTAGCACCAGTCCGGTTAATTAGAAAACTTTGGGTGCAACGCTTGTGCTAAGTCCCAATTTCGCCAAAAAATTGTGGGAACGACAGCCCTTAAGAGCCACTAGGCAATGTATAGCACGATACTAATGAGCGGAAGCTGAAACATGCTAAAACTAATACTTCCAGCTTGAAAAATAAAATCGTAAAAACAAAAGGTAGCATGATCAGCTAAAATGTGTGGCCCCGGAAAACAAGAATTGCTTCACTGCAGCACAGCAGGGACGCATAGGCAGCATGTCGCATGCTTCTCGCAACGTGAGCGCTACATGATTTACCAATTCTTTCGGGGAATATAAAGAAAAATAATAAAAGACAGTCTGGCGGAATTTGCGATGTATGCAAACCTCCGAGTGCCGGTTTCTCCCGCAATTTTCGCACTAGCACTGCTGGCGGAGTTCTTGCCTGCAACGCCTACTTTGAAAACTCGGTTCGAAAACTTCGGTGATCGTGTTTTGTGATGATCAAACACATCGCAAATTTTGTCACACTGTGTATTATTAAACTCTTTATTTTACTAGAAAGAATGAACGAATGGTCGCATCATCACGTGCTGACGCAGCGAGGGGCAGGCGACATGATGTCTTCTTTTTCGCAGATGCGCATTTCAGTTGGATCATGACGGTTTTCCTTTTTTTTCTTGCGGTGGCAGAAGCGAGGCCCAATGCTTTCCCTTGTTCGGGGCGAAATTGTAACCTGGTAATGCAGGAAAACATAACCTTCGAAGCAGCAAACGACCAGCCCTGATTACCTTGAATAATTAAGTTCTGTTAATTTGAAAAACCACTTGATTTGAAGATTTCTCATGGTCCCAGTGAGTTTGAATTAACGAGGTTTTAGCATACATAAGAATTATTAAGAGGATGAAAAATAAAAAAATGAATGCTTAACAGCAGACTTGAATGCTTTGAAGCTGCACATTGGGCTTATTATAAGGGCTGTAGCACATAGCTTCAAATTAATCTTCACAACCTGGAATTCACTGATATGTAGCCGAAACATGGTGTAAATTGTAGAAGCATGGAAGCTTCGTCTAGTTTGTAAGACATTAAAAAACAACTTTGAAGTGCCAAAAAAAAAAAAGAAGGATGAAAGAAAAAGAGAGCGGACACGAAGAGCGCTAACTTGAAACTGGAAATTTATTACAAGAAAGAATTTAAAAAGATACACCCCATTAGATGGCGCACGTGCGAGCGCCCTTGTGCAGACGATAGTGCTGCTACGTTACTGCTCCTGCCAGAAATTAAATCTGTCACCTCACTCAGCAATGAGTACAATATGGCACTGTATAGCATTGTATGATGGAACTGTATAAAGGCAAAACACTATAATCAAGCCAAAGAAAGCAAAAATAAACAAGGCATACATATTTGTAGTTTCTGGGCATACCTGTAGCTTTTAATTAAAGGCTATAAATATGTACTAAGTATATGGCAAATCAAATGCAGGTGGACGAAGAAACAACTTGGTGGGAAGAGGACCCACAAACTCCCCAGAAAAGTTTGCGAACAATATATCCCACGTTTTTCTTGGCTGCATTATCTGTTGACCTTGCGTGACAAATTTGTCCAACAAAATTTAGTCCTTCGATCAATTTCCTTTCTTATTCGGCATGACACTGTATGTGTATATTTGAAGATGTTGCAAACAGAAGAATACGAGCTAGGTGTGTTTGAGGGGGCCCGCAACACTTTTTGAGCGTGGCCAGCAGACGCTGCCGATAAGTAGTCAGGACGCCTCAGAATATGCGAGGCAAACATTATAGCTCAGCAGGTGGCCTAAAAATTACGATAAATTCTTCTCAAGTACAGCTAGAAATCAGTCTCTCTTCCCTTGACAAATGATGCCATAAGCCCAAGTGACCACTGCATAAACCCAAAGTCTGCGGCCATTGGCTGATTTGAGCGTGATGAGCTGTGTAATCGCAGCAGCTGCCATGCAATGCTGCTGCATGTCAATGCGTTAACTCGCGAGCACAGCGGGGTCGCACGTTCGAAGAGAAAAAAAAAATCAAGTGCTCGAGGTCATCACACATGCTTGCCTCTTGACGTGTATCCCTGCAAAGCTTTCAGCAAATTCACTAATACGCAAGGAGAGAGGAAGTGCTTAAAGCTTGTGGCAAATCTCTGAAACATCACTCCTGCTGAACATATTGTGAAAATTTTTGTGGCAGTCAATCCGTCAGTGAAGTCCTTTAACAAAGCCATCCCATGACTACTTTGAAAAGCCTTGCAGGTCCTTTTTAAAAGTAACAAAGCCACAGAAAGCTATGCACAGTTGCTGCTGCAATGTAAACAAGGATCGTGCAAAGAGGAAACTGCAGCTGTAAGCTTGGAAACCAAATGAAAAGAAATTTTTACGGAGATGGGGACAAGAAGTGACATTTCAAAAGGTGATGCCATCAACTCACTCTCGGATGAAGGTGTCTTGCCAAGACGAGTTGGCAGCTGGCACTTTCTTGGACGCCAGCGCAGTTGCCTTGATCACAAAGTCGTTCACGGATACCTTGACACCATCCTTCTCCATCATCTTGTTAAACTCGGCACGAAGCCTGGAACAAACGAGCAAAAAGATGCATCTTGCACAAAAAGCTTTGCATTTCTAGACGCGTGAGCTAAATGTGCTTGTTACTCCCTTTTTTTATTAATCACGCTTTTCACATCTTTAGACACTATGCTAAACCAAGGAGGAAGAGGAGTGCGTGTTCATAACAATCACAAGGTCTTGACAACTTGCGATCCTTCTGTCTCCTTACCTGTGATTCCCCCTCGCTATTTATTTACAAACAATTTACTTGGTACTAATAATGAAAGGCAAGGTTCGAGACCAGGCCATGCAAATGGCATTTCCCTCTTTTATTACAGGTGCCATATGTTGAACACAAATTTGCAATCATGCCACCTAGTCTGACGCTTATATAAACACCTGCGATAAATGCACAGCTAGATGAACGTAGGCTTTTGGCTGAAGCAAAACAAAAGTGGTACAACATTGCACTGGCACTATGAGTGCCCTTGTTTTACAGCAAAAGCTGTTATGAGATCAGAACACGGGTCACGTGTGGCGCCATAGTTTTCCGCCGCCGGTGTCTGTAACCAGTATCGCAAGAAATAAGAAAACAAAAAAAACATAAATAAGAAGACACCACGTACACAATGGGATTTGAACTCGGGTTCGCTGCGTGCCAGCCCAGTATTCTTCCACTGAGTCATGCCAGTGCTTGAAACTCGCTACGAAACTGGCCTTAGGCAGGCATGATGTCGGGAAAGGAATTGCATAAATATGAGTAATAAAGTGTTTTAAAACGTCAAAGGAACAACCAGGCATTACACAATGCTAATTGCATAATGAGTGGGTCGTCCAATGCTTCCACCCATTAGAAAACCTGGTGTTGATCACCTATTAACTGCGGCGCATACCCACTACACGCGTGATTCTTCGTCGTAAGCCACTGCATAAAAAAATTGCACAATATTCCTAGCAAGTGTGCAGTGCATACCACGCTTCTCTGTAGAGTGACGGAGGATAGCATTGTGAATGGTCGCCTACTAAAAAAAAAATATATGATTATTTATGGCATAGCAGGTACCCAGCAAGCGTGCTTATAGCAGGTACCCGACAAAGTGTTTAGAAAAGGCTCTGAAAGGCTGCTCTTCCAGCTTTGGCTATGACTGTGCTGCGCGTGCTGCGCAGGCCTAGTGTGTTTTTTTCTCTGCATCGCTTGCTTCTACGGTAACGGTAATAGACTGTAGCTGGCAGTACAGCTTTTTGCATTTCCGTATCCTGATAATTCTGTTCCTGCAGCGGCCACTTACTTGAGTAAGGCATCCATCTTGATATCAACGCTGAGGTAGTAGTGTGGTATCGTCTGTTTTGACTGAAGTAATCGCTTTGCGATTGTCTGAAAGCATGTCAAAAAGGACAAAGCTTTACAATCCGAAAAGTCTCAACAGACTGTACACAAACGACTAACTTCAAAACATGCACAGAGCCAATGGTAACATTATTTCTGATTGATATTTTTCTTTCTATTTTGCAGCAAAAGCGATGTCTTTAAAGCACAATGTCTTTAAAAATTGTGGAGCTTGGTTCTCAAACAGTCAGGCTTTTGTAAAGAAATGTTCAATGTGAAGCAAGGAGCTACACGAATAAAAAAACTAAGCAAAGCAGAAACTAATAAGCTTTTGAGCAGAAACTTTCAACCCTCTTCGACAATAGTGTTTTACGTGTTGCTGAACATTTGTAGTTTGTAACCAAACAGAGAGTTCAAGGAGTTTTCTTGTCATGCAGTTTCAGCACAATGCGAAACATTAATGCAACGTGTGAGTGTTTGATACCGTCATTTTCTAATATGAATCAAGTACCCTAAGATATAGCATGACAGCACATTCATAAGTTGATTAGCAGTTGAAGTAAAATCCTGCTTATTTTACTCACAATTATTTTTTAAAATTGCATGACGCAAACCATCTATCTGGCTCAATCAAAAGTATATTAGCTTCAGAAAGAACCAATGCCTATAAACTAGGAGGTACTTGATCACACACCAAAAGCCACGCAATACATTTGCTGTATAGCAAAAAATTTAATATCTTAGTATCACGCAGAGCGCTGTGAAAGTACTTTATAGGAGTGATTCCACCAACAGCATGAAATTGTGACAAATTGCAGCACGGCAAATATTCAAGGATAGGAATGCATGCAAAGAACCATGTCTGCTTCTGCAGAGCCAGCAATATTCTTATTTTTGGGCATGTGTATCATGCTCAGTATTTAATAAGTGACTTTTGAAAGGGGAAAAGGAAGAAATAAGTGCAGTTTCGTTACTGCTTTTCTCTCAATGAGAGGCACCTCCACAGTTCTGTTCAGGGGATGGGGGTAAGGAGGGATTAAAAAGTATAGGGAGGAATTAACGGTATAGAGATAGAGAGAGGAGCAGGAAGAAAGAGAGGTGCAGGGACAGCCACATAAGGAAGTAAAGAGAAGATAGGAAAGATGAACACTAGTCGCAGAAGTCTGAGGACGGGGTGCCACTCAGCGAGAGCTCTTGTCAGTGCCAGGAGATGGCGTGGGGCAAGCCAGTCAGCCAGAGCTACGCTGTCATCGGAGATCGCGGGGGCACAATCGGTAGGCACGAAATCCAGCGAGCGAGTGAGAATGTACAAGTATACCTAGTTTCTTTCTAATATTTGAAAGAACTGATGGTATTTAAAATGTTCGAATATTCCCACACCTTATGCCAACTCTTTCAAATACAAATGCTGCACACAAAGAGAACAGCTCAATGGCAACATATAGCGCAGGCTACATGATAGACAGACTTGGAGATAGTGGGGAAACTCAGGCAAAGAAAGAATGAAAGAAATAGACAGACAGATAGACAGATATTGGCATTTGAGATGATACACTAGTTTGCTAGGACATTCGCAACTTACCTGACGCATACTGGTGAGCGATATGTCCTCGTATTTTGATGCAACACCTCCTGCCGCTGCTGCCCTTGGCATGGCTGTGGCAGAAGCCAAATCCTGAGCTACAATTCTTCCTCCCGGCCCACTTCCAGCAGGTATTTGCTGTAATAAGCATTTAAGCTATGTTTACACGTCACAACATTTTACAAGCAATAGTAAATGTGTTCAAATCGCACGCCAAACAGTTTTCAAAGTTATTTAAGCAATTAAACCATAATCAGAGTGAATAATAGCTCCAAAAGCAAACCTCCATGTATCAAGAGATCTACAACTGAT
Source organism: Rhipicephalus microplus (assembly GCF_013339725.1). Lineage (NCBI taxonomy): Eukaryota > Metazoa > Arthropoda > Arachnida > Ixodida > Ixodidae > Rhipicephalus > Rhipicephalus microplus. Next base: position 66,917,783 of record NC_051169.1, read on the forward strand.
TCAAGGTTACCGTCGACCCATCCTATGCAACAGCTTCCTTCTTGAACTTCTTCACTGACAAAAGAGTTGGCTGGGTATAGCTATCAAATTGCCTTCTTTCACTCTCAATATGCTTCACGGTGTAAGGTTTCTGTATTACAGTTAATGAGACTTGAAGAAAGAGTTGGAAGCTATGCACATGCAATTAGGACAGCAAGATTTTTTTCTAATGCCTTGCAGTGTACAGACAAGCTTCCAGCACTATGGCTCTTGCCGAAACATGAAAGCGACTGGGTCGCCAATGACAGTGCCAACAGCAAAGCTTACAGCCAGGTTGATGCCTTGCTCTGAAGCAAGTCGCTTCGCCAGGGGGCTAGCAAAAAGGCGACCACCCAGGCCCGTTGTTGGGGCGGCTGCTGGAGCAGCAGGCACTGACGGTGCAGGTGGCGGAGGTGCTGCCGCTGGGGTCGGAGCTGCAGCAGGTGGGGGTGCAGCGGCTGCCTTTGGTGGGGGCGGGGCGGCGGCACCGTCATCAACGAAGCTTTTGAAAGCAGCAACATCCTCCTCGTTGTAAACCAGAATGCATAGGAGCTGCAAGGGGATGCACGGAAGTGTATCTACATACTCTGATAGCCTGAAAAGATGCAATCTGCAATTACCTGAACACATGCAAGGGGGAAAATGTAAAATCGCTTTCTCGGAAAGCATAATGGACCTGCCAAAGTAGTTCAGTAACGCATGTTGCTGGGCGAATCGGTCATACATGATTAAACAAGGTTCTGCACAAAGGAAACACGAACAAGGAAGTGAACGAGGTCAGGTGCAGGATTGTTCACTTCTTCGTACGTGTTTCCTCTGCTCAGAACTTTGTTTAATCTGGCATGGTAGATAAGCAGTTATAGTAGGGCAGTTAAGCACGATGGTGCAGGTTTAGTATCTGGCCATGGAGATCACATTTACAAGAGGTTGAAACGTAAGACCGCCTATTTACTTAGATTTAGGTGCATGTGAAAGAGGTAAGGGGGTGTAACGGTCGGTCAACCCTTTACACACAATATGTAAGAGTATTGACAGCAAAGTTCAGTCCCACCAACCGTGAACCCTTAGCTAAATTTTTCAACTTCTACAAAAGACAGCATGAATCATGTGACCATGTGAAACCACGGAATCCTAACCTTCCCGAGTGGCACGTCCTTAGTGCCAGCGGGGATAAGGATCTTGGCCAGGTATCCCTCCTCTGGCGTCTCGAAGCCCATCGTGGCCTTGTCTGTCTCAATTTCGCACAGCAGGTCTCCCTCACCCAGCTTGTCACCCTCTTTCTTTTCCCAGCTCACTATGGTGCCCATCTCCATGGTCGGCGACAGCGCTGGCAGCTGTACTCGTAAATGCCGGGGCAAATCTGCATGGAGACAAAGTGCAGAGCTGAAGCAACACTTTCAACTTGGGGAGAAAGAGGTAAAATGAAAGAACAAGGGAATGTGTAGGACACGGTGCCAAATCAAAGCCGAACTCGTCCACGTGTCAAAGTTACTTTAGTTGGCACCTTAAAAATGTAAGCGGCCCCTAATTGGATTCGACCTGCAATGCTGGTGTGTCTGCGTACAATAAACAGAGCTTTATAACTTGACCGTGCTCACTTCCATATGACTCCACCCTACTCACTTCCATATGATAGCTGTAAGCTAGCAATAACTGTCCCAGCTCAGATACCAACCACTGAGTGCATAAAATGCCGTCACCTGTTTTTACATTAAAGAAAGTATGGTGCAGCTTTTTGATGAAGGTCAGTAGGCCAACGCATACAAATGGAGCCAGCAACAGAAGTCAGAAGGTCAACAAACGTTATTTTTAGGGAGCAATAATACGAAAGTGGACCGGCACTGAGTCTGGCCATTCGTTCACATTACCTGCACTGTACATACGTCGCGTGACGCCATCCTTGAACTTCGGTTTCAGGAGGATCCTAGGGCTCTGTACGATCAGCCTGCGGAAGACGAGGAAAGAAGTACACTGGTATTCAGGTATCTACCGATCGCGTAAAAACCCAGAGCGATTAGCTTGCAGGCCACGGAGTCGCACGATGCGGTGTTGTGCTCGATCTTCACGATTGAAATATTTGGCAGGTTAGAGACCATAGTTTATTGACCAAGCTTCGATTAGTGAATCAAAGACGTATCGGAGCCGAGATCAACCGTGCAGCGATCGTGAAGGCGTGGTAGCGAAACCAACTAATGCATTTACCTGGAATAGCTGTTACTGACTGAATACTTCCATAATACTAGCGAAAACGCACAAAGACTGCACAGAAATACACAGAATAACCGCTACTGCTGCGTAGTACTGAGCGAAACTCACGCACGACCGTGTTTTCGTTTTCACTACTATAGCAAAGAAACAAAATAGTATCCCTCCAATGTGCTCGAGAAAGAACGTAATTCGAGAAAGAAAGAAGGAGTTCTTGCAAGATCGCGGTTTCTACATCGAAGTGATGACCTTTTCGTCACTATTTTTTCCTCTCACCGGCTGGTGGGATTTACGTCCCTCCTTTCCAGGCAGAGCACGCTGGCGGCTCGGGTGAAACGCTTGCAGCGACTAGGGGCACGGCCCAGTTCGTTTCGCGCTACCAGCACAGTCCGAAGCATTGCGTCGTTTCCACTGCTGGCTGCGCGAAGGCGTGAATTCGCTCCGACGCACGCGCCGATCTTGACGAGTGACGGTAGAGGACACGGCCGCAGGAGCTTGCTGCTCGTCTCAGCCGATGACCGCAATTGTTTCTCTAGGACAGCAAGAGATGGCGCAAGCGGTACCGTAAAGTTTAGCTATCATCATCATAACAACAACAACATAGCGTTTGTTGAGAAACAATATGTAATTACTTGCGACGGCTAGCGTCAGTAAAAACTTTTGGTTGCTATTTTTCTTGGCACTTTCGTTAGTTTTTTTTTGACAAAAATCTTTACAATTGAAAAAAAAATTATGAAAAAGAGTGTTGATTGCCGCATAATGTGGTTTTGGTGAAGCTGGCTGCGCATTTAGAGCGAATAGAATGCGCACTGCACAGGGACAATTTTAGTTCTGCTCTACGTTACTCAGGCGCATCATTTGCCTTTCAGCTCTAAGAGATCTGGTCATATGTTCTTGCAAAACAAGCAAGTAACAAATAAGAAACAGCAAAAAAAAAAAAAAAAATCTGGGAGGCAGCTGGCTTTCTTACAGATGTTCGCTAAACGCCATTGATGACAAATCCAAAGTTGGGGCTGATTACATGCCACATGACTTGTTGAAATTGAAATACAAAAGCTTGATGCTAAAGTGAAAGAAAAATGTTATTGACAACTCATCACCTATCAACCAAATGAAATCTATATGAAAGCCAATAGTAATTTTGGTGAGAGACTAACAAGGACCAGTCAAGTGAACCATCAGAATTCTAAGTTGGTCCGACAATAGTTTGAGACGAAATTCATAAAGATTATTCTCATACACACAATGGTTATTCATTTCAATCACTCAACAGCGACTGTCTGTCACCTCTTTTTCTCGTTCTCTTTAGAGTCAAGTATTCATTTATGAACCTGCATTATTTTACCAACACGGGGCAATTCTTCTCACTTATGGGAAAGCTAGTGCTTCTCCCCTTAAAGTGCACACAAAATGTTTTGCTCTTTCTTGCATAAAGGTATCTGTTCTAAAGATACACGGCAGACCTGTTTCTACTTTTGAATAAAAGTCAGTGTACTCTCAGTTCCCAAGCTGTCAACACGTTTATTTCTTGCCTCAGATCTCTTACTTCCAACAATAATATGCAAGCAAAACTGCAGTTACCAAGCACCGCCAGTAGCTTGAGACGAAAAGGCTTTCATGGCAAATTTTTTGAAGGTTAATTAAAATATAAGTGCTACCCTTCGTATCATGAACAAACTTGTTGATACACTTCGGGACCAACCAGCGTGCCGAGCATTGTGAAAATCAACTGGCATCCCAATAGGAATATGCATGAACATGGTTTGAGACTAGGACATAGGTAAAGAGATATCTTTAACAATTCTACCTGTACATTATGCTGTATGATGCAATATAGTCTGTCAGCATCCACCATCATAGGCACCAATACAAACTGTCTAGACATAAATATATGTACCCAGTCACATAGAGCTTCCTAAAATTAGCTAGAGGGGACTCTGGCGCTGCAATTGTTCAGTGATCATAGTAATGATGGGTAGTACACGAATTTGCCTAGTTTTCCTACTAGCGGGCAGCGAATCGCACTTGTGACTTCGTTTATTGCTTTGTTTCGGTTTTGTTTCTAAGAAAAAAGCAAATTCTCTTTTGAACACCGTGACCCGATTTGAAATAGTAAGCCTAAAAGATTTAGGTGGTGAGGCGCAACTGCTAACATTCACCAATCGTTGCTTCACGACAAAGCAGCTTCAAGCCCCGCAAAGCCAAAAGGAACGTAAAGTACAAAGACTAGGCAAATCCGTGTACTACCCACAATTCCCATACTCACTGAAGCGCTATGCGTTGTAGCTCCCATGTACACTAGCGCCAGAGCTCCCTCTAGTGTATATACACAAAACTCTATGCCCAGTCGAAATTCCTGGACATGCGGCTGGTAGCTAATAAAAAGCATGCTAGACCAATAGAAACTTATATCAGACTAATTAGCATCTCGAAGATTGCATAAAACTTTCCCTGAAGAAAATGAGAAGCACTCAGCTAAATCAATCTCACTGGAATGAGTTGTAATATGGAGATTAAAGTGCCTTCTCTATATGCTTAGACACCCATTTATATACACACAAAATAAATTAAGAAGGAACATACTTAGGTGTAAGACATCGTATACAATCACTTCGATTGGAGCTCTCTGTTCTCATTGATCAAATGGTAACATAAATAACATCCTCCAAAAGCATGCAAATAATTTGCGACATCATATAGTGATTTGGTGGAGCTGGTAGCTGATGCTAGTAATATGCTCTTCGCTACATGCCATGGGGTCAGAGGTGCAATTTGTCTGTGAGGTACAAGATGGGCCTGCCTTTTGCACAACAGAAAATCAACAAAGAAAAGGTGCTGTAGTCCCACATTTATCAGCAAAGTGATTATGCATGTGTGCTGGCACTAAGCTGCAAGATTGTTCTTTCGATCAACATGTTAATCACTTAACTCTATGGTACAAGAAGCATGCTCGACAGTCCTAAGGGGCCCTGAAATGGTTTTGGCTCTATTGCACAAAAACAATGGGCCGGTAGACCATTTAGAGACATATTTGAGCTCTCTGCGTAAACTGTGTAATTTATTACAACGACTTAAAGCTGCTAATCACTGCAGATCGCTGCAACTCTGCCAAACACATTTTCAGCCGCCCATTCACAGATTGACATGCTCTGGCCATTTGACATCACCATGACTGCTGATCTGATTGGCTGTTATAGGCTGTAGAACGCGCGGAAGTAAGGTGGGCTGCGAGGGTGGCGGCACCTGTCAGAGCAGATATAAACCAGTTTGCGATCTTCGTCTCTGTTGCCAGACTGCGTGCGAGCTGCCGGGCGCACTGTGTGATGGCCTCTAAGACTGCGTGCAACCTGTCGGCGTGCGATATCGGAGGTCTAGACTGGTAAAAGCTCAAATCGTCGAGCGCATTCATGAGAGCACTGCGATCGCCAGCGATGCCAGCGTGCCTCACGAGTTGAGGAGGCAAGGAAGAGGCGAGAAGTAGGGTATGATATAATTGTCCATAGCGGCCTTGGTACACGGTGTGTTACTAAATTTGTGATGCAAATGGTTTAATTATACTCTAACCTAAACGCTGACAAAACATTAAAAAATCTGTTTCAGGGCCACTCTTATTCACAAGGCTGCATGTAAATCTAGCTTAATGAATAATAAATGCAGACAAATGCCTCAACGGTTGATTTGTATGCACCTGAAAAAAGAAAAGAATGAGCGATGCACCATGCAGGAGCTGTTTTAAAAAACAGTGTATTGTCAAAAATTAAAATAAAGTACAAAGACTAGGCACACATAAGCAACAGCACACAATTTCTACTGTTTTTAGACATCAAAAACAAAGTTACAAAGTACCACACAAAACTTAAGCATTAAAATACTACTGGCATAGTATTCTCAACATCACAACAAAGAGCAAGAAATGTAAAATTGGCTAATAATAATACTATTTCTGGCAGACTAGACAATGCATAAACAATAGACATCAATATCACAATTAGTCACTTGCGTTGCTACATGACGTGTAGGCAGGAGAAACAAATGTTGCACTGTACCTAAGGGCTAATGGCAACAGGTATCCAGCAAGCAAAAAAAAAAAAAAAAAACAGATATATAAATTTCCCATTTGTCTCACAAGAGTCTGAGCATAACTAGCTGCACCACGTGCGGTGTGTAATCGTCAACTTGTAGCACCATGTAAACATGCATAATTATAGCACGAGCCAGTGACATTTCTGGCCAATAATGCCAAAAGAACGCACAGAAGCAAATGTACACATGTTTCTGCAAGTCCACGGAATTATACAAAAGTACTCAGACAAACAAAACTTCTTGTTACACAGGGAAAATTTTATAGCAGCAATTCACAGGCCACAATAAACAAAACAAGCAATTGAGAAACACTACATTTCTCAAAAATATCACATGATTGTTCTTCCTCTAGTTTAATACTTAAAAGGATGGCGTACATCATGTTTTGAACTGTGATATATGTGTGTTACAAGTGTTTGTACATAATTATTATGAGATTATTATGCAGTACAATCATCACCATGCACACAGGTTATGAGAAAAAGCTAACAAAATGCATACATCAACCAATATCCTGCAAGCATGCTTTCCCACTCGGTTTGCATGCACTTATTATATAGGTCAATGGAGTGATGTAACAAATCAAGGCCCCAGAAAGGATAGTGCATTGAATAAGCCAACATGTACCAGATGTTTCACAGGTACCTATAAGTTGTTTCAGACATTTTACGGCTTCTTACGTATACCACAATGTGTCCCTTGAAAACTTATTGCCTTTGGCTGTGGTTCTTGCACACACTATACGTATAGCTGCACATTCCATCGTGACATCAATACCTCAATACTCCCAAAAGTGAGCCCTGGCATTAGTCTTACTGGTCAGATTGTACATTAAAAAAAATATGGCAATAGCACAACATTGTAAATTTATCGGCTTTTTTTACCCTGGGGGTAGCAGTACTTGAAATCATATACGTGAAATTACTCATATATCGGTAACACTTGTTAGCCTCTAAAAATAGCCACCCTGCTTATGCAAGCACCGCATTACCTTAAAAACACATGTACTCAGCATAGCAGAGTGCAGTGATGAAATGTTGGTCCATAGGTAAGATCAAAAGTGCAGATAAAGCTCTGGTTTATATAAAAATGCTGCAACCATCGAAAAAATAGACTATCACGTTCAAATGCAACTGAGAAACTAAATCTGCATGCCACATGCGATGCGCAGATTCTGTGTAAAGGTGGCAAGAAACAGATGATTTGTACTGTACACCAACAAATGTATAGTTTAGAATGCCATTTGAGCATTGTGTCTTTTTAAATACACAAACAAAATACCACCAAAAGCGCACAATCAAAATGACGGGCTTTCAGAAAACAACACAGCACAATTACTATGGCACGAATAAATTGACATCACAAGCTGTCCTTTATCCTGTTCGAGATGAAGGCAGCGATTTCCGCTGTACGGTCAAGCACGAACGCATGCTTTATGTTGAGGCTACATAGAGTGATGTCACCATTCGAGAAGGTCTCTTTCATGTTCCAATAGAAGCGCACAGGGCACCAGCCATCGCTGCAACCGTAGTAGAAGGTCAGCCTCTCCATGCATGCCCCAAGAAACTCATCGTCCCTCTCTACCAGCTGCATGCAAGATAAACAAGATTTACAGCAAGATAAACAGCATAGCAAACCGATGTTAGACATTTTTACCTAAAACAGCCCTTAAATGAAATTTGAACCCTTGACTATGTATTGAAAATACAGTTCTACCAACGTACTTCAGCTGAAACAAAAAGCATATTTGATGATAAAGTTCCGTGAGCGAAACTTGAGCTACAGAAACAAACTGCCAACTCACACATTGCTTGTAGCTATGATGTACGCTGTTTCACTTCAGGTGCAATGTTACTTCCTTTTCTTGTGTTTCTACGGTGACTTTAGGACATAACAGAGTGCTCAGATGGGACGTGCTTCATAATCACATGTTTTCTTTCCCTGTGTCACTGTTATGCTACTTCAGTCATGCATCATAAACAGTGTGAGAGATAGAAAACAATGCACATATTTTTAGGATGGCAGACCATCAGTGATATCAGCTTTGAGTGTCATCATCATCATCATCAGCCTGACTACATCCACTGCAAGACAAAGGCCTCTCCCATGTTCCGCCAGTTAACCCGGTCCTGTGCTTGCTGCTGCCAATTTATACCCGCAAACTTCTTAATCTCATCTGCCCACCTTACCTTCTGCCTCCCCCTAACCCTCTTGCCTTCTCTGGGAATCCAGTTAGTTACCCTTATTGACCAGCGGTTATCCTGTCTACGTGCTACATGCCCGGCCCAATGTCCATTTTCGCTTCTTGATTCCAACTATGATATCCTTAACTCTGGTTTGTTCCCTAATCCACTCTGCTCTCTTCTTGTCTCTTAAGATTACACCTACCATTTTTCTTTCCATTGCTCGCTGCATCGTCTTCAATTTAAGCTGAACCCTCTTTGTAAGCCTCCAGGTCTCTGCTCCGTAGCTAAGTACCGGCAAGATACAGCTGTTATATACGTTCCTCTTGACAGATAGTGGCAATCTACCTGTCATAATTTGAGAGTGCTTGCCAAATGTGCTCCACCCACATTCTTATTCTTCTAGTTACTTCAATCTCGTGGTTCGGCTCCGCGGTTATTACCTGCCCTAAGTAGACATAGTCTTTTACAACTTGAAGTGCACTATTACCTATATCGAAGTGCTGCTCTTTTCCGAGGTTGTTGTACATTACTTTCATTTTCTGCAGATTCACTTTAATACCCACTTTTTTGCTCTCCTTGTCTAACTCCGTAATCATGAGTTGCAATTCGTCCCCTGAGTTACTCAGCAATGCAATGTCATCGGCGAAGCGCAGGTTACTAAGGTACTCTCCATTAACTCTTATCCCTAACTGTTCCCATTCTAGGCTTCTGAAAACCTCCTGTAAGCACGCGGTAAATAGCATTGGGGAGATCGTGTCCCCCTGCCTTACACCCTTCTTGATTGGTATTTTGTTGCTTTCTTTATGAAGCACTATGGTAGCAGTTGATCCCCTGTAGATTTCTTCCAGGATGTTTATATATACTTCATCGACGCCCTGATTCCGCAGTGTCTGCATGACGGCTGATATTTCTACTGAATCAAACGCCTTCTCGTAATCTATGAAGGCTATGTATAGTGGTTGATTATATTCTGAGCATTTCTCTATTACCTGATTGATAGTACGAATGTGGTCGATTGTTGAGTAGCCTGTTCGAAATCCTGCTTGTTCCTTTGGTTGATTGAATTCTAATGTTTTCTTTACTCTGTTAGCAATTATCTTTGTAAATAGCTTGTATACTACAGAGAGCAAGCTGATCGGCCTGTAATTATTCAAGTCCTTGTCATCTCCTTTCTTATGTATTAAGATGATGTTAGCGTTCTTCCAAGACTCTGGTACTCTTCCCGTCAGGAGACACCTCGTAAACAGGGTGGCTAGTTTTTCTAACACAATCTGTCCTCCATCTGTCAGCAGATCTGATGTTACCTGATCCTCACCAGCAGCTTTGCCTCTTTGCATGCTCTCCAAAGCTTTTCTGACTTCTTCTATCATTACTAATAGAAGAAGTCTGGGTGTATGTAACTTTCAATGCTACAGAATAGTGTCTCTCGTTGTATTCTCTAGGACAGTGGTTCTCAGCCATGGATGTGTCGGGGACCCCTTGTGGACTGGCTGAAGTGATATGGGACCCCTTCGAGGGGGGGGAGGAGGGAAGGGGGGTGCATAGGTAAATTAACACAACTGGAGCATGAAACAGGTGCCTTTTATTGCTACCAAAAACGTGAAACAACCATGCCCCTTCATTTTGGACAGTTCATCAATACGTAGCACAGTCGCTCCTAAACAGAGTTGCATATTTAAAAGAAATTTTAAAAAATAAAAAAAAGCAGGTGAGGGCGTCACAGATCTTAGATATGGCTTCGCAAACCCCCATTTGAGAACCACTGCTCTAGGAGACAATGAAAATAAAATGAAGGTGGCATACAGTTATAACTACACCACACATGAAGCAAGAAGCTACTCTCATGTAAATATTACTTGATTTGGAGAATAGGCAAAGAAAAAAAAAGAATTAAATGATGTTAATAAAACTTTTTGCTGCTGCTTGCCAGTTAGGCTTGAATGTAAACTATGTTTCGGAGTAGTTGCCGCAATGCTTTGCACTAAGGGCACTCAAAACATGTGAACACCGACTCTTTTCGAATATACTTGGCCGTCTCTTTAGCAGTTTTTGTGCAGCTTCGTACTATTTCTAAATAGCCCCGAATAGGGGTCTATACAGTGCTAACGAGCGGCCTTTGTCATCACATCAAATCACATGATGTCATTTTCCATAACAAAATCAGCCGATGTGTGTCGCTGTAGTCCGAACTCAATGTAGTTTGTTTCATGAAATAAAATTATAGCAGCTCGGATTCCGCCGTTGCCACTTACACAATGATATCGGTGCGCTCCACAGCACTAGAAGCACCGATAAAAAACCCATGCTCAAAAATTGTTGCAGGGCCCCTTTAAAGGGACTGAAGAGCATAGGTCAACTAACTCACTCATGAGTTTGCCAACGCAACTCACTCGAACTCACGCAGACTCAGATCGAGCTGGGTGTCTCAGAGGGTTCGGGTGAGTAATATTTTGGCGAGTTTGAGTCCGAGTGAGTCTGGTGGAAGAAAATTTTTGTGAGCGTGAGTCCGAGTGAGTTTGGCTCAGTAAAATTTTGGTGAGTCCGAGTGAGTCCAAAGCTCAACATATATTTATAGAGTGTCACAAACCGAGCGCTCAAAAAAGGGCGCGCCGCCAAATTCTCGCGACGAAGCGCCGAGAGGTCAACGATAAAAAAAAGAAAACAAGCATCCAAAGACTCCCCGGGCGCGCATCTCTCTCCCCTCGGAAACGTGGGTTCGCCGACGAACCTCCTCTCATCGACGCCCGAGCAAGCCCTGGAATCTTCTAGATGGAAAGGGGTGTGGTGATGCCGGGTTGCGTCATCCGTCGCGGACGGTTTTCGAACCGTCTCGCTCTCTCTCCAGCCTTCGCTGCGTATCGCGCCGACGAAATGATGAGAACTTTCTGGAATCTCGCGCGGAAGGTATTTAACCGAGCAGCAGAGATAGGAGATCAGCAGAAGAAGGAAGTTAACGGCAGAGTGCGTAGGGTATCCCGCCGCGTCTGTCGGTGAAGGTTTTGTCCTTAGTGACAAAGCAGGAGAAGAAGAAAGTATGCGCCAGAGTGCGTAGGGTGTACCGCCTTGTGGGCGAAGCCTTTTGTCTGCCGTGACAAAGGAGGAGAAGAAGAGGATTTCCATCTGAGGGGTGACGACTCGAGCTACAGGCAAGAGTGTGTGTCTACCGCTATCGATGAAGACACGTGGCAACAGCTGCGAGTGTGAAGCCGACGTGTTTCCGGCGAAGAAGTTTGAAGCTTTGAGAGTGGCCAATTGAAGACGCGAGGTTTCCTGGAAGAGAAACTTCGGGGGCAGGGGAATGACAACAACGCTGGACTTTGAGTGAGTGGTTCTCGGAAGAATATCATTCAGACTTTTGTTCCAAGAACTTTGGACTGAATAGGTTTTCTATCTCTTTAGTCTTTAAGTGTCTTGGTTGTTCAATGCATGCGACTGCATTGTAGTGCGTATTGTTGTCAGTGTCCGTTGTTTCGAGTGTGGCTGATTGTACTGTGTAGTACGTTGTTTGATTGGTGACATATTGTACTCAAGTATTGTGGAGTGTGCATACTTATGTATTGTTTTGATCTGCCTTTATTGAGAATATAATTTTGTTTTGTTTATCATCTCTCGGCTCTGACTTGTTCTTTGGGCCACAGCCGGCGTTCGCTGGCGCGCTAAAAGGGACCACTTCTAAATTGTCCACGCTTTCGTGGTGCGGTTCGGGGGGCCGATACTTCGGCCCTTGGAATTAGCCCGGCGATCGCCTCCCAAATTAACAGGACCTGTGACATAGAGTAAGGCTCGTTGAGTTCCACTTTTGTTTGCCGACAAATGCTCAGGAGTGACTGACCAATTGCTATAAGACTACAGATGCTGAAGTAGCGATCAGCGATTCATTACTAGCAGGAGCAAGAAAAGCGAATGTCTTAATTTAAAACATTGCACTGAATTTTCAGCTTCTGAATGGCAGCAAGGCATCACTAATTCCTGGGCCATTTTTTGGGTTATGGCTTCTTTGGTTCAACAAAATCTCCCGAAACTTTCCACGTTAGGCCTCTGGTTCCCTTGGAGCACAGTAGCCAGCACAGAATCATGTGGGTTCATAAGAGATGCGATCTAATGTCTTGACTTTATGGTGAGCTGGTGCAGAAAATTCATGTTAACCTGTGTTTAATTTTTTCTGCATATTTTCTAATTTTATGGCTTACCAAACTCTTTCTTGCAGCAAGAATGGTGCTTTTGGTATCAAGGAATGATAATTTATTATACCACAGAAATACACAAAAATAATTTTGCTCTTTAGGGTACCTTTAAACAAAATCCCTTCATGTCATCGAAACAAGTGACAGCAGGTTCATGGTGTTCACTGGACATGCACACTCACCGTTTGAATTTCTTCATGCGCCATGTCTATGACGAGGCGAAAAACAGTCGGATCAAAGAGCATGGATGTGGCTTTGGCCGAACGCTCTCGTATGGCTGGTGGCAAACTACGACAGTACAAAGAAACCAGAAGCGATTTGACTGCCTCTGGAAGCACCATGAGCAGCAACACGATGAGCCAGCTGAGAAGCCTCAATAGTCTGGCATCCCACAACAACGAACAGGCTTTGGGTGTCTCCGAGAGCCGCTCGATCACCGGGAAGAGAAGGAATGACCGTTTCACCTGGGCATGAGAGAAGACAAGGAAGTGAGGACCTAGTTACTGATAACGGGAGGTAAGCAGCATTGATGCAAACCTACAATTGAATTGACTGCTATTATTGACTATTATTGATCTACGGTTACTGGTGCTATGGTGCGTTGCCGTGCATTCTTGCCTGTGGGGGCAAAGCTGGAAATTTATTACGGTCTATTCCTGTCATATGTCTACTACTGTTACTTTGTCTGGGCAACAACTTCAAAATGCAACATGCAAAAACTTTTAACAATTCAAAAGAAAATTGTCTGCTATAATGAAAATGTTGATTGACTTTCAGCAAACATGGTATATTTCTCAAACACAAATTACACTGCGTTGACAGGCTGTATGAATGTAGATTATTAGAAATATGTAATTTTCATCCCAAATGTTAAAAATTACTTTATGTCACTCGCTAAGTTAGAACCGCACAACAAAATGAAACACACACGCAACCCTGAAGTATGGAAGGTGCCTTGGTCCCGGAACAACTACAGCCTGCAATCACTAGCTCATAATATTCCAACAATACTCAACTAGTACAAGCACACAACCGTATTAAATAAAGAAATATCTGCACGACCACTTTTTTTATCTTTATAATAACACATTACCCTTCATTCTTGTACGAAAAAGTCATTGTTACATTTTATGTGTACGTGTGATGTATGCTGATCTGTATGTATAATGCTTTCAATGTGAATGTCATGTAAACACACTTGTTGACATGTGTCATACATGTGCTCTTGCCATGTAAGGGACCCTGGGCCTTCATCAAGCTGCTGCAACAGCTTTTTCCCCAGGTGTCCCTTCAGATTGTTTTTTGGTAAATAAAATTAAATTGAATTGAACTCTTGGTGGCACAGGGAGTAATAGTGATAGAGTCGACATTCGATTTCTCACACTCCTGAAATTCCGGACAAGCCTGATTTCCCGGACTCATCTGTGGCCGCGTCGAGTTCCCCATACAATCAATGTATTAAATGCCCGAAATTTCGTATGCCTATAGTTTTCACAATCTGATTGTCCTAACTTTTTACCCCTAGCTACAGACTCAAAATTACTATCAACGCCGCCATTTTGGTTGTTTTTGTACCCTCGAACCAACCATACTCGCATCGCAGATGTGACCAGCAGCACTGCGCCGCAGCTACTGTACCCTCGAAAATGCAATTGCCGCAACATAGCATGCGCCAATTTGTCGCAAGCCGTAGCTTAGTCAAACCTATGGTCAAACCTGACAGTGCTTGTTCACGTGTTGTTTTGTCAGATTCGTGGTAGATTGTGTGCTGTTGCACGCTATCTTCAGTGTTCACGTTTCCCGATCTTCAGCATACACAGAGTGTTTAACTGTTTGGCACTGCGCTTTTCATCAAGCGAATTCCCCATTTCCAGCGATGGCGCCGACTGCTCCTTTGTCCTTGTCCGTGCCTTCGAAGCACACAAATACCCCACATAGGCTTGCGATGGAAAAGAAAGCCACCATCATCAAACAAGTGCAAGCAGCCAGGCACATTCTTTATTGTGAGGCAAGGAAAAACAAATGCTCAACCCACATCATAAACATATAGCAGGCCAGTCACAGAGAGAGGGGGGAAGGGAGCTCAGAATTTTAAAGCAAACTGTTCAATACTTCATGAAAAACGAGGTGAAGATCTTGGAAGTGGCTGCTAAATCGACAAGGGCTGGAAAGAACAACGTGAGTCAAGGTGTTTACCCAAAGCTCGAGGAAGCGCTCTGTGTGTGATTCTATGCCATGATCAGTAAAATAAAATATCACTAAAAATAAATCAGACCACATCCTAAAGCAGAAGGTGAAGATTTTTGCACTTCAGATGAACGTGAAGGACTCAGAAGTTCACAGAAGAAGATTGGGACTCTATCTTATGAAGTTCAGAGTTACTACCACAACTACAGGCTGTCCAGAGAGCCCACAATGTGGCGGTGAGGCAAGGCCTCCCCATTCCTACGTGGGAGCGGCGAGGGACGTTGCTCTGAAATAGTAGCGTTTCTCAGGACCCAATAAAATTCTGTGTCTGTCTTCAATGAATGGCTTCGCAAGTGCGAAAGCCGCAATGACTTGAAATTCAAAAATATGTACAGGGAAAGCGGTGCAGGCGATGATTCCGTAGTCACCAAATATCAGAATGGGAGGCTGCAGTCCTTGCTTCAGCAGTTTCTACCTGACGATATTTTCAATTGCAACGAAACTGGGCTCTTTTACAAGCTGCTTCCAGAGAAAACGCTTGCATTTGCTGGTAACCCCTGCCACAACGGCAAGCATGGCAAAGAGCGGCTCACTGTCAACGTTGGCAGCAACAAGTCAGGCAGCGAGATTCTTCCATTGCTTGTAATAGGGAAGTGAAAGCATCTATTGTTTCAAGAGGGCAGGAGCTCTGCCTGTTCTCTATGAAGCAAACAAGAAGGTGTGGGTAACACAGCAGCTATTCGAAGTGTGTGTGTAAGCCAGATAGAAGGTTCGAGCAGCAAAATAGAAAAGTTCTGCTGTTTGTGGACAACTGTGCTGCGCATAGCCACATCAAGGATTGAAAGGCTGTACTGATTAAATATCTGCCGCTGAACGCCTCAGAAATCCAGCAGCCAATGAACCAAGGCGTTATTCATAACCCGATGCATCATTACGAATCAAGCGTGCTCAGCCGCATGGTGTTGTGCTCCGATAGTGGGAAAAGCTGCACTGTTGACCTCAGGTCTGCCGTCCGCATGCTTGCAGACTCGTCGAAGATGGTTACACAGGCAGACTCTCCGGAACCGTTTTCGCCACCCGGGCTTCACACTCAAAGCCAAAACGGTCGTCTCGCCCGGAGTGGACAGCGTGTGTAACGAACTTCCACTGACGAATGTTGCCTTCAACGATTTGCGCACTACCAGTGTTTCGATTTCAGCCGGGATAACCTTTGAGGGCTTTGCCAACGCTGACAAAGACTTCAAGGCGTGTGCAAAATTGACAGAAGACGAAATCAATCGTCAAGTTGCGGAGGATTCCGACGACTCCGACGCCGAAATCTAAGAGGCAGCGCCTACACAGCCAACGAGCTCGGAGTTGACGTAAGCACTGATGACACTGTCATCGGTGTACAGTGACAGCAGTGACGTTAGCTAATTGAGGCAGACATCATCGCAAACAAGTGGAATGCCGTGCAAAAATAAAAAAGCAACTTTTTTGGGGCTAATGTGTTGACCAATGAGGTAGCGCCAGCCACATAAACGATGCATTTGCTAGATTGCAACAAGAATCTTGTACTCCTGCCATGACCCTCTCCGAGAGCGAAAAATACCCATAATAAAGGTGCGTTTTTATGTGCATTCGCTTTTACGGACTGTCCGATTGTCTGGACATTTTCGTGGTCCCTTGTAGGTCTGAGAAACCTAACATCGACTGTACATATGTCCGTTTTAATAGTTCAGGTTGGTCCATCAAGTTTCACAACCCATAGCAACTCGAAGCTGTGAGAGATGCTGCAATGGTGGGCTCCGGATAATTCTGACTGCCTTGCACAGCACATCGGCCTCTAGCATTTCGACTCCATTGAAAGGTGGCCACCACGTTCAGTATTGAACCTGTGCATTTCGGGCCAGTGCCCGAGTACCATAATTACCGAGCTACAGTAATGGCTGTTCCAGTAGTCCACTATTGACATTTCTATCTACGTGGTTGCAAAACTTCAGGTAGCTAACATGCCGACGTCAAACTATTGTAATCTTATTGATAGTTCTGGTTTGTACATACT
This sequence comes from Rhipicephalus microplus, assembly GCF_013339725.1. Classification (NCBI taxonomy): domain Eukaryota; kingdom Metazoa; phylum Arthropoda; class Arachnida; order Ixodida; family Ixodidae; genus Rhipicephalus; species Rhipicephalus microplus. The sequence continues at coordinate 66,934,690 of NC_051169.1, forward strand.
CATAAACCCCTTAATACATGGCTCCAATGCAGCAATGTTTACACCGTGCATTGTGGGGTCTCCGAGTTTGTTTGAAATTTAGTAATTCAGCATACATGTGCATCGTGTAAGCCAGGTATTGTTGTTTCAGCAAGTTTTTCTCTACATGACAACAGACACCATAATCGGGTTCGTTCTTTTTGGCGGTTGTGTTTGTTACAGCGATGCTAGAATATATCCTATCTTTTTTTTAGGACAAGCACTACATGATGTCCGTATTTGTTTTTGTATAGACATGCACACGGCTGCCTGCCAGTGTATGTATAGCCGCATGTGTTCTTTCCCGAACTTCCAATGCATGTGCACAGACACATGGTACAGTAAAGATTCTGAACAGGAAACAGGTTTCCTGCTCCATATATTCCTAGCACAAGCTTTACATTTATATGCAGCTTTAGGTGTGTACCATGAGTGTTTTCTTTTTATCTCAAGTTCTTGAACATTTACCGCCAATTTCTGGCACCAAGATATAAAACCAAGTTTATCAAACATTTGTTTAGCAACAGGAGCAAAGGTCAAACTAAAACCATGAAGGCAGAGCGACTCGCACTTGAATTACAAAGACCAACGAAATCACTGGTCCAGCACAATCACTTGTGGGTGAAAACCGTGAGGTACATGTAACCAAAAGACTTTCTTTTATTTGCAACCCTTGCAATGTCGCAGCTGGTTTTCTTCAGTTTTTTTTTTGTTTTTTATTGGGAACACACACAGGACACACACAGCATTTTGAGATTAGAGCTGCAGATAACAGACATCAATATCAGGCATGTTTAAATTCTTATTTCTGCTGAGTACACTATTTAGGCTGTACTTTTATTCAAGTAAATAAAATGCCTATGTTGACAGTTAGTTCACATCTCGTTACTTCCATAGTGTGCTGAATTGCCATACTACAAAAACACAGAAAGTTTCAGTCCATTCAGTACCATGTGCTCCGTTTCATACATCACGAGTAACACTGTAGAAACTAGCAAGATGTTTTTTAGTAGATGCATTAGTACCATGAATCAGCTCAGTGACCTCACCACTAGCAATGTGTATTTTGTTTTGCTCTTTTAGAGTGAAAAATGAATGAAAATTCTGTATCAGAAATAAATCAAAGCCCTTCATTTATACAGTAGTCAACAGTCTGTTCTGGATCACTTGGCATGTTTTTGGTTTCGTATTAAGGCCTCTGTAATTAGTTCAGGTAGCCCCTCCCACAGAGAACTGCAGAGGCCACATTCAAAACGACGAAATCCATGTGCAAGATCAGCAGACTTGCACAATTTGCTGACCTAATTTCTTGCGTAGATTCTAATTGTTGCACGTGACGTATGAAATTTAAAATAGGAAATTGCACACATTTATTTTAGGCAACATATATCCAAGTAAGTTGTGTGACTCACATTGAGTCCCTTGAGCTCCTTGAGTACCTGAAGTATCATGTAGGCCCCGATTGAGTGGCCGGCCAGGAATATGGCTCGGTCGCCAGTCGCATGTCTTTCAACAAACTCCACTTTATGCCTGATCTGCCCGTACAGCCCATACAGATCCCAGTGCTCTGCATGACACAAAACGACGGACAGAACAACGTAAGCTTGATCACTGAGCATAACCAAGACTAGACGCTAGTGCCCCTTGCGTGCGCAAAGGAGAGGCACAGGAAATAAGTACTCATCACTCAGTGACGCAGTGCACTGCAAAAGGCTTGACAGTCACATAAGGCACTGAATACAGCACACTATTTAGAAGTGCGACAAGGGGGTTTTCAGCCCAATAGATCCCTATCACAATTTTTATATTTCCATGCAGCTTTATTTGTGTATAATAACTTTTCTCACAGCACAGAAAAAATGCGAGTGTATACTGATTTGAACAGCAGTCTCATGTAGTTATACAGGCACATATGACTATGAATGGCTTTAGATTTTGAGGATACAAACGCCTTGTTTCATAGATATGTAATGCTTTCATTTGATATGATTTGAAACATATGAATCCAATAAAAGAAATTAAACAGTATATAACACTAGAGGGCATTGTGAGCATGTATCGCAGCTGTCTCATCTGAAATTCCAAGTGCCCCAATGGGAGCGACTGAAGAAAGTTATTTAAGAAAATTTACTCACAAATGGCAGTTGGATTGTACTACTATTACATTCATACCAGAGTAGCAAGTTTTAATTGGTTTCCAAGTCGAATAAGCATGACGACGTTCGTTATGTGAAATGCTGCTACATCTGATTTCATGCTTTGTGAACATTCAACTAAAAAAAAAAAAAAACCATGATTTTGTGAATGACCTAGGTAACTGGTGCAAATCGTAGTTATGAAGGTCTGGACCATGGGAAAAAGATCTGTAGCGCATTTGGAAGAAACTTTCAAACAATGCAGTGATTATATGCATGCTACACGAAAATGAGCAAAGAATGGTGAACCAAAGCCAAAGATCTTGTTATCACTGGTACAAGAGGAGCTATATAGAAGGGTCATGAGTGGAACTTGTATAAATACTTCAAACTCATCATAAATGGAATTTGTGTAGATTACTTTATTACTGACAGTTGAACTTAATGTAATAGTCTGGTAGGTCACGTAATGCACTCCACGACATATGGAATGGGTAATGTAATGCACAAAGGCTAACTTCTCTAGACTTGGTGAAACAAAAGTGTACGGGAGGTGGCACTGACTGTAACGACTAGTAAATAAATATGAGAGGAATTATTGCAAAGCAGTGTCTATTGATTGCTACTTCATCTCTCCCACCATCGATTCTCACGAAATACTTCCATTTCTGATACGAAATGCTTTCGTGTCCACAATCAGTTACCTTTCGGTGACGGTGCGGAGCGCGTAGTGAAGATATTGTCGTGCCCTGCATGTGAAAGTCCGCAGACGTGTAGTCTACCGTCGAAATGGTCATATACTTCAGCAAGAAAGTCTTCATAGTATTCAATGATTCCTGGGTTCCCTGCAAACAGTAACCACATTGCTACCACAAAGGAACGCCTGCATGGCGAGCAGGTAAAAAATGATAGTCAAAGGGCATGCAAATAGTGGTCTTCAGGACCAAACCAAGCGCGGCCAGAAGTGAATAGGTTATTATTTGTTCTTAAATAATTTTCTATTACTATACAGCGTTCTTAATGGTAATGAAAACAATTTTGATGCTCCCGTATAAATAATTGAACTAGCCAGTATAAAAACTGCCATATTAGCATAGCAAATGGGGCATTAACAATACATTAGCAATTTATTTGCAAATTCTGAGCTTTTGGGGGATAGGCAGTCATGATATGTTAGACAAAAATCTATGATTTGTTGACAAGACTTATTAGTCTTGTTGAACCATAGTTATCTTACTAGTACTGCTGTGACCAAATATAAAATGCTTGCTAAGTAAAGCATTTTTTTCTCCAGTTCAAATGATCATGACATATAGTGGCAGAACGTAGATTTCGCATTCGCAAGCAATGGCGATTGCCAAAGACCACGTTTAAACAGCATTATAATTCCATTATGGCCCCAAAAGTCCAGCTGTATGGGCCACTACGAATGGTATGGAAGTTATCACACTTCTTGCTTCCATTCCACACTTGATCTTGTCCAGTCAACATCGTTAGGCATTCGCGAATAGTTTTAAAATGTATGAATTTCTGACAGCTAATCCGAGGAGTGAATGGAACATTTGAGAATATGGACTGTGTGGGACAATACGTTCAATTAGCTATCGAAGGTTTAATACTCACACGCTATACTAATAAAAATTCGCTTCTGGATCTGAACAAATGCGTGCACACAGAAATGTTCAAGGAGTAACTCTGAACTTCCTTGTCAAATCTTTATGCAAGAGCTCACGCCACTGCCGACAGCCAAGGTAAAAGAGTATCAAGTGGCGCTTAAGATAGCATGCAGATTATACGCATACGATTGCTGTACCAGATGTAGGAAACAATGAACTGCCATGCAGTATGCGTTCACTGCATTATACCGACAGCATAACGCACGCTATTGCAGATATTCATTAAACATATCGTGGTTACAAACCTGGGATGAATATCAAGAGCGGCTCCTGACAGCTGGGGCCAAGGTCAGTCTTTCCCACTTGTACAACTTTAGTCGGAACGCCGTTCACCGTCATGTATTCGTAGTGAACCTTGGTGACTTCTCTCTTTGACATCCTCCGCGACTGCTGTGGCGCTGTGGTGAAAGGAACCCGTAAACCGTGAATGGAAACCACGGTTCACCGTCGCAGGCGGCCGTGACTGGCCGTGACCAAGGCAACTACAACGGCAACAGCTGCCGGCTGACTCTACTCGTCTTGGCTTACTTCGCTTCTTTAAGTCCGAGATCGGCGACATAATGCAACGTTTAGCCGCACCTTTTCTTTTTACATTTTCTCAGTTTTGATGCAAAGCTTATAATAAAAAAATCGTTTTGTTTAATTCACCTAAAGCTACTCGAGAGGTTGTGTTTAAGTTGACGCCTCTAGATCTCAAAAGCCAGCTGGTCTCTGTCATGTTGTGCGTGGTAATTTCATGGGGAGCGTGGTGGTTGTGGTTCTAGTAACGTTAGTTGTGGTTTTGTGCTGTGTTATATTGAACTGTAGCTGTGTGGCACAGAACACCTATGCGTCGATGGAGACGAGGACAAGACAAGCTGGAAGGCGTAATCGAGATAGGAAACTCTACGGACACGAAGAGAAGTGGAGGAAGAAGTGGGTTAGAGAACGGGATGGCGAAGCAGTTACTCTAAAATGGAATAATGCTTTATAATACCACTCAATTATCGGCCGATCCCTTACAGTGGGTATGAGCCACAAGTGAAGGTCAACAAGAACATCAGTTGCAATCATGTCGCCGATACAAATTGCTCAGGAAAACATTCTTAGTCCTCCCATTCGCTAGCCTGGGGCTGAATTTCACTATAGAAAACATACTTTCCTTCGGTGCTTACGATCTGGGCTTCCGCCACAAGAACGTTTTCTACGCAGTTTGCAAGTACTTTAATGAAAGTAAAAGAATTAAGCTTTTAATTGCGTGATTATTATTCGTGCAAAAAAAAAATCCAACGAACACAAGAGCTCTGTTTAACTATGCTGATTCTTATTCAAGGTAATGAATAATTGTCTTGTCTGAACGAGTGACAAGCAACTATTGCACTCCTTTCATTCTGCCTAGGGTGTCTTTTCTTTTTTCTTTCTTTTTTTCTGGTGGGTGGTTTTGATATTAAAAAAAAGTCTTACTTAATTAAGTCATCGATTCTTGGGCGATCCCCCTGAGTGGGTACGAGCCACACCACCTAGATTTAGGTGGTGTTGGTACGGGCCATGCCTGTGGAATCATCATCATCATCATCATCAAGTCGAGGCGCTCGTCGGGTCCTGGTCCCGATGCAGACCGCTGCCTGCAGTCCGTCCGTTAGTCGTTCGCCTTCAAGACCCAGGACTACGAGTTACTTCCACGACGTCGATTCTGCTGGGTTTCAGCCACGCTTGGCCTGTCCCTAGTGTCCCTGCACCACTCCACGCAGCGACTCATCGACCTAGCAGCCTTCGACACGCACATGGTGAAACCTTGCCAGCCTTGTTTATTGTAAGGGGGAACTGCGTTAGGTGACTTGAGAACGGTGCTCGTCATTGCAGTCCCTTTTGTATCGCTTCATTACCTGCTAACTCCTACGTCATCTCTTGCATCATGAACATGTTTTCAACCTCGTGCAAATGTCTTCGTCCATCTCGGCAATGAGTATTTAAGTTGCCGTGTGATCACGGACCTATCCCTCACAATCTCAAAGGCCAGGCATTTGCTAATCATTTGCAAACAATTTTAGGGCCATAAAGACACCATAAACTTTATTCTTGCAACATGTCTCATTAAGCCATAGCGGTGAAAATTTTTTTAGTGTAAATATAGTAATAAATTTTTAATATTATAAACCCAGTCCACTTACAAACAAAAGGGACACTCGTGTCGGAAGTGATATTCCTGCCAGGGGTATTCCAGCCACTGAGCCTCGCCAGTGCCTGTGACTTGTTGGCAAACTTGCCTTAGGCAGGCTTAACGTCGGGAAAGCAATCATGTTAACACGACTTATAAAGAGTTTTAAAACAGCGAAAGAACAAGCAGTCATGGCTCAATGCAAACAGCATAACAAGTGGGTCGTCCAATGCTCTAACCCATTACAAAAGCTCGTTCTTGTTCACCTATTAACTGTGGTGCATACCCACTTCAGGCACAATTCCTCATCATCAGCAGCCACTGCATCAACAATTGGCATAAAATTCCTTTGCAAGTGTTTAGCGGATACCAAGCTTCTACGAAGAATAACAAAAATAGCATAGCGAATGCCAGCCTACTTCACAAAAATGTTCATTAATGCCATAGTGGTTATCAAACAAGTGTGCTTGCAGCAGTTATCCAATGAGTGTTTAGAAAAGGCTCTGAAAGACCGCTCTTCTAGCTTTCGCTTTGACTGTGCTGCGCCTTCCGCGCAGGCCTGGCGTTTTTCTTCTTTATCTTATTCTCTACACGTGGATGTCCAACTGATGTGCGGTAGAAAAGGGTGTGCTCCCTGTGAGGCAGGAGTTCCAAATCTGCCCCGTAGACGTCAGTATGCAGGGTGTCCCACGTAACTTGAGCCAGAGTTTAAAAATATGCCATAACACGTTATTACGACGCGACCAAATGCATGTTACTCACCGTTGCCTGGAGGTAGTCAGACTATTTTTTGTGTTCTCAAATATGTTTGATTAGATATGTTTAATTAACTAAGTTTTCAATAAACGAAAATAGATAAAAAAATTCAATGAGAAAGTTGTAGATCGGTTTGCAAAACGTCCTATTAGACAGTTTTGAACTTTACATCTGTTAGGTATTAGTGTTTTTCTGCTAATTACAAATGCCCACAAAATACAAAAAAATACCACGTGACAAACCCGCTTGCGCGTAAATGCGCACGATGACTCTAGTGCTCCCTAACGTTCCACGTACGAACGACACGCTTATTCCCTCGCACCGGTTCGTGACAGCGATGAGCAGTCACAGCAGTTATCGTTTCACAACACTTTCGATAAGTTTCGCTCTCTCTCACTGTCTATGTACACCATTTTCCAAACGCGCTCAAGCACCGTCATCTTGGACTGATAACGTTGCAGTTTAGTATTCGTATCAAATAAAGAAAGAGTGCTACGGTGAGCTAGCTCACACGCACAAAACCGCTTTGCCGGCACTATAAACATTTTATGACCACGATCATACCATATTGTGACATATAAATTCGACAAAACAAACGCTTATCAGTCCAAGATTGCGGCCCCATCAGTCTAAAAGAATATCGTGCATATATTTACGGTGTGTTTTAAGAAATGCGTCCACTATTATTGAAAATTTACAGAAAGGAGGTATTTGCAAGCTATACAGTGCAAGTCTTCCTCCTGTACACTTAATTGGGGTGGATGTGTGCACTTAAACTTGGGAGTGTTAGCCAGTGCTGCAGGCTCTAAGCTATTGCGATGAGTGTTGAACACCTTTTGTTTGCTGCCACCACGCAGCATATTGCTTTTGTACTAGCTGGAGTTTACTAATAATCCCTCACATACTTTCCGAAGGCATCAAGTCTGCCAGAACAAGGCTCTTGCTCTAAACGCAAGAAAAAGGTAGAAACATTAGGCCTCGGTTTTCTTCATATGACGCTGCTTCAATGAAAACCAGCTTACAGTAAAGATAAGAAAAACATGGGGACGTGATTTTGAGTACTTACTGTATAGTCATTTGAATGTTGTCTATTTCATGGTCGAGGACGTATATTTAGTGGGCAATGTTCTATTTGTATTTCGCAGAGAGATTGTTTGGGTGCCGCCAGAAACTATTTTAGAATATATGAACAATTATGTAGGTGAGGCTGCTTATCATGAAAGGCCTGACATTTTGTTTTAGAATGTTGCTCGCTGTTTATTCTATGCAGTTCTGCAATGACTTTACAAGATTGACAGATATAAAACCAGTCCAGAAGGTTTCAACAGCCATCGATAGATTAACCCAATTGGCAGTGAAGAAAATACCTTGTAGTGAAGACGCGAGGCAAATGTTGGACAGAGCATGCCAAATGGAACCCAAAAGGAAATGAGAACAAGACGTGAGTTCATGAGAATTTTATTTCAGTTTAGCTTGTACTTGATACTTGAAATACAATTGTGTAAAAACAGGGAAGAAAGCAGACAAGGATAACTGCGTACTTACTAGGTTTGTAAAACATTAGATTACGGTTTTTCAATAACCCCATAGTTAATTTTACACAATGTAATATGCATGCACTCTCCTGTATACTATAATATTTATCAGCAAATAATTTTATTGTTTGCCCTATCGTGAATCCTAATAATTGCCTGTCTTTTATGAAACTAGCCCAAGCTGTTCAAGGAGCTTTTGCCACTTAAATCAGAGTTACTCTGGCTTTCTCCTAGTGCATTCAATCAGTTACATTGCTCAGGTCACATACTTTTTTAGCACTAAGTTCTTGTGTTGACCTACTTTTTTTGCGGTACTTAAAATAGCAATCTGCATTATCATAAATAGCTCATCACCATTCTAAATATATTATAAATTTGCAGAGGGAGTAAAACATGTTTGTGTACTTATGTATTACTTACCTTTTGTATACCTTTTACGATTTTTTTTTTTCAGATTCAGTGCTTTCAAATTTATTGTTTGCTTTATTTATGTATCATTTCTTGCTTTCTTGTAAGGACACAGCTTCTAATAAATGTAGAAGCTGAAGAAAAATGGCCCTGAAAAATCTGTTCACAGCACACACATGCAAGGGTACTTGAAATGTTAGCAGCCACACATCCTTGCTCTCGTGAAGAGAGACCTTATGCAGCTCCCCATAAAAAGGCCAGAAGAGTGGAATTGCATCCATATGTATCAGGAGGCTTAGTTATCACAGGAGGTCAAATCACAGGAGGCTGTATTAGGAGGCCATATGTATCACAACCTGTAAGAAAAGTCGTTTCAATGTGCCCTAAGTTTGCAGTTCAGAGCTCATTTGTGTGTGCTTTTTTTGTTTATGTTTTCTATCAAGTGCTACACATCTGATAAATGGATGAACCTGCACAGACTGCCACCTTTACACTTACTGTTTTGAACAGCGTAAACGATGAAAGACACATATGATAGCTGAACATCAGAAATGCCTGTATGGAGTCCTTTTTTATGTTTTTTATTGTTGTTTAATCCATGAGCTCACATTATTTGGCCCAACTCACCCTTTTGTTACATTTCAATACACTTGCATCGTTGACGCTTTCCTAGATGTAACACCCTTTTTTAGGGCCACGAAGAATATTTTTCTCACGAGGGAATAATTAGCAGTATGCTGATGGCCCTCCTTTGTAGAAGTCACGGCTAGAATTAACCTATATTCAAAGGAAGTGTAATTAACAGATTCGTTCCTATGATAAATATGGTTTTTACGTGTTATGTGAAAGCTGGCTATCACATTTGTGTTTTATACAATTGTGATCGAAGTCAACACATTACCCTTCTAGCCAATTTATTCAGCATATGCCACTTGTTTACAAATTTTGCATGACAAGCTTGCATCTTCCCCTTCCTAGGCTTATTTAGAAAGTATTTATAGATGTTGAAATGCATGCTTCATTGCCTCTTATGACAGTTTGAAATTATTCATTACTGTCCAATAAAATAGCCTTGCATAATTTTATTTTTTACAGATATTATGGCACTTGTAGCTCTGAACATCGTCTGTGAGAATGTCAAGGAACGGTCAGCATGCTCAATTTTGTTTGTGCAAGAGACTGTGAGTATACGAAACACTGAGTAGCTAATGTCACTGCATGTTAGCAAACGAAAATTTAGACAAACTGCATCAAAGCGAACTCACTATTGCTAGCAGAGGCCAATGGTCAAGTTATGACAAACCAATGCCAGTACAGCTAAACCCCTTCATAAGAGGGATGTTTCGAATGGCAATTCTCGTCTTTTATACGTCCCGCAGGGGCGCCTGCGCAAGTAGGCGTTTGGTGTGTAGCGACACCACGAACCCGAGCTAACGGGGGAGTTTCGGCTCCCTCCCACGCCTAGCCGTGCGTGGCTTTGCCGTGTCCGGGGAAAAGGGGATCCTGGGGGTTGAGCTGACGCTGGGTGATTGGACCTTTAAGGCCCCCCGGCAGAGGCAACACACCCCTTTGGCCCCGGCTTCACGTAGACGGCACCCCTGGGCTGACCCACCCAGGGGAAATCGGCAGTCGCCTTTTCCTATCTCTCTCTTCCTACATCTTCGTCTTTATCTCTCACTTTTTATCTGTCCTGTCATCTTCTCTTTTCCGTTTACTTCCGAATTTCCTGGCGGCGAGGGTTAACCCTGTGTAGTTACCCAACCTTGGGTAGTTATATTCGGTTATAGCGGTGATGCATGGCTGGCGTCTCCAAGTGTTCACTAGTCAACCTTGTAGCGTCCCCTTGTTGGGCTCGGTGGTGGGTGGCCACCATCGCCGCCGAACTTTATTGTATTTTATGGCAAAATCTTTTCCCCCCCTTCATGATCGCTCCCTAAAAAGGTGGCGCACCGAAGATACTTTCTTGCCTAACACACCAAAGCCCACATTCCCAAAGTACCATGTAATTCACAGTCAAAACGAAAAGAAGACAGTCCGAGCTATTTCACCTTTTCTCGTCTCCAAAACTCTCACAGAAGCAATAGGCCCAGGTTACAAAGTAACAAAGATGGGAAGTGGCGATCTTCTTCTGGAGGTTCGTGACAAAGCTCAGTATGAAAAGCTGTCTAAGCTTGTGGCCTTTGGGGAAACCCCTGTTTCGGTGGGCCCACACAGGTCCATGAACACTGTCCGTGGCGTAATTTCTGATGATGATCTTACTGAGCTTTCTGAAAGTGAGCTGCTTGAAGGTTGGCAGGACCAGAACGTGGTCAAAGTCCAACGAATAACAATAAGACGCAACAACAAACTGACCCCTACAAAACACGTAATAATTACGTTTGGAACAAGTGACCTACCAGAATCAATCGAAACCGGCTATTGTAAGCTTCGTGTAAGACCATACATTCCCAACCCTCGTCGATGTTTCAAGTGCCAACGTTTCGGTCATGGATCGCAGAGTTGCAGAGGGCGTGCCACTTGCGCAAAGTGCGCATCCATTCAACACATATCAGACAACTGCACCTCAGAAACAACTCATTGTTCGAACTGTGAAGGAGATCACGCTGCCTACTCACGATCATGCCCCGCATGGAAAAAAGAGAAACAAATAGTAGAACTTAAAGTTAAATTTAATCTCACATTCCAAGAAGCGCGCCAACGCTTCGCAATACGCAACCCATTTTATCCCTCCTTTGCAGATGTGACGCGCCGGGGCGCCGCGCCACATGCCTCGGCACCCGCGAATGCCACACAGTGTGTGGCCGCGGTCGTGCCACCAGCGCCCCCGGCTGGAGCAGCCTGTACTGCTCCGCCCCCTGACAAACAGGGCCGGCAGACCCTAGTGTCTGCTGAACCTCGGACCACTGCAGGCGCAGTCAGGTCCGAAAGTTCAGTGAATGTGCCTGCCCAGCAGGCAACATCCACCACCTCACACGAGGTGATGGATACAAGTCCCACTCCTTCGGCGCCTCAGACGCCGAAGGATAGGCGCAACTCCTTGGAGCGCGCCAAAAAAGAAAAACCTCGAATCACAGGGCCCTCAAAAGGCCCTGTAAACTAACGCAACACCTCTGTATGCACAGCACCACACTAAATTAAAATGACACAAATACTACAGTGGAACGTCAGAGGACTGTTAAGAAACCTCGACGATATCCAGGAACTTTTACACAAACATACACCTAAAGTGCTGTGCGTACAAGAGACACACCTGAAACCGAAACACACCGACTTTTTACGTCACTACATTATCTTTCGGAAAGACCGGAATGATGCCATTGTGCCATCCGGTGGTGTTGCCATTATAGTCAATCAAGGGATTGCATGCACACACCTAACATTACAAACATCCCTTGAGGCGGTGGCTGTTCGAGCAGTTCTATTGAATAAGCTCGTCACTATCTGCTCTCTATATATACCTCCACAACACCGTCTAGAAAAGCATGAATTCGAGTCCCTCATAGACGAACTTCCAGAACCTTATATTCTTCTGGGAGATTTCAATGCACATAGCAATCTGTGGGGTGACTCTCGCTGCGATGCTCGAGGTCGCCTGATTGAACAGCTTCTTTTTTCTTGCGGTGCATGCCTTCTGAATCGGAAAGCGCCAACATACTACAACATTGCTAACAATACGTACTCAGCAATAGACCTCAGCATAATATCCCCATCACTCCTGGCTCTACTTAAATGGGAAGTTATTAATGATCCATATGGTAGTGACCATTTTCCTATCGTTATCAGCTCATCAATAACAAATACATGTCCTGTACAAGTTCCAAAATGGCTCACCGACAAAGCTGATTGGGGAAAATTTCAAAAAATGACTTTATTATCTTGGACTGACATGGCGGCATTGAGCATAGAGGATGCTGTATGCTACTTTACAGCTTTCTTGGTTGATGCAGCAGCAAAATGTATTCCCCAAACATGTGGACCGTCAAGCAAACGACGAGTCCCATGGTGGAATAATGAGTGCCGTGATGCTCGAAAAAAACAAAATAAGGCATGGAGGTTGCTTAGAGACTCGCCCACAGCCGAGAATCTTGTAAACTTTAAGAACGTCAAGTCGCAAGCAAGGAGGACGCGCCGACAGGCGAGAAGAGAAAGTTGGCACAAATTCGTATCGGGCATTAACTCATACACAGATGAGTCGAGAGTCTGGAGCATGGTTGGCAAGGTGGCAGGACGAGAAGCACATTCGCTTCCTCTAGTGAACACACAAGGGGAGAGTTTGGAAGACCAGGCAAACACTCTCGGAGCGCACTTTGAACAGGTCTCCAGCTCAACACACTATAGTGAAGCGTTCCGACGATACAAAACCGCAATAGAAAAACAGAGATTAGAGCGCAAGCCCAGAACACATGAGGCATACAACGAACCTTTCTGTTTTGCTGAACTGCAGGCCTCACTTGCCTGCTGCAATAAATCTGCCCCAGGCCCGGACCGTGTGGCATATGAAATGTTGAAACACCTGCCCACTGAAACCCAGAAAGCTCTCCTCTCTCTCTATAATGCGATATGGTCTTCTGGAAAGCTACCCTCAGCCTGGAAGGAAGCTATCATTATCCCAATTCTAAAACAAGGCAAGGACCCGGCCTCAGTTTCCAGCTACAGGCCAATAGCATTAACCAGCTGTATTTGCAAAGTCTTTGAAAAAATGATTAACAGGCGCCTGATGCACTTCCTTGAAATTAGTGGCCTACTTGACCCATACCAGTGTGGGTTTCGAGAGGCTCGGTCCCACCACTGACCACCTTGTCCGTATCGAGGCACAATTCGCGACGCTTTTGTTCATAAGCAATTTTTTCTTTCTGTGTTTCTCGATATGGAAAAGGCATATGACACTGCATGGCGCTTCGGCATATTGCGAGACCTGTCACATTTAGGTGTGCGGGGTAGAATGCTGACAGTTATCGAAAGCTACCTGTCCAAACCGTACATTCCGTGTCCAAGTTGGCACTGTCTTATCTCGAGTATTTGTCCAAGAAACAGGAGTGCCACAAGGAGGTGTATTGAGCTGTACACTTTTTATAGTTAAAATGAATTCCTTGCACCTGTCTCTCCCACGAAATATTTTTTACTGCATATATGTCGATGATGTGCAGATTGGTTACAAATCTTGCAACATCTCAATGTGCCAACGTCAAGTTCAACTAGGGTTGAACAAGGTATCTCAATGGGCAAACGAGAATGGTTTTATACTCAACGCGCAAAAGAGCACTTGTGTCTTGTTCAGCCGAAAGAGGGGCCTCCATCCTGACCCCGACATTGACCTGCATGGTCAACCTCTGTCAGTGAAGACCGAGCACAAGTTTCTTGGTCTCATATTAGACACTAAGCTAACCTTCATCCCACACATCAAGTATTTAAGGGACAGGTGCTTAAAAACAATGAACATTTTGAAAGTGTTGTCACACACTATATGGGGAAGTGACAGGAAATGTTTAATTAACCTATATAAAAGCCTCGTACGCACACGCCTAGATTACGGTGCTATAGTCTACCAGTCGGCAACACCATCAGCCTTGAAAATTCTCGACCCTGTCCACCATCTAGGCATTCGCCTCTCTACGGGTGCTTTCCGCACCAGCCCTGTGGAGAGCCTGTACGTGGATTCGAATGAATGGTCGCTCTACCTACAAAGATGTTCCCTGTCCTTTTTGTACTTTTTGAAGGTGAAGGCAGACAAGAAACATCCTTCCCATTTCACAATTAATGATTTGTCGTGTTCTGGCTTGTTCGAGAACCGACCTTCGTTTAGGCAGCCCTACGCGCTGCGTGTAAGGAGCTTGGCCGAAGGAACAGGTGTGCCTCTTCTTGAACCCAGTTTGATGGCTCCTGCAACATATCTGCCACCGTGGCAGTGGCAGCTTATAGACTGTGATGTTTCTTTTGTTGATGTCACAAAGCACGCACCACTTGCACACATACATACATACTTTTTAGAACTACAACATAAATACACATGCCCTGAGTTCTTTACTGATGCGTCAAAGTCAAACACTTCTGTGTCATATGCAGCAATAGGCCAATCCTTTTCTGAGGCCGGCGTTCTTCATCCTAATGCAAGCATTTTCACAGGAGAAGCTTACGCAATACTGGCGGTCGTAAAACACATTAAACAGATAAAATTACAAAAGGCGGTAATATACACAGATTCCCTAAGCGTGGTCAAAGCCCTGAAAACTCCTAAAAAACACAAGAACCCCGTGCTGGTGTCACTCTACTCACTTCTGTGCACACTCTACGCATCAAAACAGCATGTCGTTGTCTGCTGGGTTCCAGGGCACCGTGAAATACAAGGGAACGTTTTGGCCGACAATCTGGCTGCTTGCGCCAATGTCACTACTGCCAATGCACCAACACCAGTCCCTGCACTTGACTTAAAACCTTTTATAAAACGAAAGCTCAGGGAGTATTGGCAGAGCATGTGGGATAAACAAACAGATAATAAACTCCATGCTATTAAGCCGCAACTAGGTTATTGGCCGCCACTATCAAAATCACGACACACGGAAGTAATACTATCAAGGCTTAGGACTGGACACACACATTCTACACATTCATTTCTTCTGTCTACCGGTGATCCGCCATATTGTGAGAGATGTGGAGAGCCCCTTACGGTTCTCCACATTCTCGTCCAGTGCAATGAGCTAGATGCTGTAAGAAAAAAGCACTTTTTACTGCCCTACCGACAGCAGCTCCCTCTACACCCTAGGATGCTCATCGGTAGGGATCCGCTTTTTAAACTACAAACACTTTTTACATTTTTAAAAGAAGTGCAAAGCTTTCACCCGATATTTCGAGGTCATCTGTAGCCTGACCTCCATGGAGTGGTCGTGGCTGCGGTGACTATATCTTCATCATGGTTTTATTATCATGACATTTTGCCATCAGCTATCACCACACATATGTCACGCCACTGTCATAATTTTATTACTTTCATGTTTTAGCCCGCGTTAGAGCGAGGAATTTTAAGGCCCCTTTACAGCCACGCACCATATCATTGTTCATATCTGTAGTCAAATGAAATGGCGCTCTTTGGCCATCAATTGGCCCTTGCGCCACTAAAAACTACTCATCATCATCATCATCTTTTATACGAGATGTCTCTTATGAGCAGGGTGCCTCGTATGCATTTTCTTATCAGCCCATATTTTAGTGTAGGCACACTGGTGTCTCTGAAACCTGTTTGTCTCTTATATCAGTGTCTCTTGTAAAGGGGTTTGACTGTAATACCAAATTTCGAGATAGCGATAGATAACGTGTAAAACATAATTTTGTGGCTGTAAGCTGTGACCAACGTAAATGAAGGAATTGTGAAGGTCAGTCATCCAGTATTTTTTTTTTTTCAAGTGCGTGACATTGATTTGCAATTATGCATCCATATGCTCTAAATGATGCCTTGCAATACTCACTTTAGGTTGCATTTTACGTCAAGACGGTGTTTTTTCATTCTAAACGTTGTTTCACATGTCGCTTTGCAAAATAGCAGTAACTCCTGCTAGCATATACTTTCTCTCTCTATCTGATCAGTGTAATCATGAATTAGTTTTGTGACATGATTCCTTTAATATATGAATGCAAGGCCCCAGGCTAACTTTATGCTTTGTTTGCTTTGTGACATGTCTTGCTTTTGAGTAGTGTGCATTAAATAAATTTACACAAGCCTATCCTCCGCCACCATTATTGTGTCTGCAAAACAAGAGACATTTTCAAACTCTTGAGTGCTCCTTAACCTTATGCACTCCATACTTGGGTTTAAAAAATCTGAGTATCAGGTTAAATACACAGACATAGAATAGCAGTGTGATGAGCGTTATAGTTGCATTGTAATAGATTTGTAGAGCAAGTAAAAAATAAATTGCAAGATGAAACAAGGATAGAAATATATGGTACAATCTGCATCACCTTCTCCAGCTGTTGTTATTTTTTTGTGTGTGTTAAGGAGTGTTTTTATTTTTCCAGGAAGAAGAAATTTTTATTTTTAATTATAACACAGTTATTTTTGTTAGCTGATGTAGAATAACTAGATATGTCTGAAGAAATTCTTGAATGAGGCTTGCTTTCTTTCCCTATTCCCTAATGAGGCAAGTTTTGTACACGCTAAGGGGCAGTGAATATCAGCTTTTTGTGTGTGTATGTCGAATGGATGCATAAATTTTCATTGCTTTGCATTGTGATTGCCTAGAGAACTCGTCACACTACAATTTTGCTCCCTTCATTTTGTCAGATGCACTATATTGTTTCAATCTCCCAGTTAAACCATAGTTATGGTACACACATTGAAATTGTTCTTAATGATAGATATCACATCTGTAATGCTAAACACAAGTTGTGTCTTTTGAAGAGCACTAAACCTGTTTTTCAAACTGTACAGAATTTGAAGTAAGCCACTCAGTGAAGTCTTATACATTCTCACTTTGCCAATACAGGACGACATGCCAGCAACGCCATGCGTGTCTTCTAATAATGGGGTCGTCCTTGAAGATGCAGAGTTTTTCTGGCTGATGGTAGACCAGACAAAGTGTTTTCAAGTGACTAATGCAGAGGAAGGACTTGTCGCAATTATGTGTGCAAACTGGTTGTTCAATGTTCAATATGCTTGTAAAGCGTTCAACACCCTTGTCGTCCTCGAAAGATTTTTTCTTGAGCTCAAAAAGGCAACACCAAGGTCTGTTGTTGCAAAGTTCTTAAACATTGTTGCAAAATTCCTCGTAGCCATATGATAACAGCTATATGGTAATGTTCTTTCACATTTGCCTTACTGCATATTTTTTATGTTTGTTTGTATTAGTGATTAAAAATTTATTGATTATTATTGCCGTTTTAGTGCTGCATTAATTTATTTTGCATTTGCTTCAGAAGTCGTGCATGTTTCTCCTTTTGCATAGCTGGGCACACATGCTGTCAAGTAACCCATGGTCATTGAACTTCCTAGTTATTACCATATTACATTCCTGCAAGACAGGACTATTGTGCAATAATTTTCGCTGCTTGTTTCTTAATCTAAATAAAATTGCACTGCCTTGGTTATGGTCAGATTATGTGGGCCATTGTGATATAATGCACATTGCAAGAAGCATGTGTAAAATTTTGCAATAGATGTAAATAATTTAGAGAAAAACTGCCTTGTGGTACTTGTTCTTGATATTTATTCTGCACAAATCCATATTTATTTCTAGAAGGCATAAAAAACAGATTTCTTTAAAAGTGAGGGTGATGTGCATCAACATAGCTCTGTTGTTTTTATATATGCACAATATCTTTAACTTGGTAAGGCTGAACCATGATTTAGCCATGCCAGGTTTAACTGCAAATTAAGTTGCTGAAATATGTGTATTCTCTGCATCCTGCAATAAACAGGCACACTGCTTTGAGTACCATATATCTTGAATTGGAAATGTGGGTATGTGTGTGTGCATGTGTAGAAATGCATACAGACACGTATACAAGGCACCCTCTGCATGCTGTGTTGGCTCACAGCCTTCAGCGGATATACTTGAGACGTGCAGTATTTGATAAGAGTCCAGATATTCAACTGTATAACATAATTAAAAGCATGCCTGTATATATATATCACACATGAGCAAGTTAAATGTTATGCATTTACATTATATTTATATTGCCACTTGGCCGCTAGTTACGGCGAGCGCAAGCCATGGCGTCCCGCGAGAATGGAAGACAATGTTTTGGGGCAGCGTGTGCTCTGGCTAGTTGTTTATTATTGAAGCAGCCATCTTGCCAGTTTTCGGTGCGTCTCCCCGCCGGCTTAGTTCTTCCTAGTTGAAGACCTTTTGTAGCACGTGACAACTGGTGGAGCTGCTGGATAACCCCCAGCCGATGTTCCAAACGCCTCCAGGTAGCCCTGTACCTGCAGTGACAACACCTGTCCACCACTCAAGCCGAAGACTCCAAGGACTACCTGCTGAGCGTGGACCTCTTCCCGAGATGACGTCTGTCACACCCCCGAACGCTCCGGAAGGCGCTGCAGCCTCCAACGTACAGGAAAGCGCTGCAGTCATGCATCATACGCTGAGGAAGCCACGTGTGCCGAAGGTGTTCCACTGGTTCTGTCTTGGAGGATGTCGAAGACTAGCTGGCCCAGTTCGAACGGGTTTCGGATTACAATGGTTGAACCGACTTCAACAAAATGAGGAACGTGTATTTCAGCTTGGAGGACGGCGCTCGTACTTGGTACAAAAACCGTGAGCCTTTTCCCTCGTGGAGCATCTTTCGTCGATACCTGCTAGCAAGTTGGGCCAATCCCGATCGCCGCGAACGAGCCGAGCGAGCGATCCAGTAATGCCTCCAAATGCTGAATGAAAGCGTCATGATGTACGTTGAGGAAAGGACGAGCCTCTTTCGTCGAGCTGACCCGGCATGGCAGAAGAAAAGAAGGTCCGTCATTTAATGCGAGGAGTGAAGGAGCAGCTTTTCGCTGGCCCCCAAGGACTGTGGTGGAATTTTCGACCGAAGCCACAACCATGGAGCAACTGCTGCAGCAGCGCCCTACTGTGTACGACCAGCAAGTGAGTGCCGCTTCGTCAATAGGTCAGATCGGAGGTGCGGCAGGCAACATCAACATCGAGTCTCTTTGCGAGCTCATTCGATCGGTGGTGCGCGACGAACTACTAAAGATTCAGTGCCAGTCCCAACCTACTGCAGGGTCTATTTGCAGCCTTGCCAGAAACGAAGTACAACAGGCTCTCCTAGTGCCGCCTTCCAGCTATGTCCCACCTGTCCCGGCGGAGCCACATCGTGCATCATACGCAGAAGCTGCAAGCCGATGTATTCCTGCTTCACCGCGCTTCATTAATTCTATGCATCAGGGTGCACTTCCTTCGTTGCAGCCAATTCAGCACTTAGAAAATCGACAGCCGCTTCCCAGAAAATCCGACGTATGGCACACACTGGACAGACGGCCACTGTGTTACCACTGTGGTGAAGCTGGACATGTGTACCGGGAATGTCCCTATCGTCGCCTCGGAACTACACGGTTTTGCCGTCGACGCACCACGGCCGAGATTCGGCGAAAGACCGCAAGCTATTGAAAATTACCGTTCACAACAGCGCATGCCATTGCGGCGACAGTCGTGGTCCCCATCCCCAAGGCGATCTTCTCCAAATTTTTGGAGCCACCCAGGAGCGGCGCCGGCGCGCTTGCCAAGCCCTAGGCGGGAAAACTAACGACAGCGACCGTCGGGAGCAAGGCCGCTGACACTCGACGCAAGCAAGGCCTCCCACCGACGCAAGCACGGACACGGAGCGATTCCCCGACAGCGACGAAAGCCAGAAACAGATTTTCTCTGGATATACATGTGGTAGTCGACGGTCACCACGACGTTAGTGCATTATTGGACACAGGTGTGGACTACTCGATCATAAGCGGGAAACTAGCAGTGCACATAAAGAAAGTTGTAACGCCTTGGTACGAAGCACAAATTCGTACTGCCGGCGGGCACGTAGTCACCCCAATCGGCATGTGCACCATCAGAGTGAGCATTCGGGCACGTACGTTTCTCGCCAGCTGCCTCGTACTTTGTGACTGTTCCCGAGACCTAGTCCTCGGAGTCGACTTTTTGCGGGAGCACGGCGCTATTATCAATTTTCGAGAGCGTACCGTGACGTTTTCGACAGCTGGATCCTCCGACAAACCTGACAACATCCGTGACAGCACGCTTCGCGTTTCTGCCAACAGCATCACGTTGCCTCCGCGTTCAAGCGTCCTAGTTGATGTGTCTGACAAGTTACGGGATGGTGAGGTTGTCGCCGAAGGCAACTTGACGCTTTTGTTCGCGCTAGGTGTCTGCGCTGCACGCAGCCTCGTCACGCTTTATGACGGACACTCTGCCCTACTTGTGACTAATTTCAGTAACGAGTACCGGCACCTGTTTCGCGACACCGCCATCGCTTTCGCCTACCCTATCGCAGATGTTTCTGAATGCTTCGCATCTACATCAGCCAACGACGGGCTTCGACCGACACCAAGCGACATGACTTCACTACTTGGAAAAGTTGATGTCAACTCGACCCTCTCGGAACAACAACAGACCGAGCTGCGTGAACTGCTATATCAATTTAAAGAGTGCTTCGCGTCCACCTCGAAGGTTCGTCAGACACCGATCACCAAACACCGAATAATTATGCATAATGACGCCTCGCCCATAAAACAACACCCTTACCGCGTTTCGGCAAAGGAACGTGACGTGATAAATGCTCAAGTCAAAGAGATGTTGCAAGATGAAATTATCCAACTTTCGAAAAGTGCCTGGTCATCTCCGGTCGTGCTCGTGAAGAAAAAAGATGGATCACTGCGCTTCTGCGTGGACTACAGGAAACTTAACAGCGTGACTAAAAGAAACGTCTAGCCGCTGCCTCGCATTGACGATTGCCTCGACAGACTGCGGCGGGCCAAAAATTTTTCATCCATAGACTTGAAAAGTGTCTACTGGCAGATCGAAGTTGATGAACGAGATCGTGAAAAAACCGCCTTCATTACACCGGATGGCCTATATGAATTCAAAGTGCTTCCCTTCAGCCTCTGTTCTGCACCTGCGACATTCCAGAGAATGATGGACACTGTTCTTACCGGTCTAAAGTGGCACACGTGCTTAGTTTACCTCGATGATGTTGTCGTGTTTTCTGCCATCTTTGAGGAGCACCTGAAGCGTCTGCAGAATGTGCTGGAAGCGCTCCGCTCCGCTAACCTGACACTGAAGCCAGAAAAAAGTCATTTTGGTTACAAGGAACTTAAATTTTCTCGGCCATGTTGTCAGAGCGGATGGTATTCAACCAGACCCTGACAAAAGTACCGCCGTCGCCTCGTTTCCTGTTCCACGTGATAAGAAGGCAGTGCGTCGCTTTCTAGGGCTCTGCGCGTACTATCGCCACTTTATAGCCAATTTTTCTAGGATTGCTGAAACGCTCACTTGACTCACTCGTGAAGATGGTCCATTCGTCTGGGAGGAAGAACAGCACGCAGCTTTCTCTGAACTACGAGAGCGTTTGCAGACACCACCAGTCCTCGCTCATTTTGACCAAGACGCTGATACTGAAATTCATACTGACGCCAGCAACGTGGGTCTTGGTGCTGTCCTCGTACAACAACAAGAGGGCACAGAGCGAGTGATAGCGTACGCTAGCCGCACTCTCTCGCGCCAAGGTCAACTACTCCATGTCAGAGAAAAAGTGCCTCGCTGTTGTATGGGCCACAATGAAATTTAGGCCTTACCTTTACGGACGCCACTTCAAGGTAGTGACCGACCATCATTCGTTGTGCTGGTTAGCCAACCTACGGGACCCTTGTGGGCGACTGGCACGATGGAGTCTTCGTCTGCGGGAATACGATTTCACGATCGCTTACAAATCGGGCCGCAAGCACGAAGATGCTGATTCATTATCCCATGCTCCTGTCGAAGTTTGTGGCCACGACACCGAGGATGACGATGGTTTCTTTGGGGCCCTTACTACAACAGATCTGATTACGCGACAGCGTGTGGACGATGAAATTCGCGCAGTTATCGAAAACCTTGAAGAACGCAACTCATCCATACCTCGATGTATTTCTCGAAGTCTGTCGTGGTTCTGTCTGCGAGATGGGGTACTGTATAAGAAAAACTCCAACGGCAATGAGAGAACCTATCTTCTAGTCGTGCCAACTGACATGCGTGACGACATTCTTCTTGCCTGCCACTATGAGCCCACATCTGGTCACTTAGGCTCCTCTCGAACTCTCGCTCGAGTTCGACAAGCATGGTACTGGCCTAAGCTTTCTGCATCAGTTAAGCGATACGTGAGAAGCTGCCGGAAATGTCAACGCCACAAATCCCCGCCACTAAAGCCCACGGGGCTTCTTCAACCAATAGAACCAACCAGAGCGCCATTTGATCAAATAGGAATGGATTTGCTGGGGCCCTTTCCGCTATCATCTGCTGGCAACAAGTGGATCGTAGTAGCCACCGACTATTTGACGAAGTACGCCGAAACAAAGGCACTACAATGTGCTTCTGCTTTCGACGTTGTCCAATTCTTTATGGACCAGATCGTTCTTCGACATGGCGCCCCGTCGTGCGTAATCACAGACAGCGGAACAGCATTCACGGCCCAGCTTATTCATGACGTATTCAAGCTCGGCTACACGAGCCATCGCAAGACCACGGCATATCATCCGCAGAGCAACGGCTTGACAGAGCGACTCAACAAGACCATCCCTGACATGTTATCTATGTACGTAGATGTCCAGCATAAGACCTGGGACCAGGTGCTACCGTACGTCACATTCGCGTACAATACTGCCGTCTAGGAAACTACGCGATTCACGCCTTTCCGTCTTGTCTATGGACGTGAGGTCCAGACCATGCTGAATGCGATGCTTCCACACAGTTGCGATGCTTTGATCACTCCTAATGCTGTGCAGCTTACCCAGTACACCGAAGAAGCACGCCAGTTAGCACGCCTACACATTACGCACCAGCAGAGTACAGATGCAGGCCGCTACAACGCTCGCCATCGACAAGTTGGATACCATCCAGGCGATCAAGTTTGGGTGTGGACTCCAGTCCGATGCCAGGGACTGTCAGAAAAACTGCTGAGTCGCTACTTCGGACCATACAAAGTCTTACGACGCGTGAGCGATGTGAACCACGAGGTACCCTGACGGCGCCTTCTTGCCACGACGGCGAAGGCACTCCTCAGAGATTGGCCACGTGGTGCGCCTGAAGCCGTACTTCACGCGGTAGTGCGACTGCGCATGAACCATATCACTGTTTTTTGTGTATGCGTGTATTTTCTGTTGGTTCGCCCTGACTTTGCCGTTGTACTTTCTGAGCATCAGAGTGATGCCTTTTTTTTTCCTCGGAGAGGGAATAATGCCACTTGGCCGCTAGTTACGGCAAGCGCAAGCCATGGCTGCCTGCGAGAATGGAAGACGATGTTCTGGGGCAGCGCGTGCTCTGGCTAGTTGTTTATTATTGAAGCAGCCATCTTGCCAGTTTTCGGTGCGCCGGCTCAGTTCTTCCTAGTTGAAGACCTTTTGTAGCACGTGACAATATATACTTCAAGTCTTGTTTGTGCGCTTTGCATCTTTAATAGCATGTGCCATGCATACCCGTTAGTGCTCTGTGGAAGTCGATATATAGCCATGGATATTCGTGCACATATATATTGACTTCACCCTACCCTGAAGCGGAACACTGCAGCGCACGCCTATCGATATAACAGAGGGTGCACACTTTTCCAACACCCTTGAAAAAGAGTGTTCCAGTTCAAAAGACCCCCAACACCCCAAGTTTCATTTTGCTTGACACCCTTCGTCTAAGGTGTTCACATAACACCCTTTCAGTAGGGTGTATCTGAAAACACTCATAGGGTGTTCCTCTGGTTACAAGCCAGTTTACACCCTTAAGGGTGTAAAAAATTTACTGTGTACCTGCGGCGTTCACTTTACGGTTTCAGAAGGTATCTTCAGATTCACTGCGTACAAATATATTAATCATGGCAATAATTATAAAAATTGCACCAGTGGAAATAAACGGTTGAATCAAACGGGTGAACTGAAGGCAGTTCCTGCGAATAGACCATAACCGTCCACTTTGATATTTCTGAAAGGTGGCCACCGCTAATAACCGCGAGGCAGTGAAATCTAGCTAATCCACCAGGTCAAACTGAAACCGACTCACCAAAGAGCGCAACTACCATCGGCTTCAAAAGCACCTCCATTGGCGACACTGTTTCTCTGGCATCGAGGAAGGAGGATAAGCGAGCGCTCAGAAGCCACCATGCGGCAGAAAAGTGCTGCCACGAAATGAAGTACGTAGTTTGACGGTTGATAAAATCGAAGGACCACAGCACGTCCTCTGGGATTTAGAACTGATCCTCAAAGTTTATGGCCAGTAGCCGATTTAAGCGTCGTGACTTCCATGTAGCCGTGGCCTCTGCCTAGTGCCGTCATATACCCACGCATATTTATTTATTTATTCAAAATACCTTACAGACCCAACAGGGCATTGTGTTCATGGTCGTGCTGGAAATGACGATTTTGAACAAAAAAAGAAAAGTCTTCAAAGTTATCACATGCCGCTGAGGAAGTCGTAGCTTCTTGCCCCCTTTTTCATCCCTTTCTACATAACTCTCGGCGCACTTGTGGGTAAAAAGGAAGAAAGGGAGAGAGTGCATGAAGCTTGCAGCAAATTTCTCTAATTCCGCTAGTGCTTGACGAATTAAAAAAACAAATTGTGGCAGTTGATATGTGTGGCTAATAATTCTTTTATGAAACAGTTAGATCATTATGCAGAAATGTTATGCAGTTACGTTTATCGTGAAAGCTGTTATGAGGTCACAAGAACGGTCGTTTTTGGCACTGTGGTTGTTTGCCATCACTACCAGTGTCTGTAATCACTATCACGCAAAAAAAAAGAAAATAAATAAGTGAAAAATATTCCGGAAAGGATGCGATTTGAACTAGCACCCTTTGCATGGTAGCCCAGTATTCTACCTCATAGCCTTGTCTGGTTTTTTTGTTTGATGCATGGAAATAATGCCATAAAAATATACTTGGAAATCTTTTGCAGACAGACTTTATGCAGGCTTGACGTCAGAAAAGGAATTACGTGAATATCTGTTATGAATAGTTTTCGAAGAGTAAAATAATAAACAAGCACCTCACAATTCGAATGGTGTAACGAGTGGATTGCTAAATGCCTCCAATCAATTGCAAAAGGCTAAGCCATAATTCTTCGCCATTGTCAGCCACGGCATCGACAAAGTGCAGATTGTGCGTTAGCATTACAGGTGTATAGCGGGTACCACGCTTCTCCTAAGAAGGGATACTGGCTTAGTGTGTAGTTCCCTAATTAACAAAAATTATGAAGATTTAAGGCGCAGTTGAGGCAATGGAAGTGTAGCTCTAGTAGTTGTCGCCACGAGATTTTCAAAAAAGGCTTTAGAAAAGCCACTCTTCCAGCTTTCGTTGTGACTGTGCTGCATGCTCCGCGTAGGTATGGTGCCTTTTTTTGTTGTACGTTCGTTTTATGCTGGAAAGCGAAAATATTGAGCGCAAAGAGACTACTCACGAGAACTCGTCTTGTCTTCTCATTCTTCCTAATTATCCTGTCTTCTTGGGCTACATATTTTCCCGTTATCATCAAAGATTGGTAAAAAATAACATGTTTTCAAGATGAGATCGATAGTTGACATGAAAGCAAGTACGCTTAACGCACCTGGTAACTCAGTCGGATTGTCTTACCTGACGACGGCAAGTAACGGGAACTGGAAATGTTGATAAAAAATTGCCATTTACGTGTGAAAACGCAGTGTCGAGCGCGACATACCAACTCTGTTCGTGAATTCTGTAGAACTGTTCGAGATATGTTTGCTTTTTACCCCCCTTACATATTGCATGCAGCTGCACGCACTTCAAGTGTCCAGCTGAACTACTTGCAGGGCCGCTAGATAAAAAGGTTCTTATCCAGCGGCCGTGCTACTTGTATGCAAGAAGAGTATTTGGGCTTGTTAGTACATAACATAAGCTGAAGAACGCGCTCGCCGAGTCAGACGGAGTACAATATGACACAAGTGCTTGTGCCGTCTTGCTTGCTCCGCCCCTGTATGGAACAAAGCACGCGCATATTTGAGTGGACAGGCCTGGATGATATTGGTTCATGGTGCACACGGCTGGCTGTACGCTTTGCGTGGGCAATTTACATTTTGTTTACGCGCAACCCCATGTTCTCGTAAAAGGGCTTATATATATATATATATATATATATATATATATATATATATATATATATATATATATATATATATATATATATATATATATATATATATATATATATATATATATATTGTAATGAATTAATGAATCTGAATAACGGACGTTCTGCTGGCAATGAAGAAGACGACGATGATCGGTGGCTGCAGTAGTAGCTCGCGCACGCCGCTCGCCATTAGCCAGACCTGCCTGATAAAGCATATTTTGCCAAGCTGCGTCTGAAGCTTTTTCGATGTACAACACCTCTATTTGAAGTGGTGGAGGAACCGGGGTTCCCATCAACCTGGAACTTCGCAATCGGACGCTACCCTCACCGTTCACCATGACTGCTCCTGGCCCTTCTCAAGCTGCCTTACCAACGACAGTCTACTGTACTGGCGTACCTCGGCAACGCGACCCACCAATTTTTCGCGGCAACGACGAACAAGACGTCGAGGACTGGCTCGTCGAGTACGAAATCGTAAGTGCTTCAACAAGTGGAACGCCTGCGACCAGCTCACAAACGTGCGCTTTTACCTCGCTGATGTGGCCAGCCTCTGGTTCAAGAACCACGACGGCGAAATCACTAACTGGTCCGCCTTCAAGACCACCATCGCCGCGGTCTTCGGTCGTCCCGCCGTGCGCCGGCTTCGCGCGGAACAGCGTCTCCGTAGTCGAGTCCAGCGCAGGGACGAGACCTTTACGAGTTACATTGAAGATGTCTTGTCTCTTTGCAAGCGCGTTGATGAATCTCTAACCGAACGCGACAAAATCAAGCACATCATCAAAGGAGTTGACGACGACACCTTCCAGATGCTCGTCGCTAGGAACCCACAGACCGTCACCGATGTTGTCCAGCTCTGTCAGGAGTACGACGAGTTGCGTAAGCAGCGTGTCTCGACGCGCAGGGCCGCTGAAGATACGGCTGAAGTTTCCGCCCTCGTGCACGACGTCACTGCTGATCACACCGTCTTACTGCCCCACATAAAACAATTCATTCGTGAAGAAGTTGCGCGTCAGCTTTCTCTTGTGGCCGAAGCATCCGCGCCAGTGACCTCGTTAGACCCACGTTTACGCCAGGTCATCGAGACACAGGTCACGCAGGCACAGCCTCCATCGCCATCTGTCCCTACGCCGTTGACCTACGCTGCCGTCGTTGCTAGACCCCCAGCCCCACCTGTCTCTGGCGCATACCGGGGCACCGGGTCCTCCTACCCTACGATGCTGCCTACATACACGGCACCCCATCCCGTTTCGCCACCTGCACCTTCTGTCGTTAACCCATGGCGCACCTTGGATAATCGACCCATCTGTTTCGCATGCGGTTTCGTGGGACATATAGCACGCTACTGTCGCCGTCGCAACTTCCAGCCTCCAGATCATGGGAATTCTGCAAATTACCAAGCTGCCCGGAATACCCAGCGACCATCTTCTCATATCACCGACTCATTGTCCCCACGACGCCCTGTCGATTCTCGCCGGTCATTACCACCCCGTCGCCGATCTGTCTCCCCGATGCTTCGGCGCACGAGCCCCGCTCGAGAGGAAAACTGACAGCCGCAGTTCCGGAGGCAAGAACTGCGTCGTCGTCGAACTTCCCAAGACCTCCTCTTTGTCCGCCCAACGAAATTGATGTGCTAGTAGAAGGTGTTGCTGTACGTGCACTTGTCGACACAGGCGCCGTCGTTTCTGTAATTAGTAAAAAACTGTGTCGCGATTTGAGAAAAGTTACAACGCCGCTTACGAATCTTGCTCTGCGTACAGCCACCTCCCATTTCATCGCGCCGACAGCTCAGTGCACAGCACGCGTTCTTATTCAAGATGTTTGGTACGCTGTCAACTTTGTTGTTCTCCCATGTTTATCTTACGACGTCATACTAGGATGGGATTTCCTTTCTACCCATCAGGCTTTCGTCGACTGCGCTCGTGCTGAACTCATGTTGACGAATCCGTGCCTTGATATCGACCACCACAGTCCCTCAAAAGTGTTTGCCGCAGCTGACGTCCACATCGCGCCGTTGTCCGCCGTCCTAGTGCCTGTGTTTTCCCCTGCTGCCACTAACTCGACGCTCCTGTTCCAACCAACTATAGCTTGTGTGCAACACCGAACCATCGTCCTCCCGTTTGCCGTCATCAACTTTTCAAATGGTTCGGCGGTACTTTATGAGTGCAACGTTTCTGCTTGCCCATACATCCTGCTACGCGGCGGGTGTCTGGGGAGCCTTGAGACCTTAAACTGTATTTTCGAAGACCCGATCTATCCAGACAAGCCATTCTTACCGACTTGTGCCATTACACCCGCAGCTGACGCTAATGAACCTATGGATGTATTCCGCAAGTCCATTGATTGCAACCTCACGCCTGGGCAGCAAGAACAGCTGATCAAGCTCCTACAGCGTTTTCGGGCCTCGTTTGACCACAATAAGCCTTCCTTAGGTCGAGCGTCATCTGTTGTTCATCGTATAGATACCGGTCAAAAGACGCCATTACGGCAGCGTCCATATCGTGTGTCAACTACCGAACGCTGTGCCATTAATGAACAGGTTGACGACATGCTGACACGTGGCATAATCGAACTGTCAAGCAGTCCCTGGGCCTCTCCAGTTGTGTTGGTGAAGAAGAAGGACGGATCCATCAGGTTTTGCGTGGACTACCGACGTCTCAACCGAATCACGCGCAAAGATGTCTATCCGCTGCCACGCATTGACGATGCCTTGGACTGCCTACAGGGAGCCGAATTTTTCTCTTCTTTAGATCTGCGCTCTGGATACTGGCAGGTACCCATGGCAGAGGCCGATCGCGAGAAAACAGCTTTCATCACGCCCGACGGGCTTTACGAATTCACAGTCATGCCCTTCGGCCTCTGCAACGCGCCGGCTACTTTCGAGCGAATGATGGACTCTATCCTTCGGGGCCTCAAATGGAACGTTTGCCTGTGTTATTTAGATGACATTGTTGTCTTTCCAACTGATTTCGCAACCCATTTAACCCGCCTCGAGAAAGTACTCGCGTGTATTTCTGCCTCGGGGCTGCAACTGAATCTGAAGAAGTGCCATTTCGCCGCTCGAAAGCTTACGATCCTTGGCCACGTGGTTTCAAAAGACGGCATTCATCCTGACCCTGCCAAACTTACAGCCGTTTCAGCGTTTCCCAAACCGACCACCATGAAAGAGCTCCGAAGCTTCATAGGCCTGTGCTCTTACTTCCGGCGCTTCGTTCGCAATTTCGCGACGATCATCGCTCCTTTGACCAAGCTCCTCGCCGGCTCCAGAGACCTTTCAGCCTGGTCTGCCACCTGTGACGATTCTTTCAATGAACTGCGCCGCCTCCTCACGTCGCCGCCTATTCTGCGACACTACGACCCATCGGCACCCACAGAGATCCACACCGATGCTAGTGGTGT
Organism: Rhipicephalus microplus; assembly: GCF_013339725.1. NCBI lineage: Eukaryota > Metazoa > Arthropoda > Arachnida > Ixodida > Ixodidae > Rhipicephalus > Rhipicephalus microplus. Next base: position 66,964,555 of record NC_051169.1, read on the forward strand.
CGGGCTAGACGCTATTCTTGCACAGAAGAAAGACGGCTTCCAAGAGTACGTCGTTGCCTACGCAAGCCGAACTCTTAGCAAAGCTGAAATCAACTATTCCGTCACTGAAAAGGAATGTCTGGCCATTATTTGGGCGATAGAGAAATTTCGACCTTACTTGTACGGACGCCCTTTTGACGTCGTGACTGACCACCACGCCCTCTGCTGGTTGTCGTCACTGAAGGATCCAAGCGGTCGCCTCGCCCGATGGGCATTACGCCTCCAAGAATATAATATTCGCGTGGTCTATCGCTCCGGCCGGAAACATTCGGACGCAGACGCCCTATCCCGTTCGCCCCTACCCCCTGACCCGGACGGCTGCGAACGGCTAACCTGTGATGCCACTGCCGTCACCATCGCCGACATGCCATCAGAGCAACGCAAGGACCCGTGGGTTGCTTCGATTCTAGACATCCTGGCTGGGCGGACGGCTTCCCCCCCTTCTCGCTCGTTGCGTCGGCAAGTCGAGCACTTCGCCACTCGCGACGACGTGCTGTACCGACGCAACTACGCACCCGGTGGACGTCAGTGGCTACTCGTGATTCCACGTCATCTGCGATCCGAAATTTGTTCCACGTTTCATGACGACCCCCAATGTGGACACGCAGGTTTCCTGAAGACTTATTCTCGCATACGTCTCCGATATTACTGGCGTGGCATGTACCGATTTATACGACAATACGTTCGGGCCTGCTCGACATGCCAGAGACGAAAAACTCCCCCTTATCACGCCAGCGGTACCTTGTTACCCTTACCATGCCCATCCCGACCATTCGACCGCGTCGGCATCGATATCTATGGTCCCCTTCCCAACACTGCTGACGGTAACCGCTGGATCATAGTTGCCGTCGACCATCTCACGCGGTATGCCGATACTTCATCTCTTCCCTCGTCTACAGCAAAAGACGTTGCGACTTTCGTACTTCACAACATCGTATTACGTCATGGAGCACCTCGGGAGTTACTGAGCGATCGTGGTCGCGTATTCTTGTCAGACGTCATCACAGCATTGCTGCGTGAGTGCCACGTCGTTCACCGCACTACAAGCGCCTATCATCCCCAGACCAATGGAATGACAGAACGCTTCAACCGCACCCTTGGTGATATGCTGTCTATGTATATCTCGTCAGACCACTCCAATTGGGACCGAGTGCTCCCGTTTATCACGTTCGCCTATAATACCGCCATTCAAAGCACTACTGGGTTCTCTCCTTTTTTCCTCCTTTACGGACGCGAACCTTCTTGCACTATGGACACCATTCTTTCGTACAAACCTGACTCCTCAGAGTCCACGACTTTGTCTCAAGCCGCTACATACGCTGAAGAATGCCGCCAACTGGCCAGATCATTCACAACCCAAGACCAAGGACGCCAAAAGCACCACCATGACGCATCAAGTAACACTACTTCCTACGACCCAGGTTCACTCGTCTGGCTGCATGTCCCTTCTGCTACACCTGGCCTTTCTACCAAGTTGGTCCCCAAGTATCACGGCCCATATCGTGTGCTACAAAAAACGTCACCAGTGAATTACCTCATTGAGCCACTGGAACCATCTTCTGACCAACGTCGTCGTGGCCAGGAAATTGTCCACGTCTCGAGACTTAAGCCCTGCTACGACCCTCCCGTGTTTACTTGTCCATAGGTCGCCAGGATGGCTCCTTATTTCGCGGGGAGTAATTGTAATGAATTAATGAATCTGAATAACGGACGCTCTGCTGGCAATGAAGAGGACGACGATGATCGGTGGCTGCAGTAGTAGCTCGCGCACGCCGCTCGCCATTAGCCAGACCTGCCTGATAAAGCATATTTTGCCAAGCTGCGTCTGAAGCTTTTTCGACGTACAACACCTCTATTTGAATATATATATATATATATATATATATATATATATATATATATATATATATATATATATATACACCTTCTCAATCTTGGTGGAGTGGAAATAGATACTCGAGTCACAAGATCACAACATCAGAAATAGGGTTCAATGTGGCTCGAACGTGTTTGGTTTCTAGTCTGGCTGAAAAGCAGCCTTGTGGCCATATGAGCGATATTTAGGGTGTTTTAGAGTGATGTATGAAAAAAAAGGAGGAAGGGGAGGGGGAGATGCCATAGAGCTGTGTCGTTGCTTAGAGTGGTATGCCCTTGACTCGTGCATGCGCACGTGGCTCAACATCCACAGTATGGGTTTCTTACCCTTATACGACTCATACATGAAGATCTATATTTATTTTTTAAGTCCATGATCACGAACATGATGATGACGAAGGTCAAAGAGTTTGTCACTGGTCCCGTTATTATGGAGGCAATCGCCGGGCTGATTCCAAAGATGGACATATCAGCCCCCCGAAACGCACCACGAAAGCATGGACAATTTAGAATCGGTCCTTGTCGCGCGCCAGCGAATGCTGCCTGTGGTCCAAGGAACGAGGCGAAGCAAAGAGTCGATAAATACATTCTCAAAATGGCAGAACAAACACCGCTCAGACAAGCACACTCGGCAATAATTCGATACAGCACGTCACATATAACAAGACACTCAAAACAATGGCCTACACAGCACAATAAGATACACTCAAAACAACGGGTGCAAACAACAACACATGCAATAATGCAACCTTATGTAATAAATAATCAAGACACCTATAGGCTTAAATATTTGTCAAACGTATTCAGTCCAAAGTTCTTGGAACAAAGCTTGATGGCTTCTCGTCGAGGATACACTCACTCAAAGACCAGCGCCAGTTGTAGTCCCACTTCTTCTGAAGTTTCTCATCCAGCAACTTTCACGTCGTCAGCTGTGCGCACTTCAATAACAAAACTTCTTTGCCGGTAGCACGTCAGCCACTCACGCACTGCAATTGGAGAACACGTCTTCGATCACGGGCTGTAAACACACACTCAACTCCTGCTTGTAAGACAAGCCTTCGCACGCTGGCAGAAAGGCTCTCTTCATCTCCTCCATCACTACAATTCGCTGCTCACTTATACAAGTTCGCCCTGGGTTTTGGAAGTTCAGTCGGCGCACCGCACAGACAAAGCTGAAAAAGGGTCGAGACTTTTCTCCAACTCTCCGTGACTTGTGACGCAACCAGAGAGTGACTCATGCCTTCCTTCTCGTTGTTACTGGAGTTTGTTCGTGATAGATGCGAGTAGGTTGGTTAGCGTGGCGGCGGCGTCTTCGAGGGGGAGAGAAGGTGCTTGTGCGGCGTCCTTTGATGCCTATTTCCTCTTTAAAGCGTCTACTCGGTGCCTCAATTTCACGTAGGAGTTCGAATTCAGAGGCGGGCGCTTTCTTGAGCGCTAGTTCGTGATAGTGTTTCAAAAAAAGAACTATAAACACGAGCCACACGCGCTAGTACCTTTATCGTTGAGCTCCATTGTTTCTACAGTTCCGAAAACCTCTTCTCCATGCAAATCTTTTTGTGGGTCTTCTTAAATTGCTTGCGTTTGACTCTGTCTCGATACTCGTAGAGGCACTGGCTCGAGTAGCATTGCTTTCGCTGCCGTTTTTTGCAAGCGTCCAACAAAAATAACATCCCCTATGATTTCTGTGGCATTCACACTTCCCAGACTGTAATAAGGTAGCGCACTTTGCCGCACGCAATGTAACAACCCGTGCAGGAGTTGAGGACCTTGTTATCTGGCGATAGCTGCAAACGAACACTTATCCTAATTCACTGCTATATCACTGATTATACCCTGACATCTATAGCACCAGCATCTGTAAGGTCCAGACACCGCTACGCTAGCACACATGCTCTGTGAATGCGAGACTAAGCAAAAAGTATTTGTCCCTATGTTTTTCGGGTGAGGAGGGAACTCGCTCTGCAGAGCTCTGATATAGGCCACCAACTCTGGGCAGACCAGCAGTCCCGTGAAGCGGCGGAAAGGCAAGGCCTTGACGTACCGACATGAGAGACCTTAGCACGGGTCATTAATCTGCCGGACAATCAATAAACTGTTTCCATCCATCCATTACTGTCTGTACTTTATCATAATTATTGACCATCCTCTACCTCACGGGCAAGAAATGGCGTATGCGATTGGGTTGGTGGCATGTTTTGAACGCAGGTGCCGCACTTGAGAGAGAAAGGTCCTAAAGGAAGTGGTGGTTCCATCTAGCTGGGGTTCCACGTATGCGCTCCCGACTTCGTGCGTTCTTTTTGGTGTTCAGGGTAGGCAGTACTTCCGATGTGCTTTTGTTAATCCTGCATTTTCCGTACTATTTTGAAACAGCACGCACTTGGGGAGAATGGAGAGAGGAAACACAATGCACAGTGACTCAGCACAGGCACTGTGGCACAGGAGACATCCAAGGACTGCGTGCAGGGCGAATGATGCCATGCTGCAGCATTTCATCGCCTTGCTCATCAAAAAGCTACCGATACATGGTATTTTATTTAGGTGGCACTGTATGCAATATTATGCACACGCAGGGTAACACATATTGGGACAGTCTATTTAGGACAGTATGGTCACTGATGTAATGGAGCATGAAAATCTGCGTAAACGCCGAGACTGATGTTCGCTGTATGCAAGAAGGGCTGCTGGTCGCAATCAAATGACGAGCGAAAACTCCGCAGAAGCGGAAGCACTTGTGTGTGGTCGAATAGTGGAAGAGCGGCATCCACAACAGATTAAAATATGTCTGATGAAAGCGAAGTTGATCATGAAGAAGATGACGTGTGCGGGGCGAGAGAAGTGAGGAGGCAGCGCGCCAACTTCCTATGCTTCCTCTGAGCGATAAACTACCACAGCCTTACGCACCTCGGGCGCCTCCGGGAGGTCGCCAGAGTTGTTGGTCTCGCTGCTATTTGTTGTTCTCGCTGATGCACTCGTAGGAGAAAAGCCAACCATCCAGGTCAGCCTCCCTGGTTCTGCTAAAGATCGGAGGGGCGGGGTACTATTGGATGATGCTGGGAACTGTCGTGGTGTCAGGCTGATTGTTTATGGTGTCTACCACTGCATAGGTTGAATGATGTGACAACGTATGGTTGCGAAGTTTTTGTTGAAGGTCACGAATGGCACCCAACTACACCAAATGTCAATTCACAATTTATTGAGAAAGCTGTGATCATTTGGCAATCAAAGTAGTTTCGGTCGGAGAGAAACGAAGATTTCGCACACACCAACGGATGCCTGAGCGTGTCTTTTTTACCCTCTTCAATACAACTGGAAGCCCACGCTTCACAGGAGAGTCCGTAATTTAAAATTTACCCCATAGATGTCAACATACGACAACATCTAAAATATTGGATGCTAAAAATCTCCGGCGTCCCCATTTTCAATCTTCTTGCCGAAATTCCTGATCTAAAACAGCATTGTTTCTGCCGCCACCTCTACCACATCTAGCATTCATTTGTTGGAACTATCGTTTTCATGAGTATATACAATTAAGATTGCACCACAGCCTGAGAGGTTGCTTTGTTGCAATACGAAATTGTGATGGGGTCGAGCATACCAATATTATGAAGGGGCCACTGTCATTCGAACGTTGGCTATATTTGTCTTCGGAAAGTGCAAATTGTATCGAATAACACTATTACAGTGTGAATCGAATCAAATTGAAATTACTAGTAAAACTAAATTCGAAATTTTGAATATTCGCACACCCCTAGTTTATATACCTCCTGCATGTTTTGTCGCAGATCGAATTAAAGTTGGACAAGTCAGTTTTAATTGAACTTGTATAAGAGAAGCTGGAAATCCCCGAACTTACATTCCGTGACAAAAATGGCAATATTAAGAATACAATTTTCGTTGCTGCTGGTAGAGAGGTGAAAACGATGGGCATAGGCGCCCCTTTATTGTCTGCTCTGTACTTATCAACTCGACGACATCTTGAGCCCCTGGCCACAAACAACAGACCAATGGCTACGAGAATATCACCACATAATGCAAGCAGTGAACGCGAAGGCGTGTTTTGGTCGCCATTCCAAGCAAGACGCTTTGCAGGTGCTTGAAGCGTTCCGTCGTGTCCACCCAGAGTTTGTCAGCGAAACAGCGGCGAACGATCCCACCATGACATCCAACTTGATGATGACCTACACGTTGAAGAGCCTGTATAAGGCTTTGAAAATTGGACAGAGGTGACTGCACTTTTTTCACATTTCTAGTCGAAATTTATGGCCCTTTATCATCATGCATGATATGAATAAATTCCTCAATACATAGAAAACCTTTGAGCAGCGTGCTGGAAAAAACATGCTTGAGTCTCACACATAAAAAAAAGGTAAAGAAATTTGCAATTCAGGAAGCAGAACTAAGAAGATGCAAATATTGGAAAGTGGGCTAGTTTCGGACCCAGTACAAGCTTATACTGTCCCTGGAAGCCACCCAGGACAATGTGTTGTTGGAAGACACATTCTACCGGGAATGTGGTGGCATAAGAGACTGGACTTTAACCACAGCATGTATGTTCGGCCAGAGAAGACTCGTTCTGAGAAAACTGATCAGGGCATTCCCTCAATACTTGATGCTCAGGTTGGCTTGCTCCATAAAAATTGGGGACCACACCAATGACATCGAGAATTTCACTAGAAAATGAAAGCAGTCACAAAGAAGGCGCGTTCTGGCCCCTATTCCAAGCAAGACGCTTCGGTCGTGTTCACCCAGAATCGGTCAGCAAAGCGGTGGCAAATGAGCACCCCGAGTTATCTAATTTGATAATCACATGCATGATTAGGAGCCTGCACGAGGCTATCAACAAAGCACACAGGTGACTGCAATTGTGTCACGTATTCAGTTGAAATTTATGGCTCTACATTATCAAGCATCATATGAACAAGTCCCTCGAAAACATCGGAGAAAATGTCGAAACAGCGTGCTTGAAAGACACACGAGTCTATTGCTATTTAAGAAGTAGAAATAAGAAGATGCAAATATTGCAAAGACGACTAATTGCGGACCCAGCATAAGCTCATGCTATCCCGGGAAGCCACCGACGACAATGTGTTTTTAGATGACGCCTTCAACCGTAAATGCGGCAGCATAAGCGACTACAACTACAGCTTGTGTGTGTGGCCAGAAAGAATTATTCGTGAGGAGATTGACCAGGCTATTCTCCGAATACCTGATCATCAGCTAGGCTCGCTCCATAAGGGTCGGGGGCTGCGCCAATGGCTTCGAAAATCTGACTAGAAAAGGAAAGTAGTCAGCAAGAAGGCGTCTTCTGTCCCCTATTACAACCAAAACGCTTGGTAGGTATTTGAATCGTTCGGTCTTGTTCACCCAGAATGGGCCAGTGAAATGGCGGCGTACGATCTCACCATGACATCTATTTTGATGATGACCTACATGATTAGGAGCTTCCATGAGGGTATGAACATTGGAACCATGCGGTTGCACTTGAGTCACGTATTCAGTTAACATTTAAGGCATTACATCATCATGCGTGATATGTATAAGTCTCTCGAAAACACCGTAGAAAACATCAGAGCAGTGTACTGGAAAGTCAGTCTCACCCATAATTTTTTTTAAAACTCGCAAATCAAGATGTTGAAAAAACATGATGCAAATATTGCAAAGACGGCTACTTGCGCACCCAGCACAAGCTCAACCTATCCCTGGAATCCACCGAGGACAATGTGTCTTTGAAAAACACGTTAAAATGGGAATACAGTAGCATAAGAGACTGGGCTTCAACGACAGCTTGTGTGTGCGGGAAGGAAGAATTATTTGTGAGAAAACTGACCAGAGTATTGCCCGAGTACCTGATCATCACTTTGCCTCGTTCCATAAACATCGGTGGCTAATTTTTTAAACTGGGTACGAAAACAGTCACAATAACCGCCTGATGGCTCTGAATGACGTTAGAGGCCGCAAGCACGGCTGCATACTCAATCGCGTAACTGTGATTAGTAAAGAATTTGAACCATGCGAATCTGATTTTGTCATGATGGGAAAGGATTCGAGAAAGCTGTGGCTTGAAATCATAACCACGTCTGATGATGTCACAGTGTCAAATGACTATGACAATGCAGCTGCATCGGCAAACTCCTAGCAGAGCAGCGAAGTCTTCATTATACGAAAAATACTCCATCGATGAACAGTTGGTATGAGTGCCACACTTGAGAACAGCTTCGTCGCTTGCGCGCTGGAGATATATAAGTCTTTAATAAGCAGTGCCACCACGTTACTGGCTGATGCGTGTGATACAGCTCGTTTGTGTCTAAGAGAGTGTGCGTGGATGTTATGAAAGATTGCATCGGCAATTGTACCGGTATTCTTTATACTGACGCTACACCTACAGGCCAACCCAAGGCTGCTGAAAATTTCTGCCTCAATTTTTTATGTGCACAAGTTTGCCCGAATAAAGATTGTTTTCAAGTCGGCTCGTCTGGGGGCCACAACAATGGCTTCGATAATTTCACTAGAAAATGAAAGTAGTAATTGAAAATGAGCATTTTGGCTGCTGTATCAAGCACGAGGCTTTGCAGGTGATAGAAGCGTTCGCCTGTGTTCACCCAGAAACAGTGAGCCAAACGGCGGTGTACGATCCAACAATGACATCTAATTTGATGGAAACCTACATGATTAGGAGCCTCCATGAGGCTATGAACATTGGACACAGGCGACTGCACTTCAGTCACATATTCGGCTGAAATATATGGGCCTACATCACCATGCATGATATGAAGAGGACTCTGGGAAACATTTTCGAAAACGTCGAAGTAGCACGCTGGAAAGACATGCTCGAGCCTCACTCATCAGAAATATTTATTGAATGCGCTAAAAAGAAGAAATAGGACGATGCAAATATTACAAAGACGGCTACTTGTTGACCCAGCTCAAGCTCATCCTATCTCTGGAAGCCACCGAGGACAAGTGTTTTTGGAAGACACGTTCCACCCGAAATAGGGCAACACAAGAGGCTGCACTTGCACCAAAGCTTGTGTGTGCGGCCAAAAAGGGACATCTTTGTGAGGAAATTAATCATGGTATTTCCCGAATACCCGATCGCCAGCTTGTCTCGCTGAATAAAGATCGGGGGCCACACCAATGGCTTGGAGAATTTTAATAGAAAATGAAACTGGTCAACGAGAAGGCGCATTGCAGCCGCCATTCGAAGCAGGGCACTTTGCAGGTACTTGAAGAGTTCCGTGGTGTTCACCCGGAATGGGTCAGCGAAAACAGCGGCATACGATCCCACCTTGCTATCTCATTTGATAGTGACATACATGATTAGGAACTTGCATAATTTTATGAACATTGGACACAGGCGACTGCACTTGAGTCAAGTATTCAGCTGAAATATGAGGCCCTACATCACCATGCATGATATGAGTAAGTCTCTGGAAAACATTGTAGAAAACGTCTCAGTAGCGCGCTGGAAAAACATGCTCGATTCTCACTCATCATAAATATATAATAAATGCGCAAATCAAGAAGAATAAATGAGACGATGCAAATATTACAAATACGGCTACTTTCTGACCTACCACAAGCTCATCGTATCTCTGGAAGCCACTGAGGACAATGTGTCTTTCGAGGGGAAGTTCAACCGGGAATATGACGGCATAGGAGGTGTGTGCGGCCAGAAAAAATTGCATGTGAGAAAACTCATCAGAATATTTCCCGAATACCTTATCATCAGCTTGCTTCGCCCCATAAAGGTTGAGGGCGGCACCAATGGCTTCTAGAACTTCACTAGAAAATGGAAGCAGTAAACGAAATGAAAGCAGTAGGTGGAAACAGTAGGTGCTAGAAGAGTTCGGAAGGAAATTGAAGCAGTAGGTGCTAGAAGAGTTCGGCTGTGTTCGTTCGTTTCGACCATGACATCTAATTTGATGGTGACCTACATGATTTGGAGCCTCCATGTTGCTATAAAGATTGCACAGACGCGACTGCACTTGAGTCACGTAAACAGCTGAAATGTATGGCCTTACACTATCATGCATAATATGAACAAGTCTCTCGAAAACATCGTAGAAAACGTCGAAACAGCGTGATGGAATCACACTAAACTCTCACCCATAAGAAATTTATTACCGAATTTTTCTATGCAAGAAGTAAAAATAAGACGATGCAAATATTGCAAAGATGGCTCCTTGCGGACCCAGCACAAGCTCATCTTATTTCTGGAAGCCACCGTCGACAATCTGTCTTTAGAAGGCACCTTCAATCGGGAATACGGCAGCATAAGAGACTTCAACCACAGCTTGTGTGTGGCCAGCAAAAATTCTTTGTGAGGAGACTTATCCGGTTATTCCCCGAATACTTGATCATCAGCTTGCCTCGCTCGATTAAGATAGGTGGCCCCTCCAATGGCTTCAAGAATTTTCCTATAAAATGAAAGCAGTCAAAGAGAAGACGTGTTTTGTCCCCTATTCTAAGCAAGACGCTTTGCAGGTATTTGAATCGTTCGGTCTTGTTCACACGGAATTGGTCAGTGAAACGGCGGCGAACGATCCCACCATGACATCTATTTTGATGATGACCTACATGATTAGGAGCTTGCATGCGGATATGAACATTGGACCCAGGTGATTGCACTTGAGTCACGTATTCAGTTGAAATTTAAGGCCCTACATCATCAAGCGTGATATGTATGTCTCTCGAAAACATCGCAGAAAACATCGAAGCACTGTACTGGAAAGACAAAGTCTCACTCATAAAAAATTAAAAAAAACTCGCAAATCAAGATGTTGAAGTAACATGATGCAAATATTGCAAAGATGGCTTCTTGTGCACCCAGCACAGGCTCAACCTATCCCTGAAATCCACCGAGGACAATGTGCCGTTGAAAGACATGTTCAAAAGGGAATACAGTGACATAAGACACTGAACTTCAACGAAAGCTTGTGTGTGCGGGAAGAAAGAATATTTTTGTGTGTGTGCGGGAAGAAAGAATATTTTTGTGAGGAAACTGACCAGAATATTGACTGAACACCTGATTATTACCTTGCCTAGCTCCATAAACATCGAGGGCCAGTTTTTTAAACTGGGGAACAAAATAGTCACGAAAACAGCCTGATGGCTCTAAATGATTTTTTAAGACGCAAGCCTGACTGCATGCTCTGGCGTAACTGCGAAGAGTAAAGAATTTAAACCACGCTAATCCGATTTCGTCATCCGATTTCGTCGCCGTGGGAAAAGACTCGAGAAAGGTATGGCTTGAATTCAGAACCACGTCTGATGGTGTCGCAGACACAAACAACTATGACAATGCAGCAGCAACGGCAAAATCCAAGCATAGCAGTGAAGTATTCGTACTACGAAAATGCTTCATCCATGAACAGTTGGTATGAGTGCCACACGTGCAGTACATCAGTTTTGTCGCTCGCGCACTGGTCATAAGCCTGTAATAAGCTGTGCTACTAGGTTATTGACTGATGCGTGCGATACAGCTTGTCTGTGCCTGAGAGAGGGTGCGTGACTACTATAAAAGAATGCATCGGGGAAAGTACTGGTTGTCTTTACACCGACGATAAACCACACAGGCCATCCCAAGGCCACCGAAAGGTCTTGCTTCAATTTTTTATGCGCACAAATTCGCCCGAAAGAAGTTTGTTTTCAAGTCGCCTCGTCTGGGGCCACAGCAATGGCTTCGAGAATTTCACTAGAAAATTGAAGTGGTCAACGAGGAGGCGCGTTCACGCTGTGATTCGAAGGAGGACATTTTGCAGGTGCTTGAAGAGTTCCGTCGTGTTCACCGGGAATGGGTCAGTAAAACAGCGGCGTACGATCCCACCATGTTATCTCATTTGATAATGACATACATGATTAGGAGCCTGCATGATGCTATGAACATTGGAAACAGGCTACTGCACTTGGGTCACGTATTCAGCTGAAATATCTGGCCCTACATACCATGCATGATATCAATAAGTCTCTGGAAAACGTTGTAGAAAAAGTCGGAGTAGCGCGCTAGAAAGACATGCTCGATTCTAACTCATCAGAAATATATAATACATGCGCAAATCAAGAAGACTAAACATGGACGATGCAAATATTACAAATACGGCTACTTTCTGACCTACCACAAGCTCATTGTATCTCGTGAAGCCACCGAAGACTGTGTTTATAGGAGTGAAGTTCAACCGGGAATATGGCGGCATAAGAGGTGTGTGCGGCCAGAAAAAAAAAATGCATGTGAGAAAACTCACCAGAATATTTCTCGAATACCTTATCATCAGCTTGCTCCGCTTCATAAAGGTTTAGGGCCGCACCAACGACTTCTAGAATTTCACTAGAAAATGAAAGTAGTAAACGAGAAGACGCTACATAGGAGTGTATTGGGCCCTTTATGATGCGCTCACCGCCGTTTTGCTTGCTCCACATATACCAAATTTGGTGTTACGTGGCGTCAATGGATGACGAAATGTATGACTGGTGCGAACACGATAACGCTGACACGTGTATCATGTAAGAACATGACAACATACCACGCTCAAAGCTTGTTCGCGGTCGTTTCGCTAGCTTTATATGTACTCAATTTGGTATCACGTGAAGTGAATAGATGACGAAGGTAAACGACACATCCAAATATGATAATCATGACACGGAAGGCATGTACGGCATCATTTATCTCCACTTCGTAATGTGCAACATTTATCCTTCTTGCTTCGCATATTATCGATTCCCACTGCACGTGGGACCTGCCATTTTTTTTTTCACGCGTGTATGCAGGACGCATGTGTTTGTAAAGCTTGAAAATTACTTTCACCTCATTTCCGAGTAGAGGAAGTTATCTTTCTTGTGTCCACAAAACAGAGGTGTGGCTGTGTGGTAGAACGCCCGTCTGCCCCGTAAATGACCTGGCTGCGATCCCCACTCACGCCCAATGTTTTAAAGTATTATGGCGTTTTGTAATAATGGAGGTTATATAATAAAAACTTCACAAACTTTACCACGTAGCTTTGTTGTTTTTTTGTTTTGCTTAATGCGTGGAAATAGTGCCATGGAGGTACTTGGAAATCCTTCGCAAACAGACACTATCCTGGCTTCAAACTGGGGAAGGAATAGCGCGAACATGTGTAATGAAGTGTTTGAGAAGAGTAAAATACCAACGAAGCGCCAAAAAATTTTCATTGCGTAACGAGTTGGTCGTCAAATGCTTCCAACGCACTGCGAAGTTCCGAGCCATATTTTTTCCCTCATCATCAGCCATGGTGTCAGCAAAGTGAACACAAAGCCTTACAGGTGTGTAGCGGGTACCACGCTTCCCCTAAGAAGGAATAATGGGTGCTTCCCTATATCACACGAATTACGGTGATTTATGGCACAGTGGGTGAAAGGGTATTCTGCCGCATCGACAAAGAGCACGTCATTGGCTCCATGCAATTTTTTCTGAAGAGCTTTTGCTCTTTGGAGTCTACGCTTAGTGTGATACGTTGGATGCATGTTTTTAGGAAGGGGTGGTATGAGTAACTGTTTGTGTATGTTTTGGGGAACGTTGTATTTAGCATTGGTGAGTGAGGTGAAGTTAATTCGGGTAGACGATAAAATGTGGCGACCTGTGCTAGTGGTCGCGAGCCTTGCGTATTGAGCTGTTAAATGGGCTTCACTGATTTCACATAGGGTATTTATTACTCCTGTCTGGTGGAGTAGTGCGTTAGAGGTATTGATTGCAATGCCTAGCGCGTATTTGTAAAATCTGCGGAGGAGGGTGTTGACCGATTCCTCCTCTGCTAATTTAAGGTGAAGGTAAGGGAGGGTATATGTGGTTTTACTTATCACAAAAGCTTTTATTACACGAAGTAACTCTGATCCTCGAAGCCCGTCATCTTTCCCTGAGATTATTCCTATCATTCTTAGGGTGTTTTCAATGGTATTGCGTAAAGCTTCGAGTGTGTACGTATTAAGTCGGTTATTTTGGATAATTAAACCTAGCACACGAATGCGTGATACTCTAGGAATTAGGCGCCCATTTATGTGAACTTCGATCATTGAAACGTGTTTGTTCCGACGAAGAGTTGGTAGAAGGAGTAACTCTGATTTAGTTGGGGTACAATAGAGATTCATCTGAGATGTTAGTGCTGCTATTATATCTACAGCTGTTTGTAGGGTGTCTTGAATGTGTCCATCTGAGTCTCCTTTCACCCATAAGGGGATATCATCGGCATAGATGGAGAAGTTCAAGTCAGGGATACGTTGAAGAGCGTTGGGTATAGGTAGCATAGCCAGGTTAAAAAGGATTGGAGAGAGCACTGACCCTTGAGGTGTTCCGAAGCTGCCTAGTGTATAGGGTGAGGAATGTTCTGGTCCTAATGTTAATGTAGCTGTGCGGTCTGTGAGGAAGCTCACCGAGAGGTCTTGCTTCAATTTTTTATGTGCACGAATTCGCCCTAATAAAGTTTGTTTTCAAGTCGCCTCGTCTGTGACCTCAACAATGACTTCGAGAATTTCACTAGAAAATTAAAGTGGTCAACGAGGAGGCGCGTTCACGCTGTGATTCGAAGGAGGACATTTTGCAGGTGCTTGAAGAGTTCCGTCGTGTTCACCGGGAATGGGTCAGTAAAACAGCGGCGTACGATCCCACCAGGTTATATCATTTGATAATGACATACATGATTAGGAGCCTGCATGATGCTATGAACATTGGAAACAGGCTACTGCACTTGAGTCACGTATTCAGCTGAAATATATGGCCCTACATACCATGCATGATATGAGTAAGTCTCTGGAAAACATTGTAGAAAACGTCTGAATAGCGCGCTGGAAAAACATGCTCGATTCTCACTCATCAGAAATATATAATAAATGCGTAAATCAACTAGAATAAATGAGACGATGCAAATATTACAAATACGGCTACTTTCTGACCTACCAAAAGCTCATCGTATCTCGTGAAGCCACCGAAGACAATGTGTTTATGGGAGTGAAGTTCAACCGGGAATATGGCGGCATAAGAGGTGTGTGCGGCCAGAAAAACACATGCGAGGAAACTCACCAGAATATTTCCCAAATACCTTATCATCAGCTTGCTCCGCCCCATAAAGGTTTAGGGCCGCACCAACGACTTCTAGAATTTCACTAGAAAATGAAAGTAGTAAACGAGAAGAAGCCATGGAGTATATTGGGCCCTTCATGAAGCGCTCGCGGCCGTTTCGCTAGATCCACATATACCAAAGTTGGTGTTACGTGACGTCAATGGATGACAAAATATATGACTGGTGCAGACATGATCTCGCTGACACGTGTATCATGTAAGAACATGACAACATACCACGCTCATAGCGTGCTCGCGGTCGTTTCGCTAGCTTTATATGTAATCAATATGGTATCACGTAAAGTGAATAGATGACGAAGGTAAACGACACATCCAAATAGGATAATCATGACACGGAAGGCATGTACGGCATCATTTATCTCCACTTCGTAATGTTGTGCAACATTTCTCCTTCATGCTTCGCATATTATCGATTCCCACTGCACGTGGGACCTGCCATTTTTTTTTCACGCCTGTATGCAGAACGCATGTGTTTATAAAGCTTGAAAATTACTTTCACCTCATTTCCGAGTAGAGGAAGTTATCTTTCTTGTGTCCACAAAACAGAGGTGTGGCTGTGTGGTAGAACGCCCGTCTGCCCCGTAAACGACCTGGCTTCGATCCCCACTCACGGCCAATGTTTTAAGCTCTTATGGCGTTTTGTAGTAATGGAGGTTATATAATAAAAACTTCACAAACTTTACCACGTAAACTTGTTGTTTTTCTATTTTGCTTGATGCGTGGAAATACTGCCATGGAGGTACTTGGAAATCCTTCGCAAACAGACACTATCATGGCTTCAACCCGGCGAAGGAATCACGCGAACATGTGTAATGAAGTGTTTGAGAAGAGTAAAATACCAACGAAGCGCCAAAGAATTTCCATTGCGTAACGAGTTGGTCGTGAAATGCTTCCAACGCACTGCGAATTTCCGAGCCATAGTTTTTCCCTCATCATCAGCCATGGTGTCAGCAAAGTGCACACAGAGCCTTACAGGTGTGTAGCGGGTATACCACGCTTCCCCTAAGAAGGAATAATGGGTGCTCCCCTACATCACAAGAATTACGGTGATTTATGGCGCAGTGAGTGAATGGGTACCTGTAGTAGTTGTGCCCACGAGTTTAAAAAAAAAAGAGGGGGGGGGGGGAGAAGGGGGGCTTTAGGAAGGCCACTCTTCCGGTTTTCGTTGGGGTCGCGCTCGCGTAAGGGCTTGGTGTTTTTTCCGCAGTGCCTTCGTTTCATATGTAAAACCAAAGTATTGGTTTCAAAAAACGAGACAATTCAGGAGAATCCGTCCTGTGTGCTCGTTATTGTTAATTGTCTTGTTTCTCGCGCTCAGTATTTCACCGTTATTGTCTAAGATTGTACATGAATAACTGATGTTTTCTAAGATGAGATTAGTAGGTGATTTGAGAGCAAGTACGCTTAACACACATGGTAACTAAGATTGCCTTTGCTGATGACGGCAAGAAACGTGGACTCTCAAAGTTGAAAAAAAAGACTTGCAAGTAACGTTTGAAAACGTAGTGTTACGTTCTCAATGCCAATTTTGTAGGCAGATTCTGTAGAACTTGTTAGTTTTTTTTTTCTTTCCCCTACATGTATTACACGCAGCTGCACGCAATTCACGTGTCCCGCAAAATTAGTTGCATTCGATCAGAGTGATTTGGGCCTGTTCGCACATAACGTAAGCGAAATAGCGCGCACGCCTGATACGCACAAAGCCTGATTACGCTTTGACATTTTATACTCTTGAAAGTGAAACTTAAGCGTCCTCCAAGTTTTTTGCAAATGAGTTTCAAGCATCAGCGTCACTGTGTGGTAGAACACTCGGCTGCTACACGGAGTGCCCGGTTGAAATCCCTTTCAATCCCGCGCATCTTTAGAATTTTGCTTCATGTCTAAGGGCTACTTTTTTATGCCTGTAGGCTACGCCATCGATGGCGACGGCAACTCCGCCTAATCAAGGAACTAGGTCACTCACAGGCCGCCCAACGTAGACAGGGGCTGCGCTTTCAACGTACAATCTTACTGGTAAAAAAAGAAAGGAACAAATAATAGCAACAAATGGCAAAACGCAAAGTAAGTTATAGTAATGAGACAGGGTGAAAGAAGGAACAAGCGAAGGCGAGGATAGGCCAAGAAACAAGAGGCAATGGAACGTAACCATATTTCGTGCCCTTCTTGCGACAATACGTACAAACGACTTATCTTTACACCATCGAGTCGACAGCTCGTACCGCCTACAGAAAATATGGCTCACCTCACTTTAGAGGGAGGCATTCGAATGTCGGGCAAATGCTCATATCGCAGGTTGCTGTTTGTTTGTCCTTTTACGAGTGCCTTCTCGAGTTTCTGCGCAACAGCTTCTTCGCAGGGTGCCTTTATAGCGTGGAAAATGTTCTTTACTATTCCCTTCTGATGCCATGGAATGACCCGTAGACCACTGACAGACTAGAGGAAAAGGACCAGCCCTCACGACGAGAATCATCAAGTCACACCTATAGCCAGTTAAGCAAAACTTGACCTCCATTTCAAATATAGCAATGCACAGTGTGACAACTGGGCTTCGTTTGCTGGCCATGTTTCTATGCCCCAACAAGCAGAGATGATGGGCAATTACTTTTTGGACGCCTCTACAAACGTACCTACTTAGTGACCATAACTAGCATATTGCCCTCTTTGAGTATTTAGTGGGCGTGGTTAATTACCGACCCCCTTCCCGTATCTCTCGCTCTCTGATGTTCATTTACGATACCCCTGTCGATACCCCTACGAAATTATCCCAAGGTTACTCTCAGTCGTCGGATGTTTGTTCGGTTTAGGCACTGGTATAACCCATGTCACATCCTCTTTGTTCAATGCCTTTGGCCGATTCCTCCAATCCCTTCTTTCGACCACCCATGCCTTGCTTGGCGGCGACTTTATGCACCTCAAAGGCCCTGGGGCTACAAGCAGGCTCTACGTAGTCACGTAATGGAAGAAGTAGACCTGTTCCGTACAGGTCTTCGGCTTTGGTGCATTTCGGCAGCCCTGTGGCGATGCGAATGCATGTTTTGTTGTTGCATTCAAGTTTTTCAAGCTGGGTCGGTGTCACTGGCAGGAAGGGTTGTCCATACAGGAGCCTTGAGTGGACGAGTGCTTGTGCGAGCCTTTTAATTTGACATTCAGATAGGGCCCAGGCGCAATTTTTCAACTTTCGCAGCACTCTTGTTGTCTGTTTTATAGTGCACAGCGTTTATTTTTTTGTACCCAATGAGTGGACTTGGCATTTTGTTAATATATTATGCCTAGTACCTTAATGTGCTCTTTGCGCTGTATGTTTGTGTTGCGTAAAGTAAGTTGGATTTTATCCCGAATAAATTGCTGCTTGCTGTGGTTTGTGGATTTGAGAACAACTATAGGTTCTGTCTTTTCCGGTAAAACCTGAGACCTTGCCTGTCAAGAAAAGGGGTGATAACATCAAGTGCCTTTGGGGGTTGATGCTATTGCGTAGAGATGTCTCGCGCGTTACACCAAATTGTAACGTCGTCGGCATAGAATCCCGACGAGATGGACTGGACTTCACTTTTTGTTGGCGTATGATTGACTGGTGAAAGAGCCTATTTTTATAGAAAAGGTCCTGTCCTAGAGAAAACTCCGGACATATTTATACGGCCTTCTACCAACAGGCAGTTCTAACAGCTCTCATAGTATAATATCATGGGGCACCGAATCGAAAGCCTTCTTTACGTCAACACCTACAATATAGTGCTCGGAAAATAAGGTGAAGGGTTCTTATGTACGTACTCGCATAGGCGCCGGAGTGGGTCTTGAGTAGACAGTTGTGGTCCGAAGCCAGTTTGGGTCCCGTGATAGTGCTGCTGCTTTTTCTAGCATCTATGCGAGGCGCTTGTTTACCATTCGCTCCACCACCTTTTCCATTAGTGAAGTTACCAAAATTGGCCCAAGGTTACTCTCAGTCTTCGGATGTTTGTTCGGTTTAGGCAGTGGTATAACATTTGAATGTTTCCGCTCTTTATGGAGATTGCCACCTTTCCATATTTGATTGATGATGGAAAGAACAGGGATTAGTTGGTTCTATGTCAGTTGCTGTAATTGTTTGTAGGGAATCATATCAGGGCCCGAAGTTGTTTTACAATTTGGCACCTTTATTGCTATTATAGGTTCTAAATTGTGAAGGGAGCATCCATTATGTCGTTGCTTTTCTTTTCTTCTGGTCACTTTGGATACTCCGGATGCTTAGCCAGTTGTAGAAAAAAATGTGTTGGCGAATGTATCAGTGATGGCTGATGCCGATGAATGGCAAGCCAAACAGAGTTTTTCAGCGGCAGTTCGAGTTTTCCCCCGGCCTTCCAATGATTTGACAATGTTACATAGCCTTTGATTATTTATCCGACCATGTAGCTGGTTCCAGCAATCCTGCCACTGTTGCCTACGTAGCTTGCATGCGTACTTTGATGCTTGTCTCGTAAGAAGCTTAAGCTTCAGACGATTGCGAGCTGATTTTTACGTCCTGTATGCATGTAAAGTAGCTATGTGCGCCTCCCACAAGTTAAGGAGGTGCCCATCGGGCGCAGGTTTTTGAGGAATTTTTTGCAGGTTTTCCTTGCCTTCTTTTTGCTTCTCGTATATGTTTCGTAAATTCGTCAAGGGTGACTGTTTCAGGCATTCATCCATATAAGACCGATACTTGTCCCAGTCAGTGAAGGAACACTCCTTTGACATAGTAAAAATTTCGCCCCAGGCCATCACAATAGGTAAGTGGTCGCTGCCAATATTGTCGGGCCATAAGTCCCAGTGCGTACCCTTTGGTAGGTGCCTAACCCACGTGAGGTCCGGCGATGTATTATTCTGCTTCGCGCCATCAATCCTTATGTATTGGTCTGGCGTGTAGAGGAGGTTATAAGCCGACGTCTTCGAAAGCTTTTTTGAGTTGCTTCTTTTTGAAACAATTTTGTGAGTACCCAAGAAGACGCATGGTGCGTTAAAGTCTCCCAGAAATAAGGCTGGTCCTTTAGTGTCTATTTTACTGAGGGGGATCCCCACATTACTTGATTTGCGAGGGCTGTAGCAGCTTAATATTTCGTATGTCTTGCCCTCTATTTCGGTACGAGTATGAATTCATGAGAATGAAACTGAAGAAAGGAGGTCATGGACCACCGGAAGATTCTTCTTTGTATACGTAACACATGCATCGACCAGATGAAACGCCAACATAGCCTGGAATGGGGCAATATTTACCCGGCTCCTGCAAGCAAATGTTATCGGGAGTTTTAAATGCGAAGCCCTTCTTAGCGAACTTCGGTGACTTTGAGCGTATCTATCTATCTATCTATCTATCTATCTATCTATCTATCTATCTATCTATCTATCTATCTATCTATCTATCTATCTATCTATCTATCTACCTATCTATCTATCTATCTATCTATCTATCTATCTATCTATCTATCTATCTATCTATCTATCTATCTATCTATCTATCTATCTATCTATCTATCTATCTATCTATCTATCTATCTATCTATCTATCTATCTATCTATCTATCTATCTATCTATCTATCTATCTATCTATCTATCTATCTATCTATCTATCTATCTATCTATCTATCTATCTATCTATCTATCTATCTATCTATCTATCTATCTATCTATCTATCTCTCTATCTATCTATCTATCTATCTATCTATCTATCTATCTATCTATCTATCTATCTATCTATCTATGGCTGCATGAAAAAGATATTTGACTAGTCATAACATACAAGTTATGACATGTATGTCATGAATGTCATGATTTACATTTCATGGTCCTGCAGATCTTGCGGTGGTTTCCTTCAATATACTTGGCATGTTGCAAAACTGGTGTGGTATGACATGATTGCATGGCATGTTGCAAAACTGGTGTGGTACGACATGATTGCATGGCTAACGCAAGCGACAAACCCTAACATGAAAATCATGACATGCGTGTCATGTAACAACATGACTACGTTCCACGCCCATGATGCACTCGTGGCCGTTTCGCTAGCGTCACATATACCAAATATAGTATTACGGTACGTGAATGGATGGCGAAGGTATGATGCTGGTGCAAACATGATAAACATGAGATGCGTGTCACGTAACAACATGACTGCATGCAACGCTCATGATGCGCTTGCGGGCGTTTTGCTAGCTTCACATGTAGCAAACTCGGTATTACGCGACGCGAATGGACGACATTGGTAAATGACACATCCAAACATGATAATCACGACATGCGTGTCATGTAACAACATGACTGCATGCCACACTCATGAGGCACTCGAGGCCGTTTCGCTAGCTTCACATATGCCAAATTTGCTATTATGTGATGTCAATGGATGACAAAGGTATGTCACTGGTGCAAACATGATAATCATGAGATGCATGTCATGTACATGCTACATGCCACAGTCAAGGCGCCAATACATTTCGACGTGAAGTGGCGCGCGTGCGCGCCGACGTTCGTTTTGTCGTGTCACGTCGGCGTTGCCACGCCTGGCACTGGTCCTGCCTTATACTTGCAGGCGCGAGCCGCGCTGCGTTGCTTTGACACATGCGCGTTTGAGCGCGTCCGGCATCCCTCCGTCACGAAAAGAGGCAGACGCAGGGCTGTCTGGGTAACGCATCGGCGCGAAATGCAGCATGTCGCATTACACACCGGTTACCGTTGGGCCTCGCCGACGGACGCTGGTGGCACTTGGGGTCAGACCATAGAGTGCTCGCGTTTTGCTAACGTACCGTCGCTGTGCCCAGCGCGCGCGCGCGTCAACGCTACATCGGAGTATATTGGGCCCTTCATGATGCACTCGCGGCCGTTTTGCTAGCTCCACATATAACAAATTTGGTGTTAGGTGACGTTAATGGATGACAAAATATAGGACTGGTGCAAACATGATAATCCTGAGACGCATGTCATGTATAAGAACATGACACGCGTCTCAGCATGTAAGAACATGACAACATACCACGCTCATAGCGTGTTCGCGGCCGTTTCGCTAACTTCACATATACTAAATTTGGTATCGCGTGACGTGTATAGGTGACAAAGGTAAACTACACATCCATGACACGGAAGTCATGTACGGCATCATTTACCTCCTCCTCGTAACACTGTGCTGATTTTAAAGTGACATATCCACCTTTCTCATTTGTGCTTCGCATATCATCGATTCCCACTGTACGTGGGATCTGCCATTTTTTTAGAGCATTTATGATGTAAAGGAAGTCATCAACTTTGTTGGGAAGGCTTCTCGCGTTCCACTTAATTATCAGAGGCATGATTCTGAATCTATGGTTTTTTCTTGAGCTGCACTGGCAGTAAGGTCAGATGCGTTAGTTGCCATTAACCAACGTTTTTGGTTAGACTGTCTCAACTATGTGTTGCATCTGCTGCAGCTGCGCAGCGAATTGCTCAAAAAAGCGCTCGTATTGCTCATGCTCGGTGGGGAGTTGCCCTTGACTCGAGGTTAGAGTCTTTCTGGCAGCGTTTTGCTCTTTCAATGGGATAATAACAGTTTTATGTCCATCAATAGTTTTTGTTGGTCACTGATAATTTGCAGATACTTCTTCTCTGTGTTTCGTAGTTTCACTATTTCCTGCAGAACGCTTGAAAGCATCTGTGGTGCAGGCGAGGCATTAGGTGGAGACTGCGCGTTATGCACATTAGCTGTATATGTGGCGGGGGAGACTAGTTGCGTAGGAGGTTGTGTTGCCGAATGCGGGCGCGTCTGCGGTGTGAGTTTTAGTCATCGGTTGCAAGAGACGAAAAGTTTTGTTGCTCTCACTGCAGCGTCTTCTGGGTCTTTTTGCCTGATGCGCAGCGGTTTGGTGAGGAATAGGGCGCCGCTGGCTTGTGTGGTTTGTACATTCACTTACGAAGAGCAGCAGTATGCTATCTCTTTACAGTTGGGTGAGTGCGAGTCATGGGTTCCACTGCAGTGTATGAATTTCGAAGTACAGACAAAATCCTCCGCATGTTTCTTATGGCACATTGTGCAAACTCCTGGGTCCCTTCTCGGGGCTGTGCAAACGTCTTATATATATATTGTAATGACGAAAACCGAAACTGGAACTCTCTCTGGCACAGACTCGCATGCTAGGAAGGAAGAGGAGGAAGACGAAGCAGAATAAGAACAGCCGGCCTGCAGCAAAGGCGTTGTGTCTTATTTCTCGTCCTTACAATGGCGCAGTCGGCGAAGAAAACGGCTTACGTCTCGGTTTCGTCATCCAGAACGCCCGCCGACGTGCAGCCGCGGTAAGCGTCGCTTGAGGACGGCGTCAAGCCCTCCTCGGCAGCTGTTTACTGACACCACCGTTCGGGGACGGCGTCAAGGCCTCCTCGCCGTCACGCTTCTTCGCTGATGGGACCCGCAAGGCGTCCGTCGCGGCCAGCATCGATCCCAGCACCGACGGATGGCGTCCAGGCCTCCGTTGTGGTTCCGGGAAACTTGTCCTGGGACGCGACACGTCGCGGCAACCATGCGCACGGGCCTCTCTCACCTAGGGATGGCGTACATGCCTCCTCCATACCTGGCAACCTGTCGGCGCTTCAAGCACCCACCGTGTACGGCGTCGAGGCCTACCCGGCGGCGCAAGACCGCTTCATCTACGCCACAGTACCAGGTCACAACTCATCACACGGGTTCCGCTTGCCTGGGAACGTCGTTGACGCTTCCAGCGCCCTGGAACCCATGTCCACGAATCCGACCACAGCTGGATTTCCAAGGGACGCCGTCCACGCGTCCTTGGTCAAGAATTGTACCACCTCGAATACCGCAGTCACTGTATCCTCCGCAGAGGCGGGCCTTGGCTCTTCGTGCGGATCACACGACAGCGCAGCGGAGCTGCAGCATACCATCGCGCAACTCCGTGTCACGACCAACGCCCTCATAGCGTCGAGTTCCAAGCTATGTCCTGCCATCTTGCCAACATTGTGCGCACTCAATGCCATGTTGGCTGCGGCCGC
This sequence comes from Rhipicephalus microplus, assembly GCF_013339725.1. Taxonomy (NCBI): domain Eukaryota; kingdom Metazoa; phylum Arthropoda; class Arachnida; order Ixodida; family Ixodidae; genus Rhipicephalus; species Rhipicephalus microplus. The sequence continues at coordinate 66,988,531 of NC_051169.1, forward strand.
CGCACAAAACTTCGAGGTAAGCTCGCCCGAGAACCGTCGCAATCTCCGGCGTTCTCTCGCGGAGGTATCGGAGCAAGTGAACTGCTTGGCGGGGGCACATTTCGGAGTTCTGCCCGCCGTCCCGCCATCGCCGATTTCCTTCGCGCTACCGGAATTTCGCGGCTTCCAGGACGACGCCGAGGAATGGGTGGCAACCGTCAACGCTCTCGGAACGACTGAAGAGCAGAAGTGGGACATGGCCATAGATCGCCTGCGGGATGCTGCCGCAGCATGGCACAGGTACGAAGGCGTCAGGCAGCAGTCCTGGGCAGAATGGAGTGCAGCCCTGATTGCCGCTTTCGGACGGATTTCCTGTGACTCCAGCAAGTCCAGCTCGATCTTCCCCGAGGCCGAGGATGGAGCCCAGGCAGCGCCCCGCCTCGAGGCTGCAATCGTTCGTTGCAGCTCGTCAACGGAATGCTGCCAGGAGTTCCCTGCTGCTGACCCTGACCGAAGTGGCTGGAATCCTACACTACAGGTCCCGGACTCTGCATCGGTATTCGACCTGAAAATACCGCCACCAGACCTTCGTCCGGAGATACGGCCCTCGCGCTCGTCGTCTGAGGACATCGAGGCACTCAATCCTATTGTATTAGCCACAACTGAACCCTACCAGACCACGATCATGCTCAGCCACGCAGACACTCGGCTACCAAGGAACGTTTCCTTCGAGAAAGCCCAGATACCTAGCTACGCTGAGGCCACTGCCATCGAGAACTTGCCGAGGACCAGCCCTCCTGCTGTTTCCTCCCAGCATACGATGTTTGCACATGACAGTTCGCCAGAAGCCACCGGCTCGACTACGTCTGGGAGTTCTGCTGTGGTATTTATGCCCAACCATGAGCTGCGTCCCATCTCATTTCAAGAAATGGCCCAAACGTCATCATGGCTGCCTCGCAGGGCATCCCGCTGCAGTTCAGTCCACCAGCGACGGTGGGACAAACACCAGCGTTTCCAGGTTACTCTGCGACCTTGCCGGAACAGTCAGGGCCGTCCACCTGAACTGCATTCTACGAGTTGTCAGGAAACGTTGCATCATGGACGAGTTCGACCACGGCGACAAAGTCAAGCCCACCCACCAAAAACTTTACCGCCAGCTCCGCGCGCGCACAGGACCCAGTCTCCATCACGACACGGTGAACGACCCAGACGACATAGCCAGTGTCGGCCGCCGGAGCCAATTTCGACAAACTTCCAGCGTGGTCGAGACCGACCACGACGATGTAGCCAACCTCGCCCACCTGAAGCACTGTCAACTGCTGCAGCTAGCCTTACCTACCAGAACATTGTCGTTTGGCCCAACGACAATGCTAGCAGTCATGGCCGAGTGTAATGACGAAAACCGAAACTGGAACTCTCTCTGGCACAGACTCGCATGCTAGGAAGGAAGAGGAGGAAGACGAAGCAGAATAAGAACAGCCGGCCTGCAGCAAAGGCGTTGTGTCTTATTTCTCGTCCTTACAATATATATATATATATATATATATATATATATATAGTGGGAGTAATAATTCAATGGGTCAGTTAGTCTTCGTGAAGGTATGGGATATGGCACACCGGGAGCGTTGTCAACACGCTGTATATATATATATATATATATATATATATATATATATATATATATATATATATATATATATATATATATGTATGATGAAATAGATGATCAGAGTTTCTTCCGGCTACCGTAAAAAGTTATAAACTTCGAGAATAGTGCAGTATAGGAAACAAAACAATAACATATTTATTTAATCCTAACAGTTTCGGCTGGTGGACCAGCCTTCTTCGGAGGATGTAAGTGAAATGATACAAGTTCCCGTAGCATAGGGTCACCCTCTGCTACGGGAACTTGTATCATTTCACTTACATCCTCCGAAGAAGGCTGGTCCACCAGCCGAAACTGTTAGGATTAAATAAATATTTTATTGTTTTGTTTCCTATACTGCACAATTCTCGAAGTTTATAACTATATATATATATATATATATATATATATATATGCGAACAGGCGTGGCCACTGTTAAAGGTAACACGGAGTGGGTGTAGACGTGCTCAGTGGAGCGCCACGACGGGCGTCGCGCGAAGTATTGCGGCGCAAGCGCATTCAGAGCCAGAGCTGAGGTTTTTTACTGTGTGTCGTGTGCTGCAGTTTCTCCACCTTCGATTCACAGTGCGCGGGCGATTTTGCCAGAGCGCGTGTGGTGAAGTGGGAGGAACCGTAGCAGACGACGTGCAGATAACTACGCCTCCAGCTCTAATTGCGCTTGCGCCTTCACACTTCCCGAGGCGCCCACTTCGTGGTCCAAGTAGCGCGGCGTGGCCATGTGCGGCCCTGCGCGGCGTGGTACCTGTAACAGTAGTCACGCCTCTACGTACGTACGTAGGTATATACATACATACATACATAACATACATACATACATACATACATACATACATACATACATACATACATACATACATACATACATACATACATACATACATACGTGCATACACACATACATACATACATACGTGCATACATACATACATACGTGCATACATACATACATACATACTTACATACATAAATACATACATACATACGTGCATACATACATACGTGCATACATACATACATACATACATACATACATACATACATACATACATACATACATACATACATACATACATAAATACATACATACATACGTGCATACATACATACGTGCATACATACATGCATACATACATACATACATACATACGTGCATACATACATACATAAATACGTACATACATACATACATACATACGTGCATGCATACATACATACATACATACATAAATACATACATACATACATACATACATATACATACATACATACATACATACATGCATACATACGTACATACATACATGCATACATACGTGCATACATACATACATACATACATACATACATACATACATACATACATACATACATACATACATACATACATACATACATACATACATACATACATACATACATGCATACATACGTGCATACATACACCCTGTTGCGAAAGACGGCGACGCCAACACGGCCCCGAAGGCGCCACTGCTTTCAACTCCGCCGGGAAGGTCACCAGCCGTTTGGTAGCGTATGTTTCTCAGCCCGCGACTGCTTCTGCGCGGAGCTGATAAGACGAGCGGACGAGACGACGGTGAGTTAAACAAGATTTATGTACAGCATATATACAGAGGCGTTACAATTTCGGCACTGGGGCCGACAGAGACTCGAAGAGCCGAGCTCTCCTCTCTAATACATAGGTCAACTTTTCGCCTAAGACCGCCGACTCACACACATGTCGGCTCTCCGACATGGGGACTCCTCTCTCGTAGGACCGCCGATCGCGACGCGCCGCAGGGCTTCTTTTATTTACACCGGGTCCAACCAAAATGTCCAATCAGAAGCGCCGCTGGTCGTCAGGGCAGATTCCTCCAATGGGGTTGCCGCGCCATGCGTCAGACCACCAGACACGAGGACGCCGGCTCGCTGTCACGTGCGCAGCTGACTCACTGCACATGGGCCAGAGGGGCGCCGCGCGTGTTCACGCCGTCGAGTTGATCGCGCCAGGCGTACTGCGGGCTGGCCTTGACCCAGATTGCCTTTTTCAGAGGCACGGACGTTTGACGAGGACTCGCTGGCATAACAGCACCCCCGCCGCCAGACAATGCACCGGAAAGACGAGCTGCTTCCACGGGGCTCGGATGTCAGGTGCGCTCGTTCGCCAGGTCCCTCCAGGTTCGCCTCCAGGGCCATGGGGAGAATACAGCTCCAAACTGTTCCGGGAACACATCCCATTTTTGACGACGGATCCCAGCTCCACTGGCTTGTCGCCACAACTTGTCGACCAGCTTCACTCGTCTCTTCTGACCATCTTCGGTTTCAGCACTTGTCGATGGTTCTGCAACTTGCCAAGAACGGATCGACAACAGACAACACACGACACACGCAAGTGCCTTCGGTCACCCGACAGAACACCAGACAAAGTATAGTACAACATATACCTATCTACGTGTCTATCGGAATTTTGTTCCCTCTACATCAAGAGGCACATGTGGGACACAAGACTCTTAAAATGACAACTCAATTTTTTTCCACGTACAACAACGTAACGAATTAGAATACCACAAAGTTGGCCCCTTGAGATCACTCTGAAAGAGAGCGCTCAGCCCAGGTCGTGATGAGGTCAAAATTTTGCCCCGAATCGCCAGCGAGAAACCGAAAGGTTGAGAAGTTACTAGCTGGAACGCACTGCTCAATGCACCTGCATTAGCGTTTACCTTTCCTTTATTTATTTATTTTTTTTTGATAGCGAACGTCAAAGTTGCGCTGTGGAGCAACGTGCTCCACCTCAGTAACCGGCCACTTTTAGGCGACGATACCTATGCGGCACCAAGAGCGGGTCACACTTGCGACGTTGCACAGGGGAACAACGATACGGCTTGCTACGGATTGACTCCTCACCGCTTAGCTCGATATCGTGTTCGATCACCCTCGTGTTTCCGGGGCGGTCCGAAAACACGTCTTCAAACTCGGAACCAATCTTTCTCAGGTCCTCTTTCTCAGGTCCTCCTTCACTGAAGCTAGGCTCTAGGTTCATCTGCTCCCGGATTACTTTCGATCCCCCTTCAATTACCTCACTAGAACTCAAAATCTCTGCTTCCTCTTCCTCTGAAGCATTCAACAACAGATTTACGACCGCTTGATGTTGAACGTATGGTTTCATCAAGTTGTAAATTCTGTCCGGCCGCCTTCCTAATTTCACTTCATAATTTGAATCGCAAGGCTTCGATAATACTGTGGCGGGCCCTTCCAAATCAACCTCAAGCTTGTTCCTTTTGGACGGCTGCAGCAGCATTACCTGATTATCAACTTCAAAAGCGCGCTTCTTCCCCGATTTCTCGTAGTGCTCCTTCGACAGCACTTGTGCCGCGTTTTTCTGGCTTTCCACTAGCGCTTCAATTTGGCTTTCCACTAGCGCTTCAATCGAGAGATCCTCACGCGGCTCTCGAATGAGCGTCTCTCGATCAACTCTCGGCAGCTCGCTCCAACTTTCCGCTACAGGCGAGAGGGTTGCAACCCTCTCGCTCTGACTCAATGGCGCCATGTCGTCTCCCCTTTCTACGGAAACCGCGCCGATCGGTTCGGCGACGGGCCGCTCGCGTGACTGCTCACATGACTCATGCGGAAACTTTCCTTTCTGGGGTTCCGTCGACCCGCCGACAAGGTCACTTGAGAGTTCACCGCATGGAACCAGATCAAGCTGCCGCGATAGCTTCCGCACTTGCGAGAACGATTTGCCCTGCTCTTTGAGAAGCTGCTCCGAGTTGTTGGAGAAAAGATAGGGAAAACGATCATTTAGCGCGGCAGACACAGCCGCTTCGGTGCGAAGCTCACCGAACGGGCCTTTAATGACAACCGTGGCGATTGGTAAGCGAACACTCTGCTCCTCGGCGACCTGCCTGATCCACGCGCATTCTCCTGTGAAGTCATCCGGAGACACCAATGAAGGGTGGACAACGTCCATGGTTGCCGCTGAGTCTCTAAGTGCTCGGCACGTTTTCTCATTCACCCTAATTTCTTGGAGATACGGCTCCAACAACCGAATGTTTTTTCTGATTCTCGGATCGTTGCGAAAGCAAACTTTTCCTGACAGTTTCTCGCGATGTGCCCTTCCTTTTTGCAGTTGTAGCAGATTAGCGGCTTCCGTTTGTTTTCCGGTTCTAATACCTGTGTGGTAGAAACCTCACTCGATTTCTCCGCTTCTGTTTGCCCTTCCCCTACACTGTCCTTCGTAAGAGACGGGTCCTTCTTGAAATTACGGTGCGGAGCGGGTTTCCGTTGATCAGGTTTCCTTGAAAAGCCCTCTTTCCTTTCATCCTTTTCAACGCGCGCTGCCCTGCTATGCAACTTTCGGCGAGTATAATACTCCTCAGCTAACTCAGCTGCCTTGTTTAACTGTACGTCCCCAAGTCTGTCCTGCAGCCAAAGTTTGACATCCTCCTCGATGCAGCGGTAGAATTGCTCCAATGCAACGCATTCCACCACTTTATCGCGGTCGTCATAAACACCTTCGCCCTTGAGCCATTCAATCAAATCGGCTTTAAGACGAAACGCGAAGTCAACGTGTGACTCATTCCCCTTTTCAGCATACCGGAACCTTTGCCTGAAAGCCTCGGGTGACAACTTATAACGTCTCAAGAGCACTTCTTTAACCTCGTCATAGCTCTCAAATGCTTCCCTCGACAAGCAAGTTATCGCGTCGGACACTTCGCCGGGAAGAAGAGCTAGCAGGTTCCGCGCCCAAAGAGGCTGCTCCAAAGCGTTTCGCTCACAGACGTGTTCAAACTTGACGAGATACTTCGCCATGTTCTCGCCTACTACGAACGGTGGCAGTTGGTCCCGAATTCTGAAACCGCTGACCTGAATCGTCGGAGAAGCTACGCTAGGCGCCTGCGAACACTGTAGGATTGCCAATTCTAGTCGTTTCAACTCTAGGCGCTCTTGTCTCTCGGCCTCCTCGCGTTCGCGACGTTCTCGCCTTTCAGCTTCTTCACGTTCGCGAGCTTCTCGCCTTTCTTCACGTTCGCGAGCTTCTCGCCTTTCAGCTTCTTCACGTTCGCGAGCTTCTCGCTTTTCAGCCTCCTCGCGGCGTGCTTTGATATCCACCCAGGCCTCATCGACTTCCTCAGCCGACACTCCCTCATCCTTCATGATCTCAAGGATCGCTTGCTTTCGTTTCGCACGGCCCAAAGTAATGCCGAGTTCCTCACAAATTTCGATGAGTTCCTTCACTTTAAGGTTCTCCATCGTTCACACTAGCCTCTTGCTGTTTGCCCCTGTTAAGAATCTACTTGCCGTACCCACTATAAGCCTACTAGCCAGACGCGCAAGCAATTTTGCACACTCCCGTGTTTACCCCCTCCGCATTAACTTTGGTTTCAAAGCGCTTCGACTTGGCTTGAAACGATCAAAGCTCCCTTCAATGCTTCACACAGCCCTTCTCTAAACTACTACAACCTGAGCTAGAGTAGTCTGGTGAACTGAGGGGAACATCAGGCACTCACCGCATCGATGTCGCTGACGCCGGTCGATCCCACCGCTGCCACCACTGTTGCGAAAGACGGACCGATCCCACCGCTGCCACCACTGTTGCGAAAGCCGGACCGATCCCGCCGAAGCCACCACTGTTGCGAAAGACGGCGACGCCAACACGGCCCCGAAGGCGCCACTGCTTTCAACTCCGCCGGGAAGGTCACCAGCCGTTTGGTAGCGTATGTTTCTCAGCCCGCGACTGCTTCTGCGCGGAGCTGATAAGACGAGCGGACGAGACGACGGTGAGTTAAACAAGATTTATGTACAGCATATATACAGAGGCGTTACAATTTCGGCACTGGGGTTGACAGAGACTCGAAGAGCCGAGCTCTCCTCTCTAATACATAGGTCAACTTTTCGCCTAAGACCGCCGACTCACACACATGTCGGCTCTCCGACATGGGGACTCCTCTCTCGTAGGACCGCCGATCGCGACGCGCCGCAGGGCTTCTTTTATTTACACCGGGTCCAACCAAAATGTCCAATCAGAAGCGCCGCTGGTCGTCAGGGCAGATTCCTCCAATGGGGTTGCCGCGCCATGCGTCAGACCACCAGACACGAGGACGCCGGCTCGCTGTCACGTGCGCAGCTGACTCACTGCACATGGGCCAGAGGGGCGCCGCGCGTGTTCACGCCGTCGAGTTGATCGCGCCAGGCGGACTGCGGGCTGGCCTTGACCCAGATTGCCTTTTTCAGAGGCACGGACGTTTGACGAGGACTCGCTGGCATAACAATACATAGATACATACATACGTGCATACATACGTGCATACATACATACATACATGCATACATACGTACATACATACATACGTACGTACATACATACATACATACATACATACATATATACATACATACGTACGTACGTACATACATACATACGTACGTACGTACGTACGTACTACACACACACACATACATACATACATACATACATACATACATACATACATACATACATACATACATACATACATACACACATACACATACATACATACATACATACATACATACATACATACACACACACATACACATACATACATACATACATACATACAGACATACATACATACATACATACATACATACATACATACATACATACATACATACATACATACATGCATGCATGCATACTACGTGCATACATACAGACATACATACATACATACATACATACATACATACGTACGTACGTACGTACGTACATACATACATACGTACATACATACATACGTACATACATACATACATACATACATACATACATACACACATACACATACATACATACATTCATACATACATACATGCATGCATACATACGTGCATACATACATACATACATACATACATACATACGTACATACATACATACGTACGTACATACATACGCACGTACATACATACATACATACATACATGCATACATACATACATACGTACATACATACATACACACATACATACATACATACATACATACATACATACATACATACATACATACATACATACATACATACATACATACATAGGAAGATGCCGAGGTTTTGCGATTCGTAAGAGAGAAAAGATAAAAGTGAGCGCCGTAACTGTCTGCATCAGAGTGCGACACCTCAACAGTAGCTCACAAGGAATGTGGTAAGAGGATTAAAAGGATAGGATTAAAGGTATAGAGATAGAGAGAGGAAGGAGAGGGCGACGTGCAGGGACAGCGAACGACAGAAAACGATGGAAGTAAAGAGGATATAGGAAAGAGGGACATGGTCGCAGGAGTCCGAAGACGGGGCACCACTCAGCGAGAGCTCTTGTCGGTGACAGGAGGTGGCGTAGGGCAAGCCCAGTCGGCCAGAGCTGCGCTGTCGTCGGAGATCGCGGGGGCAATACCGGTCGGCACGATATCCATAGAGTGAGTCCTAAAAAGATGCCGAAGTGTTTGCATAAGCGTACTGTATCTTGGGTATCCACGACAACGTGAAATATTAAACGCAGTTAATTATTAATATTAACTGCGGTTAATATTTAAGTATTAACCACAATGAAATATTAACCGCAACAACTGGGCGCGAGTGAGTTCAGAATAAGATCTGTTCACACATGAAAAAAAATTTTTCGGAAGAATTCAACTGAAAGGTATGAATGACGGCAGGTTGTCTAATCTAAGTCTGACTTTGAGATGCTGACCAATCACGATATGAATAACGGGGCTGAGTCGTACTATTAGCAATAATAGTAATACCATAAATACATGAATTCGCGTTCGAGAAAGTGTTGCAAAGCCACAGTGACATCAAAAATAAGGTATTCGTGAGTAATTTTTTCCATTTTTTCTAACGCGCCGTTTGCCCGCCACTGCGTACATAAACTTCAAGGTAGTTAGGCTTGGGTTAGGGCATTCACTCAGCCACTCTAAATGCCACGCGTCCGTATAAGGGTTGAAAACAGCTGTTCGAGAACAGGAGATACCGGCATTATCTGTGTGAAGTATATGTAAAAAAACACTCACACAGACATAAACGAAACAACAGTTTTCGGAATGCATGTGCCGAATCGGCGAAGCAAGGGCGGTGCTGACTATCAGAGGGAGAAAATAAAGGTAACAAAGCTGGCTACGGGTAAGGTGTACAGTACGGAGGAAATGCCGACGGAGACACGCCGGGCGGAAGAATGGGTTGTAGCAGTCGCAAGAGCGACGGGGACAAACAGGAAGAATGCAGACACTCGCGCATTCCGCATCTCGCGCTTTAAGACTCGCTCTTATCTCTCTTGGGCACGGCTCGCTGACGACTGTTTGCGGAGACTGCGCAATGTTGGTTGGATAGACAACGACTCTAGCATATCAGGTACCGATATGGGGACAAGAAAAGAAAAGTGCTGCTCCCTCGTCGCAGCGCAATGTTAGCACCTAACTGCAGCGTCTCGGCACGTAGAATGCATGCATAGATCATTCAGCGGGGTCGTGCGCTCGCTTGACTACCTTGCGAAACCAAGAGACGCGAGGGAGATAGCCTACACACACTTGAGTTAGACGTGATGGTTCATTTGGGTTCTGTGGTATAGTTGAGATAAGTTGCGCGGTGAGATTCTATCGTTTACTTATTCGGCATGTTACATAGCGAAACAAGAATAAACCGAAACCATGAAGGTCCCATACTAGATGCCGAGATGGCGCCTATGTTCAAAAGGGAGGTCTGCGCAGTAGATGCCGTCCTTCTCGGTGGAACAGTGGCTGCTGTGCTCGGATGCAGAACCAAAGACGGCGAGTTCGATCACGGCCATGACGCTCGTATTTGGGTGGAGGCGAAATGGTTGGAGTGAGTCAGGAGACACGCCGGGGTTAAGGATATCATAGTTGAAATCAAGAAGAAGAAATGGACACGGGCCGGACACGTAGCACGCAGGCAGGATAACCGGTGGTCATTAAGGGTAACTGACTGGACTCCCAGAGATGGCAAAACGCACAAAGGGGAGACAGACAGTTAGGGGGCCGGATGAGATTAAAGAGTTCGCAGGTACACTCTTAAAAAAAGTCAGTTAAACGGTATAGACTGTAAGTAAATAGGTAGTAACTGCAGTGGTTACTACTTTTCTTGGACTCTTGCTACCCTTTTGCTACCTGCTTACTACCTACGTTGGTAAACAGTTACTATCTTCAACCGTTACTAACTTTTTCCGACCTGTTTACTAGCTACGTTGGCAAACAGTTACTATCTTCAACCGTTACTAACTCTTTGCGACCTGTTTACTACCTATGTTAGTAAACACATAGTAACTGGAAAAAAGAGGCAGTAACTGCTGCCATTACTACCTTTCTTGCCCCGTTACTACCTTTTTACTACCCGGCTCTTGACTATCTATTCCAAAATAGCGTGTGACTCCGATTCTGATAATTTATGAGAAATCGTCTCGACGTATTATCGTTAAACAAAAAAATGACACAGAAGATATCCATAGATCAGGAAAATACATTTTGTTTGAAGTTACGCAACTCAGATATGTAAACATCATTCTGATATTGTCGAAACGGAGAACTACAAGTTAACGATTGATATCAAGTACTACACGCTTTGTAATAGACAACTACAACAAACTTAGTAAAAACAGCACACAAGACCGGCGGATCAAAATAACCAGACGGTCACAATTGATCCACTGCGGCGTGTCTTTAAATATTATGATTGTTTTGGCGCGTCAAACCCCAAAACAATTATTACCTTTAAACGCCGATATACTAGCCGTTTGAAGCATTGAAATGCATGCAAAAAGAATGAGTGCAGTACTTTGTTTTGGCCACTGTACATAACGCCTTTTTGCGGCCATTTTATAATAAATAAATATGGCTTGTAATTTTTCATAAGTAAGGCTCATTAAAGGTCTTGTGCTATGTCCCCAAACACACGTAACCAGATAGTATAATGTAGTGCTATAACTTCAAATTTGCCATAATTCATTCTGAAACACAAGTGCTTCCCTGTGCCAGACATGTCCTTTAAAAGTAGGGGCTGTATGTACTCCACGCTTACCTCATACTCCATGTATGCTTAAAAAATAGAGAAGTTTAATTACCGCCGCCAAAATCCAAATATGGAAATTTTGCTGGGCATTACCTCCTTCGTTTAAGCACGTGGATATCGCTCCACGGGACGGCTCTAAGCTCTCCCATAGTAGAGTACCATCTACTCTAAATCGTTACCCACTTTTTTTAACCCCCCCCCCTTTACCAATACTGCGTCTAGTTCTAATCTCAGGGACGGCTTTGTGCGCTCCCTTAGTCGAGTACCGAGTACTCTAAATCGTTAACCCCTTTTTCTAAACACGCCGATGGGTACAATCACCAAACGGGACGGCTTTATGCCCTCCCATAATACAGTACCGAGTACTCTAAATCGTTAAACACTTTTTCTAAACACACAGCTGGGTACCATCACGGCCATGACGCTCGTATTTGGGTGGAGGCGAAATGGTTGGAGTGAGTCAGGAGACACGCCGGGGTTAAGGATATCATAGTTGAAATCAAGAAGAAGAAATGGACACGGGCCGGACACGTAGCACGCAGGCAGGATAACCGGTGGTCATTAAGGGTAACTGACTGGACTCCCAGAGATGGCAAACACACAAAGGGGAGACAGACAGTTAGGGGGCCCGATGAGATTAAAGAGTTCGCAGGTACACTCTTAAAAAAAGTCAGTTAAACGGTATAGACTGTAAGTAAATAGGTAGTAACTGCAGTGGTTACTACTTTCTTGGACTCTTGCTACCCTTTTGCTACCTGCTTACTACCTACGTTGGTAAACAGTTACTATCTTCAACCGTTACTAACTTTTTCCGACCTGTTTACTAGCTACGTTGGCAAACAGTTACTATCTTCAACCGTTACTAACTCTTTGCGACCTGTTTACTACCTATGTTATACACATAGTAACTGAAAAAAGAGGCCGTAACTGCTGCCACTACTACCTTTCTTGCCCCGTACTACCTTTTTCCTACCCGGCTCTTGACTATCTATTCCAAAATAGAGTGTGACTGCCGATTCTGTTTTTGATAATTTCTGAGAAATCGTCTCGACGTATTATCGTTTAAACAAAAAAATGACACAGAAGATATCCAATAGATCAGGAAAATACATTTTGTTTGACGTACGCAACTCAGAATATGTAAACATCCTTCGTGATATTTGTCGAACGGAGAACTACAAGTTAACGCTTGATATCAAGTACTACACGCTTTGTAATAGACAACTACAACAAACTTAGTTAAAACACAGCCACACAAGACCGGCGGATTCAAAATAACCAGACGGTCACAATTGATCCACTGCGGCGTGTCTTTAAATATTATGACTTGATTTTGGCGCGTCACAACCCCAAACCAATCTATTACCTTTAAACGCCGATATACTCGCCGTTTGAAGCATGAATGCATGCAAAAAGAATGAGTGCAGTACTTTGTTTTGGCCACTGTACATAACGCCTTTTTGCGGCCATTTATAATAAATAAATATGGCTTGTAATTTTTCATAAGTAAGGCTCATTAAAGGTCTTGTGCTATGTCCCCAAACACACGTAACCAGATAGTATAATGTAGTGCTATAACTTCAAATTTGCCATAATTCATTCTGAACACAAGTGCTTCCCTGTGCCAGACATGTCCTTTAAAGTAGGGGCTGTATGTACTCCACGCTTACCTCATCTCCATGTATGCTTAAAAAATAGAGAAGTTTAATTACCGCCGCCAAAATCCAAATATGGAAATTTTGCTGGGCATTACCTCCTTCGTTTAAGCACGTGGATATCGCTCCACGGGACGGCTCTAAGCTCTCCCATAGTAGAGTACCATCTACTCTAAATCGTACCCACTTTTTTTAACCCCCCCCCCCTTTACCAATACTGCGTCTAGTTCTAATCTCAGGGACGGCTTTGTGCGCTCCCTTAGTCGAGTACCGAGTACTCTAAATCGTTAACCCCTTTTTCTAAACACGCCGATGGGTACAATCACCAAACGGGACGGCTTTATGCCCTCCCATAATACAGTACCGAGTACTCTAAATCGTTAAACACTTTTTCTAAACACACAGCTGGGTACCATCACCCAACGGGACGACTTTATGCCCTCCCATAGTAGAGTACAGAGTACTCTAAATCGTTAACCACTTTTTCTAAACACACAGCTGGTACCATCACCCAACGGACGGCTTTATGCCTCCCATAGTAGAGCACTGAGTACTCTAAATCACTAACCACTTTTTCTAAACACGCCAATGGGTACAATCACCCAACGGCACGGCTTTATGCCCTCCCATAGTAGAGTACCGAGTACTCTAAATCGTTAAACACTTTTTTTAAACACACAGCTGGGTACCATCACCCAACGGACGGCTTTATGCTCTCCCGTAGTCGAGTACCGAGTACTCTAAATCGTTAACCACTTTTTCTAAACACGCCGAGGGTACAATCACCCAACGGTGACGGCTTTTATGCCCTCCCATAGTAGAGTACCGAGTACTCTAAATCGTTAAACACTTTTTTAACAACACAGCTGGGTACCATCACCCAACGGGACGGCTTTATGCTCTCCCGTAGTCGAGTACCGAGTACTCTAAATCGTTAACCCCTTTTTCTAAACACGCCGATGGGTACAATCACCAAACGGGACGGTTTATGCCCTCCCATAGTAGAGTACCGAGTACTCTAAATCTTAAACACTTCTTCTAAACACACAGCTGGGTACCATCACCCAACGGGACGGCTTTATGCTCTCCCGTAGTCGAGTACCGAGTACTCTAAATCGTTAACCCCTTTTTCTAAACACGCCGATGGGTACAATCACCCAACGGCACGGCTTTATGCCCTCCCAAAGTAGAGCACCGAGTACTCTAAATCACTAACCACTTTTTCTAAACACACAGCTGGGTACCATCACCCAACGGGACGGCTTTATGCTCTCCCGTAGTCGAGTACCGAGTACTCTAAATCGTTAACCCCTTTTTCTAAACACGCCGATGGGTACAATCACCCAACGGGACGGCTTTATTCCCTCCCATAGTAGAGTACCGAGTACTCTAAATCGTTAAACACTTTTTCTAAACACACATCTGGGTACCATCACCCAACGGGACGGCTTTATGCTCTCCCGTAGTCGAGTACCGAGTACTCTAAATCATTAACCCCTTTTTCTAAACACGCCGATGGGTACAATCACCCAACGGGACGGCTTTATGCCCTCCCATAGTAGAGTACCGAGTACTCTAAATCGTTAACCACTTTTTCTAAACACACAGCTGGGTACCATCACCCAACTGGTCGGCTTTATGCTCTCCCGTAGTGAAGTACCGAACCGAGTACTCTAAATCGTTAACCACTTTTTCTAAACACGCCGATGGGTACAATCACCCAACGGGACGGCTTTATGCCCTCCCATAGTAGAGTACCGAGTACTCTAAATCGTTAAACACTTTTTCTAAACACACAGCTGGGTACCATCACCCAACGGGACGGCTTTATGCTCTCCCGTAGTCGAGTACCGAGTACTCTAAATCGTTAACCCCTTTTACTAAACACGCCGATGGGTACAATCACCCAACGGGACGGCTTTATGCCCTCCCATAGTAGAGCACTGAGTACTCTAAATCATTAACCACTTTTTCTAAACACACAGCTGGGTACCATCACCCAACGGGACGGCTTTATGCTCTCCCGTAGTCGAGTACCGAGTACTCTAAATCGTTAACCCCTTTTTCTAAACACGGCGATGGGTACAATCACCCAACGGGACGGCTTTATGCCCTCCCATAGTAGAGTACCGAGTACTCTAAATCGTTAAACACTTTTTCTAAACACACAGCTGGGTACCATCACCCAACGGGACGGCTTTATGCTCTCCCGTAGTCGAGTACCGAGTACTCTAAATCGTTAACCCCTTTTTCTAAACACGCCAATGGGTACAATCACCCAACGGGACGGCCTTATGCCCTCCCATAGTAGAGTACCGAGTACTCTAAATCGTTAATCACTTTTTCTAAACACACAGCTGGGTACAATCACCCAACGGGACGGCTTTATGCTCTGCCATAGTAGAGTACCGAGTACTCTAAACCGTTAATCACTTTTCTAAACACACAGGTTAATGTATTCTTCGCGTTCATGGCACACCACGCTTCATTACTCGAAATTGTCTAGTAATGAGACATTGACTGACCAGCATTATCAGTGGAGAAATAATGTGCCAAAATGAATGAACAAGGTAGTTTCGGTTACTACATTTTTCTTGAATCTTTTAAAAGTTACTACCCATGGGTGGTAACGTTTAAGGTAGTAACCGTTACTACATGCTGGTAGTAACAGAAAGGTAGTAAATGCTGCCACCCTCGCCGTTACTAACTGCGCTTACTACCAGGGTTGTAACATATGTGACAAACCATTACTACCCCGAAGTTAGCAGCTACTACCACTTTTATTTCTGAGTGTATAAATCGTTACCCACTACGAGGGACGCCCAAGCCACGCCATAAGGAGCGTCTTAGCGTCTCACGTCGTCGTTAGCGTCTCACGGCGTCTCTGGGCTGGCGGACGCCCGTCATGGCAAGCCAGCCCCCGAAGAAGGCGCTAGCCTTCGACGTAGCCGTCCCCGAGGGGACTAGTCCCGAAGACGTCGTTGACGCGACGTCCTCAATAGTAGAAATCGAAGAAGTATACTGCGTTCAGCACTTTGGAGGCCGGAACTACCAAGTTACCGTCAACAGTGAGGCCGCACTGGCCCAAATCGTAGACGCGTCGCACCTTATCATCCGAGGAGAGCGCGTCGCCATCGTACCCCTGGGACCCCAAGTGACCCTAGTGACCGTCCTGTTCCTGCCGTGCCGCGTACCCAGCGAAGTCCTCGCACAAGCACTCTCTCCCTACGGGAAGGTGCTGCACATCACCAGAGGACTCATGGAATCGCGCCCAACCGTGACCACTGGGACGCGATACGTCCGCATGGAAATGAAGGCTTCGTCACCGGTGCCCAACTACCTCAAGGTCGCGGGCCATCGAGTAAACTGTGATTATAAAGGCATCCAGCGAGTGTGCCGTCGACGTGGAGATAGTGGGCACTTCCGCATGAACTGCACAGCTCCGTTTTGTGGAAGGTGCGGCGTTTATGGTCACGATGGGAAAGGCTGCTCGCTGCCGTGTCGCCGTTGTGGGGACCCGCATGCCACCGTGGCCTGCACCATCAGGCCATCGTATTCCGAGGCGGCATCCAAGGATTTCCCTCCACTTCAACCAGGAACGCCATCTAAGAACAAGTGCGACGATTCGTCAACGCGAGCCGCGGTAACCGACCACGACCAAGGTGTGCCAATCGCAACGCTGCACCAGACGCCCACTGCGTCCCCAACGATTCCGGGCCTGGTACTCCCTCCAGGTACTGAAAACTTAAGTTCCCCGCATCCCGTGGCCATTTCTGAGGAATCGCAGGCCAAGCCGTCGTCTGACGAAGCGCCTCGTGAGGACGGCGTCTCGGATGGGAATATTGCATCTGAGGCTCCTCGCGTTGCTGCTCTGTCGACAACAAGTTCAGGTGTCATCGAGGAGTCTACATCTCAAGACGACGACGCCTGCATTAACGAGGACTCCAACAGCACCGCGAGTGAGGCGCCCCTACAAATTGACGAAGACACCAGCCCCAGTGACTTAAGCCAGGACAGTGGAGACGTCTTTGTACCATCCTCGCTCAAAAACCCGGACACGAAACGCCACCGGATAACTACTCGTGACTTGGAAGCCCCCACCAGAGACAGAAGTCCCCTGCGGACTTCGACGCGATCCCGGAGGCCCCGAGCTTCCGGTGGATCGCCTGGCCGGAAAAAAATGACTCAGCCACTTGCGGGGCATTGGCTCCCGCACCTGATAAAGGTACCCCTGCATTTGCGTGATTCTATACTATGTTTTCATTTTCCCCATGGCTCTTACTCTAAAAATTACTACTTTTAACGTTCAAGGTTTCCGAAATCCACAAAAACAGGCTGAGGTATTGGCTTTTGCACGTTCAGTGCACTGTGATTTGCTGTTCCTGCAAGAAACAAATTTTTTCAAACTTTCTGATGTACTCGCTTTCAAGCGCGCGTTCAATTTTGATTGTTTCTTTTCGTACGCCAGCACGCATTCGACTGGCGTCGGAGTCGTTATTTTTAACCGAGGTCTTTTACGTGACCATCATTTTTCCTTCGATGCCTTCGGACGCGTGCTGGCGTTCGACTGCACCTTTTTTTCGTTAAGAATAAGATTTGTTGCCGTGTATGCCCCAGCGGTACGCGAGAACTCAAACGCGTTCTTCCAATCTCTTGATGCGTTTCTTTTAAATTCCCGACATGTGGTACTTTTAGGGGATTTCAATTGTGTCTTAGACTCACACGCAGACGTTCGAGGTCCGGGTCGCGGCCGGTCAAACTGGAATGCCAGAGAACTCGAACGTCTAGTGCAGCAATTGGCATTGAGTGACATTCATCAAATTGTGCATGGCAGTAATTATGCCTATACTTGGCGTCGAGCAGCGTCGAGCAGCCAAATTGATCGCGTGTATGCATCCCCCAATCTCATTACCTACGTTCACGACACCGGGGTAATGTCATTGCCACCGACACCGGTGTACATTAGCGACCATCGGCCGGTCATGTTATCTCTCCGCCTGCCAGCGGGGACGCCGACGGTTCACAGACCATGGCGTCTCGATTGCCGCGTCCTCCAGGACTCTCAGGCTACGGAGAAATTATCCCGAGCGTTACGCGCATCGCTTATTGGGGCCGATGTAGCTGATTGGGATCGCCTCAAAGAACAGTGGCGGCATCATTGCAGTGCGTCGGGCAGAGAACTTTGCACCCGTATGTCGAAAGATGCGTCATTGTTAATCCAGAAGATACGCATTGCCAATTGAGATCCCAGTCCTTCCACTGTAATGCGGGCATGGCAACAGGAGCTCGTTGAACGGTACCAGCGTATTATGCGCGCCTCTTCACTCCTGGCTGCAGCTTGGCGCTGTAGACGTGCACCCTGTGCGCACCCTGAGGTGCTAAGGTATGCACGCAGAGCTCTGCTTCGTCCACCAGGCTCACTTGCCCACTCGCTGAACTCTATCACCCCAGCTGCTGCGGGTACGCGCGACTTTCAGGAATTCACTCAACACTTTGAGTCAGTAGCTAAATCTGGTGCTAATGTCTGTTACCCAGGATCCGTTTCTTCGCATCCTCTGCTAACAGATTTACCTCATGATTCCAACATGTCAAATGACGTCCTCCTATCACCGCCATCCGATGACGAAATCAAAGGTGCATTAGACGCAATGAAAAAGGGATCGGCCCCAAGGCCTGACGGACTACCTGCAGAGTTTTATGTACAGTTCTGGCCTATCATTGGTCCAACTATGTCACGCATCATTCGCAAGTGTTTCCAAGATATTACACTTCCAACTTCTTTCCACAAAGGCCGTATAACACTAGTTCCCAAGAAAGACCCAATGTCTACGCGACTAGAAGATTGGCGCCCTATTACCCTGCTCAATGTAGATTACAAGCTCTTGGCTAACATTTTCGTGCGCCGAATCAGTCCATTTCTTGCAACATTAATCGCTCCCCACCAGGTCTGTTCTGTTCCGGGCCGAGAAATACACGCCCATACGTGGTTAACGCGTGACATCATTCAATACACCATTAGCCGATGTGCGCAAGGACTGTTGGTTTCATTAGATCAAGAGAAAGCTTTTGATTTCATAGAACATAGCTACATACTAAATGTTTTACATGCATACGGATTCCCGGATAAGTTCATTGACCTTATCAACGCGATGTACACTAATTTAGAAAGTACCCTTTACTTAGATTCCCGTGAGAGTCACGCATTTAGAGTCACGCGTCTGGTCCGTCAAGGGTGTCCCCTCTTCCCAGTGTTATTTATCCTTGCATTAGAGCCCCTCTTAAGGACCGTTGAACATCATCCGCAGATTCGTGGCTTACCTCTACCCGGTAACACTCAAGTAAAAGTCGCTGCATATGCAGATGATATCACTCTATATGTACATAATGAACAGTCGCTGCAGCATGCTCTTGATACATTCCATGATTTCGGTATTATCTCCGGTGCAAGGTTAAACTTTTCTAAAAGCCAGTATTTTTTCATTGGCAACCCCAGCGGTCGCATCAACATCACATCGCGTTTACAGTGGTCTCCTGAGATTTCAATACTCGGAGTTACTTTCACTGTATTTGGTATACAGGATAGCATCTGGTCATCCGTTGTACAAACTCTTCTAAATGATATCAAAGCAGCCAGGCACTTCGAATTCCCCCTCTTGGAACGCCGATACTTAACTCAAACGGTGTACCTAGGAAAATTTTGGTACCTTTGCCATTCTGTTAAACCACCGCTCTTCGTCTGCAGGAAAGTGCAAAGCTGCATCAGTTCATTTTTTTGGTCTGGTGGCACAGAATTGTTATCGCGTCCAGCGTTAGCTCAACCGCGAGATCAAGGCGGTTTTGCATTCCCCGACGTTTCCGTCGCGGCTTCTACATTGTGTCTCCGCACTCTATTGCGAATACTAAGCAATGATGACATACCCGCTCAGACACTGGCTCGCTACCATCTGGGGCCATCACTACGTGTCTTCTTGCCGGATAGCCAAACAAACAAAGGTCCCCAATCAACTGAATTACCATCTTTGTATCGAGCCCTTCTGGCATTTCACCGACGTTTGGAAGCTACGTGCCCAGAGATAGAGGTGGCCGATTCTAAAGTGGTGGACACAATAGCCGCCCTTCTACGGCCCCTGGTGCCCCAGCATCGTCAATCTGTATTGAACCGCGCTTGGAAACCAATAACTGCCGCAGTGTTGCCAGGGCATCTCAGAGACTTTGTCTGGAGGCTGGGCTGGGGCTTGCTCCCCGCGCGAGATCGGTTGCAGCGATGGCAGGTGGTTCGCACTTCCACTTGCCCCAACTACGTCATGGTAGAGACCAATCGACATGCGACGTTTGAATGTGTGGTTTCCCGCCTTTTTTGGCGTGCGGTTAATGCTGGTTTTCGGGGACAGGGTGTGCGAACTTTCGTGTCCAACGGCCGATTTCCGCGTAGCCGCTTCTCCGCTCTCTTAATAGTTGCGGGGCTTTTCAGCCTTTAGAGAAACCGATGTGAGGCCGTAGCTGCCAATTGCCGCCGGCGTGCTTTGTGGCCGATACTGGGGAGAATGAGACGAGAGATCCTCGCGTTCCTCTCCGAAGAGCTTTTCTTCCTCGGGGAGCAAGAGTTTCTGCGGCATTGGTCGTGCCCTTTCGTCAAGGTGGAACACGAAAGGATACAGCTAATTTTTCGACCAACTTGGTGCTAAGCAGCGCCCGTTGAGTTGTTGTATATGATTTCACTTGTTACAAATTGTGTTTGATTTGGATCTATTGTATCGTTATACCCTTGTATCGTGATATCACATTGAATTTTTGTGTACATGTATGCCAACATAATCATGTATATTAGAGCAAATGTCTTCACTGTGACGTAGTGATGTTAGTCGTGAAATATAGATGTGCAGAAGTGTATGTGCCTTGTTGCTGGAATGGTATGAAGCCTTTGTGTTCTGTACATGCTGTAAATAAACTTTTTCTAAACTACCCACTTTTTCTAACTCCCTCCCTCACCCCCGTGGCAGCGGAAAGAACGAGAGCGGGTTGATTGGCGGACCTTGGGAGAGGCCTTTCCCTGCAGTGGGCGTAGTCAGGGTGATGCTGAAATGGTAGAGACCCGTGTTTGTGAGATGTCAGTGCACGATAAAGAACACCATATGGTCAAAATTACTTGGGCCCTTCACTAGGGCATCTCTCATAATCATATGATGGCTTTGAGACGTAAAACCTCAGGTATTATTTTTATTATTACGTAGTAGATGCCATAGTTTAGAGCATGACTGCAGGGTGCTTTTTTTTAGCTACCAATAAATTCTTCATAGGTTGCTGCGTCTGAAGCCCGCCTACATGTGTGGGGCATATTTATCTGGAGGCTTGTGTTTTTGAACTCTGCCTTTTGTTTCTCGTCTATCTCTCTTTTCGGAGGGGAGTGGTTTAAGCTTTTCGTTCGTCTGTAGATTGTGCGACCGAAATTATCATCACCATAAACGACCTCTACCTTATAAGGCATCTCGCGTCACCCAGCAACGCGATGGTGGAAATAAGGTAGGTGGCAATCAGAAGGCAATCGGAGAAGAGGAGGAAAAATGAACAAAACTAAAGAAATTTCTTGGCGAGGCAGGATCCCGTGGACCCACGGTTCGTAGGCGAGTGTCGCGAAAGTAAACGCCTATCCAGGCACGCTAGCAGCAGAAAGACTTATTTGGACATATGGTTGGCACCTGCCGGTTCGGGGGATGGTGAAGTGTAGCATAATCATGTATAGTATAGCGTAGCTCCGGGATTGGTAAGGGAAGTGAAAGTGAAGAGGAGAGAAAGGAAGAGGTTAAAACAGCTCGGCTGTTTACTCAGTCTTCTCGCCGCTAGCGCATAACTGCTCCAACTTTTTTTCTTTTGTTTTAATTTGAAGAAAGTCTGTTTGTTCAAAGCTGGTGTTGCTAGTTTATCTTTCTATTTTCGCGAAGTTATTCATTTTCTACCTCGTATCCTTCTTGATTCACCTTTTTTTCTCTTTAATCAGTTTTAAAGAAATAAATATCTATCGAAAGCGCCATTTCTTTAACGGAAATCAAATAATACATGCGGTCATGAAGTTGAACCGACTATGGCTGCCCCGCCGCGGTGGTCTAGTGGCTAAGGTACTCGGCTGCTGACCCGCAGGTCGCGGGTTCGATTCCCGGCTGCGGCGGCTGCATTTCCGATGGAGGCGGAAATGTTGTAGGCCCGTGTACTCAGATTTGGGTGCACGTTAAAGAACCCCAGGTGGTCAAAATTTCCGAAGCCCTCCACTACGGCGTCTCTCATAATCAATTGGTGGTTTTGGGACGTTAAACCCCACATATCAATCAATCAACCGACTATGGCTTGAGAGGTGAGACGTCACGTTTTTAAGGCAGTATTCTAAATGAATCCCTATCGTACATATTGAGGGCTCAACTTATGCACCTGACTAGGGACACAGTAGCAGGGCTTTTCTTAGTGTACCCACCCTTATTGAAAGAAACATACGCAGAGCGTGTTTCTATAAATCACAGATGGTGCCACACTGACACGTTCTCGCTGGATGGGCACACATGATGTCAATATAAAGATTTCTCGGCTAGCCATTCTGTTTGACTTTGTAAGATCGGGTTCTGCATACCGTGCCAACATGCTATAGAATGAAGCATAAGTCGTAACGCAACATTGTTGTTCACATGCTCACGCACGCATTCAGCTGCACCTCCAGGCCTTTTGCCATTCATTGTCACATTCATGGGTCCTCTTTGCGAGGCTACGTAGAGCAATGAAGACGACACTGACTCGAATGACACGAAACGCGAAAACTTGCGTGCCTTTAGCACAAAAAATGCTAAGTAAAGGTTGTTTTGCAGACCTAAAATAAACCTTTAATCAACATCGAAGTAATTTTTTTTATTTTCATTGTCCGTGTAATGACCAGACAAGCGTTCCTTGAGGAAATGCTTTGTGTTTTTTCTTTGCCATCGCATTTTCCTCTTAGTGTTGGCTTGTGGGTTTGTTAAGAGGTAATTAGAAAAAAAAGAGGGCGAACTATGTGTGCATAGATAGAGACAGGTATGACAAGAGAGAAACTCATATATAAAAGGCAAGCATTAACCGGCCTAGCAATGTCGAACGTCAATCACGTCACATCTACGGAATGTAAACCCGGCCCGTCACTTACATCGTGTGTATCCGTTGTGTACCGATAACAGCGTAATCAGCATGAATAATTATATCCCAGCCAGCCACGCGAGTGATTCAGAAGTACGCCACGCTGTGGCAGCTGTATCATGAGCATGCTATACATATAGGAATCAAGTCGGGACTGTAATGATATTTCACAATCTCCACCGGCTACGTCGCCCTCCGCTCCCGATACAGCGACAGATGCGACGACTGTGGCAGCGAGGAATGATTCCATTTCAGTGCTTGTATACGTTGCGTCGACACGCTGCGTAGAGCTTGTCTGCCGCAAGGGACGAAATCTCAAGTGCGTGACGCAACTTCCCTTTTTGTATGCATAGGTGTTCTTGTAGCTTCGATCGCCAATGGTAGCCGATGCATGCACGGGACGGAGCACAACACAATTCGCGTTGGAACAAAAATAGTACGTTGGTCTCCGTTGCTCAATAAAGTCGTCGGCGAAACGAATTAGACGCTTGCTCCGGCGATTGGTATCCATCGTTCGGAAGGGCGGATGAATGGCCTAAGTGTTGTAAGAGGGCTGTTTTCGCGTTGTTTTCTATGACGACGAATCAAGATACTTATATATAGACTGAATGGGCTGTGAAAGAGAGATAGACAGAGAGCTTAACTTAGTAACGTGTTGTGTCACGTTCGGCACACGTGACTGCGTATACATAGAATGATATTGGTGGTTCATTGGGGTTGCTCAATACCATGACAGGGTTATAATAAGAGGCGGCTGATCTCGCTGCATGGCTGCATGTGGTCTCATTTTTTTCAGTTAGAACACAATGTTTAAAAATCTATAACGCGCGTTAGCTAACTAGCGCATAAATTTGCATTGCCAGGACAACAGAAGAAAACAAATAGATGCACCCCAGACGCCGCGACGCCTGTGGTGTCTTGACTTCTTCCTTCTTTTGTCCGTGTTTTCACGCCCTGTCTCTAAGAATGACTGCAAAAAGGTGAATTGAAGGGCCAGTTGGTACACGACAGCGCAGGAAGGGGCCGCGTCAAGTACACACAACACGAGCGTGGACGAACAACTATCGCAGGATTATTGTTGTTCGTCAGCGCTCATGTTGTGCGTTACCTCAACTCGTCCCGTTCCTACGTGGTTTCCACAGAGTTTCAGAATGAGTACTTAATCAGTAGTCCAGTTCTCTGCTATTCTAAACTAGTGATGATCTTACTAATGGGATAGTACTGTGATAATATAGCAGCCAGGCGGGCAAGAAATTTATTAAAAAGTCCTCAGGATTTCAAACTAGACTAATATTCATATTTCACTCAGTAGGTGCGTGTCGCTAATGCCGTGCAGTCGCATCATCTAATATTCTTCTTGTTCTTACGTCAACCTCCACTTAACGTCTTGTTCAAGCTCGCGCTGGACGGAAAGTGGCTGAGATAAGCTTACGAGCGACCCCTGTCTGCCTCCTCGTGTCGCGGGTATTCAGTCGAGAGCGCGCCTATACGCTCCATAATATGCTGCGCCGCGTTCCTCGTTCTCTATGGCGCCATGATGAGTCGCACTTCCTGAGCTTCCGTGCCGGCCTCCGGTGTTGTCGTGAGCCCAACGCGCCACTTCCGCGCGGGTGTCTACACAGGAACCGCTGGACTCGGCTCGGTGGTGCGGCTGCACGCTCCAGTTAGATCCATTTGGTGGAACTGATGACGACGTACTCCAGTTTGGCATATTCATATCCGGAGTTCACGCGGGGATTCACGAACACTTGTGATACAATAAGGCAGAAGCAGATGAGTTCTGTGAAGATCTGTGCAATGGCTGACTGACTTGCGAATAAATCATTAGTAAGCATCCAGCGGATATACGAAGAAAAGGATTGATCGATGGTTTAGCTGAACAGTGATGACAAATGGGATTGACTGGTAAAAATTAAAAAAAAAAGACAGGTGGATGGTTTATGGGATGGCTTAAATAAGGTGGCTGCTCATATAATGTGGCCATTACTTTAAAATCAGCACAGTCTTCATGACGACGAGGACGGTTGTGACTCTTGTAGGGCGCTGGAGATAAGAAACTCATGGCATATTCTAGAAGCTGGAACAAAAGATTGACGTCCAAACGACAAGAGCAACGGCGGAGTCACTTATGTTTCAACCTTGACTTCAATGTAGCTATGTGAAGGTGTTTTTGAGGTCTTGATATTGCCTTTTATCCTGCCTTCCATCAAGAGAAGGCATATGCTCGGTTACGGGTTCCGCTGCTTTCTTTTCCCATGAGGATGTCACGAGTGGGAAAGTGGTATTCCGAATACTTGAAATGAACGCGCAGTATGCTCTGTAACGACGTTGTTGACTGTTATATACCTGGGATTCACGAGTTTAAGCAGTGATTCATTGTGCGCTTCGTTGAAGAAGATATAGGGTGAAGTGGTGGGGAGGAAGTTTCTATGCGAATTCGCCTCGTCATGGAAATATAACTTGATTACTCTGTACGTGAAACTGACTAGATCAGGGGTGTCGATCTCGGACCGTATTCGCGATTCGTCACTTTATCGGATAATAAATTCCGCGCACGTCTATTGGCTGATCCGACGCGAGCAAAAGTTCCGAAAGAAATATTGAGGCGGACGATGTGGGCCTTGTTCTGCTACGTTGGTGGGTGTTAACAGCGAACGATTTGGAAGTATACGATGGACAGCATGAATAGCAGAAGGGTTTCCTCATCCATTCTCGAAGTGTTCACTCAACAGCCGCTCGTCACCATATTGCGTTTGGTCTTTCCTCACGCTAACGTGACAGTGTTGCTGGTGGTGGATGCTGCTAGCCATTCAAGTTCGAGACAACGAGACTCTGGGAGGCAGATTAAAGGAGAGGAAGTGAGCCCGTGCCTTGGGAATGATATGGCAGTCGGAATATGCTCGTTCAGTGTTTTACAAGAATGTGGGTCGCCTGCAGATGGCGGATGAGTGCGCGCCGTGATGCGTTTGGGCGTGGGCGTGCAATCGTTGTCAGTAGTCCACGGTAGTATACATTGCAGTGTGACACACAGTCGGGCACACCTCTTCAGGTAGCTTCATCGCGTGCAACGTTCCTTGGCTGGCATCTAGAGGATGTTTCTGTAAGTCATAAACATGGCGTGGGCCATTCTTTGTGCTTGAAATTGCATACCAGCCCTTTGTTATGGGAGTATACGCAACGATGCACTGCGAGAATATTTTTTCGGGCTTTATCGGTAAATCGATCGTTGAATGGTGTTAAGTGTTAAATGAAATGATTGTTAAATCAAAGCGTACATGGTGAATGAACCATGCCACCCCTCGCACTCCCACAAAAAACTACGTGGACAAAAGCCACATAAGCAAGCTTAACAGCGCTGCTTGTGGGTCGTAATGCATAGGAGGCCGGGTATTACTGTGCCTGACTCTACATATGTACGGGGATCTATTACTCCGACCAGTCAAATGATAGCGTGGCTGTGTAGTGTATACAAAAGAGAAAGATTGATTACGAGCTCCTTTGGCTTGTGATCACTAATTACGCAAGTTAGAGTTGTGTGCTGAATGCTATCCTCATCATGCACCGAGATCTCATGGGTAAAGCATTTCCGGCGTCCGCATCAACATGTCATCTCTGCATTGTGGATAAGGTCGAGCCGCTGGGATGGTAATGAGATAATATTTTGCAATGCGGTACTGTGCGATGTTATTCCATGATTATTTCATCGCATTTATTGCTTGACCTTGCCGGCCTGTTTATAACCTGAATGGTCTGACACTTGGAATTTCGTGTATGCTACGGTGCCATCACGATAATTGCACCACTTTTCTTTGTCTTTTCTGGGTCCCGTATACTACAATATTCTTACGCTACAGTTCTGCCCTAGAGAAAAAAAAAATGCAACCAATTCTGATGGTCTATGAACCATCAGTATTGGCTGGATTGGATTTGCGAAAGGGGGATAGGCTGATAAAGGAACAAATAGAGGCTAAAGGCAAGACGCATTGTCGTTTAACATAAGATAAAGCTGCTTACGACTTACGCTTTAATGAGGGAATAGGTCATCGTGTGTTGATTCTTACCTTGCAGTTCTTTTGCACTTATTTAGCATGGAGTGCTTTTCTAATGTCTGCCTATGTAATATTTTGGCCCTCCGGCATGCTACACTGCACACTCCAGCGTTAGGCTTTGTATAATGATTGATATGTGGGGTTTAACGTCCCAAAACCACCATATGATTATGAGAGACGCCGTAGTGGAGGACTCCGGAAATTTTGACCACCTGGGTTTCTTTAACGTGCACCCAAATCTGAGCACACGGGCTTACAACATTTCCGCCTCCATCGGAAATGCAGCCGCCGCAGCCGGGATTCGAACCCGTGACCTGCGGGTCAGTGGCCGAGTACCTTAGCCACTAGACCAACGCGGCGGGGCGGCTTTGTATACCTTATCGGTACTACGGTTCATAGCAAACTGACACATGTGGGTACGCACGTTTTCGACTGTCGCATGCACACCCAGCTAGTGGTTTCTACTCGCGACAATAGATAAGCTGTCATAGCTTTGCAGTTCAGATTATATAGCGTCGGAAGCGTACTACATGCGGCCACGGTATGTAGCTCGAAGGCGCCATAAATGTGGCGAACCGAGCGCATGGAAGCGTGCGCTCGGTGCCCCGCAAATCGTGGCGCGAAAGTGCGGACGTAAAACTGGCGCGAAAGAGAAGCGTAGCGAACGCGAGCGAGCGCGTCGTTTTCTCTCTTTCACTGATAGCGCCACGCGGTTAAAGCCGCGCACCGACGTTGCGGACTTGTCGCTCGCACTCGTCGTCGTGACACACGCATCGCGCCGAGCGTTTTCCCACCGTCAGCGTCCTTCCACCACGCAGCCGGTGCGTGCGCCCAACGTGTGGGTCGCTCGCTTCGCTGCAGTGAAAGCCCGCGTGTCGGCGCAATATAGGCTACGCGCGCTCGATTCTCGCCTCGTGCTCTCTTCACCAAAGCTCATCGTCACTTTCGGAGCGTTGTCGCCTGACAGACTCATTGGCGGTGGACAGCGCACGGTGGACCTCCAGTCTGCGTTTGGTGCCGGTGGACGGTCCAGTGCGTCATTTTAGTTTTATGCTACACGCCGTGCTCCCATAAGGGCTGCAGAAATTGAGTCGATTGTTCTCTACTGCGATTGCGATCATCTTGGTTCACCGTCGCCTGCTGTTGATGGAAAGGTGAAGCACCGCGCGGAAGCGACAGCAGGTGACTCGAACGCGATTGAAGGTGAGTTTTAGCGTGACCATCACTGATACTGTTGTCCGTGTCCATCACATCTTGACAGTAGCCCGATGTTAAAACCACATTCTAGGGGTTTACGCAAAAACTTGATAACAGCGCACGCAATGGTGGGGCAATTCGAATTAAGTTTTATTACGTGAAATTCTTTACCGTGCACCTAAGTCTTAAAATACGTGTGTATTTTTTTTACAGCTATCTTTATCGATGTGCCGTTGCTGTGGCTTGGAATCGATACTGCGCTCTGGTGCTTAGCAGTGCAGCACCTAAACTGCTAAGTCATGCTCTACGGAGGAACGTTTCAGCTTTAATTTCGAAGTCGTCAGTAGTCTGATAGATAGTGTGAATTTAGGATGACTATAAATGCGTTTTTTGGGTTATTTGGTGTATGCTTGGTGCGCTGACATCATTTCAAATTTCGTATGGGTGTGTACGTGTGGGTACGCCTGTTGTGAATACAGATCTGCGTAGTTTTTTATATTCTCTCAATTATTCGTTCTCTATGAAAGCGTGTTGAGTAACTGGTGCGTTAAAATATGACGCGTATCATGTCCAAATGCATCCTAATACAAAAGAACTTTTCCATTCCGGTTTTTGCGGCTAGTACTAAGCATGCGATTAACATGCATTGTGAAAAACAGAATGTCACATTTTCTGATGCTGTGATTATGGTCACCCGCTGAAACTTCTTTCTTTCTTTCTTTCTTTCTTTCTTTCTTTCTTTCTTTCTTTCTTTCTTTCTTTCTTTCTTTCTTTCTTTCTTTCTTTCTTTCTTTCTTTCTTTCTTTCTTTCTTTCTTTCTTTCTTTCTTTCTTTCTTTCTTTCTTTCCCACGACGAATCGCTTCGCGTTGGTGGAGTTTTGCGGCTATACGTCTAGCCAGATAATGAAGGAAGAGTTGTTTAAATAGACAAATGAGTGCTCTCGAGCTTAAAGGAACGTATGTAAGTTTTAGCTTTCGCACTGACACATCACCGTAAGGAGAGAAAGCAAACGTGCGAACTGTGAATGAAAGGGAGTATGAATAGGAGTGTCACACGTCCCCTTTGCGTTCATCGCCTTCACGCATCCTTTGCTCCTCGCTCAAGAGACCACAGCCTCTTTCAGGCAACTTGATTTGTTGGCTCTGCGGGGAGACTTGAACCACGTATTTTGGTCCCTTTGAAGGGCTTCCTGATGGGGTCATTTACTCAAAGACTTTCAACCCTGTTCCGTTCTTTCATACATCCGTTGATGTATTACCAAGGTGTGGGTGGACTGAACACAGGATAATTCATTACTATGCATACCAAGCGCCTTATTTTTCTTGCCAGGTGCAATAAGGGAGGAGCCAATTATTGTTAAGCGTAGCTTCGTACACGATAGAAATTTGGTGCCGGCGAGCGTACAGATATTCGGCCTTCTAAAGTGCGTCGGTCACATGCGTATTCACATGTTCTGTTTACAAGCAAATTAATGATCACTCGAACGTGAGATTGTGGGGCATCAGTCGGTTTTAATGTGTACAATCTGACCTTTTATCACGGTGACTTTTCATTTTACGTTGTTTCTGGTCAATGTTGCGTGGTTTTGGACAAATGACCACCGTTGTTGTCTAATAAGAAAGAGAGAAAGAAAGAAAGAAAGAAAGAAAGAAAGAAAGAAAGAAATAAAGAAAGGAAACTTCAAGCAAGGACTACTGAAGTTTTGTTTATCCTGATTACCTGGATGCTTGAGCTATTTGGTGATTTGGAATCAACATATTTGCACAGCGCAAGGTAGTTTTCTTGCGCTGTAACTTGTTTCATGTAACTCGTTCAGTTGTGTTTCATGTCCAATGAAACAATTGAAGTCCTTCACGCGAAAAACCCATCGCCGCTTTGAAATATGAAAAACACGGCCTTGTGAAGTAATTGCGAAGTAATAAAAATCAACGAATTGTAATGATGAATTTGTAACCGAAATGAGGGAGGGGGGGTTGACTGCGGGATTCTTCTGATATGTTTGTAATCAATGAGCGTCGTTATATGAACCATCTACGAAGTGAGGATGTGCGGGCAGAGCTGACGAGTGCAGCACGGATGGCGCACCTATGTTAACGAACGTGCACGAAACGCAATTTTGTAGTCGTTGTCTAGATCAGCGACGTCCTTTGCGTGTAGCGCTCGTTGGTGCATCAGTTTCGGTTTCGCCCTTGAATTAAGTTGAATTTTAGTGCGCCACAGTAATTACTAGAAGACTATTTTTTATGTCTCAAAACTGCGATGGGTTCTTTGCACAAGAGCTTCCTTCCTCCCTTTTGGCGAATCTGCCGAAATTCACAAATTACAAAGTTAATCAATTTGTGGGATGTCATGTCGATTGAAGAATGGATCCCAACATTAAAACACTAGTGTTTACACGATGGCCGCTGTGGTAGCTCAGTGGTTATAGCATCGAACGCGTTATTCGAAGTGTTTATACGACATATATCAAGAGCATTGGATCGAGCATACTGACCTCTTGCTGACGTCATGCTCCTGTGACATAACGGAGCAAATAATAATCTTGCGAGCTTGCAGTCTGCTTTTCTAGCCGCCGCTGGTGACGTAAGCGGCGTGTGATGCTGCGGTGGCACTGCTGCTTATCGGAATGTAGCGAAGCGTGCAGCCATGGTTGAGTGGCTAGAATAGCCACCCCAGCCATGGTGCGGTCACGTCACTATGAGCTACAATGATAGCAAGGTACAGGCCGCTTGGAATATCGTGCAGGTTGTGTCGCCACAAGTTAAACTTTGATAATTGCTGTTTCAAATGATGTGTTTAGTCATTGAGGTTGCAAATGCAGCTACAGAAGAAGTAACTGTGAGGGCATCAAACTAATATCGCATTTCCCGTATAATTGAGAATTTTGAACAGGTTTCGAAATGCTATATAGTTCGGAAGGAATCAGAAGTATTGTTAGAAAGGAACTTGATATCTTCAGCCAAAATGCCAATATCGAGGGCCCCACCGTGGTAGTCTAGTGGCTAAGGTACTCTGCTGCTGACCCGCAGGTCGCGGGTTCGTATCCCGGCTGCGGCGGCTGCATTTCCGATGGAGGCGGAAATGTTGTAGGCCCATGTGCTCAGATTTGGGTGCACGTTAAAGAACCCAAAATGGTCGAAATTTCCGGAGCCCTCCACTACGGCGTCCCTCATAATCATATGAGGGACTTGGAAAGTCAAACCCCACATATCGATCCATCAATCAATATCGAGGGCGATGGTGAAACTGAGTTACTGAGTAACTTGTGTAAGTGATCTATTGGTTAGTTTCGCCTCGTCACAGTATTAGGGGTTAAGCAAGAGTAGACACTCCACCCGCAGCAGTGGTCTCTTTGTTTTGTTGTTCGACTGCTGACACCAATTTCGCGAGATCAAAACCCAGCCGCGGCGGCCGCATTTCTGCGGTTCAGAATGCTAGAGACCTCCGGGCTTAGATTGAGCCGCATGTTAAAGAAAACTATAGGTGGTAGTGACTTCCGTATCCCTTATCTACGGCATCTCTCATGGTGATACCAGGGTTTTAGCGCGTAAAACGAGTGCAAAAATTATTAGTACACACTTCCTTTAAGCTCCTTATAGCGGCACCCGTTCATCCCTCGTAGCCATTGTAGTGTGTAACAAGTATACCGTTTTGACCTCCAAGGTGGTGCCGGTGAGAGATTAGCTCTGTGCGTTGTTGAACAATAAAGGATAGTGCTCAACGTACATGCCAATGGCTGCTAAGGGGGAATGAGAAACAGGGGCATTCAGCTTTTAGTTAACGCGCACGCTGCGATCCTCGTTAGCAGCCATCGGCATGTACATTGAGCACTATCTGACAAGAAAGGGTTGCTACGTTATACTCGCTGGGTGTAACCTCCTTAGTTTTAGAAAGGTTTAGCGAGCGTTGAGCCGCAGTGCCATGAATACAATGAACTAGTATGTATCATGAATGAACTCGAGGTGGTTAAAATGAGAAGTAGACCCGAAGCGCAAGCCTTAAGAAAGTGTGCGTGTGCCACCTTTTATTTATTCCTTGGAATGCCCGCAAGATGGCGGTGCTTCTATATGGGGAATATATTTATTTATTTTAAATAATAAATATATGATGAAAAGATGCGAGATGGTGGTACTTGGAATGTTGAATAGATGGACGAACGGACACACAGACAGATGCATGGATGGATGCATGAACGGACGCAGGGGTGGATGCATGGACGAACGCAGGGACGGACGCACGAACAGACGCACGCACGGACGGGTGGATGGACGCATGGACGGTCACACAGACGGACGGAAGCAAGAATGAATGGACGGATGAATGCTTCGCCCCACTCTCCATCATTCACTCTGTGGATATGCTGCCATTTTTTTCTTCCTACTTTTGCTTAGCTCTAATTCAGGTCTTCCACTGTACGTGAATACTAGCAACAATGAATGCAGCGCGTGAAGCCCCGCCGCGGTGGTCTAGTGGCTAAGGTACTCGGCTGCTGACCCGCAGGGCGCGGGTTCGAATCCCGGCTGCGGCGGCTGCATTTCCGATGGAGGCGGAAATGTTGTAGGCCCGTGTGCTCAGATTTGGGTGCACGTTAAAGAACCCCAGGTGGTCTAAATTTCCGGAGCCCTCCACTACGGCGTCTCTCATAATCATATAGTGGTTTTGGGACGTTAAACCCCACATATCAATCAAATGCAGCGCGTGATATGGCTGGTTTTGTAAACTACCGGTGAAAACATTTGCCCTTGGAGGACAGCCAATTGTGTAGGTTTACTGCTAAGCCATCGCTCTTTATTATTTGCCAGCGATCGCTACACGACTGCGCAACGCGTGAAGAGGCTTTTTCCTAGTGGCATAATCTTTACTGCTCTGGAACTAAAGTGGTGCATGAAGTTGTAAACAGCATATATTATACCCCCTGAAAAGGACGCAAACCAGCTGAAAGGAAGATAAGACACGCGTTCTGCGAAAAGTAAGGTTAACTGCATTTCTGGAAAAGTGAGTTAAGGCCCGATAAAAAGGATGAATAGGGTAGACGGACAAATCATCATCATCATCATCATCATCAACAACAACGACAACAACAACAACAACAACAACAACAACAACAAAACGGACAGACGGACAAGAAGTTCAAATGAGTTGTAAATGACATCGTTCATAGGACTTATAAATGATTTATAAAAAGACGCATACATTGAAACGAATACAGACAGATGTAAAACCAGTTGTGTCTGGCCTAAATGACTTCTGTTTTTTGGTTATTATGTGTCATTGGCGTTTAAGGTATGCACTAACATTTCTTTCAGTCATCTAAAGAAGACAAAGGACATAGAATTACAGCTACTAGCCAATTTCATAAGGGTCAACCAACCTACCATTTTTTGGGGTCGGGTACGTCAGGTTCACGACCATGTGTACCACGAAAAGAAATGGGGAGTGAAAGCAGCGCGGCATAGTTAAAAAAAAATGGCAGCATATCCACGGGGTGAATGATAGAGAGTGGGGCGAAGCATCCATCCGTCCATTCTTTCTTGCTTCCGTCCGTCCATGCGTCCGTCTGTGTGACCGTGCGTGCGTCCATTCGCCCGTCCGTGCATGCGTCTGTCCGTGCGTCCGCACGTCCATCTGTGCGTCAGTCCCTGCGTTCGTCCATGCATCCGCCCCTGCGTCCGTCCATGCGTCCATCCGTCGGTGCAGCCATCTGTGAGTCCGTCCATGCATCTCT
Organism: Rhipicephalus microplus; assembly: GCF_013339725.1. Lineage (NCBI taxonomy): Eukaryota > Metazoa > Arthropoda > Arachnida > Ixodida > Ixodidae > Rhipicephalus > Rhipicephalus microplus. The sequence goes on from NC_051169.1 coordinate 67,023,010, forward strand.
CTGTGTGTCCGTTCGTCCATCTAGCCAACACTCCAAGTACCACCATCTCGCATATTTTCATCATATATTCCGCATATAGAAGCACCGCCATCCAGGGGACATTCCAAGGACTAAACGAGAGGTGGCACACGCACACTTTCGTACGACTTGCGCTTCGGGTCTACTTCCCACCTTTAACCACGTCGAGTTCATGGTATATATTAGTTCACTGTATTCATGGCACTGCGACCCAACGTTCGCTAAACCTTTCTAAAATCAAGGAGGTTACACCCAGCGAGTATAACGTAGCAACCTTTTTCTGACAGATAGTGCTCAATGTACATGCCAATGGCTGCTAATGGGGAATGATAGACAGGAGAATTCGGCTTTTAGTTAACGCGCACGCTGCCAAATTTTTATTGTTCAACAACACACAGGAGAAATCTCTCACTGGCACCATCTTGCAGGTCAAAGCGTAAGACTTGTTATGTAATACGACGAAGGACGAACGGGTGCCGCTGTAAGGAGCTTCGCTCCTAAAACGATGCGCATGGCATGGCGTGCGTTGCGCGTGTTGTGCCTTGCGATGACCATGCCAAAGTAAGGACACTGCATGGGTTTCTGTAGATAAGCGCAGTAAAATGGAACTTTGGAATGCGATACGTGAGTATTTTGTGATATGTCTGTTTCGCCGAAGTAATCGTACCACAATGGTATCACAACGATACCAAAATGACATTCTGGTTTACACTGGATGTTTGAGGCAAGCGACATGCAGTTACAGTACAGTAGAACAGCAATGGACGGGTATTTTTGTTACATGGCAGCTGACAGCTAATCTCGCGCACGCATGCACGCGCAACTCCGCACGTTTCGTCAGATAGGTGGGAGAAACAGTAAAACAGAGATGTTTAGCTGGCTGTTTAGTTGGTTAAAGGTTGAAGTACATGCCTGATTCACTTCTCAACAAAATGAAGCTGAAAACATACCACTTATAAATGCTTAGAATCAGCGCATTCTTGGAAGATAAAGTTAGGCACACCACGCAAACCGGATGTAATCAGCTAACTGCGCGTGATACCGCTCGGGTTGTGCTGATATACTGAGGCAGAGAGATATGACACCGAGCTTCGAAAACAAACCGAACCTCGGAATCAAAACTTGAACGGCGTCGAAAACGCAGCATCTGCAATGCGCGATTTGTATACCTCGGGTGCATATAGATTCAAGCCTGAATTTCTGACATACAGATGTGGATGTTTGCGGCTTATCTAATATAGCTCTGCTGCAGTGTATGTGTGCGAATGTCGCACTTCCATGCAGCGCATGGAAGTGCGATGACTTATCGGTCGTTATAAACACAACTGTTTCCCAACTGATAAGCGATTCGTGCAGATTGTAAACAACTACTGCGATGTAGGAGTGAATAACTAACAAAACGCATCAAAGACTGTGTGTTACACATATTAAATGAGCAATATGAAGCTGGCAGGTGTAGAGTATGGCGCTTAATTTTTTCTGATGCCTCGCACTTGTGTTAATTAGCTGAGAAGATTTAAAAAAAATGATATTGCCGTAATTAGGCTATTCGAATCAAAATTTATTGTTAATACTTTGTTGTTAGTGATGGCGCCTCTGATGTTGCCCCTTATCAAGTCATGCTTTTTATGGTCGCAATCTTATCTTTTTTGTTGAACATCCTTTCGCGTGTTGCTCATTAGTATTGTTTGACTGTCAACTGTATGGGTCACTGATCCATACTTTCTTTCTCATTGTTATTTTTTCGGAACATTTAGTATATTCTTTTCATAATTACATGCATGGATATAATATATAAAGACACAGAACTCACAAATATAACTTTTTTTAGTATAATGACTGCTATGAGTTATTCCTCGTGATAACGTCATGACGCTGCATACCTGGTCGCTAAAAGTAATCATGGCTTTGATTAAGCGCTTCAGTCAAAATTAAGCCAACGCTAGAAACTAAAGCAAGAATACTAAGTAGCCCTATATTTTGATATATTTTGAAATTCCAATCTGTAAGTGCTCTGCATATATATATCGTCCGTGCATGAACTATATATATATATATATATATATATATATATATATATATATATATATATATATATATATATATATATATATATATATATATATATATATATATATATATTGATACGAAAATGCGGCCTAAACACGGCTGCAAGAAAGAGGAGGACGAAGTGGGTTTTTCCGTTGGATGCTGGTCTGGCGCCATCTTACTCGTCGAGCTCTGTGCGCTGTAAATAGATTATTAAAGAAGTTACTCGTAACATTATTGGTGGAGGTGCGGGGTAAAGGGTAAACGTCTTTTTTGGTAATTTTGTTAAGGTGACGGTAATCGACACAAAAGCGCCATGTTCCATCTTTCTTTTTAACAAGGACGACTGGAGACGCCCAGGGGCTGCATGAAGGCTCGATAATGTTTTTCGCAAGCATTTTGCTAACTTCATGTTGTAATATTGCACGCTCCGACGCCGACACACGGTAGGGGCGTCGGTGAATGGGGGTTGCATGGCCAGTATTTATGCGATGGGTGACAATGGTCGTTTGGCCTAAAGAGTTGCTGGCAAAGTCGAAAATGCTACGATAGCTCTCAAGAACGTGGCAAAGCGCTGAAGCTTGCTCAGACGTGAGGTCCGATGACACCATTCGCTCAATGTCGGCACCCCAAGAACGTGATGGAGTGGAACCACTGACTGAGCTGCAGCAATCGTCAACTCTGAAGGGCTCGACATGGTCATCTGGAGAGCAGTAATTTGGCCAGGGAGATACCCTGTGGCAGAACTTGGGTGGTGACTGAAAAGTTGACCAGTGGAAGGAAGGTGCGGTTTTTCTTAATCGTCAGAATAATATGCGGCACAGCAACCCCATGCGTAAGCATCACTGCAGGAATCGGGGCCACCATGTAATCACCATCAGGTACTGGCGGCGTGGAGGATAAGTCGACATATGTGACGGAGTTAGGAGGGAGACGCGTGAAATCAATGCAGCAGAGGCTGGTTTGCGGTGGGCTAGGTGGGTCGGAAAAGAGGGGTAAATCGAGATGGAGAGAGCCAGCTGAACAGTCTATGAGGGCAGAGTGCGTGGCTAGAAAATCCATACCGAGAATGAGTTCATGAGGGCAATGTTCGATAACGGCGAAAAGAACGACAGTGCTTCTCTCCCCAATAGACACTCGCGCAGAGCACATGCCAAGAATTGCGGCAGTTCCTCCATCGGCGACTCGTACAGCTCGGTTGAGGGCGGGCGTGACAACTTTTCTAAGTCGGTGGCGAAGGTTAGCACTCATAATGGACACATGCGCGCCAGTATCTATCAACGCACTGACACGAACATTGTCGACAGTAACGTCCAAAAGGTTCCGGTTCGTTGTTAACGTTAATCGAGGATTTCTTACGAAGGTCGTCAATGCGCTCCACCTCCAGAAGCTGCACGGCCTAGTTTTCCGGTCGGAGATGCTGCGAATAGGTCGGGGAGGCAGCACGGCGTTGTGGGGGCGACAGGGACTGACGACGAGCAGGGGATGGTGACCGGTCGTAGCGAGGTCTGCTGAGAGGTGCTGTAGGAGCGGAAAATGTGGTCGGCGTTGATGAAAAAAGTGATGGGGACGATTGTCGAGCAGAAGTGGTGGGATACTGAGGTGCATAATGGGACGGTGGAGCCCAGCGGCTGCGGCAGTGACGTGCGATATGACCAACGCGTCGACAGTTGAAACATATGGGCCTATCATCAAGGGTACGCCATTCGGACGGATTGCGTTGTATGCGAGGAGCAGAAGGGGGACGAAAAGAAGGTGCAGCAGAGTATGCGGCAGGTACAGGATGTAGGCCGACATTCGATAGCTCTTGACGAACGACGGCTTGTATCAAAGAAATCGTGGTCGGGGAAGGCGTAGGCGTCGGTAGTGGCGTGGCTACCGGTTGTGCTGCCTCGACCTCTCGACGAATGATGCGTGTGAGGTTGTCACATGGAGGGGCCTGGTGGAAGACGTCGTCACACGAAGAGGTGGCCGCTGTGTTCGGAAGGCGCACGATGTTTTGGGCTACACGGCGGGCTTTAGCTTGTTCGAGACGTCGGCATTCTTTAAGGATGTTGTCGATGCTCGAGATGTTGTTAAAAACCAGCAGGTTGAAAGCATCATCGGCTATGCCTTTCAAGACGTGGTTAACCTTTTCGTCTTCGGACATGGACTGGTCGGCCTTGGAACAAAGGGCCAAAACGTCAAGAATGTAGGAGACGTACGATTCGGTAGAAGACTGGGCCGTGTGGCAAGAGCCTTCTTCGCAGCGAGCTGACGACCAGATGAATCGCCAAACAGGTCACGTATCTTTTCTTTGAAGAGATCCCAGCTCGTTATGTCGGCTTCGTGGCTTTCAAACCATGTTCGGGGAGTGCCGTCCAGGTAGAAAAGCACGTTGGCGAGCATGAGCGTGGGATCCCAGCGGTGAGTTGCACTGACGCGCTCGTACCGCTTCAGCCAAGTGTCGAGGTCGATCGTACCATCACCGGAGAAAGTGCCGGGATCCCGGAGGTGCGGGAGTGTGACGTAGGTGGTGGCTTGGACTGACGAGGGCGGCGTAGAGGAAGTACCAGCAGTCGAAGCAGTCGAAAGCTCACCGATGGTGCGACCGCTGCGCGTCTCCATCGAGGTACAGGGGTCGTCCACGTCCACCAATAATGTTCGCGTCCACCAATAATGTTCGTAGTGTCGCAACTTACGACACTGCTTACAACGCCACCAATCTTGGCTCACTTTGATCCATTAGCCCCAACCGAGGTTCACACGGACGCCAGTGGACACGGCATAGGAGCTGTGCTATTGCAGCAACAACGCGGACACGACCGTGTTATAGCCTACGCAAGTCGACTACTATCTCCAGCCGAGCGCAACTATTCCATCACGGAGCGCGAGTGCCTCGCCCTTGTATGGGCAGTCGCCAAGTTTCGCCCATACCTGTACGGGCGCTCATTCCGTGTTGTCACGGATCATCACGTGCTCTGCTGGCTAGCCTCCCTGAAAGACCCCACGGGACGTCTCGCTCGTTGGGCTCTACGCCTTCAAGAGTACACGTTCTCTGTAATGTACAAAACAGGGCGATTACATCAGGATGCGGATTGTTTATCCCGCTACCCTGTTGACGAAGCAACCGATACCGACGCTATCACGGACGTTTTTTCCGTGTCGCAGCTGTTAAACATTGGCGAAGAGCAACGTCGGGATGCTTCTTTACGAGCCATCATTGACAAACTGGAGTCAACGCCACGCGACCCGTCTGTACGAATGTTTTTGGTGAAAGACGGGATCCTATATCGCCGAAACCTTGATTCCTTCGGATCAGACTTACTTCCTGTCATCCCAGCGCACCTGCGTTCCTCTGTCCTGCATCAACTCCATGACGCTCCCATAACGGGCCATTTGGGCGTTTCTCGCACGTACGATCGAGTACGACGTCGGGTTTTTTGGCCTGGACTGCCCGCTCTGTTCGACGCTATGTCGCCGCTTGTGAGCCTTGTCAGCGTCGCAAAACGCCGTCTGCCCTCCCAGCCGGCTACCTTCAGCCGATCGACGTTCCCAACGAGCCTTTCTTCCGAGTTGGTCTCGACCTGTTGGGCCTTTTCCACTCTCCACAGCCGGAAATAAATGGATTGCTGTTGCCACGGGCTACGCTACGCGGTACGCAATCACACGAGCACTCCCGACCAGCTGCGCTACCGACGTTGCGGACTTTTTGCTGTACGACATAATATTAGTGCATGGTGCTCCCCGTCAACTTCTCACCGACCGTGGTCGCACGTTCTTATCAGCTGTCGTTCATGAAATCCTGAGGTCTTGTCATACCAAGCACAAATTTACTACGTCGTACCATCCCCAGTCAAATGGCCTCACGGAGCGCCTTAACAGGACCCTAACCGATATGCTGCCAAATACGTTGCGCCAGACCACCACGATTGGGACATTCATTTGCCGTATGTGACGTTCGCCTACAACTCATCTCGTCACAACACTGCCGGATATTCGCCCTTCTACCTACTATATGGCCGGGACCCAACTCTACCTTTAGACACGTTACTACCTGCGGCCACTGAATATGCTGGTGAAGCCATTGCCCGCGCCGACCACGCGCGCCAAGTCGCCCGTAACCGTCTACAGGCTTCACAGGCGCGCCAACAACAGCTCTACAATTCTCACCATAGGGGACGTGCACTTTTTCTCCGGGTTCTCTCGTGCTCCTCTGGTCACCTACTCGGCGTGTGGGACTGTCGGAAAAACTGTTGTCGCCCTACACTGGACCATTCCGTATAGTTCGCAAAGTGACAGACGTCACGTACGAGATTGTTCCAACTGATCCCACAAAGTCATCGTCAGCTCCGAGCGACACCGTTCACGTGGCTCGGCTAAAGCCCTATTACCCCCCTTCGACATCATCTGCGTAAATTTAGCACCGGGACGGTGCTTCTACCGCCGGGGGTTATGATACGAAAATGCGGCTAAACACGGCTGCAAGAAAGAGGAGGACGAAGTGGGTTTTTCCGTTGGATGCTGGTCTGGCGCCATCTTACTCGTCGAGCTCTGTGCGCTGTAAATAGATTATTAAAGAAGTTACTCGTAACATTATATATATATATATATGTAAAATGAGATCTAACAGACAATATTACCAATAAATGTATAGGGGACGTTATTAGAAGAAATGTAATGTAAATAAGAAGAAAAGTGGGTGAAAAAATAACCAACCGTGAGCACGAATCGAACCTACGACCTTCCAATAACGCATTCGATGCTCTAACCACTGAACTATCACAGACGCCTTCCCCCAACCCACTTTTTTGGGTTTATATGTGAATTTAAACGTGGGAGTGTCAGTCGGCGCCATCTGTAGCCAAGCGGCGAGTGTGGAACACCATTTTATAAGCTTGTGTGGCGTCACGTAGCAAGCGAACTTATTACGAGCTGGCAGCTGACCAATAGTCCCTCGTATACAACCTAATGACACCAAGTCTGCCAGTACAAGACCCTCGTTAATGAAAAAAAAAAGGAATATATGTATATATATATATATATATATATATATATATATATATATATATATATATAATATATATATATATATCTATATATATATATATATATATATATATATATATATATAGATATATATATATATATATAATCGCCTGCTTTGAACTCTTTCTCGATCGAAATGCGCGATAAACGAAGAGCAACTGCGTAAACTTAAGTTGTAGTCCGCGCTGGTCCTAGTGTGTTCTTCGCTTTGTCATCGTTTAATGCGTGCATTTAAATCAAGAATGAAGGCAACCTTGTTTTGAGCCTCCCAGAATGTTTTTTTTTACGAGGTGTAAACGTCGAATCGGAGAATGACGCAACTAATTCCGTATTCAAGATCGTGAGTCCTGACACATCGTTAAGCCGTGAAGGCATGTTAACGCAATGTAAAAGGTAAAAAAAAAAGAAATAAAAGAAGTTAAGTTTTTTTTTGTTTTTTTTTAAGCAGCTGAACGGTAGTGCAGCTGGCATTAGCTTCATTCAACTCGTAAAAGATCGGGCGCACGCAGCAAACTATGTCGCTATACTGGGATCAGGGTAGACGCCGTGTCTAGGTCTGCAGCCCAAAATGCAATATTGACTTAATATAATCATATTCGGGGTTTCAATTACGTCCCAAAATTACAATATGATTATGAGAAACGCTGCGATATTGACTGAAGACGCATGTACAGAAGGGAGGGGGGTCAGAAGTTTTCAGGTAACTACCCATGTATTACTATAGGAACGTTGCCCGGGAACTTTTGACTTCCCCTGTACATGATGATACATGTCAGAAATTGCGATTCATGTACTGAAACACAACTACTACAGAATAAATTAAACTAAAGCTGGCGTCGCGTACTCTTCCCACGGAACTTTAATTTCAAGTGTGAACCATATTTGTGGGACAGCCACACGTGTTATGTTATGAGTTACGTGTCGCGAAAACTGCGTCCGCCAAATAACACAAGCTGCCTCTGCTAGGCACTTTCGTTCGTTGCGCTCTACAAAATCTCTGTTTAGTATGAGAACTCTTCTATTTTTGCACACAAGGCGCAATTCCTTACATGGGTTCATTAGATGGAGACAAGCGGGAGACTATAGTCACAATGTGTGTGTAAACGAACTCTAAAGTGCAGAAATACATCGGTTTAGACGACTACCTCCGACTCCGAAAGCTTTAACATGGCTAATTTCACCATCATAAGTGCTAAAATAATAGCAGAGGCGAAAATCAAGGCCAAAGACTCATTTCTGAATTTCTCACTGCTTTCTTCACACGTAACGTCATAGTTTTAAGATGCGTTTCTTTCATATTTTGGGAATTTTAGCCCTACGAAATTTCCTGAAACTTGAAAAGGGAAGTCTCTGGCCCCTTCAGAGGACAACGTACTTCATTATCACCGATCAGGAACGACGTAGGGCCTGGACGACTCATTCAAAGTTAACGACGTTAGAATGACTAGTGCGGAAACTTGAAGATGGCGTCGCAACCTGCATTTTCTTTTTCTCGTTTTCTCGCTTCACGAGCGTCTTCTCGTGCCGAAGCGTAGTGATCCGGATGTTCTACTAGAGTAATTTACCAATACGAGAAAAACTAAATAAACAATTGTATCGAGCCAGTTGATAAGGATTCATCTTGCTAGGAAGCACAGCCCTATTACAACGAACACACGACACAAGCGCTTGTGTTGTGTGTTCTTTGTAATAGTGGCTGCGCTTCCTAGCAAGAAAGACAGAAAAACTAGCTTGAGCTTTGGTGTCCCTTAAAAGATTCTTTTAAATGCGAAGCATTTTTTGGCGAAATTCGGTGACTTTGAGCGTATCTATCTATCTATCTATCTATCTATCTATCTATCTATCTATCTATCTATCTATCTATCTATCTATCTATCTATCTATCTATCTATCTATCTATCTATCTATCTATCTATCTATCTATCTATCTATCTATCTATCTATCTATCTATCTATCTATCTATCTATCTATCTATCTATCTATCTATCTATCTAGCCGCCTACGACTTTAGCTCTCCTGGCCGTTTCCATAATGGTATCAATACCAAACTTGGTACGACATAACATGTATGAAGAACATATTTGACTAGCCATAACATGATAGATAGATATGTGGGGTTTAACGTCCCAAAACCACCATATGACTATGAGAGGCGCCGTAGTGGAGGGCTCCGGAGATTTCGACCACCTGGGGTTCTTTGACGTGCACCCAAATCTGAGCACACAGGCCTACAACATTTCCGCCTCCATCGGAAATGCAGCCGCCGCAGCCGGACTTTGAACCCGCGACCTGTGGGTCAGTAGCCGAGTACCTTAGCCACTAGACCACCGCGGCGGGGCAAGGCATAACATGAACATCTTGACATGTATGTCATGAATGTCATGATTTACATTTCATCAGCTTGCTGCTCTTGCGGTGGTTTCGTTCACACGACAAGTTGCAAAGCAGGTATGGGCATGACAATGTTTGCATGGCGAACACAATCGACAGACGCTAACATGAAAATCATGACATGCGTGTCATTTAGCAACATGACTACATGCCACGCTCATGATGCACTCGCGGCCGTATCATTAGCGTCACATATAGGAAATTTGGCATCATGTCACGTGAATGAATGACGAAGGTACGTGACTGGTGTAAACATGATAATCATGAGATGCGTGTCATGTAACAACGTGACTACATGCCACGCTCATGATGCGCTGGCCGCCGTATCGCTACCTTCACATGTACCGAATTTGGTATAACGGGACGTGAATGGATGACGAAGGTATGAGACTGGTGCAAACATGATTAACATTACATGCGTATCATGTAATAACATGACTACATGCCACGCTCATAATACGCTCGCGGCCATTTCGTTAGCGTAACATAAACGAAATTTGGTATTAGGGTACGTGAATGGACGACATAAATGACACATCCAAAGATGATAATCACGATATGCGTGTCATGTTACAACATGACTACATGCCACACTCAAGGTGCACTCGCGGCCGTTTCGCTAGCTCGACATTTACCGAATTTGGTATTACGTTACGTCTATAGATGATGAAGGTATACGACTGGTGCAAACATGATAATCACGACACGCGTGTCATGTCAAAACATGACAGCATACCACGTTCATAGAGTGCTCTCGGCCGTTTTGCTAGGTTCACATATAATAAATTTGAAATCACGTCACGTGAATAGATGACGAAGGTAAACGACACATCCAATCATAATATTCATGACATGGAAGTCGTGTACGGCAGAATTTCCCTCCACCTCGTAGCGTTGTGTTGATTTTAAAGTGACAAATCAACCTTCCTCATTCGTGCTTCGCATATTATCGATTCCCACTGTACGTGGGGTCTGCCAATTTTTTCGTATGTTCAAGCCTCCGTGTTCCCCCCAAATTTTGCCTTATTTAGACGACCAACAAATTTATAGCGTAGACTTGATTATGCGCTGTTTTGAAGACAGTGCCGACGAAGAAGGACGCAGAGACAAGGAGAAGCGGACGAGACCGTGGCTTTCACCGTTCATAGTTGCGCTTGTCTCGTCCGCTTTTGTTTGTCTCCACGTCTTCTTCGTTGGTATTGCTTTTTAAAACGGCGAATAATCAAGACTTGGACATGAACCAACTATATATTCCCCAATCATCCCCTTACTGTTGGTACTCTACACTCGACAGCTAAAGTTACTCGCAGAACACCGAGAAACAGTCTCGTGTTCGAAAGCTGATCACTCGACTGCTCACCCGATGTATCACCCGTATATAGGACATTAATTTTGTGCAGCTCTATACAAACTGCGGTAGTCGAAACGGAGCCAGCTGTTACAGGGGGCGTCGATTCTGCCGGCTGCCGTGATGATTTAGTCCACGAGCTGATACACAATGGCTTTGGCACTTCTCCGATACATTCGATAGGGCGAAGTGGAGAAAAAGAACAAATAAAAGGACAGAGAAAGGATGGTAGCATTTGTAGCGCTGCCGCGCAAGTCATGCTGGTGATGTGTGTCAAGTGGGGGTGTACAGTCACGGCCGCTGCTGGCTCGGCTGAAGTGAGCTGTAAATCACGCCAGCCTTAGCGTGTAAGTCTGTAATTTATATTTAGACTGCACTAGAGGCATCACGTTATTATAGGTAATATGGCATTGGACGAATGCACACGCGGGAACCTCTTTCGTTTCTTTGTGTTAAGGATCGACTAGGTTAAGTTTAAGTCGAGGAAAATGTACAAAAATGGTTAGGAAAACAGTGGGAATTCTTTATCCCCGAGGCATATACGGCCTAAATGTGACGTGATTACGGTGGCTGAACTGCGGATCTCTCTGTTTTATCCTTGCGGATTTAGTCCATTCCAAAAACTGTTTGCTGTGCCACGACACCAAGACTGAAGCCCCCCCCTCCCCCCCCCCCAAAAAAAAAGCAACGAGAGAGAAAGGAAATCACGTAGACACAACCGATATTCTGAAATTATGAAAAGTGACGCTCTCGTGAAGTTTAACAAGTTTATTTCTAACAGTCACCCCAGGCCAAAAGCGGCAAAAATGAAGCTTGTATGTGCTAAGGGGCCCGTACACAACGCAGTGTTGACATACTTCTTTTTAACAAACAAATTAACAAGACAGAAACAGTCGTAAACACAAAACCCGATGCGTCACCGCCATATATGGCATAAAATTTGTGCAGCTCTCTATACAAACAGTGACAGTCGAAACGGAGCCGCGCCAGCTGTTAGTTGGATAGCTGAAAGTTGACAATTGAATCCCTACAAATGCATTTGTAAGCATGGTAAGCAAGCTGAAATATTGAGTAGGTATTAAGACCGCATCAACCCATACGGTAATGTAGGCGCTGTTGACTCCACGGCAGTGAGTGCTCAACAGATTTTAGCAAGACGACACGTCGGGCAGGCAACCGCTGTGGACACGCTGTTGCCTTATTGGTCTCTTGATGCAGCTTTCCTGAGACGTTCACACCTTCCCGTCTATTTATTACCCTATCATGCACATGTCCTTTTCCCGTGCGCACGCCTCTCGTGCGTAAATGTTTTTTTTGTTGCTTTTCGGATTGCCCTTGTCTTTATGTACTTTCTCTTCGTTCCTCTTTCTGGACGTCTTGTGCCGCAGCTGCACATCTCTGACGCCACAGTTCGCGCGAGGAGAGCTCACAGTGAGGTAAGAACGCGCGAACTCTACAGCTGCTTACTTCACCGGCTGATTCGGCTGCCGCTACTGCTATCCTCGCGTCGCTTTATTTTTTCCGTATTTATGTGCTGTTTTTTATTGTTTTTTATCTCCATTCACGCCGCCATCCGTACTTCTCATTCCATTTATACTCTTTGTTCCTGCCGGCACGCTCGCAGCCATGGCTTAATGCATGTGAGCCTGGGCTATGTATGCTGCAACTTGCCTACTCGGGCAAACTTGGCCAGATCGTCACCAGTCGCAGCATCACGAAGCGGACGCAATACCTTAGCAGACTTCTAGTGGTTACCTTGCGTCTCCACAGAATGATCAATAAATGTCACAGTGTGTGCCTCCCTACCTGTCAAAATTACGACCACTTATGGCGTGGGGGACCAGAAGTCCACCGCGGTGGTGTATAGCGGTGACAGCGCTCGGCCGCTGATCCGAAGATTGTCTATGTATTCTTTTCTTTAACATTGTTCGTCAGTGCCCGCTCCCCTCTGCAATGCTGTAAAGCCCTGAGGGTACAATAAATAAAAAAAAGGGTGGCGGATCCTATGTCTGTCGCAGTGACCGAATTCCCATGGAAATGCTAAGGGCCCGTGTTCCGTGCAATATCAATGCACGTTAAAGAACACCAGATGATCGAAAGTTCTGGAATCCACCGCTACGGTGCATCTCATAATTATAGCGTAGTTTTGGTACGTAAAACCACAATATTAATGAATGTGCAGTAGTTTCTGATAAAGTTTACGACGTAATTATTTGTAAAAGTGCTGCTTGTCGCGCGCAGGCCTCGAGTTTTTAGCGGTGAAGCTGTGACAGCCGGCCGTAAAATGTCCATGTTCAACATAATACTATCATAATTGAGAACGGTTATGCGCCGCAAAGTCGGTCAGATCCTGCTACTAACTACTGGTCCGCTAAACATGAAGAATGCAACAGTTTGCCCAAGAAATGGCTGCGAAACGACAGCAGCGAGTCGAAGACCCCAGTACGCACAATAAAGGAAATGAAAATGGAGAATGAGATAAGTTCTAGGGGAAACATATTTCATCGCGAGGTTAGATTCGAATCCACGTAAAGACCATCCGAAGGTGAGTGGCTAGCAGAGTACAGCATAGCGAGGGGAATAGAAAGGGTAGCGAGGGAGAAGAGGAAAGATGCGAGGGTGAGAAGGATAGAAATGGCGACTCCAAACCATTCAAAACCATAAAGCGTACTATCGAAAGAAAGAGAGAAACAAAAGAAATGAAAAACAGAAAGCAAAAAGATTGAGATAAAGAGAGGGAGTTGAATAGAGACAGAAAGCGAGAGGTAGAGGAAGTGCGAATACAGAGTTGGAGAGCAAGAAAGCCCAAGAAAGACACAGAGAAAGCTTAGTGAAGGTGAGGAGGAGGAGAATGCCACTGCTACTTCCTTCCTCACGCCAACGGGGCGAAGCTGCGTTACTTTTCGTAAATTTTGCACGTATACTTAAACAGGCATACATAAAACACAAATGTGCATGCATAAAACATGGAAGAACATAAATACAAGGTGCTTGAACACTCCCCCCTCTCTTCTTTTTCTCTACCCCGAACCCTAGAAAAAAAAAAAAGGTACACTGCTTGTACTATTGGCGTACGGTCAGAATCAACAGCGGAGCTATACTGGTCGAGCTAGCTAATTTTCGCTATTATGCCTAGGTTTCGCTTGAGATGCTAAATGTTTGCTAGTAGTAATAGATTTGGCTAGATATGTCACGTGGCTACCTGTTACGTGACGTCATGATTTTAGTCTCTTGATGAGCTGCTACGTGCTTTTTTTTTTGACGGGAACATGTAGCGTGACTAACGATTACGCGATGCCTGATTTTAGTCTCACGACTAAGCGTAACGTGGTGTTTAGTGAAGCGACTGTATAGGTTACGTGATGTTACGCGATTTCAGTCCCGCGACGAGTTGTTGAGTGGTGTTACGTGATCTCTAGTCACGTAACAGACCTCTCCCGTCATATAGCCTTTGCATTCCACACCGTACAAATCGGCGCAAGTGTCTTGGGAACAAATTAGAAGTCGAAAAGAATGAAACGAGTGCATGCCGGCTCACGATGATGATAAATAGTATCCGTAATACCCGGCGCAGCAAAGAGCTTGAAGAGCTCTACCCTGTAAAAAAAAATAATTCTGGCTATGCTTTTGATAACGCAATATTTAACAAAAACAAACAAAAGCAACATTCTTGTAGACAGGATGTACCTTGCATTCGCTTTTGTATAACTTGGCTAATGACACACAGTTGCGATTAACGTTAAGGTAACCGTCTTCGCTTTCGGGCTGAGTCATTCACGTGCACCCGGCCGGCTGTTTCAAAGAGAAAGAAGTTGTGAAAGGGAGGTTGGCGAAAGCAGCTGTTTCACTGTTATGGTCAAGTGCTTGAGTTCTCACTGGCGCCTGGTTGACATTCTGCTCCTGTTGGAGAGTAATGGTACGCCTAGTTTGCGCACTCTGCTCCGCCTTCTGCATCGTGTACGCCATCCCTATGGCAGACGCCCGCGCTCGCCGGGATGATCGCTACGGTGAGAGCGTTTCTGAAGAAAACGCGTATCGCAATGACGCGCCGAACGCGGATGGATACAAGCACGCCTTCGACGAGCCGAATGTTCCAGCACCGCATTTTATGTTGGACATCGCCAAAGAGCATATCACGTACAACAGGAGCTTAGTGAGTAGTCGCGAAGACATAGCTAGCAGGCCACGCCAAGGAAGCACGAATATTGCTCGAGACATCTCGGCGCTTCTACACTACGGCTGCTCTCGGTAATTGGACCAGACTCAAAACGCGACGCTTGCGTTCTTTTGAAGGAGACATGCCGGGAAACGCCCCGGGTTCACTTTCTGCGAATACGACTCGGATGAAAGGGAAGGACCCGATTTTTCGTGGTGCGTACAACCGCACGACGGAGAGCTGGATGTTCGGCTACAAAGGCCACGCGGCGGTGATCACAGGGCCGAGACCGCGCGACAGACTGCGACGCCGAGAAAGCTTCCGCTATGAATCGCTAGACCCGAATGACTTGCCGTCTGATGAGAAGCCGGGCAAGCAAGGCCTGCGGCGCGCCCACCGCACAGCTCTGTGCCTTTTGGTGGCTTGCTTCGTCCTTATGGTCATAATGGTACTTCTAGTCATCGCTGCTCTTTGGCTTCGAGGCCGCTACAGAAGCCAAGGCACTGCTCTTTACAGCACGCTGGAAGTGAGTGATCCCGACCTACCTGCCTACCTACCTGCCAACCGACCTGTCTATCTACCACCATCACCACAACCTACGGACGACGACCTGCCGTCTAGAATGGAAAAAGAAAACGACGAGTTACCTCGGAAATTAGCGGGACAATCAATCTCTGAGCCTGTAATGTGGACATCGAAGGTTGCAGATGACTCACCGGTCGGCGTGGGAAAAGTGGATCCTTCAGTAACTACAGCTTCCCCTGAACGCATCATCTGTCTACACCAAATGCAATCAGCTCCTGCTAGTGAGGTTGATCTATCGAAAACAACGCTTTCGCCTGTGTCCAGCGAGCCTGAGAGCGTTTCTCATTACGCCGCGAACAAAGGAAAATCTCTACTT
The DNA here is from genome assembly GCF_013339725.1 of Rhipicephalus microplus. Classification (NCBI taxonomy): domain Eukaryota; kingdom Metazoa; phylum Arthropoda; class Arachnida; order Ixodida; family Ixodidae; genus Rhipicephalus; species Rhipicephalus microplus. The sequence continues at coordinate 67,038,902 of NC_051169.1, forward strand.
GTGCAGCCGAGCAAGTCTGCGCCTCCACAGCGATCCTTTAGTGTAAGCGGCTCTGACGTAGACCAGGCATTTGCCGCGGACAGTCGCTTCTGCGTCGACGGCGCTGCGACCCCAACCCGTTCTTGAGCTTGAGAACAGAGATCACGCTACAGCAAAAGAACATTGTGAAGTCGCAGCCAGTGTGGTAGATCACGTGAAGAAAGATAGCCTATCTAAACCAGCAGCTAGTGGTACACACGATGCAACTACGACAAAGGGAAGTGCATGGCGAGCCAAAGGCGAGCAGTCTACGGGTGAACTCAGAGGGGCGTACCTGAATACCTCGTTGACTGAACGAACAAGCAGAATACCCCAAAGTTACCCTCCTAATTCAAACTCGGACGACTTTCAGATCGAGTTGGACACCAGTTCCCATCCTCTGCCAACGATTATACGGCGCTCACCGACGAAGACAACAAGGCGCTTGCGCACAGCTGGCTCGGGTACGACCACAACTTCCACGGCGCACTCTTCATCGTGCGAGCCACGCGGTCAGTGGAAAAGTCCGCGCTCGCCGTCGCGCCTCTTCCTCAGAGCAGCTCAGCGGACAGCTTCGAAAGCCTCGCCATCACCAAGCACAATGAGCGGCCCGCCGCAGAAGCTGACTGCTGCAACCAGGTCATGAGTACAACGCTGTTGTTTCCGCTTCTGGCACTGTGCAAGCGCTCAAAGCCTGTAGATTTTCTGCAGGTTTTGCATGAGGACGGCCAGGCGACGAAGCTTAGTTGGGACGAGCCTGGCAGCGGAGATGTGTTTCACGTGCAGAGAAGTCAACGAGACGGGATGTGCGTGTGCTTCGGCTCCGCGAGTCGGATATCCCGTGGCATGCATCACGCCTCAGAGTATCCAGAGAGTTAAGCAATCTCAAGGACAGCGTGGACAACCGTACTTCGGCCTTTTTCGTGGGCGCTAAAACAAGCTTCGTAAGGGACAAGTATCCGAAGCTGTTATCACAATGCCCGAATGCAGAGTGACGATGATTTGCTTTTGCGTTCAGCTGCATCTTGTGAGGAACAGGAACTGGTAGCCGACTACCTGGTGACCGAGATGCAGTCCGGATGGAGTCCCCCTTCCGAATTACGTGCTGACCGATCCCGAACAGGCCCTAAGCGTGCTTGGGCAAGCGTGTTGGGCTCTAGCCGTTGCCGAAGCCGAACTGGAGTTCGAACACCGCCTCCCAGTTGCCGGCGCCGTGCTGGTTCGCCCAACGTGTTCACCCCGAGTAGAGTTTACGCTGCGTGGCCACATCGTACGGATCCACAGCGCGGGGCTGAAAGTCCGGCTCCAGGGACTCCAGCTGGCGAGAATACGCATAGGAACACGAGTTGAGCTCACAGATTTCGGAGCGCTTCCACGAGTTCGTGAAAGCCGAGGACGAAGCCTACGTGTGTGTCAGGATCGCCGACCTGCTGAGCAAGAGACCCACCAAGTTCGAGCCACTGACGAACGTGCTTTGGCTTCAACACCTGGCGGACTGGCTGGCATCGCAGTATTCGGACGCTGCGCCCGTGCTTTCGCACTGGCAAGGCGTCCTGGCTGCGTCCTGCTCAGCAGAGCACGCGACTGTCGGCAGCAGGCGCAGCCGCTCGCCTTCAGGAACAGCGTCACCTTAGATGTCGACGCGAAACGGCTGTATTTGCTACTAATAAGATTAATTTATGCTAGCGCAATACGTGAATTGTTTGCCATAGTAGTATCATACGCAGTGTCAAATGTCGTAGATTTTTTATATTCAAGTCTATCTGCCATGCCGAGTGATTATAGATTTGCTGTTGCATTGCATATCTATTTGACGCGTTTTCCTTTTGCGAAACTTAATAGGTTAGGCAAAATTCACATATCTCAACCTTACAACACTGCTTCATAATGAAGCATAATAAAGCTACATTGATGATTGATTGATTGATTGATTGATATGTGGGGTTAAACGTCCCAAAACTACCATATGAGTATAAAAGACGCCGTACTGGAGTGCTCCGGAAATTTCGACCACCTGGTTTTTTTAACGTGCACCCAAACCTGAGCACATGGGCCTATATCATTTTCGCCATTGAAAATGCAGCCGCTGCAGCCGAGATTCGGTCTTGTGATCTGCGTGTTTGAAGCTACATAATGAGCGAATAGCAGATTGCCCGGATACGCCCCCCCCCCCCCATTTCTGGTACTCGACCAAATGTTAAGACAATGAACCATTAGGCCAGACGTCAGATAAACCGTAAAGTAAATTTATAGTTAAGTGTGACATATATAAAAAATACGAAAAAGCCTATACGAAAAAAAAGTTTTTAGCTTTGTTTATTAGTCCCTCTTCACCTCATCATCTTCATCAGCCTGACTACGCCCACTGCAGGGCAAAGACATCTCCCATTATCCGCCAATCAACCCGGTCTTGTCTTGTAATTTCTGCTACCGAATCACCAACTTGGTTTTCGTCAGATAAAAATAGTATCTGTGCTATGTTTACACCGCGGCCAGCCGTGGCGCTATGTAGCGCATTTCGGGACGTCATCGCATACCCAGCATGAGGCAGCTTCCTGTTTCGGTTTTTTACTAATAGTTTGTTGCTTATTAGTCATTATTTACTTCAAGATAGTGCTATCCTCACATCAGAGGCTGTTGCAGGGAAAGGGGGTACGATACATAATCAAAAGAACACAGTTCAAGCAGGTGCGTATGTAAGTTGGGTGGAACCGGCCAACACATATGTTCTCTACATAAATTTTACAAACGCTACTAAACAATAACAGTAATATACAGCATATTAGAAGGCAAGATATATATTCAAACAACCACAGTTTCAATAGGCGCGCACATAAGTTGAGTTTAACCAGACAGCGCATATGCACTGGCGTAACTTATACAAACGCTGCAAAAATGACAAAATGACTAAACAACAGCAAGCTAGAAAATTCAGCACGCAAAAAAAAAGAAAAATAGAAAGAAACGCAAGGTAACAATTTGACACTCAATACACTCAATATATCACGGCAGTATAGAATCCACTGAGAAGTGACACGCGTCGCTGCACAACGCAGCGAGCTTGCATATGCCGATACATGCACCCTCAATTTATACCTTGATTATAAAACCTTTGAAGTGACATATGTACTTGATAGCAAAGTTTAATAAACAATTCCATTCCCGGATTGCTTGAGGGAAAAAAAGAGTACCTGAAAATGTTGTATTCAACTAAGTGTTTTGTATGTTTAGTTCTGGAGCTGCATGGTCATATTCGAGTGTGGTAAGAAGTTTGTTCGCATTGATCTTCCTGCTTTCATTCAGAAGAAGGAAAAACTATTGACGAGTTTGTCAGAAAAATCAACCACCCTAACCGTTACAGAACTGTTAATGCTATTCCAAAATGGCATAATCTCGATATGGCCGAAAATGCACCGAAGTTCCCCTCATGTGACCACTCGAAAGCCTCGTGGATCGAAGCGCGCGAGCGAAGCACGTGTTTTCACCTTGCGATGGTCACGTGATTAAAAAAAATTGAAAAAAAAAGCGGCGCTTAAGAGACACCATAGTGGAGGGCTAAGGAACCATTTTGCCTCCATCGAACCCGTGACCTTCCAATCAGCATCCAAGCTCCTTACCCCCTGTTCCACCGAGGCGGGCAATAATTCAAACAAGCAAACGCATTACAACTGTGGTTTGTTTGTATATGATAGAACGTGGAAGAGGTCTGTGCTAAATCAACAGCTTGAGCTTCGCTTTGAACACCACGGCCAGCCGAGCAGCTGCGCCGAGATTTATGGGTTTTTTTCTTGTTTGTTTGTTTTCGCAAGCGTGGTAATCATGAATGCTTCCCGCTGCTCTTTTCCGCATTCATGCCTGCGAACACCTATAGAGTTATCCGAGGCTGAGCCGAAGAAACCTGACATCCAGTTTGTGGTGCCCACGCGATGGGACAATGGTTACGGGGCTCCGGTGCTGACCTGAAAGGCACGGGTTCAATTTTGGTTATGGCAGTCGCATTACGATTGATGAGAAACACTAGATTCGGGGGTAAGTAAATTTACATGCACAATATGAACTGTTGGTCATCTAAATTTCCGAAGTCCTTCCCTACGGCGGGCCTTGTATAATATCATATAAATTGGGCACGTAAGACTCGGTAATTATTATTAAACATCGAGTTCATGCCCCTGTACAAGACAGATGCTTGGGCTATTTGGTGATTGGGAATCAACATACTTGCACAGCGCAAGACTACGAGTAGTTACGACGTAACTACTCGTAGTCTTGGCATGTACATGCTTGGCGCAGCCATTGGCAGGTACATTGAGCAATATCTGACAAGAAAGGGTTGCTACGTTATACTCGCTGGGTGTAACCTCCTTGGTTTTAGAAAGGTTTAGCGAGCGTTGGGCCGCAGTGCCATGAATACAGTGAACTAGTATAAGACATGAACTCTAGGTGGTTAAAGGTGGGAAGTAGACACGAAGCGCCAGCCGTAAGAAAGTGTGCGTGTGCCTCCTCTCGTTCAGTCCTTGGAATGTCCGCTGGATGGTGGTGCTTCTATATGAGGAATATATGATGAAAAGATGCGAGATGGTAGTACTTGGAGTGTTGAATAGGTGAACGAACGGACACACAGACAGATTCATAGACGGACGCACGGATGGCTGCCCAGACGGATGGACGCATGGACGGACGCAGGAGCGGATGCATGGACGAACGCAGGGACGGACGCACAGATGGACGTGCGGACGCACGAGCAGACGCACGCATGGACGGGCGGATGGATGCACGGGCAGCCACACAGACGCACGCATGGACGGACGGAAGCAAGAACGAATGGACGGACGGATGCTTCGCCCTACTCTCCATCATTCACTCCGTGGATATGCTGCCATTTTTTTTTTGCATAATGATTCAAGTTTAGCGTGGTCATGCTGTCAAGCTGCACTGACATACCACGTCTGGTTAGTGAATCTTTCGCAAAGCGTTGTCTGCCTCTTCGAGCTGCTAGGCGGGAAAGCATGTGAGTTAGTAAAATGATCTATATTGGTCTTGGTAAACGCGTTTGCTCAATGAATTTTCTAAATGCATCCAAGAAAATTGTGTGGAATGTTGATAGGTTCATATATTTACATTGTACGCACAGGAACGTTTTATATCGTGAAGTTACTAGCGTCCGCATGTGCTTATATAGGGGTTCAATGTTGTCATAATCTCTAATGAACGCAGCCATCGTGTCTTTAAACTCCACTTACGGACTCTTACTCAAAATAGACAGATGAAAAGGCACACAATGTTTTCAATTTCAAATTTTAATAAAGCTTTTCTTGCTTTTTGTGATTTTCTTCAGACGCGCGCTGTACAAAGTGTTCAACAATCCAGGCGCCATAATCAACATATGCGTGCGCACGGGGGCGGGCAGAGGGGGCGGCCACCACCTCCAGTTACGTGGGAAAGGGGTGGGTGATTGATTGATATGTGGGGTTTAACATCCCAAAACCACTATATGATTATGAGAGATACCGTAGTGGAGGGTTCTAGAAATTTCGACCGCCTGGTGTTCTTTAACGTGCAGCCAAATCTGAGTACACGGGCCTACAGCATTTCCGCCTCCATCGAAAATGCAGCCGCCGCAGGTGGGATTCGATCCCGCGACCTGCGGGTCAGCAGCCGAGTACCTTATCCACTAGACAAACGCGGCAGGGCAAAGGGGCGGGTGCAAAGTCTGCCCTGTGGAGTATTTTACGATTAGGTTTTAGTGTCACCTTCTTGGGCTGTTAACCTGTCTCTTTCGTGTATTCAATAGCTAAACGAACAGTGTTACGATACACGCATACGTATAAATATGGTTGTGTTGCGGCATACTATGTTTCATGTCCTTAGAAATTCACACATCGCGATATGCAGAAACAAGTAGACAACGGCTTAATAGATCGAAATAATACGAAATAATGTTTCACTATTAATGGATTATTATTATTATTATTATTATTATTATTATTATTATTATTATTATTATTATTATTATTATTATTATTATTATTATTATTATTATTATTATTACACCGAGGACATCAGAATATTGAAATTGATACCGAATATTACTTCTGGCTTAAGGTTCTGCTTTCAGTGTACGTCTCTGAGTCTCATTTCGACTCACTCATTTCTACATTTTAATATTTTAATAGCTCGCATAGGTATGCCACGCTGCAACAGGTGTTCGGAAGTGATCGGTGCGCTAAATGCTTGCCTGCACTGTATACGTCATGACGGGGCAGGGAGAAAGAAAGAAACATGCAAACGCCGCTCAGGATGCAGACTCGACAGCTCCATCCGCGATTTCGCTCAATCACGCACTGCATACTTTCGATGCACTCAAGCGGCAGGGCGCTCGAGTCCCGCCGAGTGTGGTGCGTTGCATGCAGTGACAATAGGACGATCGGGCGGGCAGCTGTTAAACGCTTGGTTGCCGATCGTCGCACAGTTTTGCACGTCGCGTCGTCGGACAGCGCTGCACCGTATATACTGCGTATTTTTTTTTTTGCCCGTGTGACTGTGTCCTTCTACGAAACTTGGACGACTCGCTGAGGGCTTGCTGTGCTTGTGGTGAATCGTTGAAGTTAAACGTATAAAGAAAATAGTCATCGCTTAAATCTTGTAGTTTGGCCGGTCCATTGTTAATTCCGAAAAGCAGGAAAAAACGGAAAAGAAAGAAAGACAGCAAGATGGATGTGATGGAGGAAGGTATGACTTCGAGTTCTGATCACAGGGCATCATCGGGCGAAGAACGAAGAAACAGAGGAGAAGACGCCACCGGCGCTTCCAGCAACGACAGGGCCATGACGGTAGCGGTGATTACGAAAGATGGCCTGGCGATCGGAGCGCCGGACAGCGGGACCGGGAACAACGTGAAACACGGCGACAGACGTGAGTATTACGTACGATCTCTAATAATTGCTTAGAACTTGTACAGACGTCGTGGCAGGATTTAGGTTACTGTCGAGAAGATAGGCCTGTCGGCGGTCTTGAAGGCATCTTAGACCGCCCCCAGTGCAGAGTGTACTGTCACGGGGTCGTGACGTGAATGAAGGGAGTATACTCTAGGTCAAAGTTGATTCTCTCGAGCTTATTCTATAGCTTGAGCAACGACCATGTGATAAGGTTGTGGCCCGTGAACAAACCGTCAGATTACAGCGATACACACTAGCACAGATATCGGCGAACAGAGCGTCAGCCGTCGATCCAACTGACAAGCGGTGAAGTGCGTCGGCAATTGTACATGTGCCGTCGAATATTCCAACCTCATCACTTGGTCGTCGCGCAAGCTCTAGAATAAGCTCGAGAGTTCGAGGCGTCTTGCGCGCAATCTTAACAGAACGGTCTGCCATATTCGCTAGCCTTCTCGAACAATGCGGCGCAGTTGGCGCTGAACATTCCCGACAGGCTTCGTGGGCCAAAAAAGCATCGTCCCGATGCTTAAAACAGAGCGAGGGAGAAAGATTTATGCAACAATAAAAATAACAACAAAAAACAAGAACGTACAATAAATAGGTACAAGAAATAAAGCACAATAACAGAAAAACAAGGAATACAGTCCTTAGGTTCATTAACGCGCATGAAACGGCTTGAGGCGCAAGACATGAACGTCTTCAGCTCGCGCCCGCCTCCACTGAACGTTTGTGAAGTCGTTGGGACCAAACACGCGTAGTCAAGTGTGCAGGGACGTCGAACTACTCTGTAGGGTTTACAGTGCCATCGCAGAAGTTTTTCATTGGGCCCACGTCGGCATATCAGTGTCCAAACCCAAACACGGTCGCCGGGTCGGTATTTCACGAAGCTTCGTCGACCATTGTAACGGTGGTAGTCGGTCGTCTGCTGATTCTTGGTGTGCTGCCGGACGAGTTGACGAGCTTCTTCAGCGCGCTGAAGGTAGACGGTGACCTCGAGGTTTTCTTCGTCAGCGACGTTTGAAAGCATGGCGTCGAGCGTCGTTGCCAGTTCATTCGGCGAAAAGAGAATGAAACAAGTGAACATAAGAAAGCGCGTGGCAATACGCTTGAATAAATTGTTCAGAGTGTTTGATCGCATCATAACCGCAGCAATATGGAAGGCAATGCAAAGGTAATAGAAGTAAAACAGTGTACTTTGCCCGAGTAAATGGTTATCTATCTGCCTTTTTCTTGACCCCCTTCTCTATTTTCCTACATGAAGAATACGCGGCTCCACCCATCACCCGTGTTTTTACTTAAGTTTTCGTTTAGGTATTTGACACGCCAATTGGGACAACATCGGAAGCCAGTGGCATCAATGCACGCAAAATAGGCCGCTGAATATCTGAGAAAACGTCCGATAGTAATAAGTCAGTAAATTCGGGATATTGCCTTAGAAAATAATTTGTGTCCTTCTGTTTCGTGTGAAAACAAAGTTGGTACGAATCGATGAGAACTCAGTGCGACCGATAATAACACTAATAATGGCTAATGTTTAACATTCCAAAACCACGATATGATTATAAAAGATGCCGTAGTGGAGGGCTGCGGAAATTCTGACCACCTGGAGTTCTTTGACGTTGACCTAAATCTAAAAACACGGGCCTCGGACATTTTCGCCTCCAACGAAAATGCAGCCGCCGCTCAATGGGGCCGAAGTTATACAATGATTAAGAAGGTATTGCGGTTTTGGGTCGCCAAACGCCAGATAATAATATCCAGAAGACATTAACAGAGCATAGATTATAAGTAAAAAAGACAGGGTAATTTGAGGCAAAGATTGATACGACTCCGATGTCTTTTGCAAGGATAGAGCAGACACTGCTACCGTACAAATTTTCTGAATTGAAGCGTGAAGCCGTCTGAAAAGAAAGCGTCAATAAATCTCTCAAATACCCGGCGTAGCTAAGTTCGCTGCTAAGATTTATTGCGATAAACAAGAACGGCGTGCTCGTAAGTCAAACGTAAATAGTTAATCCGCTAAACACTTGCAAGTAATTCTGTGCCAATTGTTCTTGCAGTGGCTGACGACGATGAGCAATTATGCCATAAGTATGTAGGCGCCACAGTTAATAGGTGAACAAGAACAAACTTTTGTGATGGGTTGGAGCGTTGGACCCACTCGTTACGCTATTCGCATTGTGTGACGACTGCTTGTTCTGTCGCTGTTTAAAAACGATGTATTATAAGTTGTATAAACGCGATTGCTTTCCCGACACCAAGCCTGCCCAAGGCAAGTTTGCCGACAAGTCCCAAGCACCGGCGTGGCTCAGTGGTAGAATACTGGGCTGGCACTCAACGGACCCGAATTAGAGCCCTAATGTGTAATTGGCACAAGGTTATTTTGCTAATTTCGCGCAATGTGGTTACGGACACCGGCGGCGGTGGCGGTGGTGGCAGCGGACAACTACGGCACCGCACAATACCCGAGTTGTGATCTCATAACAGCTTCTGCTGTAAAAAGGGGGTGTAGACTGCCTCATAGCCTATAAAAGGTATTCACATGACGTCATCATGCGTAACTGTATTGAACAGTTTGCATCCTCATCGTTCTCGAGATAAGTAGATCGAAATTGGAAAGCCTGCCTTTCACTGTGATTTCTCTACGACAAAATGGCGACCGCACCGACGTAAGTGCCCACTCTATGCATGTATCTGTGTGTGCATTGCTGTGCATAAAAGACGAGGAAGCAAGTTATTCGGCTTAAATCAGCCTAAAGTTGTCAGATTCGAGGTTTTGATAGAAAATAGAGTAGTACGTAACACGTTAAAAATATTCTAGTAATCAATAAAAATAATCAATTAAATAACCAATTAAATAAACAATTCAACACATAAAATAATCAAATAAATTTTATTTTTTGTTATTTATTTATATATTTACAAATGCGACAACCCCATTAAAGGATTTCCGCAGGATTGAATACAAATATTTGATACAACTAGTACGGCAAACAAAAACAATGAAAAACAAACTACATGTGGTACAAAGTCTATGCTGATATAGATAAAATACGCTTTCAGTACAATTGAAAGAACTCGTCAAACACAGTTATTAACACAAAGAAAAGGAAAATAAGCTAGTTACACAAAAATTGCACATGAACGAAAATTCAGGGATGAATGCAACACTTCATCGTTCGACAGTTGATTTCATTCAATTATGACCCTGGGAAAAAATAAGTACTTGGGAAAAATGAGACAGGGCATGTCGCTGTCTTGTAGCATAACCTGTAGAAAAAGAGACGATCTCGGCACTATCAACGCTGTAGTGTCCCTTAATAAGTTCATAGAGAAATTTTAATCTGAAAACACGATTTCTTTGTGTCGAGGTCGGTAGATTGGCTCTTTTTAGCAAGGCTGTCATCGAAGTGCGTCCAAAGCTGTTGTATATATATCGAACTGCCCGCTTTTCAATGCCTTGTACTTTATCAATGTCTTTTTGGTGAACGGATACCAGATTATGGATGCGTAAGCTACTACAGGCTGCACAATTGCGTCAAATTCAAGGAGAACGAACGTCGGGAGTTGCGAATCTCAAAGCCCGTCTAAGAAAGAAAAGGCTTGGATAGGCAAAATTATACATAGTATTGATGTTTTTGCTCAATCTTAGACCATTCAAAATCCAAATACCAAGATATTTTATGTGATCGACTTCAGAGAGCATGACATTGTGTGCCGAACACTGGAAATGCAGATTGCTACGCTTGCGCGAAAGTTTCATAAGAACTGTTTTGTCAAAGTTGATAGCCATCTGCACATCATTACACCATTTCGCTATTCTTTTTAAGGCTTCATTTAGTCGTATCTGGTCACTGATAGTGACAATGCCTGAATACATTACGCAGTCATCCTCATTTTCACAGGGATGTCACTAACAATATCATTTGTAAAAATAAGAAACAAGAGCGGCCCGAGTATTGAACTTTGCGCAACGCCAGAGCCAACGGGAAGCATCTGAGATGCCTGGTTTTTAAAAGAAACATGCTGTTGTCGGTTTGAAAGATACGCAGTAAGCCAAGTAACAATTAAAGCTTTACCCAGAGTGATATGAATTTTGTGGAGTAACATTTTGTGACAAGCTTTTGTGGAAACCTTGTCAAAGGCTTTTGCAAAGTTTATAAATATTGCATCCACCTGCTTACCTGAATTTATCGCGACAGAGAAATCGTGTGCAGTAGTTACTAGCTGAGTGCATGCCGGAAACTCTTTTCTGAAACCATGTTGACTGCTAGACAATAATTTTGAAAGGAATTCACTATTGTGGTTATGTAATCTATGCTCCAGAAGCTTACAATGTGTTGAAATCAGTGAGATAGGACGATAGTTGACGATTTGCTGTTCATTACCATTTTTGAAAATGGGCTGCACTGCTGTCGTTCTCCAGCCGGTCGGTAACTCACCTTCAGTTAGTGAGTTGGAGGATAGTACACACAGTCATTTAGACACTCATGACGCATAGCGCTTGAGAAATGCATTTGGTAGACCATCAGAACCAGGTGGTTTTTTAATATCAATGTTAAGAAGCATCTTAAGTATTCCATATTCATCAATAGCAACACCCGAAATAGGTGGGTATGAAGCAAGAAAGTATGACAATTAACCACTGTCCTGAGTAAACACAGATCTAAGTGTGAGTTAAACGAATCTGCTATTACCACACTATTATCACTCAGTACTCCATTTACAGCGAAAACATCATCAATTTGTTTACTGGGAAAAACGAGCCTCCAGAACTTTTCAGGCGATGTTGAGATAAATTCCGGAAGTTTCTCCCGAAAGTAGCGCTGCTTGTCTGATAAGACTTTCGTTTTTAGCTCCGAAGAAAGCTAAAAATTTTCAGCAAGTAAAACGCCTAAAACTTTTGCAGTACATCTTTTCGCCTTGAGGCATTTTAATCGTCTTTTTAATTGCAAATTGTCACGAGAAATCCAGGAAGATTTGCCTTTTCTTTTCTTTAACATAGAAGGAACAAAGTGATTTATGCAATCATTAACAAGATCTTTAAATTGATTCGAAAGAATATGTATATCTGCGCAACTGCCCTGAAACGAGTCAAAACTAAACGAAAGCATATCTAATATGACAACATTATCTGCGCGCGAGAAGTTCGGCACACTAGTGACATAAACTGATTTATTCACAGAGATGCCCGAAAGAGTGAACAACACAGCAAAGTGATCTTAATCGGGTAGTTTCATCGTAATCTTTTAATATCTTCGATTACTATTTCGAGACTATAACGTTCTGGGTAATTAGATTAATTACAATCTTTGTAATTGATTACCGGTAAGTAATTACCTTTTCGAAAATCAAGTTGTAAGCAAGTCTTTTATGGAAGTTCTCGTCCCGGAAAATGTGCCACCGTTCTGTAGGGACCCTCCCATCCTGTCAGATGAGGGGTTCACCCGAAGCCTTCTTTTTTGTCTTCAAATTTTCCTCCGCTTTACATAAAACATCTTATCAGTGTGCTCCAACGACAGCGAAGTGTGGCGCTTCGTAGCGGACATGGAAGCTGTAACACCGAAGCACCACCCAACTACGAACTGACGCGCAAGGTGTTCCTGCACATTACAATACCACGCTTCCCTTCAGCGCATGCATTGAGAAGTGTTCAGTGTAACAACTGTGAACGAGGAAACGTGAAACAATCAGCGACAGTTTTGCAAAACAACTCTTGTTGAAAGTTTACGAAGTGTAACACTTATCCCAGAATCTACAGCAAGCCTTCCAGCTTACTTTTTACCTCGGAAGCCACAGTAGTTCGCTAAAACGTCCGCTTTTGTGAGTTGGTTCTTGATTAAGATAGATTTACCAGTGTAAAAAGACGAAACGCTTAGGAAGGAAAACAGCCACAGCGCTGAACTCGCAACCGATTTATTACATTGAATGCAAGGCCTTTTTGAAGGCACACATTGAAGCAACAAAAAGGTTAAATGATGGAAAGAAAGTGATGAAAAATGACGTGACAACTGCTTACCGGAAAAGACAATCAGCCAAAGGTAACAGCGCGCAGTGGAAAGTTCTTCCAGCTTTTGAATAGTTTTGTGCCCCGTGTTTTGTACATTTCACATATTTAATTTTACTTTTTAACGATTTAGCGTTTCATATCTTCTTTATCTTTCTTGTGTGGCTGCCTTGGCTTCTCTGACTTAAACGTGTTTGCATGTTGGTTGTAAGAACAGCTATAGATCCTTTTCACTCCTTTCGTATACATCAGGGGCGTATACTTCGTAGTTTGAAAATTTTCGGCTGCGGGCTGTTACCTTTAGTTAATTGTCGTTTTCGGCAAACAGTTGTCACCGTGTTTTTATTGCTTCTTTTCATAATGAGTGAGTGAGTGAAACAACTTTATTCGGTCCACAATAGACACGAGTAAACTCAGCGTCACCTGGCTAGGCCCACTCGGGGACCATCAGGTTAAACCTGACGGCCCTCGCGCGGGCCCTCTGGACGGCCAGGACATAATGAGATATTTCTGTTGCTTTGATGCGTGCCTTGAAAAACGCTTTGCGTTCGATGTAATAAATAGGTTGTGAGTTCAGCGCTCTGTCCGTGTGTTAATTCTTATGTGTTTGTTCTTTTTGCGTTGGCAAATCTACCTTAAAAAACACAGTTTGTTGCCGTTTTCGTAAACTTGTGATATTGTGTTATGGTATTAAATTGTGAAGTAATGCGAATGTAATCGACTACATTTCTGTAATAGCTAAGTTACTTTTCTGCAGCTTTATTTGGCCACTGTTATTAATTGCGTTTTAAAAGAAGTAAATGTAGTAGTAATCGGTTACTTATTTTCTGTAACGTGTACAAGTATTGTGAAAACGAAACTGCATGACACCAATATTTGTTATTATCTTCCTTGAAAGAAAAACGAAAGAAAATTCTGAGACTTACTCAATTGAGTATGGCTCCAATATGAGTGAATGCAACCCCAACATGAGTGAATGAGTGAAATATACGTAATTTGTTACTAAGCGTCAGAAGTAATGATAGTATCTTACAGCAATCAATTGTAAAGACACTAAAGTATTTATCTAGTTATCACATAGCCATTTATGTTATATGTGTTCATAAACCGACTTCAACGAACACCGAAGATTACAGCCTTACTAACTGAAATCTTACAGTTAGAGTCTACAACATGCAGCATTCGACATGGCTATAATGCGTGCGACGCCATTGAATTCAAAGACAAGCCGATATTCAGAGGCGCTACGCCAGTGGTCGAATGAACTACTTATAGTGTTGCGCATGAGCCGATGACATCAGTGGGCAATGCATATCAATATGCCAATACTCCAAAATGTCAATGGTGTCGAGCTTCGTAGATGTGAACCAGCACGCTTGGTCGTGTCGGCCCACTGTGGCAGCCAGTTTTATAAAAATTCAGCATTCTTATAACTAGCATGGCCACGCCCACTGCGGGGGAAACGCCTCTTCCATTTTTTTTTTTGCCTTCAACCCGGTCCTGCGCTTGCTGCCACCACTTTACACCGCATATTTCTCAATTTCGTCTGCGCTGTTATGACCCTCCTCAGTAGGCGCCATGCTGACCCCGAGAAACGTAGCCGGGCAGCACTCCCACGCACGGAGCCCCAGTTCTCTCAGGCACTGCGCCGTGCTCCCGGCCGGGCTGCAGAAGTTGGGTGCCTTTTCTCATCTTCTAACCACTACCACTACCACCAGTCCTCTCGGAACCAGCGTCCAGCGGCGGGGAGTGACAAAAGGATTAGAAGACGGTCCGTGAGCCGATGTCCCTACAAGCAATTCCTCCGGGCTGGCTTGTCTAGCGAGACGGCGAAGCAGACCGACCACACAGGTCGTCTTTCCGCGATTCAAGTATCTAATCCTTGGCTGCCCTTCCAGGGAAAGGCGGAAGAAGCAACCCAACCGCCAAATTGTTCCGGGAGCGAACCCCATTTCTCCTCTCCTCAGTGAAACTCGGACCGGAGGAGCATTGCGTTAAGAGGCGCAATAAGTACTCGGTGGACCACGTGTATTTAACTGTTGCTCTGGAGAGCGGTATCTTGTGTTTGTGTGTGATTGGTGCTTCAGTCAGGAAGGAAGAGCCCGACAGGGCTTAAAAAGACGCTTGAAAGTGTTGGACGGGGCTCTGAATCACGTACCGGTTCAACCACCACGCTCGTGGTTTGTGAAACTCCCAACCTATCTGTGCTGTAAATAAGTGTAAATAGTGCCATAAACCTGTTTGTTTTTCGTATCCCCATCTTGTCAGCGTTCGTTTCCACCACTCGAAGTTACGCCACGCTGCCACAAGAGGCCGTGTCCGACGTAACCCTGACGTTCCGGCAACCCACGTCAGCGGGGAAGCGTCGGGTAGACCCCAGTCTGCAACAACTGGTGATCAGCGCTGGGATTCGGAGCGACTACTGGGGAACAGGGCTGGGATCCGCAACAGCGCACTAATCTCCCCTCCCCTCCCCCTCCGTCCCCTCGCCACGCCGTGGTGGTATAGTGGCTGGCTGCTGACGCGCAGGTCGCGGGATCGAATTCTGACTGCGGCGGCTTTATTTTCGATAGAGGCGAAAATGCTGTAGGGCCGTGTGCTCAGATTTAGGAGCGTGTTAAAGAACCCAGGAGGTTGAGATTTCCGGAGCCCGACCTCTACTACGGAGTCTCTCACAATCATACGGTGGTTTTGGCACGTTAAGCCCCACATATCAGCTCCCCCTCCCCCTCGCGCGTTTGCCTTGTCTTTCAGTCCAGTCAGTTACTGTAAGTTGCCAGTGGTCATCTTGCTTTCACTCTACATGCCACCCCCATGCCCATTTCTGTTTCTCGTCATCGAATAAGATGGCCTTAACGTGTTTGTTTCCTGACTCACTCTACTCTCCTCTTGTCTTTAAGGTTACGCCTATAGTATTTGGAATTTACGTACAACTTTATTTTATCATTTAAGATAACTACGGAAACATTGTTAATGAAAGTAAGCTTTGAAAATTAAGACGGGTTGAAATAAACGGTGATTTTTTTCGTTGTTAAGGTGATTTAATGGTTTTGAGTTCTGTATTCAAGAATAATCCTAATTCAACATTGCTTAATTTCATTTTTTCACGTTTTAGAAACCTTGTGCTTCTTGTGTGAAGAGCACAACAACGTTGCATACATATTCACTGCGGATATCGCTTCGAGACTGGTATAATCGGAATCTAAGAGTAAACATTCTGGTTCAATAACGCCATGTGTTGACGTGCAGGTTTGCTATTTTCTGGATTTTACGTTGATCTTGATATTCTAGAGAGGCGTTCCGGTGCAGTTAAAAATAGAAACGCAAGCTCCGTAATTACTATTATTGAGCGAAGCTCCTTGTGGTCTTGCGCCATCCCGCGTCTTTCCGGTGGCGTAGCCGGCCCAGGATATTCACAGACAGACAGACGGACGAACGGACGGATGGATGGACGGACGGACGGACAGACAGACGGACAGATGGACGGACAGACGGACGGACGGACGGCTGCTTCATCCCACTCATCAGCATTCACTCCATGGTTATGCTGTGATTTTCGACGTGACCAATACACTTGCAAGCTAATACAGGTGTTCTGTAACCATACAATTTAGACTCTTTTCCGTTTCATGCATCGTCAATACTCCGGGTGGCTTATTGGATTTCGCTATTGTCAAAATATCCTTGTCGGAAACGGTACTCAAGAAGAATGAGATTGACGGCTAGGTATCTCCGCGCTTTTGCGAGTCAATAGTTTATGCGAAAATCAAATGCAATGTACTTATATTTTGAGAAGGGTTGACAGGCGGGCTAGTTGGTACAAATTCATGATGAAATAATTGGAAGCGCAAACCAACGGGGCACAAGGTCTGTTTGTCTGCGCTTGTTTGTCTCTTCTCTTGTGTCCCATTGGTTTGCGCTTCCAATTATATCATTATGAACTTATATATGGGCTAACTATCCTAAAATTCCATGTGCAGCTATGTTGGCACTTTCTGAACGAGATAATCCATCGTTCTGGTGTTTGGCAATCATATTTCCAGTACTGGTGACTGCGCAAGGTATGCTTGCAATAAATGTGTCTGTACCCTAGAACATTATTATTATTATTATTATTATTATTATTATTATTATTATTATTATTATTATTATTATTGTAGGGAACTATGTGAACGACGACGAAGCAGCATGAAACGGCAAGCCACAGCGTTGGTGCACGCGCGACCCGAGCTTGCGTTTGTTTTGTATTTTCAGCCTATTGGCGTTTCTCGCTCTTCTGGCGTTCCTCGGCCTTCCAGTAGGTCTGTACGTGAATAAACTGCGTGACACCATTATTATTATTATTATTATTATTATTATTATTATTATTATTATTATTATTATTATTATATTATTTGTTTTTGATGCACAGAAAACACGATGAGACAGAGGAAATAGGGATGGAAAAGGCTGGCAACTATCATCTCCAGTAAAGTGCGGAAATATATGAGTGCACAAGGTAGAAGGAAAAGCACTTGACAGGAAAGACGCTCATACAATATCATCCCCAATATCATCTCCAGGTCCGCAACGTCTACCTCTCCCTTAAGCAAAGGGGAAAGATACAGGAAAGGGAGATAGCAGGAAAGGAACAAAAAGCAAATAATACAGACGTAAACACGCAAATAAGTAGCCGCATAAAAATACTACTAAAATACGATAGCAAACCAGTTTTGTTTAAAAGTTAGTAGGACCTGACGGGCCTGGTCTCTCCGACGAGCCTGGTGTCACACACAGGTCCCGTTAATGAGGGAGGCGATCGCCGGGCTAATTCCAAGGGCCGAAGTATCGGCCCCCCGAACCTCACCACGAAAGCGTGGACAACTTAGAAGTGGTCCTTTTTGGCGCGCCAGCGGACGCCGGCTGTGGCCCAAAGAACAAGTCAGAGCCGAGAGTTGATAAACAAACAAAATTATATTCTCAATAATGGCAGATCGAACTAACACAAGTATGCACACTCCACAATAGTTGAATACAATATGTCACACACCAAACAACGTACTACACAGTACAATCAACCACACTCGAAACAACGGACACAGACAACGATACGCACTACAATGCAGTCGCATGCATTGAACAACCAAGACACATAAAGACTAAAGAGATAGAAAACCTATCCAGTCCAAAGTTCTTGGAACAAAAGTCTGGATGATACTCTTCCGAGAATCACTCACTCTAAGTCCAGCGTTGTTGTCGTTCCGAAGCCCCCGAAGTTTCTCTTCCAGGAAACCTCGCCGAAGTTTCTCTTCCAGGAAACCTCACGTCTTCAATAGGCCACTCTCCAAGCTTCAAACTTCTTCGCCAAAAACACGTCGGCTTCACACACGCAGCTGTTGCCACGCGTCTTCGCTCGATAGCGGTAAACACACGCTCTTGCCTGTAGCTCGAGTCGTCACCCCTCAGGTGGAAATCATCTTCTTCTCCTGCTTTGTCTCTACAGACAATACCTTCGCCGACTACACTGCGGAATCCCTAAGCGCTCTGGCGCTAACTTCCGTCTTCTCCTGCTCTCTCGTCTTGGCTGCTCGATTAAATACTTTCCGCGCGAGATTCCAGAAGGTTCTCGTCATTTCGTCGGCGCGATACGCAGCGAAGGCTGGGGAGAGGGCGAGACGGTTGGAATGCCCTCCGCGATGGATGACTCAACCCGGCGTGACCACGCCTCTTTCGTTCTAGAAATTTCGCGGGCTTGCTCGGCTGCCGATGTGGAGTGAGGAGGTTCGTCGGCGAAGCCACGCTTCCGAGGGGAGAGCACGTGCCCGGGGTGCCTTAATTGTTCGTTTTCTTTTTTTTTCTTTTGACCTCCCGGCGTCTCTCCCGCGCGTTATCGCAATAATTTGGGGGAGCGCCCATTTTTTAGCGCTCGTTCTGTGACACCTGGTCACGTCGAGAACAGGCAGTCAAATTCAAGGGTCGTGCATTTATGTCCATTACTTCACATTCCTTGATAAGTACGTAGAAAAAAAAAGTGAAACAGCCGAAGAAGCTGGAAGATGCAGTACATGATAACAAAAATATATAACTGAAACAGAGAATTACCTAGAGATATAAACACAGGAACAGTCAGTTTTATTTCGTATTCAGTCCTCACAGAGAAGAGAAATCCCCATCACGGGAGCAAAAAGGCGTTTTCAGCAGCCAGGCAAGGGCTCCAGCCTTGGTTTCATTTGACAAAGAACATTTAATTGAAAATACTACCATAAACAGTACAGGTGACATTGTAATATTTTAACATATAAACATATCAACGCGTATCCACATGTAAAAATAATTATTACAATGCATTGATACGAATCACATATCGTCAAACTTTGCATACCTACCAGACCGACATAGAAATGTTTATAACATAGCTTAGGATAGAAATCTACGCTATTTGGTGTGCATTCGTGATAAAGGCTGTGCGGTATTCGCCAAAGAAGAAAGACTCCTAGGAAGTACATAGGACATGTGCTGACTTATTGTCTCTCGTGTGAGCGCTGTACAATCCTCAATGTGAATGCATACCAACCAGCTCAATTTTGTATTCTTAGCCAGCTTAATTCCCTCTTTTCTCTCTGTCTCTTTTTTTTACAATCCCCCCTTCTCTAACTACAACTGTATAGGGCAACCAACCAAGACAAGCTTGGTTAACCTGCCTGCCTTTCCTCTCTCTCTCTTCCTTTGTACACAGAGCTCTTTCCAATGTCGTAGCGCTTCTAATCCAGAGCAGCGCATGTTCTGAGCCCTTCTTGTCGTTCGTCTTTTGCTAGTGCTTCATAATACTAAGTGTCAGTAATATTTATTGAAGGGTAAAATCTACATATAAAACAATATATATATATATATATATATATATATATATATATATATATATATATATATATATAGAATTTACTTGCAGATAGCACATAAGAAAAGGATCGTATTCACTAACGTTTCGGCCGTGGCACGGCCTTCGTCAGAGATACCCGGACCTGTCGTGCCTTCCCTTCAAGTTATATATATATATATATATATATATATATATATATATATATATATATATATATATATATATATATAGAGAGAGAGAGAGAGAGAGAGAGAGAAAGACCAACTACAAATTAAGTGGTACATGGCGGAATAAATTTGTGATATGGACTTAATTCAGAAACGACGTGCATATCACATTTCAATAACTTTACATCGTGAAAACAGGAACTTTTTGCAGAGAATTCACGTTTGTAGTGCGTGTTTAATTAATATGTCTTTATTGGCTAGTTCGGGAACTGTGAAATTAATAAAGCAGCACACCCGTAAAAGAGACAGAGCAACGCGCTACGTAAGAGTCAAATGAGTGTAGATTAAAAGCCGGAGTGACGTACAAAAAGGAAGTGAAAGAGAAAGAAAGGGAGATGGATACAGAGAGAGGAAAGGCGGTGATAGTGATGGAGAGACGAGCTGTGATCAGAAAACTCTACATCCAGGGACGCTACAGCTGTCTCTTAAAACGTGAAGGTATAGCCGAGCGCAGTGGTTCATTAAAAGAGCTGTTCGTTATTAACAAATGATTGCTTCTCGTTCTCATCTTCCCTGTAGTTTCATACACGTCACTTACTTCCAGTTATGACTTGTCTATAGTTGCGTAGAACCAGGACGTGTAGGGGCCGTCACTTGCCTTCGCATTGAGGAGACAACTCCCGAGTAATATATAGCCACGTCATATTTTAAGTGGCAATGAATACAGATAATAAATGCCCTTCATGACGGATAACCATTGTGAGCTGACTAGAATGCAATACACCATTTTTATGCAAATGGTACTTAGGATAGCTCGGTCCTTTATAATATGGCATGGTCTACTCATTCCAACCGACAAAATATGTAGTAAAAATCATGATGATATGCCAAAAATATTATACTACACAACATATTATTCATGAAGGCTTTACAATTAGATTACGAGCACGACCTGGAGGTTGCATAATAACTTATTTAGCCATGCATCATTGTGACTTTCCTTGATTTTATTTGCTTATAGAACGTCTGATTCCTTTATAAATAATTTCTATTACAATACGCTTTGTACCTATGTTTAACTCAATATGCAAAGCGCACGCGTAAATGTGATCCTTGTACGAATACAAAAACACGCCCACTGACGCTGTATAGTTCGTGCAGAAGTTAAAGAAATCTTTGAAGTATCATTACAGGCTAACGATCGCACCATACCTGTCTGTAAAGTGTTGTAGTGTTTGCGGTTTTTTTTTTGTTTTGTAACATGCCGTTTTTTGTGTATATACTTTAACTAATGCCAGCTATATATAGCCTCTGGATTGTATATCAGGTGCGTTACCTACATTTAATTATGCTGTTATATGTCAGTAAATTAATATGAAAACAGGAACCATGCTGCAGTATTCCAGCGAAATCGTAAAACGGGAGAGTTGATATCGCATGCAGTCGTCGTACACAATGTTTCGCTTGAAAGCGGAAAGTTATATACACGAAACAAAAAAGTAGCAGTCAGCTGAAACTCTCGTACACGGCAGTGCAAATACACCACCTGTATGCCGTTCCGCCACGTGCGTACAGAGGTGTACACCTGCAGCGTCACCTGCCTATCGCCGCACTACACGTTTAACCAAAACACCGTCTTTCCAAGTACGGGAAGCGCCTACTTTCCTCCTTGTGTTTTTGTGGCTCTAAATGGGCGTGTGGCGTTTCAATCAAAACTGAAATCGCGCAACCATATTTAGCCCGTCGAAACGCTACGCACTCACGTATTCAAACGCCAAATCAATTTCTTTTTTTTTTTCGCCCCGCCGTGGTGATCTAGTGGCTAAGGTACTCGGCTGCTGACCTGCAGGTCGCGGGATCGAATCCCAGCTGCAGTGGCTGCATTTCCGATGGAGGCGAAATGTTGTAGGCCCGTGTGCTCAAATTTGGGTGCACGTTACAGAACCCCAGGTGGTCGAAATTCCCGGAGCCCTCCACTACGGTGTCTCTCATATTCATATGGTGGTTTTTGGGCGTTAAACACCACATATCAATCAATTTCTTTTTTTTTCATTATAATGACTGGTTTGCGCTATTGCTTGAAATAACCACGTCATGCCGCGACGAATTCAACCTTTAAAGATAATGTTGGCTCTGGCCTACACGTTTCATTAAGAATTACACCGATATGTTTACAACTGGAGACGGTGGATTGAAAATTATTTTCTCTACTTACCTCTAAGTTGTCCTATTTCAATTCGTTAGCACTGTACATATATTGCGTACGCCACTTGCTTTCGCCAGTTGTATTGACTATTGGCTAAGAAACAAGAAGATACATTGAGCATTGGACGAATTGAGCATTTATCGCAGTAAATTTGTCTACATTTACCTTTACCTTTATTTTGCAAATGATCTCTTTGTTGAAAACACTGCCATGTTCTACGAATAGTTCGACGGGCCGCTTTCTGCGCCACGTCTAGAGTGCAATTTTTTTTTTGTTTGAAATGCGCATAACCAAAAACAAATGTACACGAACACACTGGCCTCAAATTTCGGTCTATACATTCATGCAAATACAGAGCATGCGTGACCTCAGAATAAACGAATGTTTCATTACTATTCGATAAGTACTAATCACTATAATAAGCACAAATAAGCATATTATGACATTATTTTTGTCGCCATAGAATATCGAGTGCCTACAAATAACTTTGAAGCGATTTTGCGCACTTACAGACAGTTTGGCGTAGGTGACATCTGATTTGAGTGATTAATTTGATTGATATGTGGGGTTTTACGTCCCTAAACTACCATACGATTACGAAAGACGCCGTAGTGGAGGGCTCCGGGAATGTTCATCCACTGGGGTTCTTTAACTTCTACCCAAATTTGAGCACACGGGCCTGCAGCATTTTTGCCTCCATCAAGAATACAGCCGCCGCAGCCGGGATTGAATTCCGCGACCTACGGGGAAGCAGACGAGTACCTTAGCCACTGGACCACCGCGGCGGGGCGTAGGTGACATCGGAAAGGATTAAACACAAAAATTAATACTTCGGGGAAAAGAGGGCAAAATGCCGACACTGCAGTGTGAGGAATCTTTACTAACGTTTCAGGTCCCCTACAGGAGCCCTGTTCAGAATGTTCTCACGGTAGTATAACAGCCGAGACGTCAGCAAATATCGTCACCTTCATCAGCGTCTTTCAACGTTGTCACCAATTTTTCGTCCGGACCAGACGAGATTTCGTCAGTTTAAGAGAATCGTATTTCCGGATATATCTTACACAGCTTATGTGCACACAGAAAAATGGACAATGGTGATCAATGCGTATGTACTATGCAATCTGTTATATACAGCGAAAAGAACTTATTTGCTTATGCAGTGATGTGCAGTGCGAAAACTGTACAACAAAGACAGGACATTCATGACATCAAGATGATTAAACTTAAATAAACAGTAAGGCTATATGAACAAACAAGGGGAGGTCATTCACAGTGTAAGGTGATGTTTTGCATTCACATGTGAGGACAATTGGCTCTCGCGCTCAAGAACAATATTGCACAAAAAGGACATGTTTCTAAAGAAGAAAAGAAAAATACACACTGTAATGTCACAGTAGTACAAGCTCTAGCCCACCTCCTCAATAGGGGAGGAAAGGCATGGACACTCAGTTGTTTTTTACGATAATAAATCGCGTAGACCATCGTCGGAGGAAAGCCTCCTCTCCCAGCATGACTAGTTCTGCGTTAAGGTGCATAAGCATTATGTTTTTAGCCGATGTAGTAGGGGAAACATGGCTCTCTGGGGGCGTCCCCTCAGGCGGGCTAATCCCCTTTGTTTCCATAAGACGAAGGCTCCGATAGCCATCAAGAGTACGACAATGTTATCCCTATGGCTAGACTTACACTGCATACTTATTTGGAACATTCTGGTAACCATGCGCCAAAAGGTGCGCGCTACTATACATTTATGGAAGACATTTTCAGTGTTTTGACGCGACCGCATTTCGGGCATGTGGCAGAGGGCACCACGCCCCACGCCGCAAGGCGGTTGGTCGTTGGTAAAGCTTCCCATTCCCTAAGCTAGTTTAGGTCACGGACTTCGGAGGGGAGAGACGTGTTTGTAAGAGTCCAGCGTCTTTTCGCCCGGCATTTCTGGTGTTGTTTTTCAGATAGGCTTTTAAATGCTATTAGTTTGCTCATGTCGGTAGGGGACATTTCCATAAGTTCTTGAACTGGAAAATCATTTCGCCATTGTTGCAAAGATTTTATAACATGTGTGTAATACGCCGGTTGCTGCTCAGCAGCTGGTACCGTGTCGTTTGCTAAACCAAAAAGTCTTCTAGAGGTTCCTAGCAGATAATCCACAAGTTGCCTGCCTCGATACGATGAGCTGTCCAAGAGTGCCCAGGTGTTTATGAGAGCCAACATGCGGCCCATTACATCAAGGTTGGGTACACTGAGCCCTCCCCATTTTACTGGCAGGCGGACCAATGCTCTAGCGACAGCTTCGGCGTGGCCATCCCCCCCCCCCCCCCCAAAAAAAAAAAGGAGCCACACGCAGTAGCCACTCTCAGCAAAACCCGACGAGGTGGTCGAGCAATTCTGGCTACATAAAGCAGTGGCGCTGTTATGCTGGATTTAATTAGATAAGCTCTTTCAGAAAAAGGAAGTTGAAAGGTTCTGGCGACTTCAATGCGTCCGTCCACTTTGTGTTGGATTTCTTTCCATGTGGTGCGAGCTACCTTACCAGTCAAAAGGAAAGTTACACCTAAGACTTTAACTCCTTGGACAATTTGGACGCCGTCGGGGAACTCTTCAATGTGCATCCCAAAGCACAATGCATTGATTTTTCCGGGATTAAGACGCTCTCCCGACAGGTAACTAACTATACTTGTGAAATATTTGCAAAAAGGCTCTGTAGCTATCTATGTTCCGAATAAACAACGAGATGTCATCGGCATATGCCGCTACTTTCACTTCGCCCAAGCCTGGGAGAGGAAAGCCGTGTATCGAAGTGCATTTCTGAATTTGTTTAAATAATGGATCTATCCATAATACAAAGAGAATTGCGGAGAGGGGATATCGTTGTCGAATGCCCCTACTTACTTCAATAGGTTCAGATGTATATCCATTCACTACTAATGACGTTTCTATGGGTCTGTAGATTTCATCAGACCCATGCATGAAATTAGTTCAATCACGGCAGCTGGTATTCACGCTTTCTGGGAAGAAAAAGTGGATGGGTAAGACCCAACAAAGTGAACGGGTAAGAGCCCACCGTAGTAGCTCTATCGATAGCGCAATAATTGAGCAATTCGAAGTTTGTGGGTTAGAATACCGCCAACAGAAATGGTGCTTCAATTAACTTTAATTCATTTCAGTCATTCTCGGAATTACACTCCACCGTCGAAGGCGAGGGAGAATACATCACATGCTCTTTAAAAATACCTGATTCTTGGCCAATTGCCCAGTTTAGGTCTGTGCCACTGTTCAAGGTTTTACTCTACTCTTTTGGGTGTAATTGTCTGTTAGATATGTTTGGTTGTGTGTAACGCAGAAACGAGTGTCTCGAGAAAATCCCCCTTTCGTTCGTTACTAAAGCGAAGTTCGTGTGCTGAAGTAACGAGATAGACTGTTACCTTGCTTTTCTGTCAGCGGTACTAGCGGTAATTTGAATTGATTTGAGGCTCATTTAAAACACTGAAGTGCTGAGGCTTACGCCGCAAATTACGATAAAGGCTTCAAGCGCGGGAACTTGCGACCGCAATCTGTTTTTATTTTTTTTTCACGATGCCATGGTGCATGAGCCCATCCCCTGTAGAGGGAAGACGCAAACCACTCCGCCATCTCAAAGGCTTTCGTTCTGGCAATACCGACTGTCCAGACCCCAATTGAAACGAAACAAAGCAGCCCAGGAAATTGAAATAAAAAAAATGCCGGAGCTTGCATTAAACCTTGCAAAGCTTTAAAATGTGAAACTGAACAATTCTGAAGACTGATCTAGTTGATGTTAGATTTTTTTCTAGGGCTTATAGCTAGGTGCTGCAAGTTATTTCTAGGTCTGTTTTGGGTCGTTGGTAAGCTTCAGCTAAGTTGTTTCAACGTTGACTCCCAACGCGGAGAAGCTCGAGTTAAACGACAGGCACAGACGTGACACAATTTTCCAAACTCCAGGGACACAACCTCGCTCTGAAACCGAGCTTTCGCACCTCTATGGGCACGTCATCGTTGCCCTATGCCTTCCATCACTTCAGGGTCGTTTCGCATTCACCGTTGCCTTCCCCGTTTCCTAGTGTTGTCACATAATATGTACTATGGTGTTCTTCGGCTCACCACCATCGCTTCGAAGCCATTTGTTGGGCGCACCGTTGCCTTATTCATGTGGACCAGTGGTGTGTAGTAGGACTTCTACAATTTCGGTGGCGCGTACCAGCGTAGGATGATGATAATATTTTTCTGATAGGCCGCGCAGTAGCACATACCCGTTTAATGAGAGAAGGGGGCACCAGTTAGTAGCGAGATTCACCCAACTTCTGTGGCAGTACCCGTTTATGATCACAGCAATTTAGGATATCTGGGGTTTAACGTCCCAAAATCACCATATGATTATGAGAGACGCTGTAGTGGAGGGCTCCGGAAATTTAGACCCCTTGGGGTTCCTTAACGTGCACCCGGACCTACAACATTTCCGCCTCCATCGGAAATTCAGCCGCCGCAGCCGGGATTCGAACCCGCGACCTGCGGGACAGCATCCGAGTGCCTTAGCCACTAGGTCACCTTGGGGGGGGGGGGGTATCACAGCAATTTCACAGAAATTTTTAGGGGCAAAACTCCTTATAGCGGCACCTGTTCGTCCCTCGCAGCCGTTGTAGTGTGTAACAAGTATAATATTTTGACCTCCAAGGTGGTGCCGGTGAGAGATTTCTTCTGTGCGTTGTTGAACTATAAAAGATAGTGGTCAATGTACATGCCAATGGCTGCTAATGGGGAACGAGAGACAGGAGCATTCGGCTTTTAGCTAACGTGCACGCTGCGATCCCCATTAGCAGCCATTGGCATGTACATTGAGCACTGTCTGACAAGAATGGGTTGCTACGTTATACTCGCTGGGTGTAACCTCCTTAGTTTTAGAAAGGTTTAGCGAGCGTTGAGCTGCAGTGCCATGAATACAATGAATTAGCAAATACAATGAATGAACTCGATGTGGTTAAAGGTGGGAAGTAGATACGAAGCGCAAGCCGTAAGAAAGTAAAAGGCCGAATTCTCCTGTCTCTCATTTCCCATTAGCAGCCATTGGCATGTAGATTGAGCACTATCTGGCAGGAAAAGGTTGCTACGTTATACTCGCTGGGCGTAACCACCTTGGTTTTAGAAAGGTTTAGCGAGCGTTGGGTCGCAGTGCCATGAATACAGTGAAATAGTATATACCATGAACTCGAGGTGGTTAAAGGTGGGAAGTAGACCCGAAGCGCAAGCCGTAAGAAAGTGTGCGTGTGCCACCTCTCGTTTAGTCCTTGGATTGTCCTCTGGATGGCGGTACTTCTATATGGGGAATATATGATGAAAAGATGCGAGATGGTGGTACTTGGAGTGTTGAATAGATGGACGAACGGACACACAGACAGATGCATGGATGGACGCATGAACGTACGCAGGGGCGGATGCATGGACGAACGCAGGGACGGACGCACGAATAGACGCACGCACGGACGGGTGGATGGACGCATGAACGGTCACACAGACGGACGCATGGACGGACGGAGGCAAGAACGAATGGACGGACGAATGCTTCGCCCCACTCTCCATCATTCACTTCGTGGATATGCTGGCAATTTTGTTGGACAGGCCGTGGGTCATACCCCTTTTATGACAGGCGCCGTAAATTACGGCTATCTCAAGCAGCTTCACTGTTAAAAGACGGATTAGCCGTAGTGCACGTCTTTTTTCTCAACCACGACAGTTTTGTACGCTATTGGAACACAACAGCCAGCCAAGTCACCCATCACGCTTCATTTCCAGGACATCTTGTCGATGGCTTGTTTCATGTTTTTGTGCGCTTTTTCCGTGATACGCTGCCTTGTGGGCTTGTTTGCATCTCTATAGGAACTAAAGAGCTTCAGCTGCGCACGTGTGCCCATAGATGCGTTTAGTTTTCAAAAACGGCTCGAATGAAGCAGGTGTCAACTGTTGTAGCGACCTCAGTTTACATGTAAAAGAATATCCACCAAGCCAACGTCGGTTTTGCTATTAGTTCTTGTCGTGCTGTATTGACCCCGACAGTGCAATTACGGCTGTATTCCGGTTAATCCTTTCTGCTTTTCCTGTCTTTTTTATTTGTAACGTGTTGTGTTCACGTGGAAGGCTTGATGTTATTCATTGTTTGCTTTTTGCGAGGTTGATTATTTTTTTCATCTAGTAAATATACAGACAGTGACTATTCTGGTGAAGCACTCTGAAACGCGGTTCCGAAAACGCAGCGCGGTTTATTATTGCATCTCCGCCATCGTTCCAACCACCTCGTTTTTCTCCTCAGCACACTACCCCCTACCAGTTCATGTACCAAGTGAGTCGTGCCAGAAAAAGAAGAGAAAGTATGCCACAGATGCCCCCCCTCCCCCCTGCAGACAAGTGTCCGTGGGCATTTGAAAAAAGATGATCAGACGGAGGTTGTCAGAACGGGTGCCGGCTTGGTTCGTTCCATGCTGACTGTATCTTCACATCCATTACGCAGGATTGTAAAATGATGTTCAGAATGCTTGATGACTGAGAAAGGATCGTCATAGCGAGGCTTAAGAGCACGGCGAGATGCATCAACACGAACAAAAACGTGTGTAGGAGTCCCGGGTTGAAATCCCATTGTGTCCTTGTTGTTTCTTTATTTACTGAGTTTTTTTTAAATTTCTTGCGATATTGGTTATGAACACCGGTGGCGGTGGACAACTACGGCACCGCACGTGACCTATGTTCTGATCTCCTAACAGTTCTCGCTGTAAAACAGCACGATGCAGATGTGAAGGAACATTGATACGAGTGCAATTGTGCCAAACATCGCACCAGAGAGTAACGTCGTCGTCGGAACGGAAAAGTTGACTTGGCTTGTGGAAGCTCATCGTCGAATGTCTGTGCCTCCGCAAGTGATTGACCATAAAGGTCGGAAGTACTTGTCGTGGCATTGATGGTAGTATACGACAGAGAACATCCACTGTACTGTTGAAGCTGCCTTTTACGTAACATATGTATGTGGTGAATTCGGGAATGAAAGCAGGGTGTCGAGGCTATGTAGGAGTGTACGTGGCGCTGCAGGAACGTAAAGCCGAAACAAGTGGCTTGTGGTCGGTAAGAATGGCAAATTGTCACCCTTGAAGGAAATGCCTGAAATGCTTCACCGCAAGGAAGGCAGCAAAGAGCTCCCGCCCGAAAATACTGTATGGGCACTCAGTGTCGCATCACCTGCGGAAAAAGAAGATTGGAGCCTTTGCATCATTAATCCATTGATTAGGAGTAGCTTCAACTGCCTCTGAAGAAGCGTCCACCATGAGGCTAGTGGGAGCAGTTGGTGAGTTGGTGAAGGGTGGTGCAGGAGGGTGACCTGGGCGAGCTTGGTCTTAATTGCGGCAAAAGCTTGATCCATGGCTTTGTCCCAGGCAAGTGCGGCTGACTCGGCTTTCAAAGTCAAGAGTAGTTCATCCAGAGGCTGCAGCAGTGTAGAACATGTAGATATGAAGCGGTTATAAATATTGACGAGTCCAAGAGGACGTCGCAGACTACGCATGGACGTGGGAGGCGGATAGTCGATGGTAGCTTTAACCTTGTCTGGTAGAGGAGGGATGTCATCTTTATAGTGATCCGGTGTCCGAGAAATACCATCTCTGAGATTCCAAACTGACACTTTTCTACATTGATGACAAGGTCGTAATCACGCAGTCGAGTTAAAAAAACCCCACATGAATGCGCCTTGTGCGTTTCAGCATCCCTGTTGGCAACGAGATATAGGCGAAACGAAACGGCAAGCCTCTTGTCACTTCATTTGCAAAACGTAGAAATGTCCGAGCTATGTTTCTCGAACCAAAAGGCTTTCGTAAATACTCATGAGGCCCAAATTCGGTAACCATTGCAGTTTTTGTAATGTCAGAAGGCGCAACGGAAATCTGGTGATAAGCTTTCACACGATGAATTAACGAGTATACTGTTGTTCCGGTTAAAAAAGACAGTGTAGTCCTCAATATTGGGTAACGGGTATGGATCTGGAACGGTGACAGCGTTGCGAGCCTGATAATTACCATAGGGCCACCAGTCATTGTACTTCTTGGGAACCATGTGTAGCGCCGACGACCACGAGCTTGATTACGGACGAATGATTTGCAGCTGTAACTTCTCCTCGAACGCGTTGCGAGCAATTCGAAGTTTATAAGGGCCCAGTCGGTAAGGGTGGCAGTGAACAGGTGGGCCTGTGGTAACGATGCAGTGGAATCTGGTGGGCTTAAGTGTATTATCCAGTGGAGACTGCGTAGTAATCTCCTGAAACGCGATGAGCAAGAGCTGTATATGGTGACGTAGGTGATTTCATGTTTAGGGTTTTTAAAGACGATGGGACCTTCGACGCAAACATTTTTGTCTGTCTGTCTGTCTGTCTGTCTGTCTGTCTGTCTGTCTGTACACTTGTCTGTTTGTCTACCCTTAATGGTACTTTAAACGGCACCAAAGCGACCAAACGATACTCCAAACGGCGGACCCCATCCGCAGCGCCCACCAATATTGCTCAAGTTTCATCGTTCATACTTGTGCGATTGTCAATAAAAAAGCAATTATTGCGCCTATCTGAGGCACCATAACAACACGTCAATATTATGTATGTGTATTTTTTTTTACTAGAAATGTCATACAAAAGTAACTTTAAGGATGGTAGCATTTACAACGCTGCGCTGGCCATGCAACGCTTGCACGAAACGGCAAGTGTTTACAATGCTTTTCTAAGACGGCACGGTGGTGGCACCTACCTATCTCCTTGCGTTCTACACCTTATCACCTCAGAGACGGGTGCGCACGGCGCGCGCCCCATTTTCCAGGATAACTGCCAGATAGCACTCATGTCTCACGTGTGACGTGACTTGATTCGCTCGTTCGCCTCCACTGAACGCTCGAGGCACTCTAACGCAGTGCCTCCAAAATGCCATTCACCGATTTTATTGCGCAGAACATCAAATAATTGTTTTGTTCGCTCTCCAGACGCAAGACTATCGTCTCTCGACGACATTTGTGGTGTAACATGCAGATACGGGGCCAATTCTTGTTTAGGGACAAAAAACATTTACCAATAAGCCGGTATAGCTATCCACCTGGCGACAGCTGTTCAAATTCACGTGCAGATGAAAATGACCTAAAAAATGGGCGCCTAAGATTGCGTAGCGTACGTCTACTCTCCAAAATAACCACTGTAGTTTCTTCTTGACACCGAGATCAGGGGTCAGAGACCTCTGTCCGTAAGTTGCAATGACAGAATTTATAGCTTGTAAAGGAGTTCACTTCTCGCGAAAACGCCGGTCATTTCCGGAAGCTGGAATTATTCTGACTTCTGCTCCAGTGTCCACCAGCAAGCGAATACCTTTGGTTCTGTCAGGGATCTGGAAGAGGCGGCTTGATGATTGGTCTTGATCGCTCACCGCTTGACGATCGGCCGGAGCGTTTACCATGCGCCACGAGCTGGGTGGGATACATCTGTGAGCCGCGGCACGAAAGTGCCGGTGATAGTAGCATGGATGTGTTCTGCGATGTAAAGCGGTGCTTGGGCTGGTGGAAGGGGCCGTTGATGAGCAGGCGACGTCATAGAGAGTAGGTGGAAGATGCTGTAGAAACAACTCGCGTAGTATGGATGTTTCCGTGAACTGAGTCCAGCTGGTCGCCAAGGAGATCTTGCAGACGACGTAGAAACTGTGTGGGACTGCTGTGGTGTTCTGTTATTTTCTCTTTTGGTTTAGATTGTCATGGGACGCCTCGCGTATCATCCCCGAGCTATTCGTTGCTCAGAAGTGGCTGAATACGCAGATTTCTAGGCGGAATGAGTTGCTGAAAAAGAGCCTGTTTGACAGAGTGTATATGGAGTTTCACCTGGCGCGCCCACGAGAATGTCGCGTATTTCGGCCATTGTCTGTGGCGGCAACGTTTCAACGAGTAGCTCATGCTTGCGAACTTCTGACGTGATGCGATGAAGGTGCGATTTGTGCTCGATTTGAATGAACCATAACGAGTAATTGGCGAGCCACAGCTGCAGTAGCGTTATGGTAGCAGTACCTTCAACAACACCCGAAGAGGGTACATGGCCGGGTGCAGTGGCAGTGGTACCAGGGCTCAGTCCGTCCAGATTCTCAAGCTGCTTCATGGAAGATCGCATTTGTAATCCTGGTCACGAGTTAATGTGGTTCTCTGAAACATGCTTCTGAAAACACAGCGTGATTTATTAATGCATCTCAGCGTTTATGGATGGTGTTCATGATGCCTTAGCTATGGTTCCCACTCACTCATGGGGATCGGCCAGGAATTCGTTCCATCTACCTCGCCGTTCTCCTCAGTTCACTACCCACTACCAGTTCATGGCTTAAATGGGACTCACTGGGTGTTATTTACTTATAAATACCTTACAGGCCTTAGTGAGGCATAGTGTAAGGGGGGCAGTACAAAAAGTGAAATTTTTGAATTGTTCACAAAATACAGTTACAGGAACATACTTAATGAACCAAATTATACAGCAGTACAACAGAAACTATTTGCGGCAGCACTGGTTACAAAAAAAAATCTAAACACTAGCAAGATAAAACATCACAGGGAAACAATCACCGTGGCGTTATCCATAAAGTATTGTTAGTCGAGCAAACTTCAGATTTTATATAAATAATTATTGATGGATTAATAAAAACGAAAAAAAAAACAAAAAAACGACACTATGTGTTTAAAATGATGACTTAAAGTACAATAAAAACATTACTATGACACTAAGGGCATACAGCTATAATGTGAACCGAAGTCTGTACACCGCGTCTTCAGTGCACATACTTCGGGGTACCGACTGAGGTGACCACTGTGTCCTGTCAAACCAGGGTCGCCTGAATACGTTAGCCAGGTATCAGTTTCTCTGATACAGCCATTTAAAGAAAGTTTTATCATCTAGCGAGCAGCGGCCATGGTCCACAAAACGTGTAGTGGTTATCTGAGAAAGCTTCGCTTCAGCTACAAATCAACAAATAAACAATATCCTGTTAAGGCAATGCTGCAAATTGCCTCCTTGCACCTGATACTTAATCGCGTGCTTCCGCTTGTACAGGACCGAGCGACGCCAGCAGCCGCGGCAGAGAAGGATGTTCGGTGCAGTGCCGCTATGTACTCATCGTGCTGGGCTTCCTGGGCCTTGCCAATGTGTACGGCATGCGGGTCAACCTCAACGTGGCTCTGGTCGCCATGGTCAACCACACGGCTGTCCAGGAGACGACCAAGCCCAGCGACTGTCCGCTGCCGACAACTCACCTGCACGGCGCATCCAAGACTCCGGCCAACGCAACCGGCCCCGGAACAAAATCAGGACAGCAGGTAGGACATGTGACTAATTGGTAATATATTACTGCATTAGCATCAAGACCATCAACCAGGATAAAAAAATTTGGCAGATCCCACGTACAGTGGGAATCGGTGATATGGGAAGCACGAATGAGAAATGTTGATATGCCCCTTTAAAATCAGCACAAGGATACGAGGTGGAGGTAAATGATGCCGTACATGACTTTGTGTCATGAGTATCATGTTTGGATGTGTCGTTTACCTTCATCTATTCACGTCAAGTGATACCAAATTTAGTATATGTGGAGCTATAGAAACGGCTGCGAGCACGCTATGAGTTCGGTATGCTGTCATGGTCTTACATGACACGCATGTCAGGATTTTCATGTTAGGGTCTGTCGCTTGTGTTCGCCATGTAATCATGCCTTACCATACCAGTTTTGCAACATGCCATGTTAACGAAACCGCCGCAAGAGCTGCATTGATTGATTGATTTGGGGGGTTTAACGTCCCAAAACAACAATATGATTATGAGAGACGCCGTAGTGGAGGGCTCCGAAAATTTCGACCGTCTGGGGTTCTTTAACTAGCACCCAAATCTGAGCACACGGGCCTACAACATTTCCACCTCCATCGGAAATGCCGCCTCCGCAGCCGGGATCCGATCCCGCGACCTGCGGGACCATGATATGTAAATCATGACATTCCTGACATACATGTCATGGTTTTCATGTTATGACTAGACAAATATGTTCTTCATACAGTCATGTTATGCTATACCAAGTTTGGTATTGATACCATTATCAAAACGGCCAGGAGAACTAAAAGCCGTTATAGATAGATAGATAGATAGATAGATAGATAGATAGATAGATAGATAGATAGATAGATAGATAGACAGACAGATAGATAGATAGATAGATAGATAGATAGATAGATAGATAGATAGATAGATAGATAGATAGATAGATAGATAGATAGATAGATAGATAGATAGATAGATAGATAGATAGATAGATAGATAGATAGATAGATAGATAGATAGATAGATAGATGTGCTGAAAGTTGGCCAAGTTTGCCAAGAAATGTTTCGCATTTTAAAAAGCCACCCGCATCTTCCCACGGCGGGAACTCGAGTAAATGCGGCGCAGAGTGTGTGTGTGTGTGTGGGGGGGGGGGGGGGTATCACGTGGATGTTTCGTAATTGGGTATGGTTTGAGAAGGCCTAATTGTTATTACGTCGTTGTTATTCTTATTTATTAAATGGTGGATATGCGAAGGCAAGGAGTGTAAAGTTAAGTGTAGCTTTATTGCTTGGTGTCGTGACTGTCGTCGCTGTACTGGAAAGCCATAAAGACGCCCTTGACTAAGTCCGAATGCGCGCTCCGCTGCTTATATACACACCGGCGGCAACGCCGGCAACGAGGGAGAAGAATACGGGGGATAGGTCCACACCCCCACTGCGTATGCTCGGCTTGCCGAACGCCCGCGTGGGTGACAGTTTTGGGGGTGCGTTCCTGGGCCGGCACGAGAGGAGACTGGTCGAGAATGTGCAGTGGGGTTGTGGACGGCGCCGCCGACGCCAAAGCGCTGCATAACGCGACTAGGAAATTCTCCGCATTTAAATAGTCGGAGTTTCGGCACTAGGCCAATACAGTGGAGGAGGAGGAGGAGGAAGGGAAGAAATAAAAGGCAGGGAGGTCAACCAGACGCACGTCCGGTTTGCTACCCTGCACTGGGGGAAGGGGTGAGGGGATTTAAGGAGAAGAGAGAGAGAGAAGTGAAGGGCAACGTGTGTGTAGATGTGACCTTGTCCATTGCACGCTTATAAGCGGTCGCGCAGTCCGGTCGTCTTTAGAAAGCTTAGCAGTGCTCGCGTCGCTTTGCTGGTCTGTGACGCGCACAGCCATGAACCAAGGATCTTCTCTTCGGAGAAAGGTCTACTGTCTAGTGTCTCTAACGTTTCGCGTAGTAAGTTGCGTTCGCTCGCAAAACGTTCACATGAACACAGTAGGTGTTCTATTGTATCGTCAGTGTCACACGATTCACATCGGGAGGTATCCGTCATTCCTATGCGAAAGGAGTATGCCTTCGTAAAAGCTACTCCTAACCGCAGGCGGCACAGTAAAGTTGCATCCTGGCGGGAGAGGTCCGATAAAACTTGAAGCTTTCTCGATGGATCCAATTTGTGTAGGTGGCGGTTCCTGACACTGGGGTCACTCAGCCAAGTTTCCGACATGGTGTTAGCGAACGAGTGAAGGCCCCTTGCAACGTCGGTTCTCGACAACCAATACAGTGAATGCGATAGCGACACATCGGGCTGATATACGAAGTAAGGCTAGTTGATTTAGGAACCACACGAAATGTAGTGAACATATGGTCGATAATGCTTGAATTGAGAGTGATGCAGTAAACGCAATACCTAAACAGATGCTGTGAATAGTTGACGGCGTGACCTTCGACAGGAGGTGAAGTCCATGTTCGGCATTGAGAAACGACACAAGCCACTGGTTTACACGTCGGAGTGCATTAACGCTGAAGAATCCAGTGAGTGTATCACCGACACACCCTTTAGGCACACCGCACGAAATCTGTGCAGCAAGAACTTTACGATGTCAGTCCGCAAGGTTGCTGGTGACATGTACACTGTTGCGACGACCAAGCCGTGCTTTATTTTACCGGCGCAGGCGTCACCACAACTCACATGGGGCGGCGAGTTGAGTTTGTCGGTCTTAAGTGATTTGCACAAAAAAGAAGTTAACTTCTTTGGCGCAAACAATACGGAAAAAAAAGGAAAAAAGAAGGCGAGGAAAGAAACAGATTGACGCCAAACTAACAACTACTTTATTCTTCACACAGCAACGCATATATATGCCGAAACCACATACATTGCATGCGCACGCACAGCTTCGTATCGTATACGTAAAAACGAAAAATTCCTAAACCTTAACACATCACACCACACACCTGAATGTACACGCGTGTTGTCATATTACACTTGTAGAACACGATATCTTAACCAAGATGTGTACGCAAAAATTCATATTCGATGGCATGCAAAGAAACGGAAGTATCACTGATACAGTCAGCTCCGCTTTTCTTAATATGATAAGCCTCCAAAGCAAGTCTTGCATCTTCATTCCTGCTCCTGCCCAGAATCATCGTATCATGAAACCGTGGCGAACATCCAATGCAGGATTGCAAGTGAGCAACAAGATGTGCCCCTTTGTCTACCTTGTTAACTATTTTTTGCGCATGTTCCCTAAGACGCTCGTTTATGCAACGTCCCGTTTGCCCGATGTAGATCCTGCCACATACTAGAGGTATGCCATATACCACACAGGTGATGCAAGAAATAAAGCAGACACCGTGTTTTATTTTGCACCCAGTTTTGCTACTACCGCAGGTGCGGGAGCACAACTTCAAGAGTTTGTTGGGCGCAGAGAATACCAAGGAGACCCCATGCCTGTTAGCAACTCTCTTGAGTTGATGTGTGACCTTATGTAAATAAGGTATCACAACAGGCCTGAACGTATCACGTTCACATGTCGCCTTCTTTCTTGTTTTCCTTTTCTGAAGCAGGGCTTCAGCTACGGCTGTAAGGAGCGTCATAGGGTAACCTGCAGCCAAATACGGCGTACCTGATTTTCAAAACTCTCCTGCATTTTATGAGCGCACGACTTTCTGAGAGCTGAATCTATGCAGGTTGAGACTATTCCTCTTTTAACCACTTTTGAGTGGGCCGACTTAAAATGTAACAGCTCCTTCTGTACACGGGGACTGTAAGCCCAACACACATGCCGGTAACATACCTCTAGACTAAGGTCAAGAGCTTGTAAGACATTTTCCTGGGGCAGCTCATGCGTGAAAGTGAGCCCTTGTCCGTGTTGCTTAAAAGCATTTAAAACATCAGTCACCGTATCACTGTAGTCAGAGCCAATATTTAAAAACACAATAAAATCATCTACATATCTAAAAACTCTTAAAACCTTAAAAACTTTAAAAACATTTTGTAGAGACCTATCGACATGGGCTAAAAAAATGTTGACAAGTACAGGAGCAACACAGGATCCGATGCAAATGCCATCACGCTGAATAAAATGCTGGTCATTAAAAACTATAAATGTGACCTTAAGATAGAATTCTAACAAACTCATAAAATTCGCCACGTTCAACCCGACCTCGTTCTGAAACGAGATAGCACCGTTTTCTTCAAT
Organism: Rhipicephalus microplus; assembly: GCF_013339725.1. Taxonomy (NCBI): domain Eukaryota; kingdom Metazoa; phylum Arthropoda; class Arachnida; order Ixodida; family Ixodidae; genus Rhipicephalus; species Rhipicephalus microplus. The sequence continues at coordinate 67,076,633 of NC_051169.1, forward strand.
GCATTCATGCACAGATAACGTAGTTGTTAGTTTGGCGTCAATCTGTTTCTTTCCTCGCCTTCTTTTTTCCTTTTTTTTCCGTATTGTTTGCGCCAAAGAAGTTAACTTCTTTTTTGTGCTATGTACCAACTAGACCCAACGCAAGTTTTACTTAAGTGATTTGGTTCGCATTTCGATGGGAACCAAATTCACAGGCATGGCACCACAAGCAACTTTCCGAATAGTCCTAGACTTGATTCTGTATGCTCGTCGGTACCGGATTTATCGCGCAAAAATATCGCCGTAATTGAAATATGTAACGCATGTCAAACTTCAATGTATGAACAAGCGCACCTAATCACTGAGCGTACCACCAAGCATGGCTGCTAACCATGCTCCATGCACTTTTGTTCCCCTCCCTTGCAGCCCTGCTTTGGTGAAAATTAAGGTGGCTCGCGGAACAGCCCAGCCATTGTGGGAAGGTTCAATGTTCACTCAGTAGTATCTAGGGTCGCACGGGGGAAAATTACATATATAATTACGAGACACGTGGGAATGGAGGGCTTCGAAAATTTTGACCATAAAATGTCTTTTTAAGTAGGGTCAGCGCCTGCTCTAGAGGAGGCGCTGGTAGTGTGTTTACATTCACGCCCCCAAAACCACGATATCATTATGAATGACGGTGAAATTTTGACTACCTTGTGTTCTTTATAGTGCAGTGACATCGCACGCTACACGCATGGGCTTGTAGCATGTAGCATCCATTGATATGTGACCACACCAGCCGGGATTCAACGCACGGCTTTCGGGTCAGCAGCGAAGCGCTCTAGCCACTGAAGGCGGACCTGATGTTCTTGATAGTGCGCTGACATCGCACAGTAGACGAACCCCTAGCATTTTACTTGCATCGAAATGTCGGGATTGAACACGTGACCTTCGGCTCAGCAGCCGAATGCCGTCGCCTCTATGCCACAGTGGCAGACTTAAATATTCACTTGAAATCGTGAATACTTGTGCTGTTATGTAGCATTCAGAAATATACGTCAATAAACATGAAGTGCATTCAAAACAGTTGCCGACTGCATTATTTTTACTCAGCAGCAAAGCAAGGGCAATTATTACGGCCGTAATTATGTTATTTATTGCATATATGTGGTGAGGACGCAAGAGTCTGTGAGAGAAAAGCGTGTCACGTGAAATATTGCGAGTTTGTTTGTTTTTGTTTTTTTTTCGAGCGAATGTCCTTTAGTGTGGTTATTCTGCTGTACACGCGTTTTCAACCGCTATGTTTTCACGTCGCACAGTAAAATATGAAAAAGCCAGTACGCGACTTCCCGGAAACCGTCATTTGATTTCGACAGGTTGCATGCAGTTAAGCCTCTTGTGAAACCCCTACAGCTGTGGCGCTATGTAAAACCTGGAGATGGTAAATTCTATCGTGTAAGATTGATTAGAATACAAGGGCATTGTTCTTTTTACGCAAGTATGAGAGAAGCGGAAAGTAAAAGCTGCATGGTTGCACTGTTCGCACGAACCTGCATGGACCGAATCCTGCTGTAGCGCGCGCGGTTGGGGAAACATTACACGACGAAAGCCGTAAATATTCACGATTTAATTGGTATGTAGTCAACCGCTTCAAAGATATTCCCGTTATGAGCTTATCGTTTCTGTGGATGCTTCGGCATAACCATTAAGTGAGGTGGCATTATTTTACGTTATCTGCTCTTGGCATTCGCACAAAACGCATTACAGAATATTAGTAAAGCCTGGAACAGGCAAAACATAGTTGAAAAATGATTGATATGTCAATGGCAGTGGTGGCACCAAGTAATACTATTTTTGGTTTTATTGTTGAATTCTAGAAACTCATAGGACCTAAGTAGAAGAGAAAATTTTCACTCGAGCTTTTCAGAGGTAGACTGTGTCCATGCCGTACGTCCGATATGTTTTTAACGAAGTCGCAGTATCGACGTATATACCTTTGACGTGACCTCATACTGTATGTTTGAAAAATCAGAAGCGTGAAAGTTCTATGCAGACTGCACCTTATATTTCTCTGATGACCTCACGTCATTAGAGTTCTATGCATTAAGCTCCCCTTTCCTTAATAAAGAAGTTCAGTCTCCCCTGAGTAGCGGCAGAAGTCAGTGCGATCACAGAATTCGTTTTATCTCTGCGTCAAAACACGGAGCGCGTCATCCTGAATCGTGTTCGAGGGTGTTTGCGTCAGCGGCCACCAAAGTTTTGATACGACCGCGGGCTTTTCTTTTTTCTCCCGGAAATCGAGAACAATTTCCTGTATTATGAATCCCCACGTGTTTTCAGTTTGAACTCGTGTGTAAATGTTGGTCGTTTTTAAAAATAAGGAAATATTCTGTAAAACATTTATAATAATATTAAAAGTGACCTGCATGTTGTAATGAGTCATGGTTCAGACGCAAGTGCCGCTATCTCCGAATCAGCGGACTATTGTATTAGCGCAAACGCTCTAATTGAAACACGCACCTGCTCTGCCGCATTCTTGAACAATGACACCACAGGAGCGCAGCCCTAAGCGTGCCATGGATTTGTGATTCCGTACTTAGTGAACCAGGCTTCCCTAGAGGACATCGTCGGCAACCGCGGCTACATCTACCCATGACTCGCTGTATTTATTTCGCTGGCAAACGAAACGTGATAGCGTGCGCAGCGAGCGGATGTGCAATAGAGGGGGGCGCTACGAGCGCTCGATGGTGACGGACGCACTCCACATCGCCTCCGTAGATTTTATGCTATTTCTGCGGACATCCACCTTGGTACCCCTAAAACTTGGATTTATCGTCACCGCCAAGTTCTCCGCTTCGCCTAGACAACACCTTCGTCCAGGTGGGTCCAGTTTTGACAACTTGAGGGACGTCCTTCACTCCCGGCTACAACGCCGCCTCGCTAAGGGCTCCCAGCCCGGCGATGGCGGCCGCTAACGTGGTCACGGGCTATGATCCTACCTCAAACCAAATGCTGTCTATGGAGATTTCATCCTCCGAAAACACCATGCCATCAGAAGATGAATACCTCGACGACATGGTGAGACTGTGGCAACGCAAGCAAGCGAAATCGAAGCCTGCGTCTCAACAACAACGAGACGCCACAGCGGGCCACCATTCCCCAGCCTTGCAAGGAACGCCGGCGCGCCATTCCTCCGGTGCTGTGCTTACCTCTGCTCCGTCCTTGCAGCCAGCGAAGCAACGCAAGTGGCGTCCGCGTTAAACTCCTCGCCTCTCTCGCGACGACTACATCGTAGTGATTAAACCTCGCGTTCCTTGCGAGCTACGCACATTTGTCCCGGCCGATCGCGCGGGCGACGCCATCCGCAGCTACCTCGGCGACCGGACTACCACGCAAATTCAAGTGTGGCCAATCTGGGAACAGAACATCTTGGTCTGTAGCACCACCATTTTGCCTATGGCACAGCGACTCCTCGGGGACTTCCACCTGCAAGTGGGGGATCAGCAGCTGCCCGTTCGAGGCCACGCCAAGGCACCAGGGGATACATGCAGGGGCGTCATCAACGTAAACCCTGCTGAAAGCCCGGAAAAGATAAAGTCTGAACTGTATTGCCCTCGAGGTACTATCCTTGCGGTCCGCAAACTCGGAGATTCCGCGGCGGCGGTGGTGACTTTCGAGGGCACGAAGTCACCCCGCTTCCTCTTCTACCACTGCGTGGCGACGTACATCCGCGCCTACAAGAAAACGGTCCCGGTTTGCACCAAGTGCGGTACCATCGGCCATCGACCACCTCAGTGTCCTCACCCCGCTCCAACGCAGTGTGCCAAATGTGGAACCCCCGCACCTGCAGGTCTCAATGCCCACGACTGCCACCCCAAGTGCCTCCTCTGCCACGGCGCCCATGAGACTGGGACCAGTGGCTGCACGGCAAAATATCGAAAATATCGGAAACGCAAGCAGCCCTCAACATCTGCTCGAGGGACCACCTCATGTTCGTCACAGCCAGACAGCGGCACCAACCTGCATCAGTCGGCTCCACCACTCCACGCCGACACTCAGGCATTCCCACCGCTCGAAGCACCAGCGGCGGTACCTCAGGTGAGCAGTTGGGCAGGGAATGCTGCTTCTAAGCCTCCCTCACCCCCTTCTGTCGATCCTCCTTCTCCCGAACTTGCGGCCCTTCGCCAGCAAGTTGCGGCACTTCAAAAGCAAAATTCTCTTTTAACTAAACAACTCAAACTCTTAAATAAGCGACTTCAACCCCAACAACAGTGCACTGCAAGGCCATCCGGTATTGCCTCCTCTGTCCAGGCGGCTACGCCAGCTACGTCCAAGCTTAGTCCTGGCGCTAAGCCCACTCCCAATAAACCGCCGGTTCAAGCAACCATTTGTACTCCAGCACTCGGAACTGGTGCCACATCTACTCCAGAAGCTCTTGAGGCTCCTGGGGCACCTCAGGTCATCTTGCCCGCTAACCAAACTCCCCCTAGCGAAGAGCGCACCCCGCGCGTAGAGGAACGCCTCACGCGCGTCGAAGCTTCGATTAATCACCTTCTCACCAGCTTCTCGGTCCAACGCATAGTAGTAGAGGTTACCCAGGCTATTCAAGCCTGGGCAAGCACCCAGTTTCAACCCAAGGCATCGCGTTCCCGCTCCTGCTCGGTGAGCAGTGAGGGTACAGCTCCACGGCGTCGTCGTAAGGTGGCTACCACCACCCCGCCGTCGGACAATCCGGCCTCCGTGCCCCTCCCTGCCTCTGAGGAATCCGAGCGGGACATGGAGGACCAAATATAAAACCTAAGACAGTCACGATGGCTACCAATCGTACGTCCCGTTCAAACATTGCGCCTAAATTCGAGATCATACAGTGGAACCCTGGAGGCTTCGGGAACAGGCGAAAGCGTTCACATCTTTCCCTTTTCCTCAGCTCACTTGGCTCTCAGCCGGCCGTCTTGGCGCTCCAAGAATCTGGCCCTGCTCCATCCCTTTCTGGATACTGCTCCTATGTAGGCGGCACCACCACATGCCTCCTCGTGCATAAAGCTTACACGGCGGTACAGATTGACCTCGATCTGGATATTCCTTACGACTACTGCATGATATCAGTGCTGTCTCAGCGGAGGGGCCAACCATCAATACATATATTAAACGTGTACTGTCCCCCTCGCCTTGCAAGGGCTTCGTTTGCGCATCTCTTCCACCGGGCGCTGCGTATAGCGGCCCGACAACCACTGGTGATTGTCGGGGACTTTAATGCCCCCAGCCCTCACTGGGGTTACCACTACGAGAAGGCCCGGGGCAGAGAGCTCAAGGAGCTCATTTCCTCGCTGAGCCTGACGCTTCTTACCGATCCGGCACAACCCACACGTTCCGGCAACTTGGTCACGCGAGACACATGCCCCGACCTCTCCCTCACCCGTCACATCCGCGATGCTACATGGGAGAATTTAGGCGAAACCCTAGGCAGCGATCACTTTTTACTCCGCATTTCGTTCACACCGCGGCAGAAAATGCGCCAACACTGGGGCCAAGCCCGTCTGACCGATTGGACTCGGTTCAGAATGCAACCATTCCCCGCCGGCCTCTCCTCGACCGAATATGCAGCGTGGGCATCATACGCTCTTCATATGAAACAAGCGAACACTCGCACCCTTGCAACCTCTATTGGCATGCTCGCCGCGGGCTCATAAGACGCTGGAAACGCAACAAACTTAATCGGAAACTTCGCGCTCGCATTGAGGCGCTCACTGCAGAGGCGGCCGCATACTCCGCACAACTTTCCGATGCTAACTGGGCAGACACCTGTTCGAAGGCTGCAAACCAGATGAGCTCTAAGAGTGCGTGGCGACTCTTTAGAAGCCTTCTCGATCCCTCCACCACCAGGGGAGAAACGCAACGCCAGCTCCACCGTGTTCTGCATGCCTTTCAGGGCACTACGGATGAACTCGCGCGAGAACTTTGTGACCGCTACATCTGCCGCACAATTGATCCCGCAGGCCCAGCATATACGTATTCCGGCGCCCCGAACACCGACCTCGACGCCCCATACACACTTTCTGATTTACGATTTGCACTCACGAAAATGCGACGGGGCACGGCCCCTGGACGCGACGGAATCACAGTATCACTCCTGGCAAATCTTCCCGACCAAGCACACCTCTCGCTACTCCACCTTATAAATTCGATATGGGACGGTTCTCCGCTTCCAACGGAATGGACCACATCAGTCGTGACATTCATTCCCAAATCGGCAAAGTTCATTAGTATTGAGGCACTGAGACCCATCTCACTTACGTCTTGCGCAGGCAAACTCATGGAAACCATGGTTTGCGAACGCCTTTCCGCCTACTTGGAGGCCAGGAGCACCTTTGCCGACACGATGTTTGGCTTTCGCCCGCATCTGTCGGCGCAGGACGTCCTGCTCCAGCTTCAACACGATATCATAGAGCTGACTACTATGCGCCATAACGATAAAGCCGTGCTCGCTCTCGATCTCCGCGGGGCGTTGGACAACGTCAAACACAGCACTATACTCACTAACCTGTCTACTACAAACTGCGGGCAGAAGACTTTCAACTACATTCGCGCCTTTATATCACATCGCACCGCCTTCATTCGCCTTAATTCTACCGAACACGGCCCTTACTTATTAGGCACACTGGGTACACCTCAAGGGGCAGTCCTGTCTCCTCTGCTTTTTAACCTGGCGATGATGAACATCCCCTCTCTTCTAAGCGAGGTCTAGGGAATACAACACGCACTATATGCGGACGATATCACAATCTGGACCAACACCGGCTCCTTAGCGCAAATCGAAGAACGCCTGCAAAAGTCTGCCCTTCTGGTGGACACCTACGCAGGTTCATGCGGCCTGGAGTGCTCTCCAGCTAAATCGGCTCTTCTTTCAGTCTCTTTGCTACCGCCGCCTCAAATTTTCTTCCGTCCGGGCCCGTCCCGTCAGTGCAAAATATTCGGGTTCTTGGCCTTCACCTCACATCGTCCTTGGATCCAAAGGGCACAATAGCAGGCCTCAGACGCACCAGCGAACAGGTGAGCCGCATGATACGGCGAGTGTCTACCAAGCGCGGCGGCCTCCGCGGGTCTCAGTCCCTCCGATCGGCCCACGCGTTTGTGACCAGTCGCGTCCTCTACGCCTTGCCTTACCTTCGCCTGCGTCGTCGACATGAGCACCAGCTGGACGTCCTTCTTCGTTCAGTATACAAACGCGCTCTGGACCTACCTATTGCAACTTCCAACAGCCGATTCACGGCTTTGGGGGTACACAACACCTTTGCAGAGATGCGCGAAGCTCATCGCGTTAACCAAATCAATCGACTGTCACAGACGCCTTCAGGGCGCCGTCTTCTACACAGACTTGGCCTTAACCCGATATCTGACCAAGACCCTCTGGAGCCGGTACCAGAGCTCTGGCGTCAAAAGCTATGGGTGGAACCTCTACCCCGTAATATGAACCCCGACCTCCATCCTGGCCGTAAACTAGCACGCGCCGCGGCCCTTCATACGCGACACTCTGATCGTCCTGGTGTTTTCTACGTGGACGTCTCCGGGCCCCTCCTACTCGGGTCACTTCACGGCGGCCGTGATTACAGAGGGCAAACACGTCGATGGCCTCTCCTTTTGAGCAGACACAGTAACGCACGCTGAAGAGGTTGCCATAGCTTTGGCCGCCTCTCACCCTGCCTCACGCACCATCCTGACGGACTCGCGCTCGGCCTGTTCTCAGTACCTTCAGGGTTCCATTGCCCCGCTGGCGGCTAGCCTACTACAGGCAGCCTCTTGGCGCTTTAAACCTCATCCCATTCGTATAGTCTGGACCCCAGGCCACTCGGGCCTGCCCGGCAACGAGGCGGCAAATGCCGCTGCCCGCGCTTCTCCTGTCCGGTCCGTTGCCCCTCCATGTCCCGAGACGGAATCTGGCAATACCAACCTGACGCGCTTTCGCGAAATTTTGGCTTATTACCGGGCTTCGCGCCGCCTCTACCTTGACCCCGCACTCGGTTTGGAGAAAGCGGACGAACGACTGCTACGCCGCCTGCAGACGAACACCTTTATCAGTCCGGCGGTCGCCAGGCACTTTTTGCCGGAAATCAATGGCACCTGCTCGACCTGTCATGTCCTCGCCGACACATATCACGTCGTAGCATCGTGCCCAGTTAATCCCGTCCCTTTCTCATCCCCTTTTCCTATCCCAACTAGAGAGGCTTGGGAGGAGCACCTGCTCGGCTGCTCTACCTTGGCTGCACAACGCTCCTTGGTGGAGCGCGCGCGGGCAGCTTCCAGCTCCACTGGCGTCCCGGAATAGGGTCTTGCCACTCCAGCACGCCGATGGGCCACGTCGGCACTCTCTAGTAGACTTTTTCTGAAATAAATGTTTTTTTACCTTACCTTTGCAATAGTAGTGATTGTAGCGAGCTCTCCAGACATGTTATTTGACGGCACACGGCTTCGGTGGCTCTTCAGGAAGCGCTTTTTTTGTGTAGTTAATTGAGTTGTCACCGAGCTGCATCTACACGCACGAAGCCAGAATAGCTACCGTCGGTTCGTGAATAAAAACAACAACAACAACAACAACAACAACAACAACAACAAAAACTAGCTATGTCGAGGCAGCATCAGGATAGATTTGTTAGCACGTGCAAGCCAAGTGCTTTTGATTCTTTATACGGGCTGGGAAATGTTGAAGTAAAGTGGTGTGGTTACTTCAATTCATTTTAACCAGATTGGCTCTCATAGAGATGGCTTGAAGAAACGTGCCGATACCACTTATTCTTTGCTTCGCCAGTGGTGTAAGAGAGAGATTGCTTCGTTTTTGTTTTAAATGCGAAGCATTTCTTAGCGAACTTCGGTGACTTTGAGCGTAGCTATCTATCTATCTAGCCACCTACGACTTTTAGCTCTCCTGGCCGTTTCGATAATGATATCGGTGCCAAACTTCGTATGGCATAACATCACTGTATGAAGAACATATTTGACTAGTCATGACATGAAAATAATGACATGTATGTCATGAATGTCTTGATTTACACTTTATATATGGTCCTGCAGATCTTGCGGTGGATTCGTTCACATGACATGTTGCAAAACTGATATGGTATGACATGATTGCATGGTGAACACTAGCGCAGACCCTAACATCGTAATCATTAGATGCGTATCATGTAACAACATGACTACATGCTACGCTCATGATGCACTCGCGGCCGTTTTGCTAGCTTCACAAGTACAAACTCGGTATTACGTGACGCGAATAAACGACATATGTAAATGACACACCCAAACATGATAAATACGACATGCGTGACATGAAACAACATGACTACATGCCACACTCATGATGCGCTCGCGGCCATTTCGCTAGCTTCACATATGCCAAATTTGGTATTACGTGACGTCAATAGATGACGAAGGTATGTGAGTGGTGCAAACATGGTAATCATGAGATGTGTGTCCTGTGAAAACATGACTGCATGACGCAGTCAAGGCGACAATAGATTTCGACGTGACGCGGTGCGCGTGATCGCCGGCGTTCATTTCGTCGCGTCATGCCAGCGTTGCGACGCTAGACGCCGGTTTTTCCATATACTGGGCGGCGTGCACCGCGCTGCGTTGCTTTGACGCATGCGCGTTTCAGCACGTCCAGTGTCCCTCCGTCACGAAAAGAAGAAGGTGCAGTGTTGTCTGGGTAATGCATCGGCGCGACTTTCTCGTCGGTTGCCGTCGGGCCACGCCAACAGACGCTGGTGGCGCCTGGCGTTAGACTTGGAGTGCTCGCGTTTCGCTAACGTAGCGTCGCTGCGCACAGCGCGCGCGCGCGTCAACGCTACATTGGAGTATATTGGGCCCTTCATGATGCACTCACGGCCGTTTTGCTCGCTCTTATATTCCAAATTTGGTATCACGTGATGTGAATAGATGACGGAGGTAAACGGCACATCCAAACATGATAATCACGACGCGGAAGTCATGTATGGCATTATTTACCTCCACATCGTCACGTCATGCTGATTTTAAAGTGACATATTTATTTATTTATTTATTTATTTATTGATATGTGGGGTTTAACGTCCCAAAACTGCCATATGATTACGAGAGACGCCGTAGGGGAAGGCTCCAGAACCCCCTGGGGTTTTTTAACGTGCAACCAAATCTGAGCACACGGGCCTACACCATTTCCGCCTTCATCGGAAATGCAGCCGCCGCAGCCGGGATTCAATCCCGCGACTTGCGGGTCAGCATCCGAGTACCTTATCCACTAGACCACCGCGGTAGGGCAATGAAATGACATATGAACCTTTCTTTTTTGTGCTTCGCATATCATCGATTCTCATCGGATCTGCCAATTTCTGTTTTTCTATGGAGAGTTGATTCCCCATCGCCCGTTTTCGAGGTTTATGACTTGACTATTTTTCATTTGCGACACTATTGAAAATTGCAATGAATGTTTGCGTTTGGACTTCATAATCGTCATTATCGTTGGATTGACTACGCCCACTGCTGGATAAAGGCCTCTTCCATGTTCTGCAAGTCAACTCGGTCCTATACTCACGGTGCCGTACTCAGATTACGGCAAGTGCATTTTGCACTTGCCATGATCTAATTAAATGCAGAACACTAAGACAACAGCGCAAAGTCGGAAGTGGAAACGTATTCAGCAGCGCTCGTCTCTCGTCTATCTTCTTGCACTTTCAGCGCTATGCAATGAAAGAAAACTCAGCAAGCCCAAATACTCTAGCTTGCTTACAATCTGTTTTTTATGTTTGTTGCGTACGGGCGTCATGCGCGGATAGCGGACTTTGGCGTTCTGTTTTTGCATTTTAGAAAAAAAAAAGAACTTTAATTTGTTGTAACAGCTTGAGACATTCACACCAATCACATTAATGTAGGCACATTCACACCAATCAATGAATCAATCATTCAATGAATCAATCAATCAATCTCTCACTGTATCTGTTAGTTTCCTGTTGAGTAATTTTTCTATTACACAACGTTACGTTTTGCCAGATATCGCGTTGGTAAAGCACTACTGTGAAAAGCTTGAACATTATTGCTGCGCTATTTTTTGTCATAATTATCTTTCTACTGGAACGATGTTGGCCTTGAGTATTGCAAAATAAATAAAAAGAAATAAAACTAAGCAACTTAGCACTGTTATTGATCTGCGCAGTAACACTCATTTTCCCACCCATCTGTACAGGACGGCCCATTCGTGTGGGACCCTGTGACGCAGGGCGTCATCCTGGGCGCCTTCTACTACGGCTACATCATTACTCCCATCCCCGGCGGCAGGCTGGCCGAGCGGTGCGGCGCCAAGTGGCTGTTCGGACTGGGCACGCTGTTCACGGGACTGCTGTCTCTGCTCATCCCGGTGGCGGCACACGCTGGCGTCTCATACCTGATAGCCGTCAGGGTGCTACAGGGAATCGGAGAGGTTCGTTCGTTCATCTGCGGCAGAGATAACGTCACATTTTGTCAGTTTAGCGGTGTTTCACCATGCTACATTTATACGGTGAAAAACTTACGATCAGCTGCTGGTGGAATTGGCTTCTCCGCACGCATATCTGTGGTAAGAAAAAGCGTTTACACGTGTGAGTGAAAATAAAAGGAAAGGAAAAGGAGCGAAATATCTGTGATAATTCTTGGCATGCTGAAACATAGATTATTAGTCAATACAAATGAGTAGATAAGTTTGAGAAAGAGAGAGAGAGAGCACAATAAAAAACGATAAGGCTCCTTGGTTACTGTGGCTGAAGACCTTTTCAAGAAACCCACTCGCTACTGCAGCTCTCAGGGCCTGATAGAGGGCCACTAATTGACTTCCAGCCAATCATAAAATTGACATCTGCATTGAAATTACTCATTAAGTAAAATACGAGTGAACTGCACTGCATTTATTGGAGTGCAGAAAACAGCGTTTTTTTACAGCTAATATTACATGATCATTTTTGTACTTGCTTTGGGAAGCAATAATTTTTTCAATACAATGGGTAACGCTATATTGCATGGTATCACTATGGTGGTCTGAAGTTTTTATACATCGTCAAAGGTGCAGAAAGAGCACTAATCTTGCATACGTTACATTGTCCTCATTTTTATCTAGCTTTGCCGCAGGACAACCGAGTTACGCGGAGATGCGGACAGTGTGTTACCACGGACATTATATGTTGTGATTCAGATTATGGGCAGAAGCAGCGCACGAACTCACGGGACGAAGTGGAGAGACACAAACAAGCGCTTGTTTGTGTCTCTTCTCTTCGTCCCGTGAGTTTGTGCGCTGCTTCTGCCCATAATGTATCACCAACTAGCCTAACTTTCAGTCTTGCTTCAGTTGTGATTCAGATGCCTAATGTGTGTATTGCCTACGACGGAAAGCTGTTATCGACGTGTCTTCGGAGATTCGCTTGCCTTGCTTGCCATGTACGTGAGACCGAAATGGGACCATGTACGTTTTACGGCGCTTGTGTGTGTGCTTCAATATTTTACGTTGTCGGAGTAAGTAGAATGGCAACATATACTGTAAAATGGAACAGTCGTCTTGTGAAAAATAGTCTGCAAATACCGGGTGCTCTTCTAGGGAGCTAAGGCTGATAAAGTAACCATTGATTAACGGCTGGAAATGGTAAGGTGATCCATTCACAGAACTTCTTGGATCCATTTCTTGCAGCATGCAGCCCTTGTGAGCACTTGTTACTACCATTGTCCATCTTTTTCTAGCAATTGCTAATTTTGTAGTTAGCGAAGTGAATTATCGGCGGGATTAATGGCTTGCAGTTTAGCTTCGAGCTTCCTCGAAAATGGCACACCACTAACACCTGAAGTTAACATAGCTACGTCATAAACAGCACTTGATGCCTACCAGCAGGCTCATTGGTACTCATGCTGAGACCGAGACATGAGACCGAGACGGGAGACAATACTCATGCTCAGCATGAGTATTGGTACTCATGCTGAGACCGGAGACAGAGCATGCTTGCCTGCTTAAGTTAAGCTGCCTGATGGATGCCCCATGACAGTGTGCTCTTTCTGGTCATGGCGTGGTTCACTGCGCGACAATGACCTGATTTCGCCGAGGTGGTTCGTGCTGAATATGGTTAGATACCACGAAAAAACAACAGTAAGGAAAAAAAAAGCGTCCTTCTTGCCTCTGTTTCTTCCTTTCTGTTGTTGTTGCGGTGTACCTATGATATTCACTGCATCATCAACGCGTTTTACCATATTTATTTTTGTGCACAAGCTTCACCACAGTGCAGTTCAGTACTGCGGCAATGCAGGCTATAAAAATGAATCATCACGAAATACGTATACGTAAACACTAAGGAGAACGAACAATTTTACTCGTAATAGCACATCACGATTTCGCAGCGCCAAAAGCACCTATTTTACTGCTTGAAGGCGCATGGGAGGCGAGATGATGCACCTAAATATACAGGAACAGCGCCACCTTTAAGTTCCCGCACCAGCTTGCTGTGACGTCATAGCTTTTTACAACGCCTGCTGAAACCTGCAGGGTGGATTAGCAGCAAAAATTGTTTGTATAGTGTTTTGAGCCTTCAGGGGCCTCCTTTGCGACAGCGGGTGCTTTCCGAAATGTCCAACATTTCGGATAGGAACCAAGATGTTCAATTCTGTAAGATTACTGCCGTGTATAAGTTCTTGAGTACCATCGGATTGCTGGAAACTGTTGGCCAGGCCATGAGTATATGACCGCCATTGAGACCGATTTGATTTAGGCTATTTAACGTTATCCTATAGGCGTTTCCGTGCGGCCTACAAGATAGCGCATGTTAATCTTATGCAAAGACAGTTTCGTTTCCCGTAAGGTACCGCTTTAAGGTAACAAGAATTTCTAATGCGTGGATAACTTAAGGAGTCCCGCTTGTCGTCAAGAGCATGCCGCTTGGTCACGTTATGGTCAGTATAACCAATACAGATCTTAAGCAAACCTAAACATGCTCACACCCAGTGGGAATTCACCCCCAAGGTCTAAAATCATATAACCTACAGAAATAGCTAAGAACTATTCACAATAATTTACCCAAGATCGCGAAAAACGCTTCTCAACAATACAGCTGATATTCGCGCCGCACAAGAGAGGCCGCCACCTCCTGGGTGAGAGTGCGATTGTCAAGGGTCTACAAAAGAACGACACTAGCGCATAGCTTAGCGTGAGATTAAGGACTACACGTGATATGTGCACAAAACTGCATTAGCGCTACACTAACCACATAATTTGCTTTGATTGACATGTAGGTTAGCACGATATATCCAACAAAAGAAGTTTTATTGCTATTTCTTCGAACAGCACGCAGGTGTGATCTCTATTATGACCAAGATACTTGTTCGTTGGGCAGTTTACTGCGATTCTCCGGAGTCTACCTGAAACACACGGTTCCGATATGCATACATATTGCCGGTGTTCTTTTTGCCCCACCAGCGGTGGTCTAGTGGCTAAGGTACTCGGCTGCTGACCCGTAGGTCGCGGGATTGAATCCCGACTGCGGCGGCTGCGTTTCCGATGGAGGCGAAAATTTTGTAGGTCCGTGTGCTCAGATCTGGGTGCACGTCAAAGAACCCGAGGGGGTTGAAATTTGCGAAGCCCTCCACTACGGCGTCTCTCATAATCATGTGGTTGTTTTGGGACGTTAAACCTCACATATTAATCAAATCAATCAAATACCAGTGTTTTTTGTGATTTATGCTGTAGTTTCGTCGCGTTCTCTCACTAACTTTCGCTGGCAGGGTGTCACATATCCGGCCATCGAGGCCCAAGTGGCGCATTGGATCCCAGTCAACCAGCGGGCCACGGCCGTCTCTCTCATTCACACGGGCGGTTTCTTCGGAGTGGCCATGGGAATGTACATCTCGGGGCTGCTGGCCGGCTCGAGCTTCCTCGGAGGGTGGCCATCCGTGTTCTACGTGTTCGGTGAGTGGAATTCTCCGACTGTGACCGTCCTCGGCCCGCCTTTTGTTTTAGCAGCCAAAGTATCTAAGCCAGCCGCAATGTGTCGAATTCCTAAAAGAAAAAAACCAAAAAAACTACGTGTACAGTGCGAATATGTCACCGCGTGTTGCCTAGCGACCGGTTGCACAAGTGTTCGCATGCTTCACTACACGGGCAAGGCACACTCGAATTTCCTCTTGTGACAGAAGCGCCAGAACTCATAGCATAGTGGAAGAACTGAGCAAAACTGGGTAGGCGCGATAAACAATAGCCGTGGCGTTGCATTTATCAAGAAGCTTAGCAAGCAAGAGTGTTCGTCATCGGAAAGTTTCCAAAGTGCGCATGCGCTTCATGCGGTGAGCGACAAAGCAAGAAGCGTCTCTCCGGCTTTTGTAATCTCAGGGAGCTTTTTATTTGGAGAGGAACACTTCAGGCACCCGGCTTGTCCATCCATTCCATGCGGTGTGATCACGCTTACCGAAAAGTGCTCACTGCAGTTCATAACTAGGTTACAAGTGAACAAATTCCGAATAATATACTTACAGGAATAGCCAAGAACTGATTGAAATAGTAAACTTAAAGAGGCCCTATAGCACTTTTCCTAGTACCCATGAAACGTATACAATAATGGAGTCTATTGCTTAATGAATTCACTACCTCAATTTTTTTAATACGTCCAGTACTAGGGGAGATACAAATATTTGTCGCACGCTGCAGTTGTATATTCTAATCTCTCGTCCCGACGAAAGCACTGGAAGCTACGCAGATAGAAATAGTAACGGAGGCAAGAAATGCGTGACGCACGTCTCATGGCCTTGGGCAATTTTTCTTTCTTACTTTTTTTATTCGAATGCTCGGCTTTTCAGTGTCATCGCGCGAGCACGCGTGGACAAGTTGCGGCCTCTCGTGGCGGCCCCAGCAATGACCGAGCGTGCCATGCTCAAATTAGCCAATGGCTGATACTTGGCCTGTGACGCTGTTATTTTTGAGCCTGCAGCTCATTTGTCAAAAAAAAAATGATGTTTAGCTGCCTTTGAGAATCGATTTTAAATTCGAGACCATGTGCTGCGCTATAATATTTGGCTGGTTGGTTATATATGGCTGGTTGGTTCTCGGGAACCTCAATTTCCGATCGGCAGTGTTTTCTCACCATGCTCAAAAAGTGTTGCAGGGCCCCTTTAAAGTTGCTAAAAGCGGGTTTCGTACAGATGGAACTTACTCAACTTACTCCGGTAGAGTGTGAGAAAGTGTGCCACCACCTTGCTGAGCACGGGTGACGCACCCCCATGCCCACTGGTCTTCGCCTGCGTGGCAAGGCGCGGTAGTCGCTGTAGCAGCTGTAGACGACGCACATCTCGATAGCCGTGACAAGCAGAGAGCCGATAATGCACAGTAAAAGTAGCGCAATGTCGCACACCGATATTGCAAATTTCATTAACAAGTTGCAACTCGTGCCGAGGACGCCCTCCGTGCTTACCTCAGACATTAACTTCACCAACATTTTGGTAAACGGAGCGATGGGAACTCTACGAACGGAAGCTACTGCATGCCCATGCTACGCACTTCCTCAGGAGCCGTCATACGTTGTATGTGCAGCCCTGCCCGCCGATGTCGATGAAACTGGGCTGATAGGTGAAAGAGGCTAGACAGCGCACCCTGGCCATAGCGCGGTGTCATACAGTGCTCCACCACGAGCCTGCGTGGACACTGCGCGAAAATCGCGTAGTCGCGCCATGTGGGACGTCGCGACCAAGTGCGCATGCGCTCCTTCGTTCTGTTTAAAGTCGGCGTGTGGCTGCAGCGCCCGTTTCAAGATGCGGAGAGACCGTATAATGTCGCACTGCCATTGAGAAAGCCACTTACCAGGAAATGCTGTGTGTAGCCAAGGGAGAATGCCGCGCTCAACTCCTTTGAAGTAGTCCACGATGTAGTACAGCTGTAACGCCGAGAGGCAACTGTGCTGGACTCGGCTGGAACCTGACTTCACTCGGTATGGACAGTGAAATATAGTAAATAAGAAACAGTCAGTTATGCTGTGCTCTTAGCCCTGCGCCAATTCGGCAAGCTACTCTAGACTTCTTGCACGCCTCCGCACTTCAAAGCAAGCAGTTCACGAAGAAGCGGCAAGTGTGGTGATCTTCAGGCGATATTCATGGTGTATCCAGGCGATGCAAGAAAAAAAAAAGTTTGTCATTTTGCAAACTGCCACTGCCGAAACGATAGTAAGCGATTAACACTGCGACTCCCTACCGCTTCTGTGCATCTGGAAAGCGCCACAATCCCAAGCGTCTGCGTCGAATCACGACTAGCGAGAGTGACGCTGAAGTACGGGTGAATAAAAGTGCGACAGACTTTTTTTCTATCCTCGTTTTATATGCAGTGTGCAATACCGTCCATACTGACCCACTAACCCGCCCAGGCTACCACTTTATTGTTGTAGAAAGCGTCAAGCGCCTTGTTATGCCTGACGAGGGCGAGCGAAAACACACACTCGACTTTGAGAAGTGTCGCGCACTAGTGGCGGCACTACAAACGTACTCATGAATATGTTTTACAGTTTCAACGTCGAAGCACTGTCAAATCACCAAATGTCCTTCCGTCTATACACCACCAGCCGGCGTCTACAGCAGATGTAGAAACTGAAACATCTGTAACGAACAAAAAAGGTTATCAAAGGTTGTTAACCAGAACAAAGAACACAAAAGGCCACTACAACGAAAAAAAAAAAAAACTCACCGACATTTGACCACCCATCAATCGAAGCATATGACAGCACAAAAGGTTAGCAAGAACAAAGTAAAATGCTTTTAACCAAAACAAAATGGAAGGCCAAGATTTAAGATCCAATGCACACTGCTTCGCCCCGTCATCAGGATTCACTTCGAGCGCATGCTTAGGTATTTTTCATGTTTCGGGAAAAGAAACGGGACAGCTTTCTGCTCTCGAATAGTTGAGTACATCGTACTGTAAATCGTTAACAGCTTTTTCTACACACATTTCCTCTATAACATTTCCTTTGTTGATTATTCGTATTCATCAAAACCATTTACTTCCCTTTTCTGAACACAGAATGGTCTGCCACTCTACGAACTGGCTATTCTGCTTGCCTTCCCTCTATGTCATCCCCCTCCTTCTCGTGTGCGAGTGATAGTGTCTTATTTGCATGAAACAAGAAGCATCGAATTCTTGTCGAACGCAGGTTTGTGGACGTGCGTGTGGTTTGTGTTTTGGATGCTGCTAACGTCCAACCGACCCTCTGACCACCGGTGGGCCACTTCTAGGGAAGGTGCACTATGATCGAGGCCGACCTCGGCGATCAGAAGCCCACGCTTGTGAGTAGTCCTGCGCTATGTGTGGAGCCGCACGCAAAACTGAGTGAACCAACTATATTTAACAACAGGACGATGTTTGAGACTGGCGTTATGTGTTTTATGAGTACGAAAACTATTATCATGAACCGGCAAGCGCACACTTTCTCCTCTCTATCTGCCAGACACGTGCACCGATTTGTAGCTCGGGAAACGCAGTAACTCTGATGGGCGAGACAATGCGTGTACACACACACACACACACACACACACACACACACACACACACACACACACACACACACACACACACACACACGCACGCACACACACACACACACACACACACACACACACACACACACAGACACAGACACACACACACACACACACACACACACACACACACACACACACACACACACACACACACACACACACACACACACACACACACACACACACACACACACACACACACACACACACACACACACACACACACCACACACACACACACACACACACACACACACACACACACACACACACACACACACACACACACACACACACACACACACACACACACACACACACACACACCAAGAAAGACAATGAGAGAAATGGAAAAAAAGAAACAGAGGAAAAAGATAGAATGCGAGAGAATGATTACAGAGAGAGGGAGAAAGAAATGTATGCAGAAAGAGAATTATAGAGATAAGGAATAGTGAGAAAAGGATAGAAAAGCACGAAACGTAAGAGAGAATGTAAAGAGAGAAAAGGTGGAAGACGAGAGAACAGAGAGAGAGAGAGGAAAATAGAAAGGAAAAATTGGCCCCGTATCTGCATGTAATCTGCGAATGTCGTCGAAAGACGATAGTCTTGCGTGTGGAGAGAGGGAACAAAACATTTATTTGATGTTCTGCGCAAGAAAATTGGTGAATGGTATTGCGGAGACGCTGCGTTAGAGTGCCTCTAGCGTGCAGCGGAGGCGAACGAGCGCATCAAGTCACGTTACACGTGAGTCATGAGCGCCACCTGGCAGTTTCTTTTGGAAAACAAAGCGCGTGGCCGTGCGCGCCCCTCTCAGAGGTGATAAGGTGTAGAACGCGAGGCGACGGTTCGTTGCCACCACCATCTCGTCTTAGCAAAGCGTTTCAAACACTCCCCGTTCCGTGCAAGCATTGCATGGTAAGCGCAGCGTGATAAGCGCTTATGTCCCTGAAATTACTTACGTATGCTTTTTATAGTAAGATATGCATATGCAGAATATATGCGTGATGTTATGATGCCCCAGATATGTGCAGTAATTGGTTTTTAATTGACAATTGCACAAGCATGAACGCTCAACCTTGAGCAACATTGGTGGTCGCTGCGGATGGGGTCGGCCGTTTCAGGTACCCGATGCCGGTAAAAGTGGACAGACAGACAGACAGACAGACAGACAGACAGACAGACAGACAGACAGACAGACAGACAGACAGACAGACAGACAGACAGACAGACAGACAGACAGACAGACAGACAGACAGACAGACAGACAGACCAAAGTTTTTGCGTCGAAGGTCCCCAAGAAAAACTATCGTCTCTAAAAAAGGAAGTAAGAACAATACAGAGAGACATAAAAAGACAGAGAGAGCAAGAGGTACAAAGACACATACACAAAAAGAGTTAAAAAAACGCAGATCCCACGTACAGTGGGAACTGATGATATGTGAAGCATGAATGAAAAAGGTTGTTATTTCACTTTCAAATCAGCACAACGTTACGAGGTGGAGGTAAATGATCCCGTATATGACTTCCGTGTAATGATTATCATGTTTGGATGTTCCGTTTACCTTCGTCATCTATTCACGTCACGTGATACCAAATTTAGTACATGTGGAGCTAGCGAAACGGCCACGCGCACGCTATGAGCGTGGTATGTTGTCATGTTCTTACATGGCACGTGTGTCAGGATTAACATGTTTGCATCAGTCATGTACTTTCGTCATCCATTCACGACACTTAACACCAAATTTGGTATATGCGGAGCTAGCAAAACGGCCGCGAGCGCATCATAAAGGACCCAATATACTCCAATGTAGCGTTGACGCGCGCGCACGCTGGGCTCAGCGACGCTATGTTAGCAAAACGCGAGCACTCTATAGTCTGACGCCAGGTGCGACTGGCGTGACCAGCGTCCTTCGGCGCGGCCCGACGGCAACCGGTACGAAACTGTGAAATGCTGCATTTGCTGCGTTAAATGCCGCAAATGCTGCGTTACCCAGACAACACTGCGTCTCCCTCTTTTCGTCACGGAGGTACTCCAGAAGCGCTGAAACGCGCATGCGTCTAGACAATTCGGCCCTTTCATTCAAAGATATTACGAATTAAAATACTACAAGGAGGGGCACCGGCGCTATCCAGACCCTTGTAAGGGACTGCATCGCGCTGACGAGCGCCTCCTTTTAAAACTGTTTACCAATACTGTACTGTGCCCGGCTGTGCTAAAACATTTCAATTCATCCTTTGATGGCACGTGCCAGTTCTGTGGTGAGGTGGCTGACACCTTTCACATCGTCGGGGCGTGCCAGTCTAATACATCTATCCCCCCCCACCCCAATCCCACGAGAGAGGACTGGGAGGCGGCCCTGCTCGGCTGTCAAGACCTGAAGGCCCAACAGGCCCTGGTTCAACGAGCGCGGGCGGCGTTGCTTGCCAATGGAGCTCCGGAATAGGGGTTCCACCTAGTGCTGCGAGGGTAGGAGGCCAATGAGGCCCCAACCCAATCACCTCTCTGTAACAATTTAATGGTTATTAAATGTTTCACCACCACCACCACCAAAGCAACGCAGCGCGTCGCGCGCCTACAAGTATATGGCAGGACCGGTGCCTGGCGTCACAACGCCGGCTTGACGCCTCGAAATGAACGCCGGTGAGCACGCGCACCGCGTCCCGTCGAAATGTATGGGCGTATTTACTGTGGCATGTAGTTATGTTCTCACACGACACACAATCTCATGATTATTATGTTTGCACCAGTCACATACCTTTATCACCCATTCACGTCATGTATACTAAATTCGGCATGTGTGAAGCTAGCGAAACGGCCGCGAGCGCATCATGAGTGTGGCATGTAGTCATGCTGTTACATGACACGCATGTCCTGATTTTCATGTTGGGGTCTGTCGCTTGTGTTCGCCATGGAATCAGAAAGCAGCTGATGTTTAGCGCCCGTCATGTGTGGTTACGTTATTTTCCGTCTCTCCTCCACGTGGTTGCCTGTCTCTCTCATCTTTGTACTCCTCTTTCCCATTGCCCCATTGCAGGGTAGCAAACCAGCGTGTGCTTGGTTGACCTTCCTGCCTTCTTTCTTGTTGTTTTTCCTCCTCTTCCACTTATGTTTGTCGCACTAGGTCAACAATAAACGCTCGTATTGCTTTGAGCGAAAGTGCAGTATTGTTGCAGCTCGGCTTTCAAGGGGTAAGCAGACTGTATCGTGAGTTGACTGAAATTCGGGACCTCCTGCTGTGTCACAATAGTGTATTCAAATTTGAACCATTGTGATTGTAACCTGTCGGTGCTTGATCATATGTACTAACGCACAGGCTCGCAAGACACCGTGGAGCAAGATGTTCACCTCGACCGCGGTGCTGGGTGTAGTGATGGCGCACTTTGGCACCCATTGGCTGCAGTACGTGCTCGTGAGTGAGCTGCCCACGTACCTAGGAACTGTGCTGCACTACTGAGATTGACGATGTGAGTAAAGCGTTCTGAGCGTTTGCAAAGCCTCATTACTTGCGCTGGTTTTATTTTTGCTCCGAGACCACAGATATCAGTCTCGTCTTCTGGAAAGTGATTTCGTGTTTCTGCAATAAAAAGATCGCAAGAATTCGCGTTTTCAGGTTGCACCTTCACGCGCGTACACTTTTGAGGTTAGGAATCGTACGCTGTATCTTCTGTTGTGAATCAGCAACAATGTTCGCCGACCTGTTACGACTTAATAATTAAATGCCAGGTATCTATCTATCTATCTATCTATCTATCTATCTATCTATCTATCTATCTATCTATCTATCTATCTATCTATCTATCTATCTATCTATCTATCTATCTATCTATCTATCTATCTATCTATCTATCTATTTCTCTCTCTCTTTCTCTCTCTCTCTCTCTCTCTATACATATATATATATATATATATATATATATATATATATATATATATATATATATATATATATATATATATATATATATATATATATATGTGGATGCAAGGAACGGTGGACTTCGCTGCTGCCGCCGAAAAAAAAAACGTGGTCGTAATCGATCAAAATGTGCGCCTGCAGAAACAAGACATTTTCACTGCAATACTTAAAAGACATGTGGGCAGCATGTTGCTTGCTTTTTGCTCCGTCAGCGCGTTATGACGCGACCATTCGCACATTCTTTCTATTATAATTATGAATTTGATAATGGACAGTATGACGAAGCTCACGATGTGTTTTGGCTGAAAAAAAATGTTCTTTGAAACTTTCGAACTTAGTTTTCGAAGTAGCTGTTGCTGGCAAGAACTCCGCCGGCAGTGCAAAGACGCCAATCACTGGAGCAACCGGCAATCGTAGGTTCGCATACATCGCTATTTCCACTAAACTGTCCTTTAATTATTTTTTTACAGTCCCAGAAAGAATGGGTAAACCATGACCCACTGAAGTTGCGAGAAACATGCAATAAGCTGACTGCGTGTCACTGTTGTGATGCAGTGAAGCATAGCTCGTTTTCCGCAGGAGCACGTTTTGGTTGACCATGAGACCGTTTTTTTCCTTTTTTTCCTTTGTGCTGGAAGTAGTGCGGCTGGGGTGCTTCAGCAGCTGCCACTCGTTAGTATGAATATGTTGCATTGCCTTGTGGCTATTATTATCCGTAGTTTCGTGGCGAAATAGGGATCTGGAACTGGCACATGGCACCGAAAGTTTTCGAATTAACCAGACTTGTGCCGGTCGCCGCTTCAAATTATCCACTTAGACTTACATTTCAGAATACGGGACTATGAAAATCCTTCAAATTGAGGGGAATTTCGAAATAACCGAGTTCGAATTAACGAGGTTTTACTGTATTTCACTGAGAACTGTGGACTCACAGACGGAGAGAAGCGAGCTACGTCGACGTGTCTTAAGAGTTGTTGTAAATACGTGATCACCAATAATTGCTCAACGTTCTTGTTTTTTCTCTTGAACATCCTGCATCAGTTCAAATGTAAAGGGATTTCAGGTATACACCAAAAAAAAAAAGGTTGATTCGTGCAGAAAACCCAGAACGGAACTATGAAATGGCCTTTTTTTTTTTAGGACTACCGTTCGGTGTAGTTTACAAGTGCCCTTGCAAAACTTTTTCTGTAGAAGTACATTCAGTGGGGCACACTAACGTTTTTTTTGTGAACAGTAGAATCAATTGGTTAGGTGGTCGTAGTACCAGTTGATGATTGAGATGCTAAGGCAGGTACAGCTTTCGATTACGACCACCATGCAAAGTCTGTGGAGGGTGTACTAACTGGCGCAAGGGCCCAAAAGTGGCATAGCTGACGTTTCAAAAGGAAGACCTATCTTTGTCAAAGATCTGGAGTATAATGGTATGCCCACCTATCAAAACGTCGGCGAGCGTGTACACGTATTGTATATCTCATTATGTTTCCATCCATTGTTGCCACATTTGCATGTAAACCCTTAGATGCTCAAAAAGAACAGCAAATATTACGGTGTATACCGGAGGAAGATTACACTGCTTCATGAAAACCCCGCTCCTTATGCCTAGATGGTTGAGAGACTTGGCTGATCATAGCAAACAAGTATAATCAGATGGAGTTGGCTGCTGCAGTATATGGTTTGTATGCACGTGAAACACGAGTTGGTGGTGTAAGTAACTAAGCCATACTGTGCACTATGCAGAATGGCCTCTACTCTGCGCTTCCATACATCGGCGCCATTGTCTCCGGAGCCTTGTCGGGCATTATCGCCGACTACCTGCGTAGCCGAGCTCTGATGTCGCCGACGCACATACGGAAGCTCTTCAACGGACTCGGTAAGTGCGTCTGCTCGTGTTCTGTAACTACGGCATAGTTTGTATGACGCTGGATCAGTGAGGCAACGCCCCAATAGCTTAGAAGTGTGGCAGCTTGGGCTAGTTGGTATGGCATGACGATAGTTATAGCGCGAGAACAAAACGACGACACAGAGACAAGAAGGACAAGAAAGACACGAGCGCTCGTGTCTTTTGTGTCCTTCTTGTCTCTGTGTCGTCGTTTTGTTCTCGCGCTATAACTATCGTCATGCCCCAATAGCGCCTAAAAGTAATTACTTGCATTCTTCCGCAGTTCTTAATCATTGTTTTTGTTAGTGCAGCATGTACAGTTTAGAGAGCTCGAGTAGTTCATACTGCGACGCAAGGCTCGTACTACATAGCCATTCTCTGAGACTTTTTTATAACAGTTGGTAAGAACGAGACGAGTATCGAAAAGAATAAAAAGAGAAGCAACACAGACCATTTGCGAAATGTATTCTTTGATGCCGGAAATGTATGGGTCCTTTCATACATTACTGCCCCGTATAGCTTTACGCAGGGCTTCCTCGAAGGTTAATTATCAGGTTGACTAGGGCATGGCACTGTCTCCTCGCTGACAATTAGGGCCTTGCTTGTGGCTGTCCTTTGCAGTTAATCTGAGTGTACGACTGTCACGTATTTTGAGAGGCTTCTGAAAACCTCTAAAGACAACAAGGCGATATTTCTATATACCAGTGGAATCACGACTAACAAGACTTGGAGATGTAGGAACAAATACAGGCTGGCGTGAGCATTTCGTAGCGGTGGCGCTGCTCGCCTAACCAGTTGTAAATAGACAGATGTGTATTCCCTCAAGCATGTGTCTTCCGAACGAGACCCCCCTGTAACAATATTGAAACGCGCTAGCGAAGATTCGACGAAGAGGAGGAAGAGACTCGACTGGCTCGCGAGCGACGCTGTTGATCCTTCGCTGAGCTACACCTCTGCATTACCCATCTTGTAAATAAACGCGTTCCATCGTCACAATTGTGGTGGAAGGTGCTGGGTAAGCTAGCTACTACCAAGTGATACCGGAGAGGCACCGTCCCCTAACGACGGAACGCTACACGAGCTTCGCCGCAGCCGTCGACTAGCGGGCTTGGCACCATTACCTCAAGAAATGAGCTCGGACGGAGACAACCAGCAACCAGCCGCAAGGACGTCGCCCTACCACTACAGGGAGCTGCGAACCTTCACAGGGAAACCCGGCGATGACGTGGACGAATGGCTAAGCCACTATCAGCGGGTGAGCCGTTCGAACGGTTGGAATGCGGCTAGCCAGCTGTCTCACGTGGGGCTCTTCCTCGATTTCACGGCGCTGGTATGGTTTGAGAACCATGAAGACACATTGACAACCTGGGACCAGTTTGTGGAGGAAATTAAGAAATGCTTTGGAGACCCAGCAACGAAGAAGAAACGTGCCGAGCAGACGTTGTCGCAGAGGGCTCAAGTCACCGGTGAGACATGCAGAACCTACATTGAAGAGATTCTGAAGTTGTGCAAGTCGGTGGATGCCCACATGACGGAAGAAGACAAAGTGGGCCATATACTCAAGGGAATCGCCGATGACGTCTACCACTTCCTCATTGGCAAGGAGAGCCTGGAATGCGTGGCCGACGTGATTAACCACTGCCGAACCTTCGAGGCTCTTAAAACTCGTCGCATCACATCGAAGTTCGGACGTCTGGCCAACGTCACGACTGTTGCCACCATCGATGTCTGCCAAAATTCTCTACCTGCCGACCTTTCCTCGACCATTCGTCAGATGGTACGGGAGGAACTGCGTCGTCATGTCTCTGTTCCCATGCAAGCTGGAGACCCGCAGTGTGATACACTATCCCCAAGCATCAATGCTGCGAGTTTCGGCGAGCGCAGTTACTCCACCCGCAGTCCACGACTGAGGGCTCCGCCACCACAGGCTACTTACGTCGAGTCGTCTTATGCGCCCCGCAGCAGTTATAGCTACGACAGCCAACCGCTTTCGTTTGTGTCCGAGTGGCAACAGTTCCCTGAGCATCCTCTCCACACCGCAGCGTTCAATGTGCCTCGGGAACGCCCCGTGTGCTACCAGTGCGGTGTTCGCAAACATATCGCCCGGTTTTGCCCATCACGACGTCGCCCACGCACGACGTTTTCTGACCGACCAGTGATGCTTGCACGGCGAAGCCAACAGCCCGATTTTGCCTACTGGCCTTCGGATTCAACTGCCCAGAAGCACGGGCACCGGCCGAACATCCGCAGTGACTCGCCTGCCTTTGTGAGGAGCTTGACGCCATCTACTACGCGCCAGCGACGGTCCCCATCTCCCCGTCCCCGGCCGCGGCTTTCCTCTCCGCCACCGGGAAACTAGCCGGCGCGGCCGATGGAGGCGAAGTCGCTGGACGTACCGCTTTGCACACAAGTATGCCTCCATTAGTTCACATGCTTCACAACAAAGTTCATGTATTCATTGACGATGTTCCCACGATGGCTCTGGTAGACACCGGTGCAACAAATTCTGTAATGAGTTTAGTTTTCAAGGAGAGACTTGGCCGCAAGGTTATGTTTTATTGGGATAAATCTTCTACTTTTCGAGCAGTCAGCGGCACGGCATTGTGTCCAGTAGGTGTGTGCACTGTGTCTGTTCGTGTTGCTGGTAAAGCGTTCAAGGCAGAATTCGCAGTGCTCGCTCATTCCACGCATGACGTTATCCTTGGAATTGACTTCTTGCAAGAGTGCCGTGCGACTGTCGACTGCGGGGCAGGCGAGGTTCTGTTGTCCGCCCTCGCCCAGCAGCCTCAGCGTAGCGGAGACGACAACCTCGTTGTAGTTAAAGACGCTATTCTACCGGCATGGTCTACTGCCAGCGTGCCCGTTGCTGCTTCGAATGCCGACTCGAGTTTCAGTTCTCCTGATATTGTGATTGAACCGTTGCCTTTGCCTTGCATGAAGAAAAACATCTTTCTGCCGCGCTGCGTTGTGTCTCTCACTGAGGGAAAAACTAAATTATGGGTAGTTAACTGCTCATCCGAGTCTGTTGTACTACCAGAGGGAATGCGCCTTGCCATGTTTGAAGGGCAGTGCAGTATCTGCATATGAGCTCTCAGCAATGCGGCAAATTCGGACTATGCTGAAGTTTCCGGCACGGAATGCGAATTTTATAGGATGGTTAGCAAGTCTATTCCCTCGCATAAGCGCAAAGTGTTGGTTACACTGCTGGCCAGGCACGCTAAAGTATTTGATTTTGCACGGAAGTCGCATAGACCTCAGACGCCCAGCACACGCACTCGTCACAAGATCGACACCGGATCTGCACACCCCCTCAGACAGAAACCTTATCGAGTTTCCGTGTCAGAGCGCAAGGTAACTTCAGAGCAAGTCAGCGAGATGCTAACCTCTGGCGTAATTCAAGAATCGTCCAGTCCCTGGGCCGCGCCTGTTATCTTGGTCAAGAAAAAAATGGGTCCAGGAGGTTCTGCGTTGACTACCGACGTCTCAACTCTATAACTAAGAAGGACGTGTACCCGCTTCCTCGCATCGATGATGTCATCGACTGCCTGCATTCAGCGTCCTGTTTTTCATCGGTGGACTTGCGATCCGGGTATTGGCAGATCCCCATGGATCCGACTGACAAAGAAAAGACGGCCTTTGTTACACCCGACGGTCTGTTTGAGTTTAATGTTATGCCATTCGGTTTGTGTAATGCCCCCGCCACATTTTAAAGATATATGGACACCGTTTTACGGGGCCTCAAATGGGAAGTTTGCCTGTGTTACCTGGACGATGTGGTGATTTTTGGCCGAACATTTGAAGAACATAATCATCGCCTTGACCTCGTTCTAACCTGTCTCGAGGAAGCCGCGCTTACACTGAACTAAAAAAATGTCGCTTTGGAGAACGTGAAACCTTGGTTCTGGGACACCTGGTGGATAAAAATGGCGTGAGACCGGACCCGCAGAAAGTCGCCGCTGTCAGCAACTTCAAGCAGCCGTAGTCTTCCAGGGAGTTGCGTAGCTTCCTGGGCCTGTGTTCGTACTTTCGTCAATTTGTTCCGAATTTCGCTGATAAAGCACAGCCACTGACTGACTTGCTGCAAAAGGATGTGCCTTTCCACTGAACACCGGATTGCGAAGCAGCCTTTAAGCAGCTTCGGTTCATACTGACTTCAGGACCGGTACTACGCCATTTCGGTCCTTCTGCTGAAACGGAAATTCACACAGAGGCCAGTGGAATCGGCCTTGGTGCAATGCTCGTTCAGCGCCATGACAATGCTGAACACGTGGTCGCTTACGCGAGTTGTTCGTTGAGCAAGGCAGAACGAAATTACACAGTCACAGAACAGGAGTGCCTCGCAGTCGTTTTCGCCGTGCACAAGTTTCGCCTATACATCTACGGCCGTCGCTTCTCGGTAATCACCGACCATCATTCTCTATGCTGGTTGGTAGGCCTCCGAGACCCATCTGGACGACTGGCGCGATGGGCTTTGCGCTTACAGGAGTTCGACTTCACAGTACGCTACAAGAGCGGTAACCGGCACGCAGACGCCGACTGCCTATCGCGCCTTCCTCTACCGACGACTGAGTGCGACGCTGACAACTTCGACCAGTATATCGGCACTATTGCCTCTGAGTTCCCTGATCTCGCGACTTTCCGGACAGCCCAACAAGAGGACCGCTCCTTAGATTCTCTGTTCGCCTCCGCAAATGAACACGCAAACCCAAGCTCTTTTGTGGTTCATGACGGCGTCCTTTACAAGAAGAATTATTCCGGACAAGGCGCCCGTCTGCTTCTAGTTGTTCCACGCACTTTACGGGCTCACGTCTTTCGGTCCTTACACGATGATGCAACCTGCGGCCACGTGGGCTTCGCCAGATCGCTTCAACGAATGCAGCAAAGGTTCTATTGGCCCAAGATGCGACACGACACTGAAAAATACGTTGCTGGATGCGAACAATGCCAACGACACAAACGTCCCACGGCTACGCCGCCAGGACTTCTCCATCCTGTTCCACCTCCTAACTCTCCCTTCGAGACTGTTGGTGTCGATCTGCTCGGTCCATTTCCACGATCGAGCAGTAACAATCGATGGGTCGTCGTCTGTGTTGACCACCTAACGCGCTACGCAGAAACGGCTGCAATACCTGCTGCAACGGCCATGCACGTGTCGAAGTCGATGCTTCGCTGTATAATTCTCCGCCATGGTCCTCCACGCGTTGTCATTAGCGACCACGGACGTCAGTTCGTTGCCGACGTCGTTGAAGAGATCCTGCGTCTGTCTGCCTGCCATTTCCGCCATGCTACACCATATCACCCTCAGACCAATGGTCTCGTAGAGCGCACGAACCGGACTCTCACGAACATGCTGTCTATTTATGTCGATTCTAAGCACAAAAACTGGGACGAAGCGCTACCTTACATCACGTACGCGTACAATACCACGAAGCATGAGACTACTGGTTATTCTCCATTTTACCTGCTGTACGCTCGCTCCCCACGCTTTTGTCTCGACACTATACTAACTTTTACACTTGACGTGGAAACCTCGATAGCCGAAACGCTCTGCCGCGCAGAAGAAGCCCGTCGCATCGCACGCCTCCGAACCTTGGCATCCTAGCAGCGTTCTAAGAAACGTTACGACGCCTGCCATCGCTCCGTATCTTATAGTAAGGGCGATCTTGTGTGGTTATGGACACCAGCCCGCAAACGTGGTTTGTGCCAGAGGTTCTTGGCCCACTATTCCGGTCCATTCGTCATTCTTGACCGCCTCAGCGACGTCACGTACGTAATCTTGAGCGTCACAAGCAATGGTCGCCGCTCTAGCAAAACACAACTGACACACGTTGCGCGCCTTAAGCCGTGCCACCATCAACCATCTGAGTGACTCGCCCAGAGGGCATCGTCTGCGAACCGGGAAGTGAAACGCGCTAGCGAAGATTCGACGAAGAGGAGGAAGAGACTCGACTGGCTCGCGAGCGACGCTGTTGATCCTTCGCTGAGCTACACCTCTGCATTACCCATCTTGTAAATAAACGCGTTCTATCGTCACAATATATTGCGAACAAGCAAAATCAAGCATTTATTCTTTCAATGAATGCAAGCCTTCTAGCCAACATTCGTGTACAAAACCTTATAACATGCTGACAGACTATCGATGACCTGGCATTGTCTTTGAGCAAAAAAAAGTGGTCATGGTTTAGTGCCACCAGAATCATCCACGCGGCCTAGGAGGTGCATGCCTCAGAATGTTTGCACCATCTCTGATTGTCTGCGCGTAGCTATATGCCAACGATTATCTATTTCATTGTTACCATGCGGGAAAAACGACTTTTAGGAGACGAGAGGCTCGTGTCGCTGCGAGCCTCTCTTCTCCTTACAGACTTGCATGTTAATCAGGCTTGCATTTTCCGAGTGCAGCGCACTTGGTTCCCTCGATAATGCTGATGATCGTGCCAGCGGTGGGCGGTTGCAACGGGCCACTCAGCCTGGTGCTGTTCGTGTTGGCCGGAACTGTGCGTGGAGTCAGCGAAGCTGGATACATGGCCATCCCCGTCGACATGGCACCGGATTACGCAGGTGAGCACAATTCTATCTTTTTTTTTCTCAGATAGCATCTGCGCCGCCGATCGACGGAGAATCGCAAATAAGTTGGCTACAATGCGATGGTCAGAGAAAGTCAGAGAATTCTCCCATGATATAATCTTTTGTTTGATTGGTTGGTTCCTCAACAACTTGGCGCAACCCACCTAGGGGGATCTTTTGCTTCGCGAAAGAAATTGAAAGAGGCTATAATGCTGCTGGAGCTAGCCGTTGCACAGCTCTGAAAATTATACTACGTGTTCCCGGATCTGAGGGCTAAGACAGACGCGAGAAATGCCGCAGGGTTTCGCATGCGTTGGCATAAAGCGATTCGAAGGCGCAGGCCATCTTGTTCTCCTCAGTCGGTTGCATTTATTAGCCGAACAAAGGAAGAATAGCGGATGAAGGACCAAACAGCGCGATGCGAGCGCCGTCACGAGAGTGCGGCTTAAAGTGCTCACTACGCGCCTGACGCCATGGCCTCCAAGATTGTGAACCACGCCACGCGCCCGCAATCTCGGAGGCCATGCTGACGCCCGTAACGTGAGCCGGCGGAGTGTACGCAGAGCTGGCGCCTCGATAGCGGAGGGATCGACGCACGCTAAGCAAGGGCGAGCGCGTAACGTCCGTCTTTCTCTCACCCTCCACTGAGACTAAGGGCGCAATACATATTGTGGTCGGCTGTTGTGCATCTACCTACAACCCAGACGCCATCTTCCTACCTTTGTTTTCAAAGAAGCCCTAGGCATCCTATTGTCTAGAGAGACTCTTAATTTATTTTAATTATTCCCTGTCGTAAGCATATTCCGTCTTATCCCAACGCTTAGGCGCTACGCTTTTACGAAACGTCACACTCTCATTCTCACTTACCTCAGACGCACAGGCATCTTTCAGTGCTTTGGGCTGTAAGCGGACATTTTAATAAATTTTTATTTATAACCCACTGTGTTAACTAAACAGTTTTTTTTCAATATGGTTAATTTTCATGAGTCGATATACCCTATATAACCATTAACTGTAACCATTATTACCACTGCTTGTTTTCTGGTTTACTTGCGATTTCGTTTGGACCCCCCTCCCTTCTTTTTTTTATTAGAGAGAAGGGGGGTGGGTGTTACGCGAGGTCACATAGCGGTTCCACTGTAGCCTTGTTTCGCTAGCTGTTAGTACCACTAAAAATATGGCGCTCGCTTCGGTACAATGTACACAAGACTATGATAGTAGTTCTGTGACAACAGAACACCAGAAATTTAAATAAAGAAATGGCAGATCTCACGTACAGTGGGAATCGATGATATGCGAAATCCGAATGAGTGATAGGTCACTGTAGAATCAGCACAACGTTACGAGGTCATGATTATCATGCTTGGACGTGTCATTTACCTTCGTCGTCTATTTACGTCACGCTGTACCAAATTTTATTTATGTGGAGCTAGCGAAACGGCCGCAAGTGCGCTAAGAGCGTAGCAAGTAGTCATGTTTTGACGTGTTATGTCTGGGTGTGTCATCATGTTCTGACATGTCATTTACCTTTTGTCATCCGTTCACGTCACGTTATAACCAATTTGATATATGGGAGGATAGCGAAATGGCTACGAGTGCATCCTGAGCGTGGCATGTAGTCATGTTGTTAAATGACACGCATCTCATGATTATCATGCTTGCACCAGTCACATACCTTTGTCACCCGTTCACGTCCCGTAATACCAAAGTTTGCATATGTGAAACTAGCGAAACGGCCGCGAGCTCATCATGAGCGTTGCATGTATTCATGTTACATGATACGCATCTCATGGTTATCATGTTTGCACCAGTCACATACGTTCGTCATTCATTCGCGTCAATTAATACCAAATTCGGTGTGTGGGATGCTTGCGAAACGGCCGCGAGTGCATCATGAGTGTGGCATTTTGTCATGTCTAACATAACACGCATCTCATGGCTATCTTGGTTGCACCAGTCATATACGTTTGTTATGCATTCACGTCCAGTAACACCAAATTCGGTATATGTGAAACTAGCGAAACGGCCGCGAGCGCACCACGAGCGTGGCGTGTAGTCATGACTCATGACTTACATGACATGCATATCATGATTTGCACGTTAGGGTCTTTTTCTTAGGTTCGCCATGCAGTCATGTCCTAGCATACCAGTTTTTCAACGTACCATGTGAACGAAACCACTGCTGAAGCAGCAAGACCATGAAATGTTTATCATGACATTCATGACATACATTTCATGATAATCATGCTATGACTAGTCAATTATGCCAATCATACAGTCATTTTAATCCATACCAAATTTGGTATTCATCGTCATCATCATCATCATCATCATCATCATCAGCAGCAGCAGCAGCAGCAGCCTGACTACGCCCACCGCAGGACAAAGGCCTCTCCGATGTTCCGCCAGTCAACTGGGTCCTGTGCTTGCTGGTGCCATTTTATACCCACAAACTTCTTAATCTCACCTGCCCATCTTTCTGTCTCCTCTTAACCCGCTTGCCTTCTCTTCGGATCCAGTTAGTTACCCTTAATGATCAGTGGTTATCCCGTCTACGCGCTACTTGCCCGGTTCATGTCCATTTCCTCTTATTCGTTTCAATTATGACATCCTTAGCCCCGGTTTGTCCCCTGCTCCACTCTGCTCTCTTCTTGTCTCTTAAGGTTACACGTACCATTTTCCTTTCCATTTCTCGCTGCGTGGTCCTCAGTTTAAGCTGAACCCTCTTTGTAAGTCTCGAGGTAAAAGTACCGGCATTATACAGCTTTTTTATACCTTCCTCTTGAGGGATAGTGGCAATCTACCTGTCAAGATTTGAGAGTGTTTGCCAAATGTGCTCCATCCCATTCTTATTCTTCTATTTACTTCAATCTCGTGGTTATTATCTGTCTTAAGTAGACAAAGTCTTTTACAACTTTTAGTGCACTATTAACTATCTCGAAGTGCTGTTCTCTTCCGTGGTTGTAACACATTACTTTCGTTTTATGCAGATTAATTTTAACACCTACCTTTCTGCTCTCTTTGTCTAACTCCGTAATCATGAGTTGCAATTCGTCATGAGTTGCAATTCAATATTGTCGGCGAAGCACAGGTTATTAATGTACACTCCACTAACTCTTATCCCTAACTCTTCCCATTCTAGGCCTCTGGAAACCTCCAGTAAGCACGCGGTAAATACCATTGGGGAGATTGTATCCCCCTGCATTACACCCTCCTTGGTTTGTATTCTGTTGCTTTCTTTATGAAGCACTATGCTAGCAGTTGATCTCCTGTAGATTTTATCCGGGATGTTTATATATGCTTCGTCGACGCCCTGATTCCGCAGTGTCTACATGACTACTGATATTTCTATTGAAACAAACGACTTCTCGTAATTTATGAAGGCTATATATAGTGGTTGGCTGTATTCCGAGCATTTTTTTATTACCTAATTGATAATATGAATGTGGTCGATTGTTGAGTAGCATGTTCGAAATTCCGCTTGTTTGCTTGCTTGCTTGATCCTTTGTCGTGGCTCCCACCCACTAAGGATGATTAGCCAAAAAGGCGGCGGTTAATGTAAGTCAATATCTTAAGCTTATCCAGGCTAGAGAAATAGGATTACTTTGTTATGACTTGGCGGGATCATTTTGACACGATGTGAAAAAAAAGTGAAAGAAAAGAAAAAAATAGAATTTTTTAAATAGCCGAGTTGTAATCGTTATATGAAATTCTTCTGAAGATTAAGTCATTACAGTGTAATAGTTAAACAATAAATGTTAGATTGGCTAGTAAAACTAGAGAGTTGATCAATGGCTTAGCAAGGTAATCTTGTTGTGACACATAAGAATTCGTAGAGAGCCCCACAGATGTTCTTGTCGCCGAGTCTTAATGAAGCAGCCCCAAAGGACAAAATATTAGTAAATGATGTTCCTAGCTTTTTAAATAAAATTTCGAAACAATTTTTTCATTGATATTTAAAACGGTGGCATGTGCGAAGAAAATGGTCGATATTTACAGGTTCATTACAGCTTGAGCAAAGAGGGGATGGCACCAGACCAGACCTGTTTAGGTAGAAATTGCGAGGTGGTACACGGAAGCGTAATTTTGTTATGGAGACTTATATTTTAGGCGTGAGACACCATTTATTATGCGAAGTGCAGGTGCGATAAATCTGGATTCTGTATCGTAATTGATTGAATCTTCGTCTTCGTCGTCGCACACCTCGCGCATTGGGCGCGCGCGCACCGAGAGGGGCCGCTGCAAACGCCCTGCCCGATACCTGGCGCGTTGCGCCACGAGTTCGTCGCAGCGTCCCTGAAGTCTCATAGCGTCGACAGAAAGCAATCGTTTACAGCAGCTGTAAAGACGGCACAAAAGAGCACCCGGCTTCGTCTGTACCATCGTTCACGGCAGCGCATAACCATCGCCACCTCCGGTGCACAGCCCTAGATCGCCATGGATGAATTCGCGGCGTTCGAGACGCATCTGCAGCAGCCGCCGCCGCTGCAGCAGCATCAGAAGCTGGACGCCTCTATGGACGACCTGTTCAGCGGTCCCAGCCTGGTCGGCGGTGGCACTTCGCTGGAAGAAGAGACGAACCTGTTGGAAGAGTCGGTCAGTCAGTTTCCTCCCGATCTGCCGTCGGGCAGTTTCTCTCTGGATGACATGATGAGCCCCGACGCTCCTTCAAAGCCACCAGCTGTGCCCAGGGAGGAGCCGGAGACCATACGCAAGTAAGATCACCATATCACTCATCTCTTACAAATGTCGACGCAATCTTACCACCCAACTGATGGGGTGTGCATGCTCTATTGAAATTCTTTAGGTGGTCCTAATCCGTGATTTAGCTGTCTGGATGCGGCTCCTGCATTTCGTCGTTTGGTACTCCTGTGTATTCTTTTTGTAACAAGTTACGTTTGTGTTTTTGTGTTTCACTGTCGAAATGAGTCCCAGAGGTCACATTCAAAGAAGCGTGCAGTTGAGATAGGCTGAGTCTATAAATTATTGTTATTTAAATTATGCTTACTGTTAATTTGCTCATACGTATAGTTTACATATTCTCAGATATTGTGTGTAATAAATGTAACCCTTAACTTGAACAAGAGCCATCAATTTCGTATTAGTTTGCCAAAGCGGATCCCAGAGACCACATAGAAAGGAGCGTGTGGTTGAGATCTTCTCCGTCAGGGGCCGCAGCGATCCCAGCCTTCAAAGATATTTCAGTGAACTGAATCAATTATCTTCATTATTTTCCTCACATTTGTATGGCCCTTCAGTGAAATTGTGCTCCGATCTGATACGTATCGAACGTACGACACAGCTTGATTCAGAAACATATATTTCAAATTTTAGAAGACATTTTATGAATATTCGGAAAACCGGAAATAAGTGCTCGTCCGGAATAGTTCGCTAGAGGAACGGGAGTGTCGCTCAATGCTCCAGCACCTATGAGAGGACGTTTGACCATTGAGTGGCACTCGTGGAGTACACTCCTGGGGTTCTATAGATTCGATAAAATTCTCCGAAAAAAAGTTCATCTCCGAAACGCACGCAAAATTATAACTGCGCTTGGAAGCATCGCAGCAATATAGGACACTGGCAGCGCACTCCGGGGCAAGAAGTTAGCGAAAACAGAAATCCTGACAGTGCATGTCCAAATTAATTGATGAGTGACGTCTTAATGGTGTCTCCATTACTGTGTATCCTGATATGTCTTGCGGATAGAACTAGGGTAGTATAGAGAGTATAAAAACGGGCGCGTATGATCACTCGTTACGAAAAGACGCTTTATAATCCTCCCTGAGCTTGTTGCACTTGACAGCTAAAAGATTTTCTTTGTTCACAACCCATGCACAATCTGAACAAAACAATGTGATAAGGGAACTGCTTGTGGGTTGCTTATATTCTTGGATAACCATGAGTGCTGGTGGCACCTGTGGAAGACAGAGTACAGGATTAGGCATCGTTTACGGTAAAACACACTTGACAAAGCGAAAATGTGTGCTGACCGCCTTCTTTCTATCTGTAGGCTCTGGTATTGGATGTTTATGGAGTAGTTCTTAAGGACCATCGACTTATTTTCTTTAATGAGGAGTTATCTGAGTGATGTTATTGGGATGGCTGTATACGTAGAGGTATAGGATTACGCAATTATGAAACTATCGCGGCGGTTTACTGTTGACTTCATGGATACTTGTATATTCAGCGCACCGATGATAATGATGAGAAGATTTTATTTAGATTAAAACGGGAAAAATAAATGGAGGAATAGTTTTTGGCTCCACATTCCGACGATTAAGTTGAGTAGGTCACCGTCTAGGCTGTTTACACAAGGGCTTGTAGATCCACAGTGGTGGAGCTGGACAGGGCTGCCTCCTGTCTGTCGCAAGGTGGCGGTTATTTAGTGTCTAACGCACTATTAATCAGAGAGGTCTATACCTTATGATATAGATCTTCCTGCCTGCAGAATTGGCATCCAGCTTGAAGGATTCTGGCTGAGCTGTATAGCATTGAGAATTTCGGAGCACGTTCAGCTGTGTCTACGTCTCGCTTTCCTTCGCAGGTGGCGCGAGAAGATGGAACGGCACCTGAAGGAAAAGGACGCCCAGGAAGAAGTGAAGAAGGAGGAGCTGCGCCTTAACGCGCAGCGCGAGCTCTCGGACTGGTACGCGCGCTACAACGAGTCTGTGGCCAAGTGCCGCGCCGCCAACCGGACTGCCGTGATGGCCGAATGGCTGCCCGGGGGCGGAACCAGGGACAGCGGGCCCGCTCCGGACAGGGTGCCCGAGTGGGAGAACATCGCGCGCCTCTGCGACTTCAATGCAAAGGCGTCGCGCAACGCCAAAGACGTGTCGCGCATGCGCGCCATCATCCTGCAGCTCAAGCAGAGCCCGCCACCCGTGGGTATCGTCTCGCCAGTCATCTCCATGTGAACGGCACACTCACTTCGCATGGAAGGCATGATCTTTGGCCTCTGCTCCAAAGTATGCCGCAGCACTGGGAACAGCGTGGCTTCTGCGGTGCGTCTGTCGCGGTGGACAACAGCGCTGCAATGAAGGCTGGCTCATGGTTGTTGTCTATGTCCGAAAGAAAAATAAAACGGGCCTGAGCACCTACGGAATCGGTTGCCTACTGGCAACTTGCTGTTGTTGTCAAGCGTTTTTTTTTAGTGAAGTGCCCTAGTGGCCTTGGAGGCCACGTCTGGTCTCGCGAAAGCCAGCCAAAAGATACTGGTCTGCACATGCCAAATTATGTTCTTTGCATGACCAGAAGGCTTTGATTTTTTTTACAGAGATGCCTCGGTGCCTAAGGACGCATACTGCGGGGTCGCGGAGTCATGTGTTTGTACGAAGGTCTCTCTCCATAGTTTGAAACTGTAAAGTTGCACGTGATCCGACAGTCGCGAAAGAGTGGCCCTATGTTTTAGTAACACCCTACCGGCGCATTCGTAAGCCGACCGCGATTATGCCGTCATTTACGGGAAACCCTCTGAGCGAAAAGTTATAGCTGGAAACTAAACTACGTGAACATGCAAGGCTTGGAAGGCAATCGAAAGCCTCACGTGGTGACAATGTGACGTATAAGTAGGTGGTTAAAACAACCTGTACGATCGTCGCCAATAAATCGCTTTCTCTATATCTCTCGCTCTGTCTGTTTTGGTTTCTTAAGGTTTTTCATATCCTTTAATTTAAGGTACATCTCCCTCCGTCTCTGTCGAGGCAACCCGTACATTAATCTGCTATATGCAGAGGCTCAGCCAATACAGTCTGAAAACGAAGGTGGATACAGAACAGAGACATTTTCGCCGGTTCCTCGAAATTTGTGAAAGTGGTAGATGTTCACCAATTACATATTCAGTAGAGAAACTAAGGAAAGACATGCTTTTTCTTGTACTTCACCGGTGAACGCCAAAGCACTCTCTTATGGCGTTTCCGAGTGGCTAGCGTCTCCGGGCCGACCCGCCCGGCTAGGACTGCGTCCCCCGAGTCTTGAAGTGATGGGTAGTGAGTCGCTGTTCCTCTATTTCCGACAACTACAAACTCTTGACAGCGTTTTTATGTGTGTTGCTACGCTAAGTTAACTTCATGCACACAAGTTGGAAATACTGGTGTTTCCATAGCCATAGCCACATTGTTGACAAAAGCTACGGTAAACAACAACGCGTATGTATCCAGCCTCACAGAGCATCTACCCGTAATGATACGCCTTTCCTATACACTCACTACATCGTGGTGAAAGCTGTAAAAGTGCTACGCTGCTCTACGTAAACGCCTATGTTGTATCCATAACGAAAAGGATTCTATATGACATAATCTCTCGACGTCTTGATTTACTAGAGGCATCTACAACCTTGGCTGCGTCGCAGATTATACAGTCCTTCACATTTCATCTGTCGTGGTACTAACGATCCGACTTTATTGCGTCATTTATTTTTCCCACTCCCTTAGGCACGATCCTGGGCATCTGCGTCAGCATCGGCAACACAACTGGCATCCTGGTGCCATACATCACCGGTGTTCTGACAGAGACAAAGGTATATATTTCGTTGTCTTGCTTCCCAAGCAGCAGACGATAACGCCATAAACGTGTGTTCGAGTTTAAACCGTGTCGTGCGCTGCGCAGTCCTGGTGCTTGAGCTGCGCACACAACAATAAACGGAGCAATGATAATTTCAGCCGCGCACCAGTAATGTTTAATTATATAACTAAAACACTGAATACACTTAATTCTACTATCGGCTCATGATCGAGTGCGACAACTCATCCGCCACCACGATCAATCAGCCACAGAAGAAGTGGGCCCAGACGTACAGTTTGATAACCCTTTACTCACCTGCCACGAAATCACCTCTACTGAAGCGGCAGAAGCCAATACCCTTACAACATACCAAGCTCGATTTTGCACGTGACAAAAGAGATCGTACTCTCACTAGGTTGTCGAAGTCGTTACAACTAGGATACAAATTCACAATGCCCATACTGCACAGAAGTTTACTGTTCACTCTCTCACATGCGCTGACAATGTCCCCCGTTACCTCAGTGAGTCCAACTAGGAACCTCAGTGAGTCCTCAGTGAGTCCACCTCAGTGAGTCCACCTCAGTGAGTCCAACTAGGAAGAGGCACTCAGGAGTTCCGAGCTCCTGAGTCCGATAGACGTTGCGTAGCTACAAACTCTGGCACATCACGTGTTTCATAATGTCACTACAAACCAAAGGAACGCATGTATGTCTGAAGAACGGAGTTCGAACAAATTTCAGAGTAGGTGCACGTTGTATGCGCAAAGCGACCTTCTGTCATGTCACTTTAACGTTAGGAATATAGCGTGGGTAAATTGAGAGCAGCGTATTACTTAGCATGATCCTCACACACGGCTTGGTTACATTGTCAGACAGGTCATACACAAAGCTTATACCAAAGGGACCATCTCCACAGTAGGCGGGCACCGGGAGGGGGAGGGGGGGGAGAAGGTTCGTCGCAGCGCCTCCTTCCCAATATACTGGGGTGGTTTTTGCGTCTCCCCCCTTCGACCGAGTAGCAGATCCGCCCCCTATTGTGTCAATGTATACGCTGTCTTCGCGTCTTCTCTCTTAGTTTTCTCTTTCTTTATATCCAGCTTCACGCTCTCCACGTTGCTACCCTCTCGGTACCAGGCTCAATTCACTACACTGTAGGCTTCCTTCTCACCTACTTATACTCATGCTCCATGTCTCGTCAATCTTCGATCTCGCAGATGGGCTAGAAAGTGCGGACGACGGATCCCCAGGGATTGACTTCTTCCTTAAACAGATCTAATTCGCTCCTTCCGCAGAACACTCTGGAGCAGTGGAGTTACTCCTTCTACCTGGCCGGCATCGTGGGCCTGGTGACGGGACTGTTCTTCCAGTTGTTCGCCTCGGCCGAGGTGCAGTGCTGGGGGCTGGCCGAAACCACGACGACGAAGGACAAGCCGTTAGCAAGCGCCAACGAAAAGACGGCGCTGAAAACGTGCCAAGAAACGAAGTCGACGAGCAGCAACGGAGCTACCACACCAATCCCGGATGCAAAGGAAATGAGAACTGAGCTGTGATACACGCATGCGCTCTTGCTCGCCTGAGCAATGAATCGTCCAAACGAAAGTGGGACTTCTATATGACCGAGTTTCGTGCTTCACGCTGCTTTTTGCGCTGCGTTTGCCGAATGAAAGTCCAACGACACGCACTAACGCGGTCTTCACATCGTTTCCGCTTGGTAACGGCTATTAGTGACGACGTTGCACAGCCTGAAACCATGAACCATGAGATGCTGTGGACTGTTGTGCGCATTGAAGTGCGGCAGATAACTTCGAGCGTTTTGAGAACGAAGTGACAGTTGCATTTTCTTGTCTAACGACAAGACAATCTACCCAGAACCCCTACCTGATACTTGGTGAACATGCCTTCGAGTTCTGTAAGTAGTTGCGTTGTGACGTGCTGTGCTGTGATGCGAAGACGTGGTGAACGTTTGTTAAACGTGCTCGCGCTTGTTGTAAGTAAGGACAGTGACGTTCCCTCTCGCCTTACGTACGTGCCTCGAGAGAATATCGTCGAATATCCGATATCTGACGATATTATCTGGCATCAATTGATATGGGGAGTTTAACGTCCCAAAACCATCACATGATTATGAGAGACGCCGTAGAGGAGGGCTTCGGAAATTTCGAGTGCTTGGGTTCTTTTACTTGCACCCAAATCTGAGCACACGGGCTTCGGCATTTTCGCCTCCATCGAAAATGCAGCCGCCACAGCAGGGATTCGATCCTGCGACCTGCGGGTGAGCAGCCGAGCCACTAGACCAGCG
Organism: Rhipicephalus microplus; assembly: GCF_013339725.1. Classification (NCBI taxonomy): domain Eukaryota; kingdom Metazoa; phylum Arthropoda; class Arachnida; order Ixodida; family Ixodidae; genus Rhipicephalus; species Rhipicephalus microplus. The sequence continues at coordinate 67,118,303 of NC_051169.1, forward strand.
CAGCGGGGCAATATCGTCGGATATTAACGCGCGAACACTTTGGGCCAAACAACGAAACGTTCCTTTCCTCAGTAAGGAAGCCTTCGTTTTTGTGAGGCCGCCTTATGTCACTCTGAAAGCTTCCTCACTAAGGAGCCCTCGGTGAAGGCTTCCTTGGCGCTTCCTCAGCTTAAGGTTGCTTTGGGGCTACCTTCGTGCGCCCTTAGGTCCGCTCCTTGCCCTGAACGAGCGCTTCGCCTCACAGCTAGCCCACGTGATGTTTTCGTTTTCGAGGCAACCCTCTCACCCCACCCCTGTGGGGAGACGCGAGCGGCGAGCGTGCGTGCACTGCACCACGGAGGAAGGAAAGGAAACCTTTTTCCTTCCTCCGTGGGGCGTTTCAGTGTTGCTAGAATGCACCACGTTTTGCGCTCAACTACGGTGGCTTTTCACATTCAGTAATCGTAGTTTGAAGAAAGCGTACACGCGTCTCTATATTAACACTTCAATTTGGAAGTGATGTGGTGACCCAACTTTTTTTACAGAATAAACGCTTGTGAGCAAAGCTTATATTCGATAATCTCGAACGCAGGAGCGCGGCAACCATTCCTCCCGCGAGGACGGTTTAAGGGAGCTTTCAGAGTACGCTTGCTTCCTCCGTCGGTACTTCGTTGTAAGGAAGCCTCACGTAAGGAGACGACGCGGTCAAAGGAAAGGAACGTTTCGTTGTTTGGGCCTTTGTCTGTATACGGCGGCGTATTCGGTAGTGCCCTTGCGATGAACTGTCCGCGATTATTTGTCATTCTTAACACTTAATCTTTATTCTGTGTACTTATGGTCCCTTCAACTGGGCAGCTCAGTTAGCGCGTACAGGTGTGCTAGAACATGCCTGTGTTCCAACGCGCATACATCCAACTCTGCGTTCTCCAAGTCACCAGGCTATACATGTGCGGAAATTTTCTCGACTGCAGTTTACGTACGTCAGACTAATGCGCGGCTGCTGGTTGCGGCACTGTAATACCCGCGTAACGAACGTCATGCCATAAGGAACAACTATGAATATACAACTTCAATTCGCGTGCCTGGTGCAAAGCGTGCTACTGCAAGCAAATCAGGCCTTCTTTAGGTTCGAGGTTACCTCGATTCCTTGACAATTATGAAGCCTCTATACGTTTTTTGTGCCATACAGTGTGGTTTATCGAATTGGGGATGTCATGGCTTAACCATGTAGGTATTTGAAGCTGTACAGCATTATCTTTTGAGTGAAAGTACATATTTTTTTTTACTTACAGCGCGGAACTGTTGCCGTAAATAAAAAAATATATTTTACACCCTTTGAAATGTTTAGGCATATAAAACGCCATTTCTCTTCTACCCCGGTTACCTGGAGTTCTTTGCTTATGGTTTTTCTAGGCTAACTCTAACGGCGTTCATTTCTTCATGCTTTTATCGTTTATCTCTCATGTCAAGGCGCATTTCTTTAAGATCAGAAGGACAGTTACGGTATTGTGTACTTTGAGAGGGGAAGAGCAATACGCTGTTCCTTAACAAATTAGCTATATGCCATGTAAGAAGCAGTAAAGAAGTGTTTCGAACAAATCAATTATGAGTGTGTAAAACAAATGTCTGACCATTTAAAGTCTGTTGTACTGTACTAATGGAGAGCAATAAGCAGTCCCAGTTCCATTACCGCAGCTTGGTCGTGTAGAAAAAAATGGCTACAATTAAGAGTACTTGGTACACTACTGTGGCAAAGCTGAAGGCCGTAGAAAAAAATGTTTAACAATTTCGAGCACTCCGTACTCAACAATGTACTCTACCATGTTCCAAGGCTGGACTCCATAGGGTGGAAAAGACTTCTGCAAGGTAATTAGCCATGTCATCAGAGCTACGAAGCTTTCATGAGTGGAGCGACTACCACAGGGGGCATGTTTTGGGCGTACCTGTGGGTTCGATAAACGTCTCGTAGTTAGCTCAGGCACTAATTTGTTCTCTGGCAAAAGTTTCTGTTTACGCGTACATGCCGGCTTTTTATCGTATTCCAATAAAACAACCGTACATATTCGTCACTTCGCAACAAGTTATACACGTTGTTGCGTGCGTTATTCGGACAATATACCGAGACGTTAGCAAAACGTTTCACACTTGTGCTGTGGAATTACATGGAGGAATTCCCCACGGAACGTGGTATGTTTATGACGTAGCGCAGTTTTCGATTTCACAAGACCTAGTTATACGAAGCCGCTTTTATGGAAAACACCTCTGAATCTATTATTGACGGAGTGAAGAGCTTCCGCCACGGTAATATGGTGGTCACGGTGATACGCTGCTAAAAAGAAGGTCGCGGGTTTGACCACAGCCGTTGCGCTTGCATTCCTAGGGTGCCGAAATGCTGGAGAATAGTTCTGTACAATGTCAGTACGCGTTAAAAAGCACCAGATGGGCGAAATTTGTGGAGCCCTTCACTACGGTATTTCTTGTTATCATATACTTTTTAAAAAAGAGTCATTTGACTCTTTCTTGAGGGTTTTGGCCTCCCGCGTATATGACTCTCTTTGAAAAGACTCGCCAACCCTCTTTTCGTGGTCATTGTACTCTTTTCAGATGTGTGGCGCACAAGAGAGGTAGCAGGCCTCTTTACAGTCATATAAGTTGCAAACCAAAACACACAAAAAAAAACAGTCAAATCACTCCTTTTTTAGTGTAATACTTGGTATTCTCCCGTAAAACCCCACAAGTTATTGCTGACGTGTGGTGCAACACAGGTCTATAACTGCGCGCTATAGTATCTCAAGAGCGAATGCATTGCATGCTACGCTCGAGGACGTGGGCTTGATTCTTTGTCTCGGTGGCTTCTTTTCGACGAGGGTGCAATGCAAAATTAACGCATGGACAAGATTGATCTGGCGCATCTCGCAATGCGCCGTTCTTCATAATCACGTCGTGAATTCTCTGCAAAAACCCAATATTTTTTTTTGTTTTCTTTTACAGCACACTGAGTCCATGCGCTATAGCTGCAAAAGCATAGTACATCACACGGTCGACGTTCGAAGCACACACAAAATAAATGGCTTGTTATAACCCCAGCTTCATGCGTTAACTTACAATACAAAAAGAATAGATCAGATGATGCAGTCGTCACATAACTCGAAGTGGGACAACAATTTATGACCGTGCTTTACATGCAAAGGTGCTATCGGTGACGCGGTGCTAAATGTGATCGTTTTCCAAATGCAATCACACCGTGCTTTCGTCAGTCTTTTCGTATTAAAAAAAGGGCTTTTTTCCACGATGACTGTAACCGCATTATGTATGCTTCTTTATTGGTTCGTACGACTTGGAATTTTCTAACTTGTTTTCTTGCATGCTCCAAGTTACTATTTACGAACTTTTCGTCTATGACAAAGACGCATTCTTCAGTGGTTCTCCGTAGATCTTTGCAAAAACATATCTGAACAAATGTGCACCGAAATATTTCATTTATTGGTAAACATATTTTAAACAATCTACCACATGTTTGTGATGAGCCCTACCCTAAATGCATATTTCTATTGCTAAAACAAATTATGAAGAATCATGTGTTTTCTGGCTGGTATGCTGCATGATGGCGCTATGAACATCAAATAGTTTTTTGTCCGGCCCTTCATGAATGATTTTTTTTTCTCCGTGAAAAGCCCCGAACATGATATCGCGATGTGAACGGATTTGTACGTTGGTGCGCTGATCGATGTAAAAGTGCGATCTTTCTTTTTAGGATAGTCAGCGCGCTTTAGAACATGTATACCGCATTCGCGTTCGGCTCGCGCTGAACATTTTCACAAGTGCAAAAGAGCCTTAGCGGGTGGGTACGTGCAAATGGTGTGAATGAGGTGACAAATTTTGCAGAGAAAGGGAACTGTAAGTCGAACAGGAATAGTGAATGTATAAGCGTGGCTGTATGTTTAGGAATATCTTTGAGACGTATAAGTGATCTCATTAACAGAGATACGATGATGATGTGATTAGGTTTTTCCGCTAAATGACCAAGTATGACCAAAGAGCTTCGTGAGTGTGAGTTTCAGTTCAAAGGAGGGACGTCTACATACTTAGCTGGCTGAAGCGTGTTTATACAGATCAATAAAAGCCCATGTGAGCTCGTCATTTGTGTTGTTGTGCTGGAATGAATTGTTACAATGTTAACAACGAATACACGCATCTCGTTATCATTCAGCGTAGCACACTCACAACAAACAAAACTACAGCAAGCTTTCGCACCTCACAAGAAAAAATACAGCCATACTTTTATTGATGCGAATACATAACCAGTTACATTCTGGAATTTAACGCCGAAACAATTTTCCATATCACACAGAAAGCTCACAAAACATAAAGCTTTTTCTAATCGGGAACTGAAGGGGGGAAGAGAGAAAAATAGCAGTTTCTTGACCTTTACTTCAAGGTGTGTGTGTGTGAGAGCCAAGGATTGCTGTGAGCGAGCGTCGAAAGTCATCATCATCATCAGCTGCTAGAAATCGCTAAAAAAAACAGCGTTGTCGACCAGCTGCTGTATCAAGCGCTAAGACGCGACACCAAGTTTACAACACGTGCAGATTGATGAATTTCTCGTTACGTTAAATAATTATAGGATAATTACGTTTATACATAGTCTAGTGGCAAACACGAAATAGAGCAGTGAACTTGGAGTACAAGATATTCGCCCACCAAGAACCATGAGAGGTGTACACGCTCGAGAGGCACTCGGTTTAAAAGAGGATGCAAATATAAGGTGATCAGCAGTTGGTCAGCAAGAACAGTTTAGAGTAACTTCTGAGGAGAAGTTCTGGCAGATCTCTCGTACCTTGGGAAATCTGTGTCATGTGAAGCATGCTTAGAAAAGGTGACTGTAACACCATGAGTATCAGCAGCACCAAAAGCGGTAAGCTGATATGTGGCACTTATGCTTGCAAAGGTAGTAGCCCTTGACAGTGCCACATAAGTCAAATTCAGTGGATAGCGCTTAACTACAAATGACGCCAATCGGACGTTAAGTGCGTTCTTTAAGAGTGCCTATGTGATGTTTATAAAATCACATAGCCAGTACTGCGGCCACTACTGAAGTTTCACGAACACGAGGTTCTTTAAAAAAAAAAAAAGCAGTTCCGAGACTTGGCCTGGCCCTGTGCTAAAATACTTGACTGTCACGTCGAATGCTTGGATTCGATTCCTTTTGGAACACTGAAATTTCTTATTAGCATTTGTCAGGCCAACGATGTCACTCTTTTTGTCGCGTTAAAATTACCAATGTCTGTTCTCACCATTTCTGGGTAGACAAACTGTCAATCACGCGTGGCGCATACTGTGGCCCGTGGTATACGAGATAATGCCACACGTCTCCGGAGCAAAGGGTTGGACGACGTACGTGACGGGATTATGCTGTTATTCATGTCGTGAGCAGCTAGTCATATTCGTGAAGCCATCTTATCCTGTCCTACTAACTTTGGTTCACCTTAGATTGAGGGGGTGATCACGGGGGCATTCAGACGTAGGCGACTAGATAGATAGATAGATAGATAGATAGATAGATAGATAGATAGATAGATAGATAGATAGATAGATAGATAGATAGATAGATAGATAGATAGATAGAAAGAAACGCCCAAAGTGTCCGCAGTACGCTAAAAAATGTTTCCTCTTTTTATTGAAATAGAAAATAAACGAAGGAGTTTTTGTCACCGTTACTTGGCCACGGCTACCCCTTTCCACTTAATTGGTACAAATAAAAATATGAAAAAACAATGACATATATACATATATACAGTTCTACATGGGGGAGAGCAAAAGTTCTCTTATATGGGCAGAACAAACACGTAGACGACACGCTCACTTTTAACTTTTGTCCGCTCAGTAGTTGTCACAAATCTTCGTTTCTTCGAAGAACTGTTGCAGCACCTTCATTGCTTTGCCGTTTGTTTTGGATGGCCATAGACCCAGTGTTTTATTCAACCAGAATGGTCGCTCAGGATCTAACCTATGCAGTTCTTGTTCTATTTAACGCTGCAGCATACGAACACGAATCAACAGAGGCTTAGCAGAACAAGCTTACTCTTCATTCATACAACTTCCATAGATAGTCTGAGTAAAATATTCATTTCAGGAGCGGTGATACTTTGTTGCCGCAGCTGGCTGGAAAGGCCTGCGTCGATAATTGCGCTGTAGTTGAAGATAGCTTTATCTTTACGCAGGTTACAAATTTGAACTCCCTGACGAAACAGAGAAGCCTTTTTGTGCTACATAGTGATACTCACCTTGGCCCTCACTGGCCTTCTCGAGGTACTCCCTCTCTAAGAGAGCGTCTACTTTCTTCCTGGATGCAGCTGGTTTGTATCTGGTTTGAATGAATTTAATCAGTCACCTAAATAACAAGCTCAGAGAAACTGTCTTACGTGCCTTCATTGTTTTTATAATAGCAGCTTCTTCGATCCTTGTCAAGGTTGAGCAATGGCTCGTTTTCACACTAAAGTATTTTATGCCAGGATCTACCAAGACTTCAGTAACGCAATTCTGTCACGGAAATGACGTCGGAAAAATACGCGTGATTAGAAGACAAGTTCTGTCATCGTGAGTCTAACCTATAATCTCTGGGTCAGCTACAACGGATGCCGGGCACACTATCCGCTGTGCCACCTTCACATTCTTTATACGCTCAAAAAGATACGCTTTTTATATTTATCACTTATCTCTCCTAGCGTTCTTGGTAAAGCGGAGTAATAAAAAGTGACTGTGGCACCCGCGTTCCTTCAACACGGCCTTTCTTTGCGTCCGTCCCGTTCGGCGTGTTTCCATCAAGAGAAGTGCCATTTTGTCATTGCTTTAACACACCCAGAGGTGGTGACCCCGTTGTTTATAGCATCCACATACACCAAAAAAAGCTGCGCGACGCCCGCAGCCTCTGCCTTTCTTTCAGTCGCGAATACTAATCGAGGCCGGCCAAAGGGACAACACGACGTGCGTCGCGTTTCACTTACATCAAAGTCAACATTTACCTCACCAGCATTTAAGCTTACCCCAATGTCAACGTCCAGTGAGTCATGCTCTCTGGCTTTCACATCGATTTCTCTGGTTCTGATGTCACCATTAGCCATTACAGCTACCACAAGCGTTCATGACCACAATCAATCATGATGGACGTTAGTTGTCGGTATGAAAGTGTGTGATTAAGCGTCAACAAGGTGCGTACACGTTGAGATATGATATAGCTTTCAAACACCAATAGACGTTATCCAAGCTCTCTAACATCAATCTACAGGAAACATTAAACTACTTTTGTAAGGACACGTTCTACTTTCTACACGCCCTGCTTTGTCATGTTTTTAGTACCTTTTCACATCATGTCGTCGATGAAGAAAGACAGATACTCAGATGATTTTCGCGTGTAGCTAAGCATAAGCCTAAAGTCCGTGGCGATCATGTTCCTGGCCAGGTCTTCGCTGTTGGATGAGTGCTGTAGATTGTGGTCAAAATGATCTCCCAGCTCCATCACTCTTGGTATTGGGCTCACTGTGTGCGCGTATTCGTTCACGACAGATCTTCCTTGATTGTGCAGGTGTTTGCTTATATACGCAATATAGGAAAGCTTTTTAGGCCACTCGGAACACGCATGAGGAACCGGAACAATCGGGCCAATTCATTCATCATCTGGTTCTTGAGCATATGCTCGACACCCGAGTCTTCCATGTCCATGATGGCCTTCATATACCTTCAGATCATTTATTTCTCCATAACCAGCAATATTTGAACCACGTCGAGGCACTGCTTCACCCGATCTAACTCTTCGTTCGTGTGTTGTTCCACTTGGGTGACGTACTTGAGGCAGTACCTCCATTCGATGTAATGTTGTTCCCGCAAAGCATAGAATCGTGCCGACTCGACAAGAAAAGGCTTCTCTAAGACTTCTTCGTTAACTGACTTCGAATCGATTCCAAGCGCTATGAGCACTTCACACGCCTTCTTCAAGGAAACCTTGTCCACTGCATTGCCTTCACTGTTCCGTCTTAATCAAGATGAGCATGGTGTCCCAAAGGTGGTCCCATGCAACGCCGAACGGTACCACCTTATCGCGAAACAGCTAGACACCAACTCTGTCAACGCTGTTAACGTTGTTCTGAGGCACGTAAGCGTCGTCAGGATGTCCATAATCATTGCTATGCTGGTCTGGTCATCTGCCCAGGCCCAATTTATCGTTTGCAAGCAATGCCAACTTGGCCAACATGAGAGGACGCACTTTGTTCATTAGATGCTCCTGTACGACCTCGCACAGTTCATAGAAAAAAGCACTCCTCCTCGTTCTGTATCACCAAGGCGTATGGGTCTTTATACAGCTGGTCAGAGTGTTGGTCGGTGTTACGCTTCTCCAGTATCTTGTCCAAGGCTCTCCGCAGCGGCAGCCATAGGTCCTCGGTTCGGCGGTCGTCCACCTGCGATGTAGGTGTCAGGAAGCGCCCAGCTTGGTATTTTTGTTGTTGAAGAGCCAGGCCATGGATGGCGCCCAGGTGTCTTTCCGGCCCAATCCTTGTGCTTGCCTTTTTTTCCTCCTTGTTCTACGGGAAGTGAACATTGTTGCTGTTTTATTAGGCATAAAGATGAACGAACGAGTGAATGTACGAACAAATACATTTACGTACGTACGTTCGGACGGACGGATAGACGGGCGAACGTATGGATGGACGGACAAATGAACGAACGATTGAACTAACGAAACGCTTCTTTTTACTAAAGGGTTGGCCGATTAGTGTTATTCGATAAGGAGGTGAGAAACGAAGCCCGTCAAATTGATCTGAAAATGGCAGTTTGTTTCGTGAACACGCAGATTACCAGGATATGATGCCGTGTTTCAGAGGGCTCTTTAATCTAAGCGTCCGGAGATTGTAGCTCTGATGAGCGCCGTGGAATTCAGGATAGTCACATCAGCGATGCCATAAATAAGAACAGGAACTGTCACATACTCTCATTCAGTCAACCATCGGTGCTGTTTTAAGCAACAAAGCCGACAAGAACTGCGTTCGTCCGTATTGATTGGCGTAGACAATGTTAGTACGTGTAATATTATGCAGAAAAAAGGTCTGTATATTGCCGATTTGCCGCTTTTTGACCAAGTTAGGCCATTTTGACTGTAAGCACTGGTCATCATCATTGACATTTTGGCCAATGCCGGTCCCACTAATCATTCAGGTCGAAAATAGAAGAATATGACAATCAATATTTGAATTTGGTTCTGTTTGATGAGTGTTTCTATGAAACCCAAGTTTTTGCATTTTTACTTGTTATCTTCAGCCGATGGCCCAAGATCAATACAGAAGGTTGGCCTATAGGAGTGAGTGTAATTCAATATTAGATTGAGTACGGCAATGTTACAGTACTACCAAAGGTAAATAAGAGGTAAATAACGTTAATTGGAATTGCGAAGCGTTAGTCATGAAATACTTAAAGCTGGCAGAATTCAACACGGCCTTTTCTTTAGTCTCCACAAACGACTTTTCCCATGGTAAAAAAGTCATTTCTGTATCACAGGGTAAAGGGTGCACAGAAGGATTAAACGGCTTGTATCAATTTCAGGTCAAGTTGTTGAGGTGATTCTGGTATTTATTTCAGTAGAATCGTGAAACAGCGACATGGTGAAAATAAGTGACATATCATTTTCTTTTGTTCGTGGAAAGAGCAGAGAAGGAAAGCCACTAAAATTGACCCTTGGAAGTAATAATGAAGGGAAAAAAACTCGACAGTGTAATTTTGTGATGCGCACTTCCATTGTTCTTGAGTTGGAGAAACATCTCCTCCAAGTAAATAGAAGGGAATTGTAAATCTGGTCAAGCAGTCAATACTCGGCCTCGCAGTCATTTTCTGAATGTAAACGAACGGAATCTCACCGTCAATATTTCTGCTGTCGGTGCGGAACACGAATGGTCACTGCGGAAAGCAACATCCTTGCAAGGTAATCGGCAGTTTCACTTAGAAACAAACGTCAGTGGCGCTTTTACTTTTAGGGGCATGAACTCAACTTCCGTAACCTTCCCTTTTTTCCTAGCCTTGCACTTTTGTTGCACGCTGGACAAACAACACGGAACATACCATACGCAACAGGCTTCTCACTTACGATTTCTCTTGCACAAAAAAAAGAAAGGAAAAAAAAGAGAACGTCGAAAAACATCTGTTTTCTTCCTTCTCCCTTCACGTCGGAATTCAGGTGACCTTAACTTGTATGAGATACCGGCGAAGGCGACACGGATACATCTCCGGAACGTTTATAATACTTCTATGCACACACGTCACATCATACCCAGTTCGTTCGAAGGAAGAAAAAAAGACGTGGCAGGCGCACATTAACGGCGCGATTGCGAAGCCTTCTTCGCGGAGAAAGCAAATAAGTGCTTTTGTAATTCTCTTACGGCTTGTATATCTGCTTCTCATTTTTTTTTCACTGAAAGAGCAACGTGGCAGCGAGGACAGTGTAAGGATATTTCCTTGATGAAACCCGGCGGCCGTAGAAGTGTCCTCCCTCCATTATCCGTGTACTACTGTTGTGAACGTACGCCTTCGGCGAACCACACCCGCGCGCTTACACGCGTCGCCCACGCAGCCCCCCTCCCTCCCCTTGAAGATGTGTGCGCACGAGAGAATCGAGCCCTTTTGTTTCGCAGTTAGGCATCGCCCCGGCGATGTCCATTGTTACCTTCTCGCGAATGGTCGCGTGCGCGTAGCGTGTTTGTTTGTGTGTGTGCTCGTGTGTACACGATGCTTAGTATGTGTCTGTGCAATGCAGCGTGTATGCGTGTAAGAAGCCCGTACACGCGGCCTCCAGAGCACGCGTTCTCGACCAAGCCTAGAGATTGAAGCGACGAGACGGTGAGAATGCCGGTTGCCTAGTGTTAGCGTATAGGGGGACGCAATCGAATTTGCGAGCCCATACCTGAGAAAGAGAATGCTTAAGTGGTAAGAGTGCATGAAATCAAAGTCGGTGTCTAACGAGTTTACTGAGCAATATGCACTCATAGTGTGAGCGAGCTCAATGACTAGCAGAATTTGTTGCTTTTAGGCGTCACGCCACAACAAGAAGCTCCGAATAGGTGTCGATTCCCTGATGTTTTGATATATCTCTATACGTTTAACAAAAGTTGAAACTCGGTGAGATGGTGCACAATTGACGGGGACTTTAAGTGCGAAAAACACACGTTCACAAGATGGGAGGAGCGTAGATACGGGCGCGGACGTTTATCTCTTGACATCACGAAACACAGTGGAAACACTATATACATGTCTATTAACAGGTAAGTGCGGGGCATGGTGTTATAGTGAAAAATGCTACCTCCTTTACGCTGGCTAGCCGTGGCCTTTGGGCGTCCGCCTCGGCTACGGGAGGTGGCTGGTCCCAAACCCTCTGCCAACACCCACCTGCTTCGGAAGCACGGATACAGATCTCTCCTGCCCGACGCGCGGTGGTTCCTGGGTTCTAATGTCGTCTCTTGTAGCTCTTTGTATCTTTACTTTGAACTAATTTTGGACTGTGTGATCTGCGACGCTTGACTGATGGCAATATGTGAAAAGCCAGGCAGTGGCTGTGCTCAGCTCTTAACTCCTATTCGGGCTCACTGCCAGGGCTGTGCGCAGTTGCCACGGGGATAGCGTTAGTTTAGCACCACTATTTGGTTGACCACCATCTCTTAGAACATTTACCACATCAATAAAGGTCGTATTTTTTTCTTTAAGAAAACTTGCTTCTTAACCAACATATTTTTTTCTGGTAGCTTTTTCTAAATAAGTATGGCCTGAAATTTTCGCGTCAGAAAAAGAGACACTACAGCCTATAATGGGGTGTTATAGAACACTCAATTCACGGAAAAACCATCTCTTACACACTGTCGCTACACGGTGTAGTTCTCTGTGTTTTACCTTAGAAAAAGCACAGCCTGCGAATGTATTGCTTCGCGTCAGAGCGTATACACCCGCGCCTCAGCATACTCATAACGCGCCAAGTCGATGACAGCCGCCCACGCACTCTCAACGTAATGCCTAATGCCGAAAAACACTGTCTATTGTTTGTATTTCTTGTTTCCTGTATACAACTCCCGCTTGCTCTTTGCTCTCTCTCTCTCTCTCTCTCTCTCTCTCTCGCTGTACCGCGTTCTTTTCTTTCGCGTGCTCCCCGTCGACAACACGTGTTTCTGCGTGGCCGGTGATCTCAACCACGCTGATGCACGCCGCGCTCGTCTCCACGCAGCAACATTCGAGGCAGTTTCATTTTCTTGACGCGTCAAAGAGAACAGCAAGAAGCGGCGACCGCCTGCTGCGGTTACTGACGGCGGCGCGGCGATCCGTGAAGAAGAGATGCCTGCGCTATACTCGAATTGTCTGGGAATCGCGCGGCCGGCGAACCGCAAGCCTTGCGCAGGGCCCCCGAGGCAACTCTTGAAAGGAAATGCTCGCGCTTGATGGCGCGGGCGGAGATTGCGCCGCGCAACCCATCCTGTACCAACGTTTCTTCTTCCACTGCCTGCCTGTCCGCTCCCACCTATGCAGTCTCCTTCTGAGTATTTCGTTTCCTCCAGTTATTTCGCACAAAAGGGTTAGTCTGTGAACCGAGCATCGCTGTGTTCTAAGGCGGCGGGTGTCATGCTTTACCTGCTGTGTACGCACAAGCCAAGACCTGTCACTCCTAAAGCTAACCCCGTGCGAGCGCAAATGCGTGATGTCTCGATTTGTATTTATTGCGAGGTTACTCTGACACTAAGTGGGCGACAGCAGCGAGGACAAGTCTAAGATCCTCACATTCGTTCTCGGATCTCCTTATGTCCAAGAATGAGTTTTGGTAATGAGGAGTTGGCAACAGTTGTGACAGTGCATGTTTAAGTTATTTATTGCTACTCACTCATCCACTTTGGATGATAATACAGACACTTGAGTACACGCTTAACAGACATGAATATCTTACTAGAAACGCTTTGAGGACAGCACCGTTGTCCAAGAATGAGTTTTGGTAGTGAGGAGTGGAGGACCATTGTGACAATGTATTTAACAGTTATTTAGTGTTACTTACTCATCTTCTTTGGAAACAAATACAGACACTCAAGTACACCATAATACGCTTAGCTGACAACATGAATAGCTCACTAGGAGAGCCTTAAAGACAGCGCTATTGTGCAAGCATGTCCTCACACCTTTACGGAAATATCATATGACTCTATTCAGGGCCTCGTTCGAAAACAGTAACAATTGGTGCTGGGTTCGAGCGTCATCAGCGGCCTCCTACACAAGTTTATGCGTAATCTACACTTGAATTAGAAAATTCAGATGTCTCTCAACTTGCGACCTTCAGACACAAAGTTTTTGGACTCTGTCCCCAGAAGGGTGTCTTTTCATCCACTTTAATTTTTTTTACCTTTCTATCACAATTGCTACATGAGAGCTAAAAGGCTACAAATTATTTCACCTGGCGTATACCGTCCTTGTAATCACTGTCCATGGAATTCATTAGGTTGGGTCTAAAGAAAAAAAAAAAGCTTTTCATGCCCTCCACATCTTTCGTTTATTCGAGATGCTGCCACTTTGTAAAGGATCTGTTGTGGTTTTAACACTACAGGGGAAAAGAAAATACACCTTCGTGAAGAGAGAAAGGAGGAGAAAAAACTTCATTTGTTTGCATAGAATCTGAAGGCAAGGCTTCGCAAATGAATGGGGCCCCTACTCCAGGGATACATTGGCCCTTGCTATCCTTTCTTTGGACCAGCCTCAGCTGGTCTTCAAGGGCAGTACTCGAAATCAATGAAGAAGGCCACACATATGATTGCAGGAGAACGCGCAGAAAGAGCGCCGAAACTTTATTGCAGTGACAGCTGGCACGAAACGTGAGCATGCGCTGTTGGGGTGTGAACAGCACCGCTGACGTAGGATTTGCGAATAAGTGCTCCCCGAAATCATCATAGGGAACCCGGAATAAGGTTCCAATCAAATATGCTTTCGTTATATATACTTAATAAAATGTTGCAGTGGGCACAGCGAAGTGGCACGAGCTACGCTGCTAACAAAATCGATGCTGTTTTTTTGTCCAGGCTTTTTTGCTTGTCCCCGCCGTCGCATCATCGACTTGCGGCACATGCTCACAGATAAACATGGGTGACAGCGCGGATGGCTTCGACTATCAGCGCTGTCCCTTGCCACCGTGGGAGATCTTGTTGCGCATAATCACCAGCACTCACTTGTCCTTTCCGTAGTCCACGATGTCACAAGATCCGCTTATAAAAGAAAGCCTGCACCAGTTCTTCGGCAGTGGGCACGAAGAAGTGGCACGAGCTATGCTGCTAACAAAATCGGCGCTGTTTTTTGTCCAGGTTTGTTCGAATTCATTTACCATACGAAGTGATGCGTGTACGTTAGTGAATGTGCCGTGCCCACGGACATGAGTTCGGATGGCAAATAGTTGCTTCTGTGCTTGTAAATTAATTTTATGTGCCAATATTTAGTAAAATCCTGCACCTACGGACGACGACGAAGTGTCTATTTCATAGAACGCTTGTACCCTTGTCTCGAATTTTCTATTTGTTTTACCGCAAATTCTGGAAGCTGCCGCTCCCTCCTTGCGAGAATGGATGAAGAAGCCTCCCAGGATTTTTAAGATGGACAACCGCTACGTCTGGCAGCGGCTAGGAAACGTGGGACCACCTCATGTGGCACAGACAGCGAGGCAACGGAGCTCTATTCCGACGGTTTCGAGTCATCGGATGACGCCTACACAGTTGTCATGAGCCGCAATGCAAAAAGAAGAATGCTACGAACATCGTCGACGGCGAGTATATCCACCGTGCAGGCTACCGCACAGCGTTGGCCACACACTATACTCTTCATGGCTGTGGACCCTACAGCCAACCTACGGCAGCTTAACAGGCAAGTCCTCTCTGCATACCTCGAAGGACTCGCTCCAAATGAGATTAAAGACGTCAGGATCAACTCACGGAAGAATGTTCTGGCAGTTGATGTTTTACACCATTGTGCGCTGCAAAGCCTACAGAACATCTCGGAAATCGACAGAGTCACAGTTAAATCAGTGATCCCCACTGACTGTAAGGGCAGTGTTGGCGTCATTTATGACGTGGACATTTCCATTCCCACTGACGATTTCCCAATTTTGATAAAGCCAGCTACAGACGACATCCTCATCAAGCACATCGCAAGGCTTGGTAAGTCAGGTTGTCTAAAGATTGTTTTTGAGAAAGACAGTCTTTCCCGTCACGTCAAAGTTGGCCACGTTCGCCACCAGGTCCATCCATACATACCGAAGCCCCTACAATGCTTCAGATGTTTCAAGATAGGACATATCAAAGGAGTGTGTACCAGCAATGTCGTGTGCCCGCGGTGTGCTGAACCTCATTCAGAAGACACCTGCCACGCAACTGCGTTCAAGTGCTCCGATTGCCATGGCGCTCATAAAGCGTCGTCTAAAGATTGCCCACGAGTGCGAAATGAACGCGCGGTGCTGAAACACATGGTGCGCGACAATTCAACGCACAGGGAAGCCGCTGCTACTGTCAGGCGACGTCGGCATCACCACAGAAGATCATCACGCAACGTGACATCTGCCGATAGAGACATGTCATCTCAAGCAAGAAGAACTGGCCCCCCAATCGTCAAGCTCTGCGAAGACCGATACACCGAAAACAAAATCAGGGTCAAGACTCCCACCTCGTGAAGAGTGGCCATCACTTCCACGAACACAGCCTGTTTCAGAGGTGCATCGATCCCCGCCAACCTCGATGCTATCACGAATCGCTGATGAAAAGACAACCGAGGGTCGCCAGGTCATCAACATGTTGCAGACCCTTATGAGCGCAATGCGCATGCTCCTAAGCAACATGAACACCCCATCAGCGCAGGGCGCACTCCAAGTGCTGGACACTTTGAATGCGGTGCTTGCAGCTCTAAGGTAAAACGATGGCCTGCAACATGTTATCCTTTCGAGAGGAGGTCAAGAACGCATCTGTCCTTAAGTGGAATGCCAGAGGACTTAGGGTGCGTATGTCCGAGTTCCGGCAATATGTGCTCACGAACCAGTTCTCCATAATTGTGATTTGTGAACCGAACCTGTCAGCTCAGGTGAGACTGTCTGGATATGAGTGCTTTATGTCTTCTACCCACGGAGAGCGCGGCAAGGTCGTTGTGTTCATACGGCGCGATTTAACTTATGTTCATCACCCTGTACCCCCTGACGAAGAAAACCAGTACGTTTGCCTAACTGTAAAAAACAAGAAGACCACATTCACCATCATTGGAGCCTACTTACATCCATCAAGTCGTCTAGACCGTGAGCGCTTGCGCGGAATTTGGAATTCAACTTTCCAGCCATGGGTGATAACTGGTGACTTCAATGCCCACCACTACTTATGGGGAAGCTCCAGGGTCAACACTAGAGGTAGACAGTTAGTGTCTTTTGCTTCTGAATGTGAACTTATCCTCATGAATGACGGCAGCCCTACTTATCTGCGTGCATCGGCCTATAGCAGAGGCCTGGACCTCACTTTCGTCTCACGCTCGTTCGCCAGCAGAGTGCACTGGTTTTCAGATTTGGAAACAAGGGGTAGTGACCACATCCCAACATACCGGAAGATTGACGGCTTTCCAAGTCTGAAGTCCTTCAGAGCCGTCCAGTGCACCAATTGGCAAAAATACAAGTTAATCATGGAAGACCATGTTGGCGCCTCACCTTTCAACCTAGAGGACGCAATAAAGAGTGCCCTACAGTCAACGATGCGTTCGCTTCCGGTGAGCTCAACTCGCACTGATATGGACATTGATCTCGAAAAACTCCGAGCGATTCGTCGTGCAGGACGACGTTATAGACGCACGAGGTCACTTGATGATCTGAGAGTGGCCAGACGCACACAAAAGAAAATACAGCGTCACATGGACAAGTTCGACAAGCAACGATGGGTGTCTTTTTGCCAGTCTTTCGATCCCAGAAAGCCTCTGTCACTAATCTGGAGAACTGTCCGGGGTCTTCGTACAACAATTACTCAGCGCTACCTATTAAAATCTCTGGCACTTCACTTACGCTGCGAAGAGATTGGTGTCGCAGATTCTTTCTGTCGAAAGATTGCCTCTGGGTCAAATTCAACTGGGACGAAGACGCCCGACTTTTCTGTATCTTCACGTGATCCCCGAATGGAGATTTCGTTTTAAATGGATGAACTAAAAGCTGCGCTTGCTTTGTGTAGACGTTCTTCAGCGCCAGGACCGGACGGCATAACTTACCGCGCTCTGTGTCACCTAGGAGATCAAGCTCGGAAGGCACTCTTGCTGCTGTACAACGACTCCTGGCAAACTGGCATGGTTCCACAGGAATGGAAGTCAAGTCGCCTGATTCCACTTCTCAAAGCCGGCAAGTCACCTTTGGACATCTGTTACCGCCCGATTGCCCTTGCAAGCTGTGTGGGAAAAGTTATGGAAAGGATGATTTTAACGCGTCTGGAATGGAAATTAGAGTTCTACGAGATATATCCAGATGCCATGTCCGGGTTCAGACGAGGCCGCTCGTCAATTGACAATGTAGTTGACTTGGTGACATATGTAGAACACCAGAAGGCCTGCAAACGGTTATCTGCTGCTCTGTTTATTGACGTTAAAGGGGCATACGACAATGTCACCCACGAAGCCATTCTCAGCGCACTAGAAGGAGTGGGACTCGGTGGCAGGATATATACGTGGGTTCAGAGCTACCTACAGAATAGATCCTTTCACGTGCAGACAGAGAATGGCCCGACGCCCGAGTATTACTGCAGCCGAGGAGTCCCGCAAGGCGGAGTGCTAAGCCCGACGCTGTTCAACCTAACACTCCTTGGACTAGTTGGCAAGCAACCCAGCAGTGTACGACTTTCCATTTATGCTGATGACATCTGTGTGTGGACATCAGGTGTGACTCGACTTAAACTTCGCGCTCGACTTCAGAAGGCAGCATCAGTGACATCGCACCACCTACGTGAACAAGGGCTCAAAATCGCAAGTGGAAAGTGTGCAGTCATGGCTTTCACCAGGAAACCAGTGTCTGCTTATGGCATATCAATTAACGGGCAGTTGGTGTCATGCAGCCGGAATCACAGGTTCTTAGGAGTCGTAATCGACCGAAACCTGTCTTGGACAACCCACGTAAACTACGTGAAAAAGCGGCTGACGGCCATTTGTCACTTATTCAGGTTTCTCGCCGGGAAAAGTTGGGGAATGTCGGTCGAGTCTATGTTACAGCTGTACAAGGTATTATTTATTGGATTTCTGCGGTATAGCCTACCTGTTATATCTAACAAGTGCAAAACGAACCTGCGCACAATCCAAAATATTCAAGCTCAGGCGCTTAGGTTATGCCTTGGTTTACCCCGCTGCGCATCGACAGTTGAAACAATTGCCATTGCACAGGACTACTCGATCGTGACGCACATCACCATTGAAACGATGCGTACGTACCTCAGGCAACATGCTAGGAATCCTTCTCACTACTTGTCAACCCTCGCTACTGAGAGGCCCCGCACGAAATTCAGTGCAATTGTCTATGCACATCGTGCGTCGTTGTCACAGAACGAGCGCTAAAAATGGGCGCGCCGCCAAATTCTTGCGATAACGCGCGGGAGAGACGCCGGGAGGTCAAAAGAAAAAAAAAGAAAAACAAACATCCAAGGCTCCCCGGGCGCGCGCTCTCCCCTCAGAAGCGTGGCTTCGCCGACGAACCTCCTCACCCCACATCGGCGGCCGAGCAAGCCCGCGAAATTTCTAGAACGAAAGAGGCGTAGTCATGCCGAGTTGAGTCATTTCGAACCGTCTCGCCCTCTCCCCAGGCTTCGCTGCGTATCGCGCCGACGAAATGACGAGAACCTTCTGGAATCTCGCGCGGAAGGTATTGAATCGAGCAGCCGAGACGAGAGATCAGGAGAAGACGGAAGTTAGCGCCAGAGCGCGTAGGGATTCCGCCGTGTAGTCGGTGAAGGTTTTGTCCGTAGGGACAAAGCAGGAGAAGAAGAGGATTTCCACCTGAGGGATGAAGGCTCGAACTACAGGCAAGAGCGTGTGTCTACCGCTATCGAGGGAAGACGCGTGGCAACTGCTGCGTGTGTGAAGCCGACGTGTTTCCGGCGAAGAAGTTTGAAGCTTGGAGAGTGGCCAATTGAAGACGCGAAGTTTCCTGGAAGAGAAACTTCGGTGAGGTTTCCTGGAAGAGAAACTTCAGGGGCAGCGGAACGACAACAACACTGGACTTTGAGTGAGTGATTCTCGGAAGAGTATCATCCAGACTTTTGTTCCAAGAACTTTGGACTGAATAGGTTTTCTATCTCTTTAGTCTTTAAGTGTCTTGGTTGTTCAATGCATGCGACTGCATTGTAGTGTGTATTGTTGTCTGTGTCCGTTGTTTCGAGTGTGGCTGATTGTACTGTGTAGTACGTTGTTTTATTGGTGACATATTGTATGCAACTATTGCGGAGTGTGCATCCTTGTGTATTGTTTTCGATTTGCCATTATTGAGAATATAATTTTGTTTGTTTATCAACTCTCGGCTCTGACTTGTTCTTTGGGCCACAGCCGGCGTCCGCTGGCGCGCCAAAAAGGACCACTTCTAAATTGTCCACGCTTTCGTGGTGCGGTTCGGGGGGCCGGTACTTCAGCCCTTGGAATTAGCCCGACGATCACCTCCCTAATTAACGGGACCTGTGTGTGACAATTATTCTGGCGTCCGCGACAGGACCTTTTGGTGCACAGTGTTTCCAAAGTAGCGAGAAAGAGCCTCGAGTTGTTGTTAGTACTATCGGAACGATTTTGTGTGTTGCTCTGTGTTCTCGTTAACGAGTGCAGTGGAGTGTTCCGATAGACTGATTTAGGCAAATACTTTTTGCACGCGGCAAGGTTTTATTTGCGAGACACAATGGATCTCGAAAAGTTAGTCGCTCTTGGTGAGAAGATGGGGCTTTCTGGCGCCGAACTACGGAAGTGGGTAAGACAGAAGGAGAAAGAGGCGGTGGAGAGAGAGAGGTTGGCAGCTGAGAGGGCCAAGGAAGAAAAAGCAGCTGAGTTGGAGAGAGAGAGGTTGACAGCTGCGAGAGAGAAGGAAGAAAGAGAGGCAAAGGAGCGACAGCTGAAGGAAGAAAGAGAGCAACAATTGAAGTTGGAATTGGAGAGAGAAAAGTTGGCAGCTGAAAGGGCGAAAGAAGAAAAAGAGGCAAGGGAGCGACAGCTGAAAGAAGAAAGAGAGATGCAATTGAAGTTGGAGCTGGAGAAAAAAAGACTGGCAGCTGAGAGGGCGAAAGAAGAAAGAGAGGAAAGGGAACGGCAGCAACAGCACGAGATGGAACTCGAGCGGCTCCGTTTGCAACAGCGAAGTGAAACTCCCGTCCAAGCTAGAGTTGAAAGCAGCGAACGGGAAGATCATGGCTTCCGCTTGAACCCAAGCAAGCTGCTCGTAGCGTTTGATGAGAGGAAGGACGACCTTGACGCGTACCTTCACAGATTTGAGACGATTGCAAGGAGCCAGAATTGGCCGGAACATTAATGGGCAACTGCTTTGAGTACTTGCTTGAGTGGTGAAGCGCTCAGTGTGTACGGTAGGCTGACGCCGACCGATGAAGCCAACTCTGCAAAGGTGAAAGCTGCTTTGCTGAAGCGATTTAGATTTACTGTGGAAGGATTCCGGGACAGATTTCGGACAGGAAAGCCAGCTGATGGTGAGACGGCTACGCAGTATGCCGCCCGACTTTGCCAATATTTCGACAGATGGATTGAACTTTCAGGGACAGCGCAGGAGTACGATGAGCTTAGAGAGCTCCTAATTAGAGAACAATTTCTTACTAGTTGCCACCCAAGCCTGTCGCTGTACTTGAAAGAGAGGAAGGCTGAGTCACTTGAAGGAATGCTTGAATTGGCTG
Organism: Rhipicephalus microplus; assembly: GCF_013339725.1. Classification (NCBI taxonomy): domain Eukaryota; kingdom Metazoa; phylum Arthropoda; class Arachnida; order Ixodida; family Ixodidae; genus Rhipicephalus; species Rhipicephalus microplus. The sequence continues at coordinate 67,139,200 of NC_051169.1, forward strand.
ATCAATTCCTGGAAGCGCAAGGTGGAACTAATTTGGCCAAGGTCAAGAAGGAGTGTCCCGAAGACTCGAAAAATTCGGCACCCGAACCAAACAAGCGTGCACCGGAGAGTGTTCCGCGATGTTTCCTGTGTAACCGGGTGGGTCATCGCGCGAGCAACTGTCGAACTAACTTCACGAGCCCCAGGGTTGTAAAATGTTTCAAGTGTGGTCAGACTGGGCACAAAGCAGACACATGCCGAAACGGGGCGAGTCAAACTCACCAGGTATCCTGTGTGCAAGCGGCACCGAAATCCGGTAATAATGCCGTCACAGATGGATTCGTAGAGTTGAAAAATGGGGAGAAAATTCCTATTGTGGGTGCTGTAATGGCAAAAACAGCCGACCGGTGTTACGAAGGGAATGCCAACGCTGACTGGAAAAGTTGCAGACAAAAAGATTACGGTGTTAAGAGATACCGGCAGCTCCACTGTTATCGTGCGGAGAAATTTGGTACGGGAAAGTGAGTTAACAGGCAAAACGAAACCGGTTTGCCTAATTGACCGTACGGTTCGGATGCTTCCCGAAGCAGAAATTGAGGTTGAAACCCCGTACTTCAGCGGGAAGGTTACTGCTTTATGCATGACGACCCCCCTGTACGACCTTGTCATTGGAAACATCGACGGGGCGCGAGGACCGAATGATCCGGAATGTTTGGGAGAAGACCCTAAGATAGAGTCCTCGCCAACCCAGCGACCGCGAGATACAAGGGAGGAGCCGCCCGTGACGGATCTCACTAGAGCCCAAGGTGAAGCCGCGGTACAAGAGACCGTGAATGAGAAGATGATCGTGTTGAATGAGTTCACGCGCTGGGCAGCTGGACGTACGTCGGCACGACCCCAACCGACCGACAGTGTAATGGTGACGGAGTTGGCCAGCCAAGCCCAATGCCGTGACATGAACGAGCTGGTAACTAAACAGACAGGACTCGTTGAACGTTATGACCCGTTAACGGTGTCGGAAGTGACAACGATGGCTGAGACGCCGCCTCAGATATCGTCGTTGGAAAGGGCTCGCCGAAAAGGAACGTGGAAACACAAGAAGAGATCGAGCGAGCACCGCAAGAAAGGGCGCAAGCGCCGCTCAAAGTACACAGGATAAGTGCTTAAGTCGAATCAGAATGTGGTTGGCAGTGCTCAGTGCCATATGTTGTGTTAATGTTCTTGTTATCCTGTGTCACAAGTGTATGTCGAGCGAGTCAAAGTGTTCTGTGCGATGATGTGATGTATAGTGTTGAATAATTGTTGTAAAGACAGAACTTTGTACGTTTGTATTGTTTGGAATATGTGATGGAGTGTTGCATTCATGTACCTGTGGCTATATTTCATGTGTTGTGGAACTGAACTACAATGTACAATTGTATTGAGCGATCTATTGTTTATGTGAAGTGTCATGAGCGACGGTTTGTGTTACAGTCTTTCAGAGTGTGTGGTGACTGTTCGCGCTCGTTTGTGTGGTTTTGAATATTATGAGATAATATTCTGAAAGTGGGGGGCAGTGTCACAGAACGAGCGCTAAAAATGGGCGCGCCGCCAAATTCTTGCGATAACGCGCGGGAGAGACGCCGGGAAGTCAAAAGAAAAAAAAACAAACATCTAAGGCTCCCCGGGCGCGCGTTCTCCCCTCGGAAGCGTGGCTTCGCCGACGAACCTCCTCACCCCACATCGGCGGCCGAGCAAGCCCGCGAAATTTCTAGAACGAAAGAGGCGTAGTCATGCCGAGTTGAGTCATCTGACGCGGAGGGCATTCGAACCGTCTCGCCCTCTCCCCAGGCTTCGCTGCGTATCGCGCCGACGAAATGACGAGAACCTTCTGGAATCTCGCGCGGAAGGTATTGAATCGAGCAGCCGAGACGAGAGATCAGGAGAAGACGGAAGTTAGCGCCAGAGTGCGTAGGGATTCCGCCGTGTAGTCGGCGAAGGTTTTGTCCGTAGGGACAAAGCAGGAGAAGAAGAGGATTTCCACCTGAGGGGTGAAGGCTGGAGCTACAGGCAGGAGCGTGCGTCTACCGCTATCGAGCGAAGACGCGTGGCAACTGCTGCGTGTGTGAAGCCGACGTGTTTCCGGCGAAGACGTTTGAAGCTTGGAGAGTGGCCAATTGAAGACGCGAAGTTTCCTGGAAGAGAAACTTCGGTGAGGTTTCCTGGAAGAGAAACTTCAGGGGCAGCGGAACGACAACAACGCTGGACTCTGAGTGAGTGATTCTCGGAAGAGTATCATCCAGACTTTTGTTACAAGATCTTCTGACTGAATAGGTTTTCTATCTCTTTAGTCTTTAGGTGTCTTGGTTGTTCAATGCATGCGACTGCATTGTAGTGCGTATTGTTGTCTGTGTCCGTTGTTTCGAGTGTGGCTGATTGTACTGTGTAGTACGTTGTTTGATTGGTGACACTTTGTATGCAACTATTGCGGAGTGTGCATCCTTGTGTATTGTTTTCGATCTGCCATTATTGAGAATATAATTTTGTTTGTTTATCAACTCTCGGCTCTGACTTGTTCTTTGGGCCACAGCCGGCGTCCGCTGGCGCGCCAAAAAGGACCAGTTCTAAATTGTCCACGCTTTCGTGGTGCGGTTCGGGGGGCCGGTACTTCGGCCCTTGGAATTAGCCCGGCGATCACCTCCCTAATTAATGGGACCCGTGTGACAGTCGTTTACGTCAGGTTTTACGCCTGCTGAGAAACTGGTGTATCCTCCGTGGTGCCTGACACTTCCACGAGTACGCATTTCAATTCCAGGAATACAGAAAAAATCAAATTTGACTTCATCAGCCCTAAAACAATTGAGCTTGAACCTTCTGCACGAAATGTACAATAACCACGTGCACATATACACTGATGGCTCAACCACAGCATTTGGTTATGGCGGTGCGGTGGTGATTCCAGCTAGAGGAATCACTCTGCGAATCAAGCAGTCACACGCCACTACGTCTACGGCGGCAGAAGTTGCGGCTTTGCGTGGCGCCCTAGAGTACATCAAATCTCAGAGACCGAGTAAATGGGCTGTGTTTTCAGACTCGAAACCGGCCCTACAGAGCATGCAGTCAGTCCTTCGACGAGGTTGCCATGAACAGTTAACTTGCGAAGTTGTCAAGCTTCTTCACCACGCCACAGAAACAGGCCACGAGGTCGTTTCAGTGGCTTCCTGGCCATTGTGGGACCAGTGGCAATAATTCTTCAGACAACGCCGCTCGCACATCGCACCAAGAAGAGCACATCCTTCCAATTCCTTTGTCAAGGACTGACGCTGCAAAGCAACTTCGTCAACTGGCACGTAGTCTGTGCCTGCAGGTGTGGAACACCCCAAGCATAAGACATACGAGACTCTACCAAATAAACCCTCGACTGGAACTTCGACCTCCATCCGGACTTCGTCGACGTGAAGCTTCGCTTCTTTGTCGCCTTTGGTTGGGGGTTGCTTTCACAAAAGCATATAGAACCCTCATCAGATTGACCGACAATGCAGAATGCGACGTCTGCTGCGCCAAAGAAGACATGGACCATGTGATATGCCATTGCCCTCGATTTGCCTCCGAAAGACAGAAGCTTTCGGACGCATTGCGACAATTGGACGATCGGCCACGCTCTATGCAGATGCTCCTGGAACACCGTCCTCGCCTTTCGTCGGCTCAGAAAGTAGTCAAAGCTGTCTTGTGCTTTTTGAGGACTACAGGCCTACGTGACAACCTTTAACTTTTGTGTAGTGCCACCGGTAGCTGGATACGCGTCAGTCGATAGACTGACAATCCTTTTTTTTTTCTCTCTCTTTCTCTTCTCTTTCCGCTCTCTCTGGTCTTTATGTTTCCTTCCCATTCCCCCAGCGTAGGGTAGCAAACTGGGCATGTGCCTGGTTAACCCCCCTGCCTTCTCTATTGTTGTTCATCCCCCTTGGACCTACAGTCGAGGAAATGTTTAAGTAACTTCAATGTGGTCAATACAGAATACTTGGAGAGCTTTCGGATATAAGGAATAGACTAGTAGTTACCGAAACCGTAGTAAGTGCCCTCAGTATTCGCTGGAATGAATGTGACAAATTGGTGGCAGATATTTGTGACAAATTTTCGCAACTTGAAACTCTTCAGAACAAAATTGTCTCACTTGAGCGAGACTTAGGCCAACAGGCTGAAAAATTATTGACATTGAAGACCATAGCCGAAGATCTAACCTTGTAATTTACGGCATCCAAGAACAAAGCAGAAATTATGAACAAGTGTTAAGAAACAAGGTGATTTCAGATCTTCTTGGCAGAAATTTGGGGAAAATTGCAAATCGGTGTCGAGAATTCACCATCCTGGTAAGGGTCGCCAAAATAGGCCAGTCATTGTGTATTTTGAAGACTTCACAGAAAAAGAAACCATAATGCGGAATGCGAAAAAAAAAGGCAGATCTCACGTACAGTGGGAATCGAGCATATGCGAAGTGCGAATGAGGAATGTTGATAGGTCACTTCAATATCAGCCCAACGTTACAAGGCGTAGGTATAAGTTATGCCGTACATGACTTCCGTGTCTTGATTATTATTTTTGGATGTTTAATTTACCTGCGTCATCTATTAACGTGACGTAATACCCAATTTGGTATATGTGGAACTATTGAAACGGCTGCGAGAACGCTATGAGTGTAGCATGTAGTCATATTTCACATGAAACGCATATGATTGTCAGGTTTGGGCGTCCTATTTACCTTCGCCGTCTATTCACTTCCGGTAATACCAAATTCGGTACATGCGAAGCTAGCGAGACGGCGGCGAGCGCGTCATGAAGGGTGCAATATACCCCAACGCAACGTTGACAAACGCGCAAGCTGGGCGGAGAGACGCCACGCTAGCGAAACGCGAGCACTCGATAGTCTCATGACATCCGTGTCGTGATATTCATGTTATGATTAGCCAGTTATGTTCTTCATACAGTCATGTTATGTCATACCAAGTTTGGTATTGATACCGTAACCAAACGACCAGGAGAGCTAAATGTCGTAAGCTGCTAGATAGATAGATAGATAGATAGATAGATAGATAGATAGATAGATAGATAGATAGATAGATAGATAGATAGATAGATAATATGCTTCGCATTTAAAAGCTGAAAGGCACTATCTATTAGTAATGATTACGGTTCTTCGACACGACCTAAGCTAGGTTAAGCGGCAAGAAGATCACACTTATCCATGACAAACTAAAAGTAAATGGCGTGCTTTATATGTGGAATGAAGACAGAAACGATCGAGCAGTTTTGAGGGCATTTACGCACGATAGCGCCGCGGCAAAGAGTAAATCGGTGTAACTCATGCATAACACATCAAATGTCTCATGAAACTATGCAAACGTGGAACCGAAATGTCTAATACTGTCGAATACCGTCGAATATTTAATGTCAATGCTCGTAGCATCGTGAACAAAACAAGTGAACTCGAGTGCCTCCTTCGCGAGTTCACTTGTTGAATGCCTCGAGCCACGATCCCTACATTACGCTAATAACGGAAACATGGCTGTATGATGGCGCTGCCAGACGTGGTAATAGTTGACAACTGGCACCATATTTTCCGTCGCAATTGTACATCACGGGGAGGTGGCGTCGCCATTATCTTTAAAAAACGCACTATCGACTACATCACTACCACAGTTCGAAAACCATGAAAGTCTTTTTTCTCAAATATAGGCTGCTGGGGACATGCAGTTACACTGTGTGCGGTCTACAGACATCCATCCTCACCCCCATAGTTCTTGCTGTCCTTATCAGAATACATGTCGACGAACGTTAGCAGAACACTAATTATGACTGGGGATGTTAATCTGCCATCAATAAATTGGGCTTGCACCACTACATTTCACTGGCTTGACAATGCACTACAAAATATAATGCTAGCAAGTGACTTAGCTAAATTGTTCCTGAAGCTACCCGTGAATCTGATGGGGGTGGCGCAATTGTCGATCTTATATTTGTCAGCAGAAGCATTGCTGATTATTCTGTTCATGTAAAGGGTGACATATTGGGCCATTAGTTAGTTTTTTTTTTCTGCACCATAAATAACTGCGTGAAGACCTGGCCGAAAAGCGAAACTGTCAAAAGATTTATTCAGGCGAATGATGACGTCATATCGACGAGGTGTGAGAAGTTGCAGATAATTTGCGAGACCATGATGCTCCAACTTTGTAGAATAAGTTTAAAGCAACTGTTGAAAAGTGCATTGAAAATTCTGTTCCTATACGAAGCGTATTAAGTCAAATCACTACAACCTCTGGGTTGATAGAAACATTATTAATTCGAAGCGTAAAAATAAACGAGTAAAAAAAAGGTCTCCAATAACAAATCACTGCGTCAACTTCAAGAAAGATTACGCAATGTGCTGTGGGGCGCAAAAAACAAATATTTTGAGACTACTTTGCCAAGTTTTATAAAAGCTATCCTCAAAAGTTTTGACATTTTCTCAGCTCAAAATCTAAACGAATAAACAAAATAAAAGAAGCGGATGTCCTAATAATGGAACCTAGTGGCATAGCTGACGTGTTCAATTAATACTTTTATTCTTTATTTTATCCAGCCGAAAGGCGCACCCGGTCGTATGAGCCATCAGATTCTGATGAGAACATTAAATCTGTTGAAGGTGTCTTTTCTCTTTTACTGAACCTTAAAGAAGGATTTTCAGGTGGCCCAGACAACATTCCGAATGTCTTTTTTTGCGCCGGTATGCCAAGCCTGTGTCCTACATTCTCACTGCGATTTTTCGCTCATGTTTAAAGCTATCTATCATTCAAGATGATTGGCGTGCCACCCGGGTAGTTGCAGTTCAAAAAAAAAAAAAAAAGGGAGACCGTTAAAAAAAAGGAAAACTACCGCGTGATATCTCTGACGCCATCCTGCTGCAAAATACTTGAACATTTACTCGTAAATTTCATAACCAAATTTTTTGAACGGCACGAACTGCTATCTGACCACCAACATGGCTTTTGCAAAAACCTTTCAACAATTACACAGCTTACTACTACTATTCATGAGGTCGCTTTAACCCTCGACTTGGCCGGTCAGATTGATTAAATATTTTTGGTTTTCAGCAGAGCTTTTGGCCATGTATCCCACAGTAAGCTCCTAAGCAAACTTCAGAAACTTGGTCTGCCATCTTTTATAATAAATTGAATTAAGCAGTACCTGTCCTACCGTACTAAGTTTCTTGATGTCAATGGGGGCTCATGCACATGCTTGCCAGTTACGTCAGGTGCGCCTAAGAGAAGCGTATTGGGACCAATTCTTTTTCTTATGTATGTGAACGATATTACCGCGGCTGTGTGCCCTGATATTCAAAATGGGCTGTTTGGCGATTGTTTGATTGTCAAAAGAAAACTTACCAAAATGACCAAATTTAATTAAACACCAGCCTAGCGAAAATTCACGAATGGTGCACAACACGCTCAATGTCACTTAATTCAGTGAAAACTGTGCTGCTAAGGTATACGCGTAAGCAATAAAAGACAGAATTTCTTACACACGTATAAAATTTGTAATGGCTCCGTCGCAGAAGTCACAGAGTACAAATATTTGGGATTAACAACCTACAGCAAACTTGCATGGTCCTCCCACATCGAATACATCTGTAGAGCAGCTACTCGAAAACTTGGTTTACTTAAGCACAAACTGAAAAATACACCCCCTGAGCCCTGAAGCTTCTCAGCTACAGAGCTCATGTTTTGCCTAAAATTGAATACGCGAGCGTACTTCGGGATCCTCACTACAAAAAAGATGTGCATAGGCTCGAGATGGTACAGAGGCGGGCAGTACGCTTCATACTTGACAAGTATAAAAGAACAGATTTACCATCATCTCTGATGCTTTCAAATAAAATTCCTACCTTAGAGCAGCGCAGAAAAATATCAAGGCTTGCATTTTTATTTTTCCTTTATCACAACAGACTTAATCTGAATGCGCGTGCGTACCTTCAGACATTTACGTCACGCACGTTGATAAATCGACATGCACATAATCTACTTTCTCATCAAACACGCACTAATCATTTCAAGTACTCTTTTTTTCCAAGAACCAATTCAGATTGGAATTCACTGCCTAAAAATATTGTTTCTTTAGAATCTGCATGTTCAATTGAAAGTGCGCTACTTACCCATTTAGAAATGCACTAAACAACTGATAGTTCGTGTGACTTTTTAGTCTTTTTCAATGCTTTTCATTTTTGTATTTCGTCATTTTTACTGTTTTTAATTAGTGGTACTTCATAAGTTGCAAATACCACATTAACACGCTGGACTTATTTCGGGGAGAGCTTTTGCTGTTGTTTTTGTTTTTTTTCCTACAGTTGCCAAGTGTTATGTGTTTTGCACCCTATTATGGGAAAAATTGAAGTGGAAGGGTGAGGGTGTGTATATATGTGTTTTAAATCCTATATATGCGTCCCTCTCTTGTAAACTGTATTATTTTGTTGTCTATTTATGTTAAGGTGAATATTTTTTGTAATATTTCTAGATATGCGATAGATTGTTCTGTGAGCTTGTGTTGCCCACGTGTGCTACACATGTGCTTCGGCTACGCATGTGCTTCTTACCTTAAATTTGTATAATTTCCCACCTACATGGTCCTTTGTGACTGCAGTATACTGTAAATATAAAAATGAAATGTTTTCTCACTCTCTTCACATTTAAAAAGTGTTTATATAAAAATTGTTAACGATTCATAGTACATCGTACTCTACTATGAGAGAGCAGAAAGCCATCCCAGCCCAGTCATGTGATAGAGGAGCACAGCTACAGGACTCCTTTGAAAATGTGTTTAGAAAAAGTAACCATTTCGAGTACTGTGTACTCGACTATGGGAGGGCAGTGAGCAGACCCTTAAAGAGCCGAAATTGAGAGCCCGAAATGGCGCAAAGCACACGGACCTTTAAATATCTGTGTGTTTAAAACAAAATTTAAACGATATTGAGTATGATGTACTCTACTATGAGAGAGCTTTAAGCTGTCCAGGTAGAATAGCAACCATTACTGCGGACGTTGAAATCTGTGTGTTTAGAAAAAAAAGTGTTTAATGATTTAGGGTACACAGTACTCTACTATGGCAGAGCATAGAGCCGTCGCGGCATCAAGGTGGCGGTTGAAAAAAGTTTTCTTGTACACATAACTTGCACAAACACAATGTAACAATCAAAAACAAGTGAATACAGTGTATGCACCTGGAAATGAGCACTGAAATCCATGTTTAGAAAAAATTGTTAACAAAGTAGAGTACTTTGTACTCTGCTATTGGAGAGCATAAAGCCGTCCCGTGGATTCACACTGTGTTCAAACTAAATTGTCAACGATTTAGAGCGCTGTATGCACTCACCTATGGGAGAGTCATGAAAGATATCGATTACGCATGACTCACCTCAAGCCCTAGAGAATTTGTGTGTTTAGAAATATTTGCTAACAATTTAGAGTACTTACTCTACTATGGGAGAGCATAGAGCCGTCCCGTGGGCTTCGAACTTCATGAGGCCATGTGGACAAAAAATTACGCCGTTAATGAGTTCACGGACAGTGCCCCTAGGTTAAAAATCGAAGCTGTGACGTAAACGTTCACAAAGCATAACGATCTAGGACGTGGGCCCGCTACCAATTAAGGTCCATGGGTGTTTAAAGAAAGCGGTTGATGATTTTGAGTACTTGGTACTCTGCGAGAGCACAAAGCCCTCCCCTGGGCCTCACACCGCAGCACGTTTAGAAAAAAAGGTATAACGATTTTGCGCACTTCGTACTCAACTATAGGAGAGCAGTAAGCCGTCTTGATTACATGTACACATCCCGATACGTTGCATCAAAAAAGAACGAATGCGGCATATCTTTCCGGCAGTGACGTGTTTAGTAAAAGTTGTTAACGATTTAGAGTACGAGGTACTCTACCATGAGAGAGCATAGAGCCGTGCTGTGGGCCTCACATTAACATGATTGAGAAAGGGAAGTACTTGTACACTTAACTTGTACACACACAAACTAAACATCGTAAACTTACAGTTTATAGATACTTTGAGAAAGGAAAGTTTATGGTACACATATCTTGTACATACGCAAACGATACATCCAACACAAGTAAAGACAAAAATGGGCACGAGAATTATTGTTCCAACTAATCCATAGAAGTAAACGTATTTAAAGAGAAATACATCATATAGATCTTGCTCGACGTTTATCTTTGTGTCCCTGGTTGTAAATTTAGCGCTGAACGCCTTAGAAAACCTAATGTAAGAATAATGATATCAAGACAAAGTAGGAACGTAAACATTTAGTCAGAAACAGCAATCTTTTATTTTCCGGATACTCGAACTATATAAGTCGGCGCATAAGAACATTTGAACGAGAGCGGCATTTAGCTAACGCGGCTCGGTTTCCGTGGTGCATGGTCTAGAGGAGGCCGTTTACTTAGATTTCACATAAACAAATTGGCAGCATATCCACGGAGTGAATGATGGAGAGTGGGGTGAAGCATTCGTCTGTCCATTCGTTCTTGCTTCCGTCCGTCCATGCGTCCGTCTGTGTGACCGTCCATGCGTCCATTCGCCCGTCCGTGCGTGCGTCTGTTCGTGCGTCCGTCCCTGCGTTCGCCCATGCATCCGCCCCTGCGTCCGTTCATGCGTCCATCCATGCATCTGTCTCTGTGCCGATTCGTCCATCTATTCAACACTCCAAGTGCCACCATCTCGCATCTTTTCATCATATATTCCCCATATAGAAGCACCGCCATCCAGCGGACATTCCAAGGATTAAACTAGAGGTGGCACACGCACACTTTCTTACGACTTGCGCTTCGGGTCTACTTCCCACTTTTAACCACCTCGAGTTCATTCATGGTATATACTAGTTCACTGTATTCATTGGATTGGATTGGATAAACTTTTATTTGGTCCTCCAAAACACAGATCACTGTGTTGAGGGCAGCTCCTACGTGGGGACTGAGATGCCAAGCTCCTCAGCCGCCTCGCGGGCTTGGTGGACAGCCCAAAGCTGATCTGCCAAGGATGAGCTGCGGATTGCCGCCTCCCATCTGGCAGAGGTGATGTTCGATATATGAGCGAATTTGGTGCACCGCCAGAGAATGTGTTCTAATGAAGCTATTTCCCCACAATGTGGACAAAGATTACTTTGGTATAGGTCAGGGTACATGATGTGTAACATTTTCAAAGTAGGGTACATCCGTGTTTGCAAAAGCCTTAATGTAAGTGCTTGGGGCCGGGTTAGATTTTTGTGAGGTGGAGGGAAAATCCTTCTAGACTGGTAGAAATGTTTAGTGAGCTCGTTATATGTTGTAAGAATTTCCCGGTTATCCCCTTCAGCGGTAGAACTCATCCCCGGGAAGGCGCGGTTGGAGTGTTCTCGCGCCGCCTCGTGTGCTGCTTCATTGAGATTGGGAGGGGAATCGTTGATTTGCCCAAGGCGAGCTGGGAACCAACTGAGAAGATGATGCGTTATGTTCTTGCCTTGCAGTATTCTCAGCGTTTGTTCAGAGACCATCTCCTTGGCGAACGCCCGTAGTGCTGCCATGGAGTCACTGTAGACGACTTCAATGTTATCCATCTTGAGTGCTAAGGCGATGGCCACCTGTTCCGCAATGATTGGGTCTTTCGTCTTGACCGTCGCTGAGTTGACGACATGGCCAGCCCCATCGACCACCACTGCCACAAACGCTTTCCCATTGGCGTAGGAAGCCGCGTCAACAAATACGACTCCTCGTTCCTCGTTTGAGACTTGACGAAGTATAGTCCTGGCCCTCGCCACCCTTCTTCCGACGTTGTGTTCTGGGTGCATGTTTCTTGGTATAGGAGACACCGTGATATTCTCGCTGATGTTGTCGGGGATATCATTGTGATTGTGCCTGATTGCCATTGGGTGTTGGCCCAGCTCCTGCAGGATCATTCTCCCTGAACTTGTTGTAGATAACCTTGCAAACTGTGCTCTCTCTTGGGCTTCTGCTGTTTCTTCGAGCGTGTTGTGAATGCCAAGCTCAAGCAGACGCTCGGTGCTGGTATGTATGGGTAGGCCCAGGACCTTCTTGATAACTTTCCTAAGGAGCACATTCAGTGTCTCGGACTCTGCTCTTGACCAGTTGTGCATTGCTGCCTCGTACGTGAAGTGGCTTAGAACAAACGTAAGCATCAACCTGATGAGGTTGTCTTCCTTGATCCCATTTATTTTGTTGGCCACTCTGCGAATGAGGTGCACCGCACTGTCTGTTTTCCAAGTTAACTTGGCTATAGATTTGCTGTTGGCGCCGGTAGACTCTATCAGCATGCCCAAAACTTTGATGTAGTCGACCCTCTGGATGGAATCCCCTTGATTTGTACGGAGGTGGATGTCTATCTGGTTTAACGGCTTCCATCCCCTAGGTTTCGGTCCCCGGCGTGCAGTCCTATACAGTAAAAGTTCTGACTTACTCGAAGAGCACTTGAGCCCAGAAGGACGAAGGTACTCTTCTACGGTGTCAATCGCCTCTTGCAGGGCGCTCTCAATCTGCCCCTTGCTTCCACCTGTGCACCAGATGGTAATGTCATCTGCGTAGATGCTGTGCTTCAATCCTTCAATGCTCGATAATTTCTTTGACAGTCCAACCATGGCAATTTTGTACAGCATTGGTGAAATCACTGCCCCTTGCGGCGTGCCCCTTGCTTCTAGTTCGATTGCTGCGGTCTCGATATCTGCAATCTTCATCACGGCTTTCCGATCTGTAAGAAAGGACCATACGTAGTCATAGAAGGCTTTCCCTAGACCAAGCTTGGAAATTGCTTCGAGTATGAATGAGTGGTGGATGTTGTCAAACGCTTTTTCTAGATCTAGGCACAGAATGGCTCTCACGTCTCTCGTTTCGTTGTCGATGACCTGGTGTTTGATAAGCTTCAATGCGTCTTGTGTGGATAGCCCTGCCCGGAATCCAACCATATTGTGTGTATATATGTCGTTATCTTCCAAGTACTTGTTTATACTGTGCAGTATGGCATGTTCTGAAACCTTGCCGATACATGATGTCAAGGATATTGGCCTCATGTTGTCCAAGTTAGGGGGTTTCCTGGCTTAGGAATAAGGATCGTCCTGGCCAGCTTCCACTGCTCTGGCACCCTGCCTTCTTTCCATGCTGCATTGATCATATCCTTCAGGGTTTCAATTGAATCATCATCAAGGTTACGAAGGTCTTTGCTTGATATACCGTCCGGGCCAGGGACCGACCTGCCATTGAGATCATGCAAGGCTCTTCTGATCTCCTCGATGTTAAACTCGCCCTCAAGACCTGGATTGGGCCTGCCCTGGTACTGTCTACTTGGCGGTGCCAATCCTCTTTTGATTGGGAGGTACTTATGCACGAGCCGCTGCACAACTTGCTGTTCTGTAGTGCGCCCTATCTCTTTGTGCAAAATTCGAGCGATAACATGCTTTTGATTTGTTTTGGTGGTGTTTCCGTTGAGGAGATGCTTTAACATATTCCATGTCTTGCCACTGCGCATCTGACCATGGACAGAGTTGCAGATTTCGTCCCATTGCTGACTGGATAGTGCGCGACAATGTTCCTCGACTGATCTGTTTACCTCAGCTATCTTCTTCCTCAGTCTTCGGTTCAGGCGCTGACCCTTCCAACGGTTCAGTAGTGCTTGCTTTGCCTCAAGAAGATGAGCGAGCCGGCTATCCATTCTTTTAACCGGAAAATCTGTGGTAATGGTGGAGGAGACGGATTTTATGTCATCTTTAATCTGTTTGACCCACTGCTCCAAGCCTTGTCTGTGGCCATCTTGTTCCCTTTCCATCCTTATCTTCCTGAACTTATCCCAGTCTGTGAAGTGGAATTCTCTCTGCTTTTTACGCTCCACGGAGAAAGTAGTGGCAAGAATGCAGTGGTCACTCCCTAGGTCTACAGCAACGTTCATCCACTGGGCCTTCTTGATGTTCCTTACAAATGTAAGGTCCGGGGTGGAATCCCTGCAGCAAGACGTACCAAGCCTTGTTGGTAGGCTGGGGTCTGTGATTAGAGTGAGATCAAGTTCACTGGCACTTTGCCAAAGTCGATTTCCTTTCCCAGTGTTGTACTTGTAACCCCATGTATGATGAGGGGCGTTGAAATCACTTGCTATGACGAGTGGACATTCCCCGGCAATATTAACATCTTTCTTTAGAACCGTCTTGAACCCTTGCTTTTGTTCCTTTGGACTGCTGTATATATTAAGAATGAAAATGCTCTGACGGTTGCTGGTACCTGGCACGATCTCTACCATGACGTGTTCCAACCGGCCTGCTTCTATCTTGAGGTCGTGGGTTACGTGCGTTAGTTTGTTGCATACGAAGGTGCAGACTCCCCTCCCTTCAGTATCCCCTATTACAGGCCGGAATCCAGGCAACGTTGCTTGCGGTGAAAGGGTTTCTTGTAATAATATAATATGAGGCTTTTCTTGGCTGCTCCTGATATACTGTTGTAGGGCTGCCTTCTTTTTAAGGTAACCTCTACAGTTCCATTGCCAGATACGAAATGCTTCACGTAGCGCAGCCATCATGGTTATTACATGGGCGGCCAGAGCCTGATGCTGCACCTGTCGACAGGTTTGGTACCACTAGCATTGGTGGCCGAAGGGGTGAGTTTGGTGCATGAGAAGGCCGTGCTGTATTGTGCAGATATGCTTCGACCTTTGTAATGCCCAAAGTCATATGCTCTTCCAGTGCCGCCACGCTTGACTGTAGCCTACCCATCTGCTCGCTAAGATTGGCTACTACTTTGCTGAGCGTGTCAAGGACCTATTTCATATCTGACATGCTCGTTCGGATGGCTTCCACGTGTTCTGCCATGACTGCCCTCTTTTTTGTGGTTCTCGAGTCCGCCACGTTTTCAGCCACAGGGACATCGACTAGCTGGGGCATTGGCTGTGAAGACTGCGCGCTGGTTAGCTTAGTGAGAAGAATTTTTATTTTCTTTAACTCAGATGATAGCCTCTCATTCGATTTTGTAAGTCTCGCGTTTTCTTGCTCTAGCTGTGCAATTCTATCATGCTCTGGCAGCTTACCTGTCTCATCGTATTCATGGCACTGCGGCTCAACGCTCGCTAAACCTTTCTAAAACTAAGGAGGTTACACCCAGCGAGTATAACGTAGCAACCCTTTCTTGTCAGATAGTGCTCAATGTACATGCCAATGGCCGCTAATGGAGATCGCAGCGTGCGCGTTAACTAAAAGCCGAATGCTCCTGTCTCTCATTCCCCATTAGCATCTATTGGCATGTACATTGAGCACTATTTTTTATTGTTCAACAACGCACAGAGCAAATCTCTTACTGGCACCACCTTTGAGGTCAAAATGTTATACTTGTTACATACTACAACGTCTACGAGGGACGAATTGGTGCCGTTATAAGGAGCTTCGCCCCTAAAACACAAGTTTACGAAAATGGCAACGAACAGTGTGTTTTTTCAGGATAGACTTGCCAGCGCAAAAAGACCAAACACATAAAGAAGAGCACACAGAGCACTGAACTCACAACCTACTTATTACATCGAACGCGAGGTGTTTTTGAAGGCACGCATCAAAGCAACAGAAACATTTCATAAAACAAGCAATAAAAACATGGTGACAACTGGTTTCCAAACACGACAATTAACTAAAGGTAACAACAGCCCGCAGCCGAAAACTTTCAAACCACGAAGTATTTGCCCCGATGTATACGAAAGAAGTGAAAAGGATCTATAGCTGATCGTAAAACCAACATGCAAACGTATGGGTGCCGAACGTTTGTTGGACGAACGGGTGCTGCTATAAAAAGCTTCGCCCCTGAAAACGCGCTTACATCCAGTCATGATGACGTATTAGTTGAGCCGATGTATGTCACACGGCACATGAATTCACTCGTTGCGAAACGTGTGGTCAACAATTCCCTGCCGGCCAACAACCCGCGCGTACAGCGCATGAGTGTGAAGTTAAGTGCTTCAACTGCGAGGGACCGCATGCATGAGGCACGCGACCCACGGTGTCCCAAGAAACAGCAGGCCGACAACCTCGCCCGCATCGCTGCAAAAAAGAGACGAGTCAAGACCACACCATACGGACTCTGCTGAGCCCCAGAAGAGCCAGGCAAGCCAGAGTCGACTAACCAAACCAGCCAAGAAGTACGACCAGAACTACCCTTTACTGCCTCTCCAGAACCGGTTTTCAGCTTTGCAAGATTCCACACTGGACCCACGACCTCAACCTCGACCCAGGTCGTGCAGTCTGCCAGGTTACACAAAGAAACGACCGACGCCACCACCACCCAAACCGAAAACACTTAGCTATCTACAAGCCCTCCTATCCCAGAAGCCGCCTACGCCTTCCGAAGGACTACCACGCAAGCAGCCAAGGCAGTCTCCCTCGGACAAGGCGAGTCCGTCTTTCACTCCACTAGGTAGCAGTGCCACGAAACAACATAACACCTCTACACATTCATCTACCCCTACTTCATCTTCTGCTGCTCCACAGGTATCAGCACCACCACATTATTTTCTCGCGTATAAGATCGAGAATAATATGTGGTTAGAAAGAATAGAAAGACAGCTTAATCTTCTGCAGAAGCAGCAAGATGAGATACAGACACAACAAGTAGAGATGCTCAAGCAACTAGCAGCCCTCGCGCAATCGCTTGAGCTACTCAGAAATGAAGCGACAACGCGCAGGCGAGGTACGGCACGTGATGATGCACACCCGTATAAGTTCACCAATGATAATAATGGAGACGGTGAGTGATTCGCAGCCCGTTTCGTCACAGCCCACTACGGGGATTATCGTGTGGCAGTGGAACTGTCGAGGTATTCGCCGGAAACGTAGCTCCCTCTTACATTTCATTACGCAATCTCCACGCAAACCGGATGTCGTAGTTCTCCAGGAATCATTAGCAGTAATCTCCTTACCAAGCTATACAACCTATAGTGCTCCTAGCATCC
The DNA here is from genome assembly GCF_013339725.1 of Rhipicephalus microplus. Lineage (NCBI taxonomy): Eukaryota > Metazoa > Arthropoda > Arachnida > Ixodida > Ixodidae > Rhipicephalus > Rhipicephalus microplus. The sequence continues at coordinate 67,156,147 of NC_051169.1, forward strand.
CACAAAAACATAAGTATGGAACTGCACAAGTTATGCACCGAATTATGACCTTAACGCTGGTATCGGATCAACACACTGTTGTTCAGGAACCTGTCGACTATCTGAATAATGAGAAAGAAGAAAACAGTTTTCTTAAAATGTAGATTTTTCCGACAGTACGACATAAGCATCATCAATACATATCGCCTACCTAATTCGAAATTGTGCCGTAGCCCATGGCACAACCTTTTCAAGCAACATGAAAAATCGGATTTGCTATGGGCAGGTGACTGCAATAGCTGTCATACCTACTGGGGTTACCATGCCTCTTCGGAAGTCGGAAGGAGCCTTCTCAGTTTGGCCCACACACACACCACCTTTCTCTTGTCAATGATGTCAACAAGTCCACTAGAACCGGTAATTCTGTGCAACGTGACACAAATCCGATATGGCATGGGGCAGGACAAAGAAGACACCGGACTGGCGCAATTTAGGTGAAACAATCGGCAGTGATCACTGCATCCTCGAAATTACAATTCCATTACCTAATCGAAAAAGAGGTCCCAGGTGGGGTACTACTCAATACCGTTGGAGCTTACAAATTGGGACGCCTTTTCGCAAGGTCACTACAAAAGTAAAAACGTCGACACTTGACGATTGGAACCGTTCTCTCCTTACAGCACATAAACAAACCACCAAAACAGTTCAGTGCAATGATGACAACCCACAGATTGATCGATACCTTCTGACCCTCTGGGACAAAAGGCATGGGCTAATTAGGATATGGAAATGGAACAAACTAAACAAACATCTTAAGTCCCACATAGAAGAGATCATGCGAGAAGCGCAAGAGTATGCGGACAAGTTAGCATCGACAATTGGCTAGATATTTGTGAGCACGCAGGCAACAAACAGCTTGCACACGAGCAGAGAATGCTCTCTTTTTTGCACCTTGCTTGGGCAAGTCAAACGAAAGAACCACCTAGAGGTAATACAGCTCAAGAATGGGATCGACTCGCAAACTTTGGCAGAAGAAATCGCCGACCACTTCTTTCCAACAGCTACGACAATCCCTTGTGCTCATCCTCTTCCGGTATTAGCTGACGACACCTCTTCAGATGTCGACCGACCTTTCTCAATGGGAGAGCTGCGAATGGCTATCGATGCCTGTAAAAGGCAGACAGTGCCAGGCCCGGATGGCATAAGCAACAAGATGTTAAGAAATTTGCCCGAAACACAACTGAAGTTTCTTCTCGACACCATTAACCAAGCTTGGGAAACAGGCAATATACCCGCAGAGTGGAAAATGGCCACTGTGATTCCTATCCCCAAGCCCAATAAGGCACCAAACGAAATTGGAAATTTTCGCCTGATTTCACTGACATCGTGCCCAGGGAAACTTATGGAGCGCATGGCACTAACGCGACTACTCTGGCAGCAGAAGAGAGCCTGTCCGGTCGACCGAAAACTCAGGTCGAAAACATCCGGTTTCCGAAAACACATGTCTACGCAAGATGCGATGCTTGCTTTGCAGGATGTGTACACCGTGCACAGCACCTCTCAACTGCGTGCTGTAGTTGGCCTTGATATTAAGGGGGCGGTTGACCACGTAACCCACGCAGCGGTTCTTGAGGGCCTTAGGGCGATCCGACTGGGACAGAAGCTATAACTATGTCAAAAATTTTCTTACCGACCGCACAGTCGCCGTGCAGGTGAACGAAGCAAACGCGCGCACGCGGTACCTCCAACCAGACGTTCCGCAAGGATCAATTCTGTTACCGACACTCTTTTCCCTCGCTCTCAATGGTCTGACGCGGGAACTCAGATCTATACAAGGCCTTCAGTTTACAATATATGCGGATGACATCACCCTTTGGGCTGGAAAGGGTTCCCCATCAGAAGTACAACACACGCTACAATAGGCCATTGATACGAATTCTCGATACCTTGAAGAAAGAGGGCTCACTCTTTCCAGTGCCAAATCTGAATTTATCGTCGTTACAAATGAGAAGCTTCCAAACGCCCAGGAAGACCGGCAACTTGTTACACTCTCCATACAGAATGACCCTATTTCCAGGAAGCCTTGCATCAAAGTGCTAGGCTTCTGGTTGCAAGATGACGGTGAGTCAAAGGAGTGGCTCTGACATACAATACAGCGGTTGCAGTAAGTACACCGTCTTTTGAAACGCACAACGCGAAAGTTGACAGGCATCAAAGAACACCAACTCAGGCGCATGACCCTTGCTTCAGCCATTCCCCGCGACGTGTATCAATATTCATATATTGACATCACCAAGACCCAAAAATCGAAGCTCGAGACCCTGCTTCATCAGATTTCTCGCACGATACTGGGTATCCCTTATTATGCAAAGTCTGATAGGGTTCAAGGAACTGCAATCTTACCAAATCTCGACGAGTTGGCCAAATTCACCGTGTAGCGCAATTCACGCGCCTCAAACATTCCGCACAAGAATACGCCCTGCTTCGTGAATTGGGCTACGACATATCTGCACCTGTCGTATTTGAAGCAACCCGGCCCCCTTGGGCGACGCTTGACAAGATCACCGTCGAACCAGTTCCGCGACACATGAATCGAGATAACCAAACATGGCGACGTAAATCACGAGTACATCATCTCCAAGAAACCACAGGAGAGTGGATCTTGTACACGGATGCATCTCCGTCTCATACCGGCGAGGTCTTTTGAACGGGAATAGCTTCCGATGGACTACCGCTGTCATGGGGCTTCCATTACAACATTAGTACGCAATGCATTGGAGAAATCACGGCCATAGTAGAAGCAGTTACCATGCCCAATCCAAATGCCTGTAATTTACTGATTTATATTTTTATTTATTTATACAAGTACCTCACGGGTTCCACGGGGGAACATTGCGTGAGGGGGGGATACGCACAGATAGCCAAGCTGCCTGTCCAGCCCTCGCGACAGGTGACATTCCCGAAGCGCATTACAACAAACTTACGAAGCACTTAGCTTACCACCCTTCGTTACGTGTTTGCATACAGTTGATACCTGGTCACTCGGGGATCAGAGGGAATGAAGTGGCACACGCCATGTCCCGCGTAAATCTCCCAGGCCCTCCGCTGTGGTGGCCGGATTCACCGAAACGCACCGAATTACTTGCTATGGCACGTTTAGAGAGGCACGAAAGATTAGATGAGATGCACAACCATCGCAGGGTTTATCCCGATCCTCCTCATTTTATGACGAAACCTGAGACATCCCTGATAAGGCGTGCCCAAACTCACTCTTTAATGACACCACACATTCAACACTACATACAAGGAAAAGACGGGTCTCCTGCTTGCATGGCATGTGGAGGCTTCGCGGATAATTCTCACGTTCTGTGGGATTGTCCGGATGGTCGCGCAGCCTTGGGCGAGAGCCTCAAGCACATACCTATAAAGCTGCGACCCTGGAGGAGTGGCTGGCGAACTCATGCAGACACTGCTCATGAAGACACTGCTCCAGCATCATCATGAAGACACTGCTTTCCAGGACATCATGAAGACACTGCTCCAGCATTTCCAACTTCTAGGCCTGTCTGATGGATAGGTTTTTTTAGTAGACCCGGACGGGGGTTCTTTGATTTTTAAATAAAGTTGTTCTCTCTCAGTTGAAAGCTTCGATGAAGATGTGGAGTCGGCAACGAGTAAGGTAACGCACAGTATACTATACTAATGGGCGACTTCAATGGCAAGGTAAGGAAGGGGGAGGCTGGAGAGCAGGAAGTAGAAGATTATGGCATCGGTACTAAAAATGCCAGAGGGGAGTTATTAGTAGAATTCACAGAAGGCAATAATTTACGGATCTTGAATACCTTCTACCAAAAACGAGTGAACCATAAGTTGACATGCAGGAGCCCCGAAATGACGAACGTAAGAACGAAATAGACTTTACACTGAGTGCACACCCATGCATCGTGCAGGATGTGGAAGTGAATGGCAAGGTACGATGCAGTGGCCACAGAATCATAAGATCTTGAATTTGCCTAGACTTAAAGAAGGAACGAGAGCAACTGATACGCAAGAAGCCAACCAATGAGCTAGCACTGACAGTGAAAGTACAGGAATTTAGAGACTCGCTTTAGAACCGATGCTCGGCTCTTATCGAGGAAACCAGCCTAAGCGTTGACGCAATGAATGATAATCTGACGAACATCTTTACGGAGTGCGCAGTGGAAGTAGTAGGTATGGCAGTTAGACAGAACACATGCAAACTGTCCCAGGAGACGAAGAACCTCATTAATAAATGTCAAAAGCATGAAAGCATCAAACTCAGCAGACAAAAAGTAACTGGCAGATATTTCGAAGTTGATTATTAGGCGTAATGTAATCTATGCAAGAAGGTATAACATGAAGAGGATTTAACATGTTCTAAGAAACGGAGGAAGCGTTAAAGCGTTGAAGAGGAAACTTGGTATATGCAAAAACCAGATGCATGCACTAAGTAACTTCTAATGTGGGTTGTGTAGAAGTAGCGGAGAAGTTTTAGAGAGATCGGTATAGTAGCCGCCGGGACAACCACAACCATAATGTAAGAACTAGCAGTACCCCAAATGGATCACATCACACTAGTAATTACAGAAGTCAGGAAAGCTTTAGAGGGAATGCAAAGAAGCAAACTGCTGGTGAGGATGAGGTTACATCAGATCTGCTGGAAGACGGTGTTCAGATTGTGTTAGAAAAATTGGTCACATTGTTCACGAAGTGGCTCCTGACGGGTAGGGTACCAGAATCTTGGAACAAGCTAACATCATCTTAAATCATAAAAAAAGGGACGACGAAGACTTGAGAAATTACAGACCCATCAGCTTGTTCTCCGTCGTACACAAGATATCTACAAAGGTAATTGCTAGCAGAATCATGAAAACATTAAAATTCAATCAATCAAAGAATCAAGCAGGATTTCGTACAGGCTACTCAACAATCGAGCATATTCATACTATATAAATCGGGTGATAAAGAAATGCTCGGAATACACTGACCCACTATACATAGTCTTCATAGATTAGGAGAAGGTATTTGATACAATCTCCCCAATGCTATTTACCACGTAACAAGCAGTTTTCAGAGGCCTAGAACGGGAAGAGTTAAGGATACGATTTAATGAAGAGTAATTTAGTAACCTGCTCTTCGCCGATGACATTCCATCATTACTGAGTAACTCGGGGGACGAATCGCAATTCATGATTACTAAATTATAAATAAGGAGATCAGAAAGTAGGTCCTAAAATTAGTCTGCAGAAAACGAAAGTAATGTGCAACAACCTCGGAAGAGAACAATGCTTCGAGGTAGGTAGCAGTACACTTGAAGTTGTAAAACAGTACGCCTACTTACGACAGGTGGTAACCGCGGAACGGAGTGACGAGATTGAAGTAACTAGAAGAATGAGAGTGAGGTGGAGCACATTCAGCAAGCATCCTCAAATCGTGAATGATCGATTGCCACTAACTCTCAAGGGGAAGGTATATAACAGCTGCATCTTACCGGTACTTACCTACGGAGCAGAAACCTGGAGGATTACAAAGAGTGTTCAACTTAGGTTGAGGATGACACGGAAACCAATAGAAATGAAAATGATAAATGTAACCACAAGGAACAAGAATAGAGCAGATTGTATCAGGGAACAAACGGATGTCAAAGACATCATAGTCACTCGCCACGATGGTCTAGTGGCTAGGGCACTCGGGTGCTGACTCACAGGTCGCGGGATCGAATGCGGGCCGCATTTTCGATGAAGGCAGACATGTTTGAGCCCCGTGTTCTTGGATTTAGGTGCACGTTAAAGAACCCCACGTGGTCGAAATTTCCGGAGCCCTCCACAACGGCATCTCTCATGATCATATGGTGGTTTTGGGATGTTAAACACTGAAAATTATTATTAAGGATATCATTGTCGAATTCAAGAAGAATAAATGGTCCTGGCAGGGCATGTAGCACGAAGGCAAGATAACCACTGGTCATTAAGGATCAGAGACTGGATTCCAAGAGAAGGGAAGTGGGCGAAGGGGAGACATGAAGTTAGGTGGGCAGATGAGATAAGGAAGCCGGCGGGTATAAAGTTGCACCAGCAAGCACAGAACCGAGTTGACTGGCGGAACATGAGATAGGCCTTTGTCCTGCATTGGGTGTAGTCAGGTCGATGATGGTGATGATATAACCGAGGAGGTGTTCATCATATTTTGTTACAACTGAAGAATCAACCAAAGCAGAGCCCACAGCGATTACCACTTCCCCCAGAGCGAACTTTTTATGGTTTCTCCATCCGGTCGCATTTGTTTATTTGGATGACCTTGAAGCACTTTTCTCGTGATTCACGTGGGTGACTTTTCATACTCTAACTTCATGGCAAGTTTTCAGCTCAGGTTCTGCATCGATGTTTAGCATAGGTTGGCGAACTCACTGATGAGTCGACTAACTCAGACTCAGATCGAGCCGTGAGTACGAGTCCGTGTGAGTCCGAGTGAGTATTACGTTGGTGAGTTTGAGACCGAGCGTACTTCAAGCCCAAGATATACTTAATGAGTGAGTCTGAGTAAAAGCTCTACAATTTTGGCCGACATATGCTGCTTAGTCACGCGCCATCTTCGAAAGGAGGTTACGGAAAGTTGGATACATTGGAACTGAGAAAAGGGGGTGGGTGGGACAGGGAGGGGGAAAAGAGCTACACCGTCCTTCACCATGCTACGTAAAGCGCGTTGGTTGTTTGGTAACAACTTTATTGGTAGTGCGGCAGAGCTTTCGCCGACCGGTTCATAGGTCTGCTGCTGTGGGGACGTCAAGGCATTGCCTGACCGTCATCTCGCGGGCCTGCTGGACGGCCCAGAGTTGGTCGCCGAGGCTGGGGGTGCACATTGCAGCACCTTGCGCGTAACATATCGAAACTTTTTTTTTCATTATGCGTGTGCGTAGATGCACGCGCACATAGCATACACGAACATACACACAAAGCTTAACCACCCTCGTCCCCTTCCCGCGTCGAAAATTTCTGACTGCGTAGAATTACTGCATGCGCTTTTAGCACCCGTTATACTTTTGAACTTTTGTTTAAAGGGCCCATGACACGGTCACCCAGCGATTTGTTGTTTTCAAAAAAAGCTAGACGTAGATGGTCTGCTATGCCCATAAATATTTAAAGAAAAGCCGGCCTTGAAAGAATATTTCAGTACGAAACAAGCCCTAGAAGTCGCCGGCTGTAAACCCCGCCCACTACCAGCGACATCCGTTTGCAAAGGCGCGTTTAACGTCATGTGCAGAGTGGAGCGAAGCCGTCGTTATCTGCCGTAGTTTGCCAGTGCAAACCTTTCAATTTGAGCGCCAATCTAAAGAAACGCTAAGATATCTCAATTTCACGCGCAGCTGACCACGAATATCATTCGCCGGAATGCTGACGCCCGCCTAGCTATCTGCTTTCTACGTCATGGCTCGTCAGTGCGCCAGTGTTGGTCGACTCTCAGGCCAGACATAACGCGGATTGTGATCGAAAACTGTGTGCCATCGCCTCTTTAAAGTCTGTAACCTACACTTCGGTGGCATTATCACTCGTTCTGTCTCGCATAAGCGCATGCCGTAGAAGAACGTGAACGGAAAAGACGAAGTCGATGCGAAAGGAACCAGGCGCCCGTGTCTAACCATGTAAGCATGTCCACTGGCCCCGTTTGCTCAAACAGGGATGCAAAGCCAGCAGAAATGCGCACGCCGACACGCTCTTATAGCAGTGCGCGTTCTTTTTGGGCGTTCACGCCAACTCTCGGGGAGCGCTTGCACCGCCGCAACGTAGAATAATAAAGACGAAAAGAGAGGACCAGAGAGACAGATAAAGAAAGGAAAAGGACTTGTACAAAAGAATCTGGCGACACAAAGGAAGCAGCGGCGCGAGGCCACTTCTCGTGGCAGCAGGCCCGTTGCCGAGCTATTCATCTCCTCAATAGGCCGGCCACGGCACTGGCTCGCAGACTCGGCCGCTCGCGCACAGATGGCGTGCGCGCCGCCGCTCTGCGCACTTTGAGAGGAGTTTTCAAACGGGCCGAACCGGGCCGGTCGCGTGCCGCGCACCAAAAACACGTGACAGCGGCCCAGCACACCGGTTGCTTGTCCCGCTCCCGGAGGCAGCGATCGGCGTCGCGCGTGCTTTTTCGTCGTCGCTTTCTTTTGCGGTATTTTGACGCGCGTTACTTATCGAATAAATGTCGCGCGCGCGCCTTCAACAACGTGTTCTCGCCAACCGAGTGTGACAAAACGTGCCAGTCATCCTTTACCCGCACCGTCAACGCGGCTGTGAAGACGTGGAGATCTTCGTCGAAACAGTGTGATATTGTGTGTTCCTTGACAGTTCTCGTTTGGGTGTCGTGTGTGTGCTTTTTTTTCAAGTGCGCTGTTGGCGCCTGGTGTGGAACTGCAAAGTGATTTGCGTCGAACGCGAGGATTTTCGACTGCTTCCTGCTTCATCTTCTGCGGCTGTCTTGATTGGAAGCGTCGCATTTTCGGCAGAAGCCTCAGAGGATCCAGGATCGGTAAGCCTCGACTTTCACCCGGCCGTGCGATACTTCGCGACTTTGAAGATTTACACGTGTTCGTACTGCGTAGTGTTAATGCGCTCTGAAACAGGAGCCATCGGTAGACTTCACGTGTTTACCGAATTGTAACTGCGAGGCGATGGCGCACCGATTGTCTGTGCAGCATCTATTCCCTCCCGTTACTTTTGGTCGCTGTGTGTATATTGAGTGCCGAAGGGCAACAAAGGTTTTTATCTGCAGCGCTAGTCCTGTCTGCGGAATCGCACACCGCGGGTTTCGCAACTGTAACTTGCTCAAGATACACGGTCAAGTTCCCGCTAAGTGAAGCTTGCGCAGTTCCAGTGCTTGTGAGTACAGCCGTGAAATGATTTTGACAACGAAAAAAGTATGTCTAGCTTCTTATGTGATAGAAACAGCTTTCGTGCTGCTTGCACTGTATGTGTCCCTATCTGCAGTGTGCTTGTAGTATAGGAACGGATTGTGGTGTGAAATGGTGAAGTGGTAATCATGGGTGCATAAGGCTTGGTGCCAGGGGCAAAGCCAGGGGGTAGAACACCGGGACCGTGCCCTCTCCCCTCCCCCGACCACCACCACCGAAAAAAGATTTCTGGGTACGGCCCTGCTTGGTCTGCGACTGTGTCGAGCAAGTGAACGGGCCAATGGCTGTGGTCCGTACGTTAAATATTAGGCCCATCTGCGGTGGACGCTACCAGCTCGTGGTATATCCATGACACCTGCACGCTCTTATGGGGCCATATTTAAAGGTTTCGTCACGTGGTTTTACTGCGACATGTATACATAAGGGCTGAGAGCTCCGTAATGATATGTGCGTCATATCCTAATGAAAGATTTGTGGCGCTAACTGAGAAACGCAAGTTTCAGTTCTCAGTTGAGTTTATTGGACAGTTTAAGCCACAATTATTTCGCTTATACGCACCGCGTTGGTCTTGTGGTTACGGTGCTCGACTGGTGACCCGAAGGTCGCGGGATCGAATCCCGGCCGCATTTGGTTGGCGGCGAAATGCTGTATGCCCATGTACGTATTTGGACACACTTACTAAAAAAAGTAAAAAAAAACGCATGGTCGAAACCTCCGCAGCCCTTCACTATTATATACGGTGTCCTTCATAATCATATTGTGGTTTTGGGACGTGAAGCGCCATTAATTATTACAAATATTTCGCTAAGATTTAAAGCGATGCACCAACTAGCATTAAGTAGTGTTTTGCTGTTCTTTGTATTTACGCTGTGTACCAATCGCAGTGACAGGTGGTAGTGTCCCCAGAGCAGAAGCAGTCCCGTTGATGTGAGCGCCGGTAGCCGGGGAATAGCCTAAAAAAACAAAAAGGGACAGAATAGCCGTTAACATGACAGTGCAATCAAACTACAGAGAGCTGGGATGGCTCACGGTAAGGCTGCTGTGATTTGGAGCTCCGGCTGCATCATCGCGCTTATCTCTGCAAGCCGACATTCACACCGGTGATCGGCAGAGTGTACACGTCACTGAACGTGACTTTGACCCCAGTGGTTATAAAGTCTCTTAATATAGAGAAAGTAGCGACACTCTCCTCTATATCCTTTCCAATGTGCCCAACCCCCCTCTCCCAAGTGCCGAAACCTTATCTATATCCTTCCCCGAACGGCCACATGTAGGCGCTGTTGTGACCGGCGCCAGAGCGGAAGAGGGAGCGGCGCTCCTTTAATCTTCAAACAAGTAACCGAACGACCGGCTGCCTCCTGTTAGGACCGGCGCCAGGTCTGACAATGGATCGGCGTTCCTTTTGATGTTCCTTTTTAGTCGCCAAACGGGTTGGCGGCCTGTGTCCGCCATGTATTGTTCCCCCCTGGCCGGAGGGTGCGGCGTCTTGCCGCCACGACACCGTGAGCAGTTCGGGAGACCACAAGTGCCGCTTCTTCTTTGGAAGATGACGGCGGCGGCGGCGGCCGGAAATCGTCCCGCTAATTGAACGAGTCGTTCGGCGACCATTTGAAGCTTGTTTACGGCGGCCCTTTCGATGGATGCAGTCATCAACTTCAGACCCCCTCGCCCAGCGACACCCCTTGACGAGGAGGAGCCACGTTCGTGCCACATGGCCGTGCAGTGACCACGCTTCAATTTTGAACGTTCACGTGGACCGTGCGTGCTCGTCACCCTCGCGGGTAATGTGTGATCCGTGGTTGGACGGTGCCCTCGGTACGCGGTCCCCGATCTAGGGATCTGGGGAGGACAGACCCTTTATAATGAGCCCCCACGGCTCATTCGTGTGTGCTTTTTTTTCGAGAGCAGAACCGAGCAGAACCATGTAGAACCAAGCACCATGTAGCGCTATGTTAGGAGACATGTAGAGGCCTGCCACGTTTGAGAGCTCACCGTGTAGGGAGTTCGCAATGTACATATTGTAAATAAACCCTCTTCAAGTCTCTCTTCCTCCTGCCTCGACAACTTCATCCCGGACCTCCGGTGTCTGGAAACCCCGGTCGCAACAACTGGTTGGCAGCGGTGGGATACGAGTCTGCGACGGAGAGCGACATGTACCGGAGGCCAGCCGAAAGCCCTGGAACTCGGCGGGATCGAAGCAGCGTACCACCACCGCACGTAATGGGGTGAGTGCCTGGCTTTGTGCTTGAGATATATCGGGTCTTTTAGCCTAAATTCGTTAAAAGATGGATATAACCAACAACTGCCTGGCCACTGTGGTTGTTATCTCAGCACAAGGCAGCACTGGATGATTATCTGAGCAAGTACGCTAAAGCAGGAAAGCTTAGATGATTCAATAGGAACAAGGGGTAATGTTTCAAAATTTCTAAGGGTACGTTGCGGGTTAAATTTTAGGATGTTGTAAAAAGCAGGAGTGAAAAATTAACAAGAAAAAGTAGAGAGGGATGTTGGCCACGTAGTGCTACTTGGGTGCTTAAGCTTGTGGTCTCCGCTGTGAGATTTGCCAGGCTTCAATTTCTCTAGACCCAGAATTGAAGCGCTGGTGGGTTTGTGTTTTGTCACAGCTGAGCCAAAGCAAAGTAGTCGCCATGGATCTTACGAGATTGACGAGAGAGAACCTGCTGAACCTGTGTTGGGATCTGGAGCTAGATTTTAATGATGATATGCCTGCTTCTAAACTCCGCGAAGTGATTCTCGAAAGCAATAGTGACAATGAGGAAATCGAGCACTTCGGGAATATGTACTTATTGGACCAGGAGGAGGAAGTACAAAGGGCGCAAAGAAAGGAAAGATGGCGCCAGGAGGAATTGGAAGCTGAGCGCAGGCATGAAGAACATATAAAAAGGATGCAGGAATTAGATGAAGAGATAGAAAGGCTTAATTGTGAATTGGTGGCATTGCAGCAGAGTGGTCAATCCATAGATGTAGCGCACGAACGGTGCGATGTAGCGGCGGTGCCGTTTAAGACCGAAGCGAAGGCTACAGGTCAGACATCTGTAGATGTAGCGCACGAACGGTGCGATGTAGCGGCGGTGCCGTTTAAGACCGAAGCGAAGGCTACAGGTCAGACATCTGTAGATGAAGTGCACGAACGGTGCGACGTAGCGGCGGTGCCGATTAAGGCCGAAGAGAGGGCTACAGGTCAGAAATTTGCAGATGTACCGCACGAACGGTGCGTTTCAGCAGCGGTGCCGTTTAGGGCCGAAGAGAGTGCTGCGGGTCTGATATCTGTAGATATAGCGGCGGTGCCGTTTGAGGCCAAAGAGAAGGCTAGTGCCTGTAAGGGAATGGAACAGGTTTTAACCCATTCTGAGGGAAAAGAGCTCGCGGTCACAGCAGGGTGTGAGGGTTCCGTGGTGGGGGAAACGAAGTTAAGATTAACAGAGTGTTCCATCGAACCTTGCAGCCCTGTAGACCATGTTGATGAGCGTCAGAGGCGGACGAAAGGCTCCAGGTTTGGCACCAAGGAATGTGCCAAACGGAGAAAGCGTCCGAAAAACAGAAGCGCGGCAAGGCTCGCGATCAGCGCGGCGCGTTTGACGAGGACCTTCAAACGGCGTGGCGGATTTGCGAGAAAAGGCCCGTTGTCTTCTCTGACTGGCTTAAATCGCAGGCGTCTGAGCGGCCGGAGAGTAAGGAACAGAAGTGCGCAATCTACGCGGCCGCGGTCTTACGATGAACTGATAGGCAATCATCAGGACTGGGCGCGCGAGATGGCGGAGGAGCATATCGGTGATGAAGAACGTCAGAGTAGGACGAAAGGCTCCCAGGTCCGCACAAAGAAGCGTGCACAGGGGAGAAAGCGTCCGAAGGGCAACAATAAGGCAAAGCTCGAGATGAGCACAACGCGTTTGAGTAAGGGTTTCAAACGGCGTGGTAAAATCGCGAGAAAAGTGCCGTTGTCATCTCTGACGGGTCTGTATCGTGTGCGTCAGAACCGCCGGAAAAGAAAAGCGCATCGTACGCGGCAGTGTTTGAAGGATAGATTGCTAGGCAATTATCCAGACAGTCCGCGCGAAAAATCAGATGAGCATGTGGGTGCTGGTGAGCATCAGAGATGGGCGAAAGGCTCCGTAGACGGCACCAAGAGACGTGCAAAACGGAGAAAGCGCCGTAAAAACAGGCAGGCAAAAATCGCGACGCGTTTGAGGAATGTATTCAAATGGCGGAGCGAAATTTCAAGAAAGTTGCCGTATCGCAAGCGTCCAAGCGGCCAGAGAACAAAGAAAAGAGAAGCGCATGGTGTGCGTAAGTGGTCGAAGGGCAAGAGACCCTTCCGTTGTTCTCGCGGTGCATTGGACGGGGTGCGGGGCAAAAGAGTCGGTGGTTTTCGAGGGGCAGGAAGCGACAGCAAGTCGGCTTCGAGGAACGTCGCGGGGTTCGGTAGCAGGGCGATTGACGCGTGTTGTAGACCCCGTTTCTCGAGAAAATCGTTCCGGGCGCGACCACCGCGAGTTCGACTCAGAGTTGTTGCGAACAGCTGTTAGCCTCTCGGAAACGTCGACTCGGGACTGTTGAAAGGAACATTTTGTTTGTTTTTGTGATTTTGTAAATAACTCGTTTGTACCTTGTTTTCGTTAGCGCTCTATCATTTTGGTAGCCTATATACGTTGTATAGATCTATTGGAAGGATAGTGACACGCATTAGAGCGTACAGAATTAGGCGTTTGTCATCGGCACCGGAGTTGGTTTGTATGCGTCCGAGCCGCCGGACAAAACGAAAAAAAAAAAAAAAGCACGTTGGGTAGAAAGGCAGACCCTTTCGTCGCTCTATCGACGGCATGTTTGATGGACTGCGGGAGTGCGAGGTACTCAGCGAGAGTAAGAACGCAGGTTGTCAGCGCAGAGCTTTGCGGGGGTCGGAGGCGAAGCGAATGGGTTTTGCCATTGTTCCATTTCCCGTTCGCCTAGAAAGACCCACAGGACGCGACACCGCGCGTTAGTCCCAAAAAGGAGTAGACATCCGTGAGCTTTTGACGATGGTCATTAGTGGATTTATTTTGTTTTGAAATTTGCTTTTGACTGTTTAAGTTGTTTTGGATTTTAATGTGTTTTTTTTAGAATCTCGTCTACCAAATAGTGTTTAGGTAACACAATTTTGGTTTTGTTCATTTCTTGGGCGTTGTACGTTTAGCTAAGGTAAGCGTTGTGCGATTGCATAAACGACACGCATAGGAGCCTGCGTCATGGTAGATACGTGTAAATGAGCAGGAGCAACGTTATGAACTAATTATGACTGAGCGTAGAGACGCAAAGTTATTGCTTGCGAGATTTTTCAGGATTCATGCGAAACTTTTTTTGTTGTTCATTTAATGTTTTGTTCGCATGTGTCCGGTGTGTAAGAAAAGCTAGCTCGTGAGTTTATATGTATGCTTTGTGAAAGTGGCAACAGCAAGGGAACGGTTAGGTGGTATCTCATCCAGGCAGGAGCACTGTGATGTGCGTTTGCGGATATATAATAAAGATGTTCCTAATGCAGGTGCAGCACGGCAGTTATGCTTTCGTCTTCTCAAAAGGAATTGACGACTGGCTTTGGCGGCACTAAATTTCGGGAACTAAAAGATAGCGTGAAGTAAAATGCTTTATTTTATGAGTATGATACCTGGTGGGTTACGGCGGATTGCTCACGCAAGCACTCGGGTATGCCACGGTGAGCGCATCACTTGACAGTTAGTTTTCTTGAAAGCAGTTTGATGGGAAGATTATTATCGGATCGGGATTAGGAGTTTTGGTGAAACCTCAGAGAAACGTCCCGATTGCTGCTTTGTGTTTGGTAATACCGCTTAAGTAAGGTTGCTTTTGGATAATTTGTCGGACTCGACGTGTCTCAGTGCGGGCAGGGTGCTCTCCCGTGCCTGTGGTGGTGTGTATGAATGCTTTTCCCAGAGGGGAGCCACAAGGAGCGAGAGGGAAAGAGTCCTTGGCTGAGCGTCATCAGCAGTGGCCTGGAAGACAGCACTACACAGCGACACTTCGGGCAACCTGTGCAGCTGGTCACCCTCAGGTCGCTTCTCCCGCCGGCGGACGAGCTGTTGTGACCGGCGCCAGAGCGGAAGAGGGAGCGGCGCTCCTTTAATCTTCAAACAAGTAACCGAACGACCGGCTGCCTCCTGTTAGGACCGGCGCCAGGTCTGACAATGGATCGGCGTTCCTTTTGATGTTCCTTTTTAGTCGCCAAACGGGTTGGCGGCCTGTGTCCGCCATGTATTGTTCCCCCCTGGCCGGAGGGTGCGGCGTCTTGCCGCCACGACACCGTGAGCAGTTCGGGAGACCACAAGTGCCGCTTCTTCTTTGGAAGATGACGGCGGCGGCGGCGGCCGGAAATCGTCCCGCTAATTGAACGAGTCGTTCGGCGACCATTTGAAGCTTGTTTACGGCGGCCCTTTCGATGGATGCAGTCATCAACTTCAGACCCCCTCGCCCAGCGACACCCCTTGACGAGGAGGAGCCACGTTCGTGCCACATGGCCGTGCAGTGACCACGCTTCAATTTTGAACGTTCACGTGGACCGTGCGTGCTCGTCACCCTCGCGGGTAATGTGTGATCCGTGGTTGGACGGTGCCCTCGGTACGCGGTCCCCGATCTAGGGATCTGGGGAGGACAGACCCTTTATAATGAGCCCCCACGGCTCATTCGTGTGTGCTTTTTTTTCGAGAGCAGAACCGAGCAGAACCATGTAGAACCAAGCACCATGTAGCGCTATGTTAGGAGACATGTAGAGGCCTGCCACGTTTGAGAGCTCACCGTGTAGGGAGTTCGCAATGTACATATTGTAAATAAACCCTCTTCAAGTCTCTCTTCCTCCTGCCTCGACAACTTCATCCCGGACCTCCGGTGTCTGGAAACCCCGGTCGCAACAGCGCCGACCCTATAACCCGGCTCGCGCCACTTTTCTATCAAAAGTGCTATGTCACGCTGATAACACGCGCGATGTTCATGGCGCCCCGACAGGCGGGAGAGGAGGCTGCGCGGCTCGGCTGCTCGGTTAAAATAATGGCGGTACTTTCCTAAAAAAATATCCAAGGACTTGAAGTGGTTACACTTGTAAGCGCGACCTGCCGGCCGCCATACCTATGGTGGCACGAGCGCCTGTGGTTTACCGGAACTTTTATTGCTTATGAGGGGTAGCCATCTTTCGCCAGGGGCTTCGAGTCATGTGGAACGAGCGAGCACGATTGCCTTCGGCCTGTACTTGTCGCATGTTCGGCACCATGGGGAGCTATTCTAGAACTGTTCGTTTCGGCCGCCGTTGATCGGCCGGGGCTTGACGAGTAGCTCTCCTCCAGTTTCTGCTTATTCTTCCGCAACAAGACTCTGACGTCACGGAGCTTCCACAGCTGTCGACACAAATGAGAGGAACGGAATGCTCTTCAATACGGCGAACGTAGCTCCTCTCAGGTCCGCTATAGGCAACGCGAACCTCGGAGGTGGTGCATTGACTCTGATTATGCGATCCCGTTAGCACACTGATTAGGTTTAACGCGAATTTCCATTTAACACAGCTGAGCGATTGCGTCATAGCACGTCGCTTTTTGCGGCAGCTGAACGCGCTCTGGTGTAGTCTGGCCGAATTGGGCACTTTCATTACATGGGCAGTTCCAGAATAGCTTTCCGGTATTCACTTGCTGTCACTTGTGGCTTATAGAACACGCAGTCCATGCACCGGCCGCGCCGAAAGGTAATAACTGGTGCCTATACTCGTACCGCGTGTTTCCACATCCTAAAAAAAAAAGCAGCAGTTTTGAACATCTTGTCACCTTGATATTCGGGTGAGTCACGTGACCTGATCAGTAACGTCACGCGTGACGTCACACAACAGCTCCAATGTATGAATAAAAGGTAAGGTTCTATCTGGTTTTGCCAAACTTCAAAGCTCATTCGGTTGTGCCGCTGGTTGGCTCATACGTTACTGGAGAGATTAGTAATCTACGCAGTGCCGCTTCGCGGTTCCTACTATTTTGCTTGCATGACTTTTGCCGTAGTTAACGTCGACAGGAACTCGCCGCTCTGCTATGACCCTTCGCTCAGCGATGCGATTTTCGCGCACTTGACACTGACCGGAAGCTCAGCTATAGCGTCCGTTATGAGATAAAAACGGGAACTCGCGCCGCCATTGGATTGCTAAATAACGGTCGTCGTATCGTGACGGCTTCCTACGGCTTGGTTGATGGGCTAGATAACTTCGAGAGTGCATCACTGTTGCAGAGCTGAAAATTTAGTCTTTGTTTGAGTGATTCCACGAAAATGGTCATTTTACTAGCAAGGCGACCGCTTGCGACAAACCTGGTCATGCCATCAGAATAGATAAGTGGGCGAATTGTATGGCCATCTTGAAGAAAATCAACAGCGCGAAAAACACGCCTGTGTTTTGTCGTTCTTATTTAGCCCTCGTTTTTTTTTTTGCGCTTTTTTGTTTGCTCAGGCTGGTTATGCCTTCTCGGTGACTTATTGCTGTGAAGCCACCCAAAAGGCTCTCAAAAACCACCAAGAATGTCTTTTTTTGTTGCTTTTTACCGCGAGAGCTGTTATGAGATCACAAGAGTCGCGTGCGCCATAGTTGTCCATCGACGCCATCGCCTATGTACGTAACCACTATCGCACGAAATGTAAAGAAAAAAATTCGCATGATAAAAACACCGAGGTCATGATGGCATTCGAACCCGGGTCCCCTGCGTGTCAGGCCAGTGTTCTGTCGCTGAACCCCGACGTTTTTTTTTCTTTCTCATTGAAGTGACCATAAGATGCAAAGTGACCATATGCAGGCTCGATGTCGGGAAAGGAATCGCGTTATTTGAGTAATGAAACGTTTTGAGAACAGCCAAAGAACACTCAGGCGTCAAACAACGCATATTGCGTAAAGAGTTGGCCGTCGAATGCTCCAACCCATTCTTTACGGATTGATGAATGAAGGCATAGTAAATGCATTCCTACTACAGAAAAATTATGATGATTTATGGCGTAATGGGTACCTTGCAGGTGTGCTTGTAGCAGTTATCCAACGAGTGGTTAACAAAGGCTATGTATGAAAGGCCGCTCTTCTAAGCTTTCGATGTGACTTTGCTGCGCCTTCCACGCAGGCCTGGCTGTATTTTTTTCTGAACCTATAAAAACTAACCCAAAAGTAAGCTATCGAATCCTGATATTTTGTAAAAAAAAATCTTTTTACTTGTGTTATTATATGGCATCTGCTTGCGGAATTATGTGCTGGTGACACATATTTACTTGGAATGAAATCCGGAAGGACATGGCTTATATTTCGAGATGTGCGCGATCAACTTTACTGTTGTGCCCCGCCACGGTGGTCTAGTGGCTCATGTACTCGGCTGCTGATCCGCAGGGGGCGAGATCCAATCCCGGCTGCGGCGGCTGCATTTCCGATGGAGGCGGAAATGCTGTAGGCCCATGCGTTCAGATGTTAAGGAACCCCAGGTCGTCGAAATTTCCGGAGCCCTCCACTGCGGCGTCTCTCATAATCGTATGGTGGTTTTGAGACATTAAACCCCGCATATCAATCGACCAATCAACATTTACCGTTGTTTCGTTCACTTCTGTAAAAACAAAAAAAAAAACAACGCCATTTCGTGCGTTCAATGACAAAGGTAGCTGGTTCGCCCATGTAATTTCTTAGGACATATCTGGAATATAAATTTTAAATTCGAAAACTGGTCTCACCTTGTATCCGACTTCTGAAGGCCCTGGCTCCATTTTTTCCAGTGATGCTTGCATCCTAAATCAATCAAAAGACGATGCTGTGAATCTTGTTGATTATCTAATTTATAGCCGAATTTTAAACATTTACGACCGTCCGCCGTTCCCGGTTGTTTACTGGTTTACTTTCGAACAAGGTAAAGTTGTTGTTTTTTTTTTGGTGAATCGAGCACCGAGTAGCACATTTTTTTTCCTCTCAAAAGCTCTTCCAGTCGAGCAGTTTTTTCAGGTTTTCAGAATGTTTTTTTTTTCGAGAAAACACCTTCTAAAAAATAAAAAAATCACGGTTCTACATAGCATGTCGGAACATTACATGTTACGATAACGACCAATTCACTGCCACGATGATTAGCGCAAATTCATTGACTGATGTCTTTGAAATATTGCGAGAAGCTCGGATCGTTGACAAACCAGCCACAGTGGTCTAGGGGTTATGGTGCGCGGCTGCTGATGCGCAGGTCCCAGAATCGAATACGGCGGTCGCGTTAGCGAATGAGCCAAAAATCCTCGAGGCCCATGTGCCTAAATTGAGGTGCGTGATAAAGAACCCAGGTGGTCTGAAATTCCGGAGCCCTCCACTACGGCATCTCTTAGAACAAGATCGTAATTTTAAGACGCGTAATTTTTTCAAATTATTACAAATTCAAAATGTGCTAGTTCCTAAGTCAGTGATTAGGTTCGCCTCCCGATTTTTTCTCGAGCAACTATTTGTACTTTTCGGCGTTCTGCAGGTAGGCATCTGTTGTGTTGTACTTGTAAAGGATGCCACACCGGGTGCCCTTTCAATGTGGACATTTTTAATAATAAAAATTGGCAGATCCCGCGTACAGCGGGAATTGATGATATGCGAAGCACGAATTAGAAATGTTATGTCACTTTAAAATCAGCAAAACATTACGAGCTGGAGGTAAATGACGCCGCACATGACTTCCGTGTCTTGATTATCATGTTTGGATGTGTCGTTTACCTTCGTTCTTTATTCACGTTAAGTAGTACCAAATTCAGTGTATGTGGAGCTGGCGAAACGGCCGCGAGCACGCCATGAGCGTGGTAAGTTGTCATGTTCTTACATGACACGCGTGTCAGCATTATCATTTTTGCACCACTCATATATTTCGTCATTCATTGACGTCACGTAACACCAAACTTAGTATATCTGGAGCTAGCAAAACGGCCGCGAGCGGATCATGGAGGGCCCAATATACTCAAATGTAGCGTCGACGCGCGCGCACGCTGGGCACAGTGATGTTACGTTAGCAAAACGCGGGCACTCTACAGTCTGGCGCCAGGCGCGACCAGCGTCCGTCGGCGCGGCCCGACCGCAACCGGCGCGAAATGCGACATTCCGCGTTTGGCGCCGATGCGTTACCCAGACAACACTGCGCCTCCCTCTTTTCGTGACGGAGGGACGCCGGACGCGCTGAAAAGCGCATGCGTCGAAGCAACGCAGCGCAGGGTGCGCCTGCAATTATATGGAAGGACCGGCGCCTGGCGCGGCAACGCCGGCGTGACGCGACGAAATGGACGCCGGAGAGAACGCGCACCGCGTCATGTCGAAATGTATTGGTGCATTGACTGTGGCATGTAGTCATGTTTTCACATAACATGCATCTCATGATTATCATGTTTGCACTATTCACATAGCTTCGTCATCCATTGGCGCGACGTAATACCAAATTTGGCATATGTGAAGCTAGTGAAACGGCCGCGAGCTCATCATGAGTGTGGCATGGAGTCAAGTTGTTACATGACACGCATGTCGTGATTATCATGTTTGGATGTGTCATTTACCTATGTCATCCGTTCGCGTCACGTAATACCGAGTTTGGTACATGTGAAGCTAGCGAAACGGCCGCGAGCACATCATGAGCGCTGCTTGTAGTCATGTTGTTACATGACACGCATCTCGTGTTTATCATGTTTGCAACCGTATCATATCTTCGTCATCCATTCACGTTCAGTAATACCAAATTTGGTATAAGTGAAGCCAGTGAAACCGCCGCCAGCGTCTCATGAGCGTTGCATGCGGTCGTGTTGTTACATGACACGCATCTGATTATTATCATGTTTGCACCAGTTACATACCTTCGTCATCCATTCACGTACCGTAATAACAAATTTGGTATATGGGACGCTAGCGAAACGGCCGCGAGCGCATCATGAGCGTGGCATCAAGTCATGTTGTTACATGACACGCACGACATTATTTTAATTGCACGTCATTATTTTAAGTCTGTCGCTTGTGTTTGCTATGCAATCATGTCATACTATACCAGTTTTGCAACATGTCATGTGAACAAAACCACCACAAGAGCTGCAGGACCATGAAATATAAATCATGACATTCATGACATGTCATGATTTTCATGTTATGACTGGTCAAACATGTTATGCCATACCAAGTTTGGTGATGATACCATTATCGAAACGGCCAGGAGAGCTAAAAGTCGTAAGCGGCTAGATAGATAGATAGATATATACAGATAGATAGATAGATAGATACAGATAGATAGATACAGATAGATAGATAGATAGATAGATACAGATAGATAGATAGATAGATAGATAGATAGATAGATAGATAGATAGATAGATAGATAGATAGATAGATAGATAGATAGATACGCTCAAAGTCGCAGAAGTTCGCTAAAAAATGCTTCGCATTTAGTATGTGGTGTTTTTTACGTTCCAAAAGTTTATAGACGCCGTAGTAGAGGACTCCGGAAATTTCGACCATCTCCATGGTGTCCTTTAACGTGCACTGACATCTCAGTGATCGCGCAGTACTCTCATTTCGCCCCCACCCAAATGCAACCGCTGCGGCCAGCATTGAATCTGTCACCTTCGGGTCCGCATCCGAGCACCCTAGCCACTGATACCGCGAGGCGGACCATCTAAATATGTGTTTCCATACGTATAGTTGTGGCGTGGCTACCAAGGCTCCGTAAGTGATTCTCAATGCGGCCTGTGCACTGCACGTTACGGTCGCTAATCCCCACACCGGCAGATCAGCGTGACTTCACTCGTTATCGAAATGAGTGAATTTACGCTTGCAGCTATAGTTATCCTTCGAAGTACGTAATTCGCGCGATTCCGTTTTCGCCAAATAACGAGCCAATAGCATGGCGACTTACTGAGAACGTCGCAGTCAAGGTTTTTCTGGGGCTGCAAATATGCACTGTATCGTTTCATTCTACCTTTAACGTTAGTTTATTTCTTTGTCAGAGTAACATTTATTGTAAGGCAACGTGAATTTTACATTTCATTTCTTTCTAATACGGGAACCGCTGTCGGCGGGGTCACGTTTAGTCATATCGAAGAAAAGGGTCGACAATATTCCATCAGGCCTTGCGTATCCCTCAATAACATTCGAAAAGAAAAAAAAAAGGGATCATCTTGCTGAACAGTCAACCAGGCACGCAAAATGAATGATAAAGCCAGTTCTGGTGAGCAAATTGACACTTAGCTTAACAAGAGGTCCATCTGTCACTGCGCGGGCAAATGGGACGGTTAAATAGCTGCTGCATCTGTTGAAACTGGGCGCACTAAAAAAAAAAAAAAAACGGACAGATAAAGACGGGACAGGTGCTACATTATGACGCCATTGTATGACGTATGCACCAACATGTCCAAAGCCCTACATTACGAAATCAGGCGTCCGCGTAGATAAAAACGTGGCATCAGCCTCTGTGGCCAAAGCTCACACGTTCCTCCATCAATTTAGGACGACTGGAATGCGGAAGTGAATCTCTTAATGTGATTTTGTTAAAGATCTCGTTTCGCTGAAATCCCAGTGTCGGCCCCGTTGGTTGTGAGCGAAAAATCATCAGCTTATGCGTCACCGAAAAAAAAACCGAGAAGGATGGAAATAAAATGAATAATAAATATCCTGGGTCACAGGAGGCATGGATGGACCCAGGGTCGTCTTGACGCTGATGGTCACCCGCCGCGTTTGACAAGGCTTATAAGAAATATAAGAAACGTAGAGAGGTTAACTAGACTACGTTCGGTTTGCTACCCTACACGAGGTTAGAAAGGAATAAGTGGGTAAAAGAGAGAAAGAAGGAGATCCAGATTGCACACCACACATACAGTGCAGGGCTACATTTTCTGAGGGCGTATAAGGCTTTCGGCTTGATAAGTATAGCCACAGTCCAACAGATAATTTATGTGGTTGTATTCTGTAGGTATTAACTGGATGAATGCGCTACCCAAATCAGCACGCTCTGATTGGATAAATCCAGAGAGCGAGCTGGCCAGCACTAATAGGGGACCCAGGCTTCAATCTAAATCTGATCAAAACACGCTCAAACAAACGTTTCATTCATTCATTCACTGTTTATTCAGACAAAACAATAATTGCCTAGGTTGAAGGGACTAAAGGCAGATTACCTCTGCCTGACCAAGGTCCCTCTACCCTTACATTTGCTCAAGTTTCACTCAGTAGACGCTTGCAGAATACCACCCTATAGGAGTTTTAGAGATTAATGCATAGACGCTTAGTAGTATTACGGTAAGTCAATGGTAGAATAGTGGCTGTGGGTCAATGGTGCACGGAAGGAGGGGGGAAGTGTTTGTTTTTGTGTTTAGAAAAAGTTTATTTACAGCATGCACAGAACACAAAGGCTTCATACCATTCCAGTAACAGGGCACATACACTTCGGCACATCTATATTTCACGACTAACATCACTACGTTACTGTGAAGACATTTGCTCTAATATACATGATTATGTTGGCATACATGGGCGAAACTTCTTACAGCGGCACCCGTTCGTCCACCGTAGCCGTTGTAGTATGTAACAAGTATAACATTTTGACCTCCAAGCTGGTGCCGGTGAGAGACTTCTGTGCGTTGTTGAACAATAAAAAATAGTGCTCAATGTACATGTCAATGGCTGCTAATGGGGAATGAGAGACAGGAGCATTCGGCTTTTAGTTAACGCGCAAGCTGCGATCACCATTAGCAGCCATTGGCATGTACATTGAGCACTATCTGACAAGAAAGCGTTGCTACGTTATACTCGCTGGGCGTAACCTTCTTGGTTTTAGAAAGGTTTTAGCGAGCGCTGGGCCGCAGTGCCATGAATACAGTGAACTAATATATACCACGGACTCGAGGTGGTTAAAGGTGGGAAGTACACCCGAAGTGCAAGCCCTATAAGAAAGTTTTTTCGAACAGGGAAATTGAAGGCACAACTGTTTGCAGCATTGTAACGCCTCAGCAGTGTGACGCCTCAACAAGAGAAGAGATGAGGAGGGCTTAGAGGAGAAAGAGGGAAAAAGAAAAATACTGAGAGAAAAGTAAAAAAAAAAAGCGCCAGGCCTGTGAGGAAGGCGCAGCACTGTCACAGCGAAATCTAGAAGAGCGGCCTTTCAGAGCCTTTTCTAAAGAGTCTTTTTTTTTATGTGGGGTATAACGTACCGAAACCGCCATATGATTATGAGAGACGCCGTAGTTGAGGGCTCCGGAAATTTCGACCACCTGGGGCTCTCTAAAGTGTACCTAAATCTGAAAAACACTTATTGGGTAACTGCTGCAAGCACAATTGCTTGATACCCACTATGGCATTATTATTAAATAAAGCTTGGGTATAGCAGGCCGGCATTCGCTATGCTACTTTTCATCATTCTTCTGAGAAGCGTGATATCTGCTAAACACTTGCAAGGAATTTCGTGCAAACTGTTCATGCAGTGGCTGATGACATTGAGGAGTTATGCCTGAAGTGGGTACGCGCCACAGTTAAAAGGTGAAGAAGAACAAGCGTTTGTAATGGTTTGGAGCATTGTGCGACGATAGCTTGTTTCTTTCGCTGTTTAAAACGCTTCATAAGTCCTAATCACGAGAGTTCTTTCCCGACATCAAGCCTGCCTAAGGCAAGTTTGCCAACGGGTCTCAAGCACCGGCGAGGCTCACTGGTACTGCGCCGGCACCCAGCGGACTTGGGTTCAAGCCCCACTGTGTCGTTAGTATACTTTTCTAATTTTGTGCGTTGTGGTTACGCACATCGGTGGCGGTGAACTAGCGCAGCGCGTGACCCGAATTTTGATCTCATACAGCTTTCACTGTAAAAATACGCCGTATGGAAACTGTGAACAGTGAGGTGTGTTTAGCGAAATTCATGGTCAATGACGTCAATAACATTTTAACAGAATATTTTGTTCTTAGACATACATTAACTGTGATGACATAACAGACTTCATTTACATGAACATGGATGCGTCTGTTTAGAAAAAGTGGGTAACGATTTAGAGTACTAGGTACTCTATCTAAATGGGAGAGCCTAAGGCCGTCCCGTCGACTTCACACTTGCTTGTAGAAAAAGTTGATAACGATTTAGAGTTCGATGCATACTCTACTATGGGAGAGTAGAGAGCTGTCCCGTGGACCTGAGCATGGAACCTTGTGTGTTCTGAAAAAGTAGTTAACCCTGTGTGTTTAGAAAAAATGGTTAACGATTTCGAGTACTTAGTACTCGACTATGGGAGAGCCTAAAGCCGTCCCGTGGTACACAGGACGACAGAAGAATGATTTCTTTAACCCAGTAGAATTTGCATCATCGCCTTAATGTGTGCCTACAACACCGAAACAGTATCGTGACGTTAGCTTCATGTCTTTATGAAGAGCCTTCAAGGTTAATCTACTCTCGCAGTCGAGTGTGCGATAAATCAAGTTACGAATATTGAAATTTCCAAATCAATATTACAAGGAGGATTCTAAATTTTGTTTTCGGCGCACACTCTTTAACATAATGCTTGCTTTCCAAGCTTATGAGTCAAGACAGGTAGATTAGCTAATTTGTAAGCTAGCGATAACGGGAAACACCTGCTGTAAAACTCACCACGTCTCCGCTGCAAGGGTGAAACAGTGAATGCGATAACAAAAGAAAAACTAACTTCCTTCACGAAAGTGACGTTGAAAAACATTTTTACTAAGAAATTGCAAAGAAAGAAATCCAGAAGGCAGGTATTTGTCGCACTAAATCGAACCAGCAACCTCTAGATTACCCGCGCGCCGCACTAACCACTACGCCACAAAACGTACGTTGGTTGATATGCTAACGGCAAACCGTTTGTATACACCAATACCCGTTTGGCAGTTCTCAGACTTTCGAAACTTCAGCACGTTTTCGTTATCATTGGCGAGATGGCGTGAGAAGCTCGCATTGGGAGTTGGGTTGCTCTAATGGTCGTCGCCTCCACGGAGCGTGGGCTTTCCTGCGCGTGCGCTTATCAGACTCGCAATTCGGAAGAGTACGAAGGTCACTTCGCACGCTGCCATGGACGCGTTATGAAAAGAGCGCGCTGCTGACACACGACGCAGGAAAAAATTGTGACAGTTTTTGCGCTTGTTCTGTGTATATATACTTGGGCGCTCGTTTCGTGCGTCTTTTTTTTTCTGTGTGAAGAGCGCGCTTTATGTGTCGTGCTGTGATAATTGTTATTCCGCGCGCCTCTTGTGTATGCTCATTTCGTGCGCGCTTTCTGCTTGAGGTGTGCGCTGCAAGTTTCGAGCTGCTTGTCGTTCCTAACGTGGCTTTGATATATTTGTTGCTGTTGCTAAAACAAGGCACAATAAACGCTGAACTATTGCTTTCTGTAAAGACAAGTTCCGCTTTCATGTTATCCTGGTGCTATAGGACAGCATAAGGCTCTTACTTAGGAGTACAACGAACTCTAAATTATCGAAGATATTGAAGAGTTTCAAACTACCGTATGGAAAGCTTGTGAGCGTTGCGGACGTCGCGTTAACGTTCGTCACTCGACGGGAGTCCGCAAGACGGGAGCGTACGACACATGCGTAGCGCAAACGCAAAGATTTGCGTTGCGCTGTTCTAAAACTCTCCGTTGTCAAAACACATCTGAAGCGTGATTTGTCAAGTGCGAAGGGCTCTGCCCTTCAAGCCCAGTGAGGCTTTGGCACGCCTATTTTGTATCGCATTGTTGCTCTATCATAATGTCAATAAAGAACAATTATTATTATTATTATATTATATAATATATTATATTATATATATATTATTATTATTAGGTTGCGGCCCAATGTAGCTGACTGCTTCGCAAAGTTCTATAGATCCAATGCAAAAGCGCAACAATCATAAGATGTAAGAATCTGACGAGTATAAGCTGATGGCACTGAGTGTGCTTCTACATAATTTACCGTTCGATATTAGCTTCAATTGACATTCTTCAGCTGGTTTCCAAGAATAAGGCCTGTTTTGCAGCCAGGCCGTCACACTGAGCTTATATTTGGCGGAGCCACCTATAGTCTAAACGTAATTTTTTTGCAGGCTGAAATAATGACTGCTTGTCTGAGGAATCTTCCACATGGGTTCAGGCCAAATCGCCTTTGATCTGCCGGTTGAAAAATAAAATAAAATAAACGCTTGCTATCAGTGTGTACAAGCTGCTTTCCAACGTATAAGAGAGGGAGCCGACGGTCGGAAACTGTGCCATAGAGGTTGTATGAACAGGAATATGATAATGAATACCGACAGCCTTTGTGAGGCCGTTATTTTTGTTCATACGGCCTCAAACTGTCGTGTACCTCGCAGCCACAACAAAGGGCATGGCTATCGATGCATGCCGTCATGAGCACTATAAACTCAGAAAACTGATGCCACGATATGTACGGCGAGCTTGTGCTGCGCCAAAAGCATGTAAGTGCCCGAAGTAAGACTTATTGTTATTGCGGTTCATTGGGGCACCTAACGTCGTATTTGCTTGCTTGAGATATGTCGGGCACAACTTCTCGTTCGTTCTTTTGTTATTTTGCTAGAGTGATGCTCAATGCTATAGAGTTGCATTCCTTTCCGTGTGTATTGAACGCTGTGGTTGACAAATATTATCTATAGCAGCGACCATACTGTTGATATTCGCCGCGCCATCAATAGCACAGCCGAAATATGGACAGATGGACTTTCTTAGTGGTATAGCGTTGAAAGACCGAGCCCTGAAAGCATGACGCCTATGAGCGCCGAGCGACCGGCGACTTGTCTTGAAGGGGCAATGATCTCCGTCTCGTAAACCACCGTATACAGCGCGACGTGTCGGTGTGCTCTTCACTCTTTCGCTCGCGTGCAAACCGGTAAAGCGAATGTTCCGCGTGGCAGTTCTTTTATCTTGGCGTATGTATAACCAAACACGCCGCCGCACCTGCGTTGCGGAATGCAATCGCACGCACTGCCCTATGCAGGTTGCTGCTCCGTCACTTGCTCTCAGCGTTAAGGTGCATTTCACGGCTATGAATGGCGGTATCGTGCATGCGAGTGAGTACTGGATAGATGAGTTTAGATGAAAAATGGATTGGTGAACTTGCTTCAGACTATGGCCGCGGGTACTTTCATACTTTTCTTTCGCACTCACTCAATCACTCACTCACTCACTCACTCACTCACTCACTCATCCGTTAGAAAAATTAGAGAGGAAGAGAAGTCGGCTCAATTGCAATATTCCGTCGCATAAGAAACTGCAGATGTACAAACTATCCATGACTATTAAAGGCGCTGCAGTTTTCTGCCCACTCAACAGACTCTCTTTACATTTGCTATTCCTGCGTTCTGACGAACGCTATTCCGATAACATTCATTTAATATAGTATTGAACATCAGTGCTATTTCTTTTTTTTTTCACCGAAAAGCGTGCACCCTCACTTTTTTTCTGTTATGGCAAGCCACTTATTTCGCGCCATCTACAAATAGACAACCGCCGCGCGCATGTTTAACGGGCAGCTGGTCACAGTGGAGGAGCCATGCTCCCCGAAGCGTTATACCGAAGGTTTGTCTCTACCCTTAGAAATTTCTCTCGACCAGCGCTGACTATTTCTTTATCTGTGCCTCTGTCACCTTTCAGTGCATTAGGCGGCTATTCCAACGTCGCATTCCAGCACGTCCATGCGCGCGCACACCCTTCACAGCCGCGTCAACTCCGCGGTCCTCATCGCCAGCAGAGCTCTTCGGCGCATCTCTCTCCAAATGACCTGCGGCAGCTAGGACGCGTCATCCGCTCCACGGTCGAGGCTATCGCGCGCTCAGAAGTATCAAATATAGAAACGCGCCGTGCAGATGAGAGCGCAATTTCGCTGTCTTCGAAGAGATACCGGCTCTCCTATAGAGGAGTCGTGTAAAGAGAACGAGCCAATAGGCAAGTCAAGCGGGAAACGAAAGGACGGGGTGAGAGATGGACCGGCCCCCTCGAAGACCTCGCGTGTGCTTTTAATATACACGGCCTGTCTGCACCGTTTGACGCGCGCGTCGAACGCGGCTCGATCAAGTTCGACGCAGTGTCAGCGGCGGCGCCAGCAACCCCTGACGGTTTTGACATGCTAATCTTGGCCCATTCCGTGCCGTTTCGCTCCATCCTCCGGGAGCGTGAATCTGTATCGGCGAGGTGGCTCTGCAGGCGCCGTTGCCGAGCTTGCCCTTCTGCGGAGTTGTTTGGCGAGCTTTGTGCCTTCTGATCGGCCCCCTATAGCTTCTTCCCATTGACGGGTCGTGCCTTTTCGGGTTCGATTCCGGCAGCTCCTTGACGTTTGCGTCGCCGCTGATCGTGCAACTCATCGTCTATCGGCGTTCTGTATTGCGTCCGCTCTTCCCTTTGGCTGTGCTGGCTATTTATTATTTCGACATTGCTGCGTGCTTCACTGCGAATACATGGTCCAGCCTTTTTGTGTCATGCGGTTAGAAAAACCAACGCCACTGCGATGATTGCAGAACCCGTTCATTAGCGTTTAAATGGTTGGATCATTCACGCGGTACCACACGCACTATTGTGCATAGGGTGTTTCGCCTTATAGTCCATCGAATAGTGTAAAAAATTCATTCTGCTGTTTTGTCGACAAAAAGTGTAGTAAAATTGATTTAGATAAGTAAACTGCCTTTTAGGCTTGGCGCGTTAGAAAATGAAATGCGGGTGCTGTCCTCATGTATGGCCATTGTGAGGGACGTACTGATGCAGGTATTTCCGTTTTGTAAAGGCGCAAGATCAATCAAACTGTAGGGAGAACTGTAGTAACACTATGTATTATAGTCATGAACGGGTATTTTTTCTAATTTATTAATGAGAAATCATTTGCCACCTTGGCCACTAATCGGTGAATACTGATCTATAAAACTCTTTCGGCGAATAATGGATTATTTGACAGTATACGCGGGCGCATTCCAAAATATATTATATTGGGAAGGTTTTTGACGTGCCCTAACCCCGACAAAATTATGATGCATGCCATAGAGAGGGCTTGGGAAATTTTGATCAGCTGGTCTTCTTTGACGTGCACCCCAATCTAAGTACACGGGACTTTACCGTGTTCGCCTCCACCAAAAATGTGACCTTTGCGGCCAAGATGGAACACACGTCTTTCGGGTCAGGTGCCGACCAATGTAACCACGGTACTACGCAGTGTTTACTATTTCATTAAGGCTCAAACATTTCTATATACACATACAGTTTATGCAATCGCACCAATAGAGGGAGGAGTTCTGCTTATAATGAAAGCCGAAACAAAGAAGTAAAAACAGAAGACACAAGTGTGTAACAGCGTGATCAATCATATTTTCTTCGTTAAATACTCGATACAGTTTGTGCCGATTAAGAAGAGGCAGGCAAGGCAAGGCAAAGCCGGGCAAGACAGGGCAAGGTAGGGCAAGGTAGGGCAAGGTAGGGCAAGGTAGGGCAAGGCAGGGCAAGGCAGGGCAAGGTAGGGCACGGCAAGGCAAGGCAAGGCAGGCAGGGAGGCAGGTAGGCGAAGCAAGCACCGAACTTCATTGTACCTTCATTTTCTTAAAGCGACGGTCTTATCACGTGGTAGAGGGAAGCGTTTCTCATCATAGGTTGGCGCAGAAATGCTGACGCACTTGAAGGCGCTCTGTAGGCACCTGGCAATGCAGTTTACGAGATCTGATGGTAGCGCCAGAACACACAGCCTAGCCAGTAGGCGCAGCAATACCGAGTCTTCCCATGCGTAGCCTAACGAGTAGACGCAGCAAAATCAGACTTGCACGTGCATATCATTTTTTTCTTTAGTTGTGAGCAGGCGGGGGGGGGGGGGGGTGTCAAGGTTGATTACGTAAACGTCCTGGAAGCGTTCTTTGAAAATGTGCCAAAAAGGGCACTGACACTTCGGCGTGTCACCGTGTTAAGCGAGCGTTTAATTTTTATAGTATCATTAGCGGTTGGTACCAACAATGCTGAGGCGGCCCAAAAAGCTTCGTCGCGCCCTCTGGTCCACTGTCGGGTGCTTATTGTACAAGACGTAAAGCCGACATGGAGGATTGCTCGCACCAGGAAAAATTGTACTCTGCGAAAATGTACTGCCAAGCTCGCGCCTTTGCGTTTATTGGCAGCAGGTACTGTAGGGCTGTGTCAGACATTGACGAACGCTAGGGAGAAGGTGATGGCGATGCCACACTAAGAACCGCTTTCTAGGGTAAAGCTGCAACCAACAATGTAGCTGTACGTTTACGCATTATGGTATCAACGGATTGGCAGAATCAGAGTGGCTGACGAACTCTGCGCCGGAGCACTCCACTCTGGCGCAGGACAACAGGAGGGAATCTACCAATGGGACACACATGCTCCCTTTGAAGCGAATGGCTGGGTCAGAATGGAACGCGATGCGCGCGTCTCTCTTCTTGCATGAGTGGCCACGCTGAGCACAGTGACGCTTCGCTAGCAAAACGTGAGCTCCGACCAAGGTGGCTCCAACGCAAGGCGCTACTGATGCGACCGGCGTCCTGTTTGCGCTCCCAAAGTTGGCACCGTTTCAAGGCACCGGCTGCTTCGCGACTTCCGGTCGAATCCGTCGATTTTCACGGAGCAGAAAAAGTTGCTCCGTGGAGCGGAACTCGCGACGGAGCTGCTCCATATCTGCCAATGGAACATATAGGGAGCACTCTCAATCGGCCAATGGAACAGACCTCCTCCGCATGGAGCAGAAGAAAGCATTACCGGAAGTGCTCCGAATCTGCCGATGGATGACACCATTAGTTAGACAACTCAGACGAAGTTAAATAATCTTGGACAACTCCCAAAGGTGATTCGGCGGTGATTGTTCATTCATTCATTCATTCATTCATTGATACGGCTATCAGTGCTTCTTTGGGTATAAGTCCTGCACCTTGCTTCGAGACCGATTTGTAGAAGAGTTCTTTCTCGTAACCGTTTGCCTAAAGAATAAGATTAGGGCCCAATTTGTTTTCTTTTGGATTATTTTGTTGTGTACACTAAAATAAAGTTACTTAGAATAGGCAGCTGAACTCTTCTGATCGCCAGATTCAGCGTAGAGGCTTTTCTGATTGGCTTGAGCTAGTTTTCTTCCTTTAGATTTGCTTCCATTGACGCTGCTAGAACTCTCCTTCTTCATCATGAATGCTGTTAAATTTTCAATGATGATCAGCGCAAGAAATGCTGCGAAAGTCAACGCTGGTTCATAAAAACCACCACCTTACCCGCTGAAGTCCGAGACTTCACTTGGTTGAGAGAATGGCAGGCGTTGCCAACGGTCGACCGCCTTGCGGCGTGGGGTGTGGCGCCTTCCGCCTCATGTCCGCAGTGCGGTCGGATGGAAACTCTAAATCATGTACCTCACGAATGTCCTGTGGCACGTACTTTCTGGCGTTTGGTGACCAGCGTGTTTCAAGTCAGCATGCAATGGCAGTCGCGGCACAGAGACATTTTTGTGGAGTTTATAATGTGCATTGGTGCTTTTGTATTGTGGCAGCGGAGGGGATTGGCGTGCCTGCGGGGACGCCCTCAGAGGGCCATGTTTCCTCTGCTACATCGCTTAAGAACCATGACGCTAACACATCTGAACGAACAGTTATTCATTCTGGGGTAGGAAGCTTTCCTCCTGCGGTGGTCAACATGATTTATTATTCTCAGAAACAACAAAGTGTCCATGCCTTGCCTTCATTACTGAGAAGGTAAGCTAGTGTTTGTGTATTCACTTAACCTGCATTTTGTAATGTATAAGTATTTATTTATTCTAATACGCATTTCTTAAATGTTGTTTTTCGTTTTTTTTTCATGACTTGTACTTACCCCTGAGCATAGTTTTCTTTATGCACGTTAGAATTTCTGTTTATAAGTACAAACAATTCTTGTTGTGCATTTGAATGTATATTAGGATATATTACCATATCGTGTGAACGAAGAAAGTAACACATGAATGTCTTCTGTGTATGTGTGATTTTTTCAGAAATAAAATTCTCCTAAACATTGTGTTCTTCGTCTTACCGTGAGGGCAGGTGCCATCGCATACTAGAAAACAAATGGTGCTCGTGATTGTTTACTTTGATCAAAACACGTACAGGCATGCCACTGGTTTGGATAAACTTTCATTTGATCCTCCGAAACACAGATAACTGTGTTGCGGGCAGCTCCCACGTGGGGACTGGGATGCCGAGCTCCTCAGCCGCCTCGCGGGCTTGGTGGGCAGCCCAGAGCTGATCTGCCAAGTACGAGTTGCGGATTGCCGCCTCCCACCTGGCAGAGGTGATGTTCGATAAATGAGCGAATTTGGTACACTGCCAGTGCATATGTTCTAATGAAGCTATTTCCCCACAATGTGGGCAAAGATTACTTGGGTATAGCTGAACCGTGGGTATTTATTCCTAGATCTCAAGGTTTACTGTTCCGGTCAGGGGTTTGGCGTCTTTTTGTGGCGAAGCTCTAAAAAGGGCCGTGACGCACTTTATCGAGTAACCATGCAATTAATTTGCTGGAAAAGCGTTTTGCCTCACAAATCCAACGCCGCAAAAACTTTCAGAATCCGTACAGTACGAGCGTAGTTACAAAGATTTGTCACACGCTGCAATAGCATCCTTTCTTCTTTCGTCCTCACGAAAGCGCTGGAAGCTTAAGTGAACTACAAAAGCCACAAAACGACAAAATCACAAACTACAACGTTTTGTGGCTTTTGTAGTTTACTAATACCTGTGTCACACGGGCGCGCAAAAAGTCTTTTAAGTAAGCGGTCTTTTACGAAGTTGAAAGACTTTTAACAAAGAGGTGTTTGCGGCGCAGACACACGGCAGCAACGATCTCCTTTTAGTGTTTTCGTTCGAAGACGCTTGCGAAAGCGTGGCGCTAGCAGTTAAAAGAGAAGCAATGAAAATTAAACGATGTATCACGATGTACAAATTAAAGACTTGTTGCACTGCTCGTTTCTTTAAATAAATTTAAGAATAAGAGATGAAGAAACACCAATGTGAATGTTTTTTTGCACTAGATAAGGAAGCATTCCCATAACTAGCGACGTGCACAAGTCCGTCTGGCACCACTGTGCTTTTATTTACCGTATTTGTTTTTCGCTGCTCTCGACTGCTCTTGACACGTTGTGGGCGAGCGTACGGGAGAAAAAGCGAGGATCGCAAGCCTCACGGCCTGCCTTCTCGCTCTGGAAAGCGAGGCAGACGCTGCAAAAGCCGCCAAGGAGAGGATGAAGCAGCGCAAGACCGAGCGTCACCACGTGATATTGGCGAGGCGTTGTAGCTGCTTACGAGAGTAGAAAAAAAATAATTATTAAAAGAGTTCATTACACCTTCTGCAGGATATGAAATTTGTTTTTACAAAGAGTTTTGGTGACAGAAAAATAAGCATTCGTTTTTTTTTTCCACCACTCGAAAATTGCTGGCGCCCACTGGTTTCGAGGCTACTCATTCGGAGCCGTAAAAGAGATCGACGAACGCAGTTTACGAAAAAGACCGCTTCTAAAAAGGAGTTCACTCTGTGCCGTGTGTCTGCTGTCAGGAACTCCTTTTCGTAAAAAGACCGCTTACTTAAAAGACTTTTAAGTGCCCGTGTGACAGGGGTATATGTATGTACCGACTTGCCCAACGAGCAACTCTTCTAAAAGCTGGAAGCTAAGTAGCGAGAGATGGGAGGGGCAAACAAAAAATATCACGCGCGCCTCGTCTTCTTGAGCACTTTTTAAATGCGAAGCATTTCTTAGCGAACTTCGGCGACTTTGAGCGTATCTATCTATCTATCTATCTATCTATCTATCTATCTATCTATCTATCTATCTATCTATCTATCTATCTATCTATCTATCTATCTATCTATCTATCTATCTATCTATCTATCTATCTATCTATCTATCTATCTATCTATCTGTCTGTCTGTCTGTCTGTCTGTCTGTCTGTCTGTCTGTCTGTCTGTCTGTCTGTCTGTCTGTCTGTCTATCTATCTATCTATCTATCTATCTATCTATCTATCTATCTACCTATCTATCTATCTATCTATCTATCTATCTATCTATCTGTCTGTCTGTCTGTCTGTCTGTCTGTCTGTCTGTCTGTCTGTCTGTCTGTCTGTCTGTCTGTCTGCCTGTCTGTCTGTCTATCTATCTATCTATCTATCTATCTATCTATCTATCTATCTATCTATCTATCTATCTATCTATCTATCTATCTATCTATCTATCTATCTATCTATCTATCTATCTATCTATCTATCTGTCTATCTGTCTGTCTGTCTGTCTGTCTGTCTGTCTGTCTGTCTGTCTGTCTGTCTGTCTGTCTGTCTGTCTATCTATCTATCTATCTATCTATCTATCTATCTATCTATCTATCTATCTATCTATCTATCTATCTATCTATCTATCTATCTATCTATCTATCTATCTATCTATCTATCTGTCTATCTGTCTGTCTGTCTGTCTGTCTGTCTGTCTGTCTGTCTGTCTGTCTGTCTATCTATCTATCTATCTATCTATCTATCTATCTATCTATCTATCTATCTATCTATCTATCTATCTATCTATCTGTCTATCTGTCTATCTGTCTATCTGTATATCTATCTATCTGCTTTTGTCTGGGTGCTCTTCTGATCACCCCCTTGGCGTGAACCAAAATTTCTGTATGGGAGGGTAGGATGGCTTGTCGAATATGACGCACTGGTCAACACATGAATAATGTCACAATACCGTCGCGTGAATACCGTGACGTGAATAGATGACGAAGGTAAACGACACATCCAAACATGATAATCATGACACAGAAGTCATGTACGGCATCATTTCCCTCCACCTCGTAACGTTGTGCTGATTTTAAAATGACATATCAACCTTTCCCATTCGTGCTTCGCATATCACCGATTCCCACAGTACGTGGATGGGATCTGCCAATTTTAGGGGCGAAGCTTCTTAAAGCAGCACCCGTTCGTCCTTCGTAGTCGTAGTGTGTAACCAGTGTTACATTTTGACCTGCAAGGTGGTGCCGGTGGGAGATTTCTCCTGTGCTTTGTTGAACAATAAAAGTTCGCGGCCTGCGCGTTCACTAAATGCCGAATCCTCCTGTCTCTCATTCCCCATCATCAGCCATTGACATGTACATTGAGCACTATCTGCCAGGAAAAGGTTGCTACGTTATACTCGCTGGGCGTAACCTCCTCGGTTTTAGAAAGGTTTAGCGAGCGTTGGGCCGCAGTGCCATGAATACAGTGAACTAGTATATACCATGAATTCGAGGTGGTTAAAGTTGGGAAGTAGACCCGAAGCGCAAGCCGTAAGAGAGTGTGCGTGTGCCACCTCTCGTTTAGTCCTTGGAATGTCCGCTGGATGGCGGTGCTTCCATATGAGGAAGAATATATGATGAAAAGATGCGAGATGGTGTTACTTGGAGTGTTGAATAGATGGACGAACGGACACACAGACAGATGCATGGATGGACGCATGAATGGACGCAGGGGCGGATGCATGGACGAACGCAGGGACGGAGGCACGAACAGACGCACGCACGCACGGACGGGCGGATGGACTCATGGACGGTCACACAGACGGACGCATGGACGGACGGAAGCAAGAACGAATAAATGGGTGAATGCTGCACCCCACACTCCATCATTCACTCCGTAGATATGCTGCCAATTTTTTCATTTTTTTCTTCAAATACGCGTTTTTATTTGTGTACAAATTATGTCACACAGTTTAAATTACATGGGGACCTTCGTTAACGCTTGGTTACTCACCGCTACGATGCCAAGAGCTTCACTCACTCGTCATGATTCACTTTGTGGAGAGGCATGGATTTCTCATCGAGGCTGGCGTTTTTTTTTTTTTTTATGGCCCAAGAAATGTTACAATGCGCGGCCTAATGACACGCGTTATTCAGCAGTGACGCGTTTTGAACTGGAAAAGCTATAAAAGACGATAATTGTCGCTATTCGTTTTTGTTTTTTTCCATGACGAGGCTTTTGATGTTCTGCTGGGCTGAGTGAAGGCGTCAGCAGTTCTGCAACGCGAGATTCTCATATGAATAAAAACTTGGAAGACGCTCGAGCTTCACCATATCTAGAAGAGTCTTATAGCGAAAAACCGCGGTTCCCGCGCGCCGCACATTGTCAATTACTAGCCTGGGTTATGTTCTCGGTAGATGCCTCAACCGTGTCGCTAGGAAACGAGCGTCTGTGCGCGTTAAATTGCCCGTTTCGAACTGTCCTGGAGTCTCTACTGCAAGTGCAGTCGTTAAGTGCCCACTATAGGCAATATTTCATCCTTTTGCTAATGGAAGAATCATCAGCGAAGGGCCTTTGGCGCGTCCGTTAGGCAACACGCTGTACTACGCTGGTGTTCAGTTTGTCGATGCTTTTTGTTGCTGATGATAAATAATTATGTCTTAGCACTTTGCAACGGGTAGCCGTTTAAATATCCCACTTTCTGCGCAATTCACGCGTTTTGACGCCTAGCGCGTTACTATACGCTGCTGACACGAAATATTTCATTCATTAAGGGGGCTGCTCCCCACTACATGGCGTTCACATCGTGTTATTGCGATAGCATTGTTTGAGCTCGTTTTGGAGAGATTCCAGCGTCGGCACCCACGTCGGTGCCCTTGGTTGTGACCAAAAAATCGAGAAAGATGGAAATAAATAACAAAGCTTTCCTGGTCTGCGTGAGGAATGAACACGGGTTGTCTGTGCGGCAAGCAGGTGTTCAATCAAAGATTCATTAGATTAAGTTAAACTGCTCTGAAAAAAAAAAACATTATATGAATGCCGCATAAATGGAGTCTCCTTAACGCATCCCAAATAAAATAAAAGAAACCCTCTTCGATGCCTTTGGCCCTGAGAGTATTATCAATAAAATAAAAAAAAAAGCCTCTTCAATGCCTTCTCCCCCTGAGGGTATTATAAATAGAATAAAAATTCCTCTTCAATGCCATTTAGCCCTTAGGGCATTATAAATAAATCACATTTCGTAATAAACGCGTGAAATCGTGTCAGACGTCAAAAGACGTCGTTTGAGCAAATGGTTGGCGTTTTAAAGGCCCACGCGTTACAGAGTGCTCCGACATACTTAGTCATCATCAGTTGCAGAACCATCTACAAGGCAACCAGCTGTGTAGATTGACACGTTGCCCTACGGACGCGTACTCAGCCGTTCACTAGGTCTCACAAGAAATGACTATGGCGTATTGGGCAGTTTTAAGAACTGCGTTTGCAATAGGCGTTCAATGATACTTTGAATCGGGCAAGGGTATGCGCATGCACAGTCGTTCGTTCGTGTCCTTTCGGCACAGTTGAGGCATGCACCGAGAGCCAATTAAAGCAGGTTAGCAGTTCAGAAGCCGATTCGCACAGGGCCCGATTACGCTATCGAAGTCTACTCTTGAAGGCGAAGCTCAATCGTCCTCTTTTTTTTTTTTTTGAAACAGTTTAGAGCAGTGGTATGACTCGGTAATAGAACACCTTCTGGCCAAGCCGAGGGCATTGGTTAGGTTCCCACTCTAACCGAAGATTTCCGTTTATTTATTTGCATGTATCTCAATTTGTCGCTCACGTGGAACGCTGATCTTCAAAGCTGGCTTCTGGTCAACCCTGTTTTTTAAAGTTGTAGGCTTATTCTCTACAAACTTAGTCAGCATGGTCTTTCGTTTATACTGAGTACTTCAGGGACCGGATTTGTCCACTGTTTTAATACGCATAGTCACACACTAATGGACACAGTCAGTACAAGTTTAAAACAAGGGTAGTATTTCCCAAAGTCATTGCAGAATAAATAGACGATGTCTAAAATATAGAATCGCATAGACTGCCTTGATAAGCAAGCGTTATTCTCAATAATCTATCTAAAATCACGAGAACACTTCTGAAGCATACCTAACGGCTGATAGCTGCCGTTATCTGCTCTATCTTCCAGAATATGCATCATTCGTGGTACTATTTAATACTTTATCATATCTCCTGCGCAGCGAACGTCGTCGAAGAAAACAATAAGTGGGTTTGATTACTTCGGTGGACCTGTTGTAGTATGCATGTTTTAGCTCAATTGTATAATATTTTCTGGGATTTTATGCGCATAAATTGTGGGATAGTTTGTAGGGCTTTATGTCATGCCCTTCGTTGCACTTAGTGGAGGATGGAGAACTGCTGCACCCCCTAGTTTGGAAGACCCTTACAGGACCAAGAGTACACGTTTAAGCAGTTAGTTCACAATTGTCGTCCAGTATATAAAAGAGCGCAGCTACCGCAGTAGTACTGTGCTCGGCTGCCCGAACGACGTGTTTTAAATTCTAGCCGCCACACAGGTCGTATTTCGATCAAGGCGCAATGCTAGGGGCTCGTATGGTGCGCGAAATCGGTGCACCTCGTAATCATGGCTTGTTTTGGCACGTGAAACTCTAGGACTCATTATTGAATTTACAAACGGGCATGAGTTGCGCAACTGTTGTTGCTCCCATTCCCATGTACTTTGACCGCAACTGTAACTCACCTGCTGTGAACATCGCAGGTGGTCGCAGGTTGTTCACTGTATGGGCAAGCGGCAATCTCGCAATACTAAAGCACCCGGAGGCTGTGAGCACGCGCTGATGTCTGTTAGTTTACATCACAGCAATGAAATCTTACTTGATGTTTCTCGTGATTCTTTTTGGGGCGAGGCAGCCAAGGGGATGCCCCTATCCTGCCGCGATGTGGTTCGTCGACCCGAACTTTCTCGTCTTCGCGGGAATCACGTCACAGACCCTGTTCGGCGCGCGCGCAATATTCGCTTTCATTCCACGCTGCAGGCCTGTCCAAGCGCGCGTTTTGTTTTTTTTCTTCGCCCCCCCACCCCGCCCTCCTTGTTTTGTTTTAAACGTCGTGCTTGCGAGCATGAGGTGAAGAAAACGGCTGGACACCACGTAGTCACCGGGGAGACGAGGGACAGGCGCTGCGCGAGAAACAACGCTCTTCACCGATGATGAAACCGCAGCGTTCTTCCGCGGATGGTCTGGCGTGACAGGCAGGCCTCCTGGTCGTTCTACCACGCGCGAAAAGAACAACGCTTCCGGACCTGGTGATGAGACGGGGGGGAGCTTCGGAGACGAGTGGCAGGGGCGTGGCGTTGGGCGATGGACGCGAGCGGCTTCTTTGGCAGCGGTGACGTCGTTGCGGCTGCGGGCCGACGTGTGGTATAGTGCCACGGCGGGGATATCTATGCCGCATGCGCGCCTGTCCGGCCACCCAGAGTGCTCGACCCAGCGGGGGATCCCTTCTCATCTCGGGCCGTCCTTCGTCGGTTCCTGTCCGACGAAGAAGATGCCATAGCGCTCATTGTCTTCAGGACGAGCCCAGCTGTGTGCGAAGGAACGCATTTGAGGGCTGGCACTGCGGAGTCGAGTCGCTGGTCTGAAGTCACGTAGTGTTACCATAGGCGTGCGCTACGAGACGGTTCAAACTGAATGCCCCCTCCCTACACACTCTTAATTATCTGATGGGGGTGCCAAGTGCGGCTCGTACCTTCACTTAGTCATATCCCATCATTCAGGCTCGCGCCCACAAGAAAAGCAATAGTGCTTTCGAGGTGGTTGTGAACTTTGTAAACAATTATAAAGTAACCTCTGTCTGTCTGTGTGTGTGTGGTGTGTGTGTGTGTGTGTGTGTGTGGTGTGTGTGTGTGTGTGTGTGTGTGTGTGTGTGTGTGTGTGTGTGTGTGTGGTGTGTGTGTGTGTGTGTGTGTGTGTGTGTGTGTGTGTGTGTGTGTGTGTGTGTGTGTGTGTGTGTGTGTGTGCGCTTTTTGCGAACCAACGTTTCGAGAGAATTCGCGAGGAATCTTGATTTGTTGAAGACACCTGAAAAGTGCGCAGCCTCGCCAAGAACGAGGATCTCTGTTTACTTTGCAAAAGACTGAATGAGCGAGCGAGCTCTAGAAAAAAATGTGCTAGTCATGGAACCAGCACCACGTAAGCTTTTCACGCCAATGGTGCCCATTAAAACGTCAACGATATCCTCAGATTAAAATAGAATACAGCAGAATGAAATGTGCATCAAGTACCCGTTGAAGAGAAAACGAAAAGAACGACTTATAGTTAACAGGAGAGATAGGGAGAGAGAGATAATAAGCTTTTACTAGTGAATGTACAAGTGTTCATTGGGTAAGGCCCTCATGACAAGGCTCCGTTGCATTGCGCGGCCCTGCGAGCCCGCTTGACCAGCTGCTGCTGTTCCTGCCGGGATGAGTGGAGCAGTGTGGACTTCCAGAAGGTATAGGGGTGGGGTTGGCGATTGGAGGTATACACCGTTGAGCAGAGCGGTACACTTTTGGTGTGGATCCATAAAAGGGTACAGTAGGAATAAGGCGCACAAATAGCATTTGCATTTAACTTGTTTGACATCTAGTACACAGTTCAGCGCCGGACTTGAACTAGTACTGAGCACCCGCTGTGTTCAGTCATGCTGTGTTCCAGTAAAGTGTTCCAGTGCCCGCCGTGGACGATCAACTAGACCAAGGAGAGAGGCAACATTACAGTCTGACTTCAGTCTTTGGGAGCCGCTAAAATATACGACATCGCGTAGACAGCATCGAAGCTAAAGCAATATGCGGGCTGTCAAAATGAAATTCTTAGTAAGCACAATCTTTTTCGGCAATGGTCTCGCCTGCCCTCAAGGAATCGCGGTCATGTTCTCGATGTTGTGCTTTTCTTGTGTTCGCGTAAGCACAGTACTACATGTATAGCATCAATGTGCCTTCACTATTCACTGTTATTCTTCGCCGACATGAGGCTGCGTTACGTCACATAGACGTTTCCCTCGCGGTTCCACATGCGTTCCCCTGCTTGTACTCGAACCTCTCCTCTTAGCGGTGTTTTTTAGCTGCAAACGTAGACTGCCTACAGCGTGGCACGGAATGATTTCTACTGCACTAAATAAGCTTCAGCAGTGACCTGTGCAGTGTTGAGGTACATAAGGCTTTCGCACTCAACAGCAATCGTGAGTGCGGGGAGAACTCCGTGCCGTTACCTCCAAAGGGCGTGCATTTTCCTTAGCCTCACCACCACCCCCAGCGTCATCCGTTACTCTTCTTCTTCCCCTTTCCCCTCCCCCGGTGTAGAGTAGCAGGCTAGATAGAGCATGCTGTCACTCAGGCCGACCTCTCTGCCTTTCCTGGAATAAACCTGTCGCTCTCTTTTTTTGTCTCTTATTTTTTATCCATTCCTCTATTGTTTTCTTTCCTTGCCTTTCGGTCTCCCCTCACACCTTGCCTAATGCAGGATGGCAGACCGGAAAATTTTCTTTTCGTTAACCTCCTTGCTTTTCACTTGGCTTTCTTTCTCTCTTTCTCTTAAGAAAAGTTGGTTAAAAACGAGAAAGATCACGTGTTTTAGTTTCGATGTGCCCTGGCTCTCTTAAGGGAGGCACGGTAACTTTCTTTTGGATCCCACGACACTCCAAAGAGAGTATTGTGATATTAAAGGAGTTCATGCGTCTCTTTAGAGATAATCATACCCCCCCTCCCTACTTAAAAAAAACGAGGCAAAAGTGAAGGCGCCGACAAGACGACGCGCACGTTGTATTGCCTGATTGTCTGTGCCTTCGCTTGTGTCTTTTTAGCTCGCACTCATTTTAGGCCACGCTTTCTCAAGTTACTGCCATTTTTTCGGTTGACACCTTCATTGCATGTTTTCTTGTTTGTCAATAATGCCCTCGTGTTCATGTACTAGTGACGCCTTTTTCAACACCGTGTTTACTCGACAAAAAGAAGTCCGCATGAAACAGATTTCGCCGCACCAAAGCGACAGCAACGCGAACCCTTAGACAAAAGCACAAAGAAAGAACCGCAGACTAACTTATAAATATCAGATTTTTTATTTATTATCCACGTTTACTTGCATGAAGTCGCAGGTGACATAAAATGGCGTGCCGAGACCAAGGACGGAACAAAGAAAGATTAAGTCTAGAAACAGTAGCTATATTTTATCTAAATTCGTGCGGTCTCCTCAAGTTGCGAAACCACGTTAGCCCAATCTGCCATAATACTAATGCTGGTGTCACACGGGCATTTTTAATCGCGATCAGAGCCGATCCGCATTAACCTCGATCTGGACTAGGTGCTGCTACACGGTCGCTTTCAATCGCGGTCAAGCCCGATCGGGATCAAGACCATCGCGATCCGCGCATCGCGATCTGGCTGAGAGATTAGATTTCGTGGCGTCTGCATCCTTGGCCGAGCTTCTGGAAAGCAAAAGAAGCAAGAAATTAAGCATAGTTTTGTAAAGAAAGATTCAAAAGGCTAGATACTTATTTATAAAAATTCAGACTGTTTCGATTGAAAAAAAAAAGTCTTTATTATTGCATATTTGAACATTCGTATTAACCACCTGTAGTTATGGGAGAAGCAGGCGATAAGCAGACGACAAGTTCGCACTGTCGGGAAAGTTGGAGCACCTCAAAGCAAATTGACGATGAGTGTCGCTAGCTTTTTGACTACGTCACGTTGCAGCATACGCGCACTTCGTGGTCGAATGAAAATACCTTTACAGTATTCGGCGGCTGGCAGGAGCAACTAGGAGACTTCAGGCGCCAGAAGTGAAACTCTGGCGTGTACAACGAGATTGCCGTTTCGCTGCGACTGGATGGCTATGAGCAGTAATAATCAGAAATAAAAGAGATGGTTAAGATTATCGCACAACAATACATGTAAGTGCAAAGAAAACACCACCGAATGATCGATTTATGAATTTACTTTTGTAGCGGCAGCAAAGCTTTTGACGTTCGAGCGACTCTAACGATTAACATATTGCCGATAAATCACTCGATTACTCGAGAAATTACTCGAACGAATAACATATTGCCGATAAATGGCTCGATTGAAATATCGCACGCTTGGTTATCTCAATATCATGTTTTGCGGCACGCAAGGGCCACCTGGTGTATTTCATCTGACCCAAGTTCGAACGGGAATAGCTTGAGCGGTGTAGCAGGGGCCATAATGTTCATCGCGATGAATAAAACCGATCCGGATGACCCTGTTCGCGATTAAAAGTGCCCCGTGTGACACTGGTATAAGATTGAATTCCATGTCTACAGTGGGTCGGACGGTATCTTATTTAACGCATACAATTAACCAACTAATTGCCTTCATACAGTTATCAGTGTAATTTAAGGAGTGCTGACTCAAATTTTATATATTTTCAGGTTGTTGCCTTAAATAAAAACACGGGTGTCGGAAAGCCTAAAAAGTTCCCTGGTCCTTGGGAAGTCTCTGAATATATATTTATACCACTGCCTCAAAACAACAATTGAGGTTTCGGTATCGGTAGGATGGCTTCGCAGAGACGTGTCAAAATGGGTGGGATGTCACGGGAAGAGTGTGATTTGCGGCATACTGGCAACAACAACCTGTTTATTGTCAGTCGCGAGTGGTTTACGTAAACAGCTATGATTGAGTTACAGTCCAGAGACTCTGACAGCCATTTCTTCCATTTACCCTGCATGCAGGACGAAAATTACTAAACCCAGTGAACTGCGTCGACTTGTCGGGATAATGCCCATTGCGGAAGGGCTAGCTTGGCAATGCTCGGCGACGAACTTTAAAGTCAAAGTAAAATGTTCTTTACATGTTGTATGGCACCGGTGCGTAGA
This sequence comes from Rhipicephalus microplus, assembly GCF_013339725.1. Taxonomy (NCBI): domain Eukaryota; kingdom Metazoa; phylum Arthropoda; class Arachnida; order Ixodida; family Ixodidae; genus Rhipicephalus; species Rhipicephalus microplus. Next base: position 67,200,652 of record NC_051169.1, read on the forward strand.
AAACGTTGACAGTGCACACCATGGAAATGAAAGATGTTCTCTTCGGGCTCTTTCAAATTCATGTCAGTGCTTCTTTAATGGCGACGAAGGACGAGAGAGAGAGCGAAAGAGACAAAAGGCAGGGAGGTTAATTGGGCTGTACGTGGTTTGCTACCCTACAGGGCAGAGGGTGAAAAGGGAGCGTGGGTATAGGTGAGGAAAATAATACGGAAAGCATGAAGGAAAGGGGGAAGACAGTTAACACACTCACATATCAGCGTTCATGGCTCTACCAATGAGGAATAGTTTAGTCTTGTTCTTCTGAGATTATTTTGAAGTTGAATGGAACCCGACGTGTTGAGAAAACGGTTGGAATTGAATTGCCGGCTACGAGGAATTTACAACTTGAATCGCGCATTGAACTCACGGAGTTGTCGTGAGATCTCAACACAACAGGCACTTCTGTGTCTCAGTTGGCAGACATTCGCCTTTTTTGTTATTCTGTTTATACAAAGTTCTTCCGGGTTACGTAAAACACCTGGTAAGCATCGGAAGTAGTGCTCGCTCGAGCTGCTCTCTAGGGAACCAAGTGCACGAAGAACATAGTAATGAGGTAGAATGAAAATGGGGAGTTGGCGCTGATAGAATGAAAAATAGCCGAAGAAAGATGAGAAAAGCACGGAAAGAAATAAAGAAGGAAAAGAACGAAAGAAAGAGAGAGAGAGAGAGAGATATAAATGACAAGAAAAGAATGGCTCCCCTGACCGCTTTCTTTTGTGTCCTTCCGCCCCTCGCCCTATTCCTCTCGCGTGTAAGAAATCCGCATCCCTTTGTCGCCGCTTCGCTCGGTGCTTCGTCTTGCTTTCGAGTGGCTCGGCTTGGCTGGTTCCGATGCGTGTCACCGAAGTCGAAAGCGCGCGCGCGTGCGTGCCGGGCGTGGTGGCGCATTTTGGGGTTCCGCTTTCCTCGCCCACCGTCTGTCGAGCCGCCGTTTCGGTAATGGCAACCGTGAGCGCAAAAAAAAAAGCGAGTTCAAATCAATGCCTGCATAATTTATGTACCGTGTTCTTTCCCGACGGGCCTTTGATTCGCGGATAACCGGTAGCATTCGTAACTCAGACGGAGTTCCGCTCTGGCTATTGGTGGCGATGCGCCAGCAGAGTCAAATAGCATTGGAACAGAATCGTAAATCCACCTTAGTGACTTAGCGGGTGTCGCGTTAAGCTGCTTAGCCCGAGAATGCAGGTTCGGTTTCCGGATATGAAGATCACATTTGAATTGAGTCGAAATGCAACAGTGACATTGTTCTTATATTTAGCCGCGCGTTAGAAAAACACAAGTATTCAGAGTTTGTCTAGAATCTCTCGCTATTGCGCTATGACTGCCACTTCGCTTACTTTACCATCTTAGTTTATTCTCTCTTTCCGGGATGCACTGATTCTTGAAAGCGTTATGAAGAAATGTTTGCCCCTATTTATGCCATACCTAATTGTGCTCGAAATATACACGTTGGTAATACAGTACCATTGTACGGCTCATCTGTAATACGTGAATCGAAACAGAATTGTTGCAATTTGAATTAGGAAGTCTATGAGGGAAAAAGACGCTGGTTTTCGTCCTTGTAAGTGCCTATTGATTAATTCGATGAATACAGCCCTCTTTTCCTCTGTATTTATTACAAAGCATCACGCCAGATTTACACATTTCTTGCGCTGTCATCCATCCCATCAAACCATCGGAAGTTGGTTGAAGTTAACGTCACAGAAGTGTAGCACATGGCTGTTTAGAATGAAAAACTACACCTACATAATGCTGCATTTCGTTTCTTCTAATTATACATTCATCTTTTTAAATATGACTTCCATTCCTTTTCTTCAGTCTTGAAAGTTGGTTAGGTGTCTCACGTTTGTTTCGGACACCCGCCCAAAAGAGCAAATTTTGTTGTAAATGCGAGCCACGTTCGAGGAATTACGAACAGTTTTCGGGGTGTACCTGAACGCAAGAGGAGGACATCGTACTGCTAACAAGTGAGGCAAGATCAGCAAAGTTATTGATTGCACTGCGTTCCTGTGTTGAGCTTACGAAGACAGCTTATAGTACTTCGTCGAAACACCGAAGGTGTTTTAGTGTATTAGTTAGGAAAAACCCACAGGGGCCCGTATGCATTCGCTTAAAGTGACTCGAAGGGGAAGGCCTACATATTTTTCCAAGCCACCAATGTTTGATGCCACCCCTGCACCCTTCGGAAGCTTTCTTGCACCTAAGGTGGTTTTGCGTGGCCTCCAAAATCGGAGGCACCTCACCTGCTTTTGCATTGCTTCTGTGATGGGACCAGCTTTGAGCAGACTGTGATGCGATGGGTGATGTCATCACGTGACGTTACGCAGATCGACGTCACGAGCACACGACGTCATTTGATTTGTGACGTCATATATGATGTCATCTTGTGATGATGGTTGTTTTTCCGTCATGCGTTTCTAACGACGCGAGACGCCGACAGTCATACTTCGCGTTTGATGAAACATCTAAGCTTTTCGCCATCTACAGCCATTATAAAAGCTTGCGAGAAAACGCTTGATAGCTAACAACAGTCTTTTTCCAGCATCGCTATAATAGAGAACTAATTTTATGCATCTAAGTGCCTTGAAATATTATTCACAGGTGCCCTTCGCGCTTGACTTTTCTCCCTCTTTTGCTAGAGTGGGAGGAGAAGGTACGAGACATTCACTTCACGCGTTACGGTAGACATTTTGCAGCCTTAAAGTGGACGAGTCCGCTAACCCTTATGCTTACTCCGGTAAAAACTTGTGTTCAGGAATTTTTCATCTCCCCAAATTTTCTATCAGGTGCGTTTGTTACGTTCTTTCATCTGTGTCGTGATCACGTGGTCGTGATACAAGTGAAAAGTGGCTTTTTCCGAAAATGGGGGGATAGGGCAGTGGTAGCTAAAGTGTGCTGGAAAAATGTGGGAAAAATATTGAAACATGGAAAGTGGTGGTGGCTCTACTAAAAAAACAAAGAAAGAAAAGAATAAAGAGCGCAAAAGAGGACATGTGTCCGCGGGACTCCTGGCGGACTTGACGAACCCATCCCGATGGTCAAAAACATGCGCTTTGTCTTCTCGCAGAAGGGAAGACGTGTTGTCAGACAATACATACGATAACTGAAAAAGAAACGTAATATTAATGCCCTTTGCTACAGAACATTCCACCCAACTGCTGAGGCAACAGGCATGGGCACTCCAAGTTGCACTACAATGTGTTTGAGAAGCCCGCTTCCAATACTTTTCGGTGCTTGAAGGTGAGTCAGCGTGGCGCGAGCGGAGAAGACGGAGCGCCAACTCGACGGAGCCAGCCATTTAATTCCACGAGGCTTAGGCGAAACAAAAGCTGCCGCACACCCAAAAGCCTCGCGCTATCAGTGGGAGACAAAAACGCGACTCCCGCTTACACTTTCACAACGACGGAGCTCCGCGAATTTCACGCCGGCTAAGCGGTTGAAAGAGTCTTCTCCATCTTCTCCGTGGCTTCGCTGAGGACCCACGCGCATGCCGCTCCACCAGCAGCTACGAATTCTCGGGAGCATGCTTGCACCGTTTCGAGAACATCGTCCGTACACTCGGCACCTATACCGTGACGGAGCTGCGGACGTAGTTGCTTTCATTCCCACGTTCTGAGCTTCCCTTCTTCTTCTCCAGTGGGCGCCGCCATGATTGATATGGATGGGGCCAGTTGCGAATGTCTCCCGCATTTGGCGAGACGGCTGTGTTCTCGGGGACCGCGACAAATTGATTACTCATGGCGCGCGTTCGTTGCCTCTCTGTTTCGGTAGGCGTCGTCGCATATGCCTCCGCCGTTTCTTAAGTCTTTATTTTTCTTCTTTAAATGGAAAATTTCAGCAGCCACGTTGAAGAGTGAAAAGTGAGTCTTAAATGGCAACAATGCGTACTGGTCTGACCCTGATATTTGCCGCGCTATGCGGAGTATTCTTCTGTGCCGTAATGTGCTGTGCGGTGTCTTCGAAGTATTTCTGCTTTGCAACGCGGGATGAAGAAGAAGAAGAAGAAGAAGAAGAAGAAGAAGAAGAAGAAGAAGAAGAAGAAGAAGAAGAAGAAGAAGAAGAAGAAGAAGAAGAAGAAGAAGAAGAAGAAGAAGAAGAAGAAGAAGAAGATTAGGATGAGGGAGACTTAGCGCAAGAAATTCGTTTTTAGAGATCCACATCGCGCAATAACCCCGCCGCGGTGACCTAGTGGCTAATATACTCGGCTGCTGAACCCCGCAGGTCGCGGGATCGAATCCCGGTTGCGGCGTATGCAATTTAGACGGAGGCGGCCATGTTGTAGGCCCGTGTGCTCAGACTTGGGTGCATGGTAAAGAATCCAAGGAGGCTGAAATTTCCGGAGCACTCCACTACGGCGTCTCTCATAATCATATGCTGGTTTCGGGACATTAAACCTCACATATCGATCAATCAGATTGCGCAATAATATTAGTTATAAAAGGTAATATACTGCTCAGAGTGAAATTTCCCGCAGTATCAGTGTGACTTTTCTACTTCTGTAGTTTCAGTTGTCGGGAGTTTACCCATCTAGCTTCTCAGTCTCCAGGTCACGTCGGTGACATCCTTCTAAATTTCCGCAGCTTTTTACACATTTTAAAGAAAATACCGATGTCATGACCTCGCAAAAAATTCACCAGATCCCACTGTACCTGGGAATCGACCTTGTGCGAAGCATGCTTAGGGAAGGAGACTGTTGTACTTTTTTTATTGACTGACACAGCATGAAATGATGCTAAATATTTGTAAAAATGTTGCACGTATACAGACATATGTTGAAGAGTGGCAGATGTTTATATAACCAGTTTTTTACACTTGAGCAACGATGACAACTGGAACGTGCGTATTAGCAACACCAGAAGCTGATACGAAGCGCTGATGCTCGCGAGGATGCTGGCCCTCGACACTGCTACATAAATCAACTTCAGCGCATGACAAGTAAGCACAATTGACGTTAATCCGGCGGGACGGCTATAGCAAAGCAGTACGTATGTAATGTTCACAAAATTGGGTAGGCAGCCCTGCAACCACTATTGACGTTTCACGAAGACTACCGTCTGGTCGAAAAGTAGTTCCGGGACCTGGAATAACTCTGCGGTAAAATGCTTAATTGCCACGCAGAATGCTTGGGTTCGATTCAAGTTACCACGCCGACATTTCTTCTTTGATTCGTCGGGTTGACTCTACCGATGTCGGGTATTTCTTAATGCTCGCGCGTTAAAATTGCCCATGTGTGTTCTCGTGGTTCCAGGGTATATATACTAAAAGTCAATTACCTGTGGCACATACGCGCATACCAGCGGCACATACCTGCCCATGGGTATGTCCCACTGTGTAGTGGGAAGTGTTTGACGACGTACGCGACGATATTGGAACGTACTTCATGTCTTGACCAGCGTATGATATTCGGCAAACCATCTTACCCTCTCATGCTAATTTTGGGTGACCACGAGAGCCCCCAAACGTAAGCGGCTAGATAGATAGATCGATCGATAGATAGGATACGCTCAAAGTTGCCGAAGTTCGCTAAGAAATGGTTCGCATTTTATAAACAGAAATGTGGGTGTCAATCGTCTCCGAGTATTTATACTGCTTTTCACGCTACTCCGTTAGAGCTCGGAACCTCACGCGAATCAAAGTTCTTAGTTGTAGCCGACATCGCAGCTACATGCTTTTTTTTTCCGGTTTCGCTATAAAAAGAATGATTGCCGCTGAAATGGAGCGGAGCGAACAAAGGCTCGTGTCCAGTTCGCCGTAACTCATAATTTGTTATATCATTGTTCGTTAAGACTATAGGCACAACTCTATACGCACTTCTTATGAGCACAAACTAAACATTTATGGTTGTCTAAAAAATGTGCGCCTGTGGCATTTACGCTCAAACCAATGCAGGACTACAGCGTTCTGATAAACAACGAAAGGATACTTTACCTCCGATCGTACAAGTTCCTAGATGTTATAATTGACAGAGCCCTCTCATGAAGCCCACATGTATCATAAATGAAAAGGCGGCTGACAAGCATCTGCCATCATTGTTGAAGTTCTTCGCTGGAAAGAAGTGAGGAATGTCCACAGCCCCTATGTTGTGACTACACAGGGTTTTTTTTCTTGGATTCATTCGGTACAGTTTACCTGCGTTAACCAACGCAAGTAAAACAAGTATACGAACGCTTCAAAGTGTCCAGGCTCAATCACTATGGATTTGTCTAGGCTTGCCTCAAACTGCATCAACAGCGGCAGCTATCGCAATCACAAGGGACCACCTCATCAAGACCCACATTAATGTTGAAGTGCTGAGGACACATATACGACACCATGCATGAGCTCCTCGCCATCACCTAGACTCTCTACCAGTGGACCAACCACGCACATCTTACTGCAAAACAGTGACCGCACATTGCGAGTCGATAACAACGTGGTTCTCTTCTGCCGCTAGGCCTGTGACTCAGCCATGGTGCCCCGCTCAACCAATTATTAATATTACCATACCAGGCGTCCAGAAGAAAGCCGATTTGTCGTCACTGGCTCTCAAGCAGCTCACACTACTTCTCTTGTATGAGAAATACCAAGACTTCATACATATATACACTGACAGATCGGTTCAGCTGAACAGCTCAATCGGAGCAGTCGTGATACCAAGGTTGGTCACGACGATTAAATTCAAGACATACCACGCAACAACATCAACGGCAGCAGAATTGGCAGCCCTTCGCACCGCGTTAGCAACTTGTCATTTATCAACCTGCACGCAAGTGGACTATTTTCTGCGACTCGTAGGTGGCACTGCAGTCTCTAAACTATCAGCCTTACACCGTGGACCGCATGAGCAGCTGTTACTAGAGATAGCAGAGCTTATACACCACCTGACTGAGAAAGGCCACCAAATTACATTTCAGTGGTTACCCTTGTCACTGCGTAATCATCGGCAATGAACGGGCCGATCAAGCTGCCCGCTACGCACATGCAGAAGACCATTAACTGCAACTACCAATTTCTAGGACAGATGCTGACACGAAAGCTCCGCTGGCTTGCTCGCCAGCAAACCACGTCACAATGGAATCAGCCGCACTTCAAGCAAGCCCGACTGTACTCGCATGACCCTACGTTAAGTCTTCAAGTCCCGTCGAGGCTTTGCCGAGCAGACCAGAGCCTTTTAGGTAGGCTGTGGTTGCGCGTTGCGTTTACCAACGCCTACGCTTTTTGCATTGGAATGGCGGACACCGCAGCCTGTGGCCACTGTGGCAAAGAAGAAACCGCCCGACATCTTTTGTGAGTGCTATAGAGTATAGTAGACAACGGCTATGCCTTCGCAAGGAACTCGGCAAATTAGATAATCGACCTCTTTCGGAGGAAGGAATTTTACAATAACGACAAGATGCAACTTCTTAGAAGAAGGCCCTGAAAGCGTATATACTGCACTTTTTGCGATCGACCGGCCTTTATGAACGGTTGTAGCCAGAACGCCCTTCCTGTGTGTGTTTTTGTTTTCTCATGAGCGCACGTGCGTATTTTTCTTCTCTCTCTCTCTCTCTCTCTCTCTCTCTCTATTTACCCCCTCTTTCCTGCCCCTATTTCTCCACCCTCAGAGCTGGGCAGCAAACCGGACGCCAATATCTGGTTAACCTCCCGGCCTTCCCTTTTCTCTATCTCTCTTTTTATGGGTGTCAGCAAAAGCCAAGAGGTTATTTATACCATGGCCTGAAGTTCATCTTCAGAAAAAGGTAAACGTCTGCCTGAAAGACCTCTTGGTGGACACCGGAGCGGGTAAGTGTTTGTGCTGGACAGCTACGCATAGCTATATAAGAAATGATGTGTTAGTCCGTATACCGTAAGCAGAACTAGAAATGTGTGTGCGTGAGCGCTTTATGGCTGTTGGAACTCCTGCAATCTAACTGTAATTTATTATATTTTAGCTTGTTTCAGTGTGCTATATGGGTTTTTCTTTACTTGAATTAAACAAACTATAGAAATGGAGTAGCTTAGGTAATAATATGAACCTCGACCTCTCAAAAGTTAGCCAGTTGAAACAGAACGGGAACCGTCTTAGAAGATTTCCGTGGGCACAAGTGAATTCCTAAGTGACGCTCATCGCAAGCTAGTGTTCAAATGCGGTACAGCGCGACCCTGAGGTGCACCCAAAGGCGACCAATTCGACAGCAGCACGTGCTCACGTGCGCCTCACATAGTGCGCTAATACAGTACGCGATCGCGTGGGAGGGCAGGCGAGCGTTCGTCCGTGTGATTGATGTCTTCTCCCACACCCGCCGATTAAGCTATAGCCACAACGCATTCAATCTCACGGTGGCATATGTCCGCAACAACGGCAAGCACGGCGGCCCGTGTGGCGGCGAAGGATGGCGATTGTATCGACGAGCTGTCCCGCCCTCGAGATCGAGAGCGCTGTATAATGTTACGTCTACATCCACTCCGTAGCGCACCGCGTTGCCACTAGAGTCGTTCAAGAGGGTCTAAAGGAACACGCCGTGATTGACGCCCCGCCACTCGACCACGCATCGAATGTCTCTTGGCGTCATCTCGTCGACGTTCGTTCCCACCTCGGCGTTTAGCGGGATCTTGCCGTGGGCGCCATGCAGTCCAGCAAGTGTGAACCGTACTGTGTTTGTTCGAGTGTGCGTTAGTTCTACGCTTTCGCGCTCCATTGTAGCATACGCAGATAAAGACGCAAGACGTGGGCGTCCATTGGACGGCGCCTGTCCAGTTCGTGGCAGCACGGCGCATTGGGCATACTGTTCGGAAATCGCTCGCTTAGCGTCGACCTTGCGCGCGCAAGAAGGCGCAACGTGGCGTGCGACCTCGGGGCGGCAGGTATTATGCGAGTGGGAGACGAGCGGTGATTGTGTGTGTTCTATACGAGCGAGCGCGACGGATCAAAAGTCTCTTCAGCGCTCGTTAGCCGCGCCCCTCAACGCCGCCGCGTGCTTTTCGGGACGTCCAGGAAGCCGCGCTCTCCGTGCGTGTCCGTTGGTTCCGACGACTTTGCCAGTTTGAACGAATCTTGCAAGCGGCGTGTGCTTAGAGCTGTCTTATTTAAGCTTTCGTGTGTGTGGCCTCTATCACTTTCGCTACTTTGTCTAGTCATACAGACAACTTCAGTCATTTGATTATAAACAAGACGTCTGTTTCGCATTCATGGCAAAGGAGTCGTCAGATATGAAATGTTTACGCCGTGGAGATAAAGGATAGGAAATTCATAGGGTTCCTCATGCATTCGCTTAAGGTGACTCGAAGGCGAAATCAATCTTCTTTTTCTTCTTAGTCAATGCATCGTGCCGCGCCCCCTTCCGAAAACTTTCACCTCACGTAGTTTTGCTCATCCTCCATGATCGGTGCACCGTTGACCCAGCGATGACTTCGTGTTACGACCGCATGTGACGACAAGTCATGTGAATTTGTGACGTCGCAAATTCTAGCCTTGCAGGCATAACGGTATGAGAAGTTTGCAGGCATAACGTGACAGCGGAAATCACAGGACCGGGTTGATTTGCGGAAATTGGGAGTGGTCTTATCTCTGCAGTGGGCGTAGTTAGGCTGATGTTAATGAACTTTTCGTCATCTGTGACGTCATCAAGGCATGATGTTTAACACGAAAGTGCTTTGTGCCGGCGTCCACCAAGACTTCACTGAATCATACCCAACACCGATGTGACGTTGGTAAAATATGCACGAATAGGTGGCGAAAGAAATCAGAAGTTACGCCGATTTGGATGATCTGGGAGTCGAACGCGCGACCTTTCTGTTCGCGACGATATGCACCGAGCGTCCTATACCTGCTGCGCCGCGGACGCTCATTCGAGAGACTTAATAAAAGTACCTTCCATCTCTCACACATTCTGCCTCTTGTAGTGACCTTGGTATGAAGGTATTTGTCGCTGTGGTGATCGGTGAAATGATTCACTGCATCATGGCACTAACGCGTGCCGTCTGGAAGCGCTTTGGTCAATTAAGCTTTCGGTTAAGTGACAGATGCTTTGTTATAACACTGGAAACGGAACACCTCACCCCGTTTACGACTAAAGCTAGGAACTTGCCTGTCGCATTCCTGAAGCACGGTGTGTTATATGCATAAGTACGGCTCAAGCTGTAAGATATAGATTATGTATTTTACACCGTTGAACAGTCGTGTTACCCTAATTATGTAAATAGTGCATCACTGTGGTGTTTCTCCTGTCAAACGATGCATACTGAGTACCGGGGCTTTTTATGCGTTTGTTGATGCAATATTTGCGCGGAATTCACCTTATGTTGTGCCAACGTGTATGCGAGCTGTTCCTGCCAAATGGTGCAAGAGTGGCTGACACCAGTAAACGTTGTGAAAGCTCTTGTATATCAACGTAGATTGTAAAAAAATGAACTACCTCTGGGAAGACGTGGTTCATTTTCGTGTTATACCTTATTACTATGACAGAGAGATCAAACATGTTTGACGCCGCCGATGCTGGACACCGACGGCCAATTTTCGCGTTTGATGAGCATAAATTTACTGTTATCAATCATCACTATGAACGCGAGCATAAACTTACTGTTATCAATTATCATTATGAATGCGAGTAGCACAACAGGCATTTCAAAACAGTGCACCGCGAAAGTGTGCCAAGCTTCTCACCCACTGATTTGCACAAAGTTAAATTTCTAACGAATCCCACCAGGTGGGCTGTTGCTTGACATGATTTAGAATAAATAGGTGACATGTGGTTACATAATAAGGCTTTTCCAGACACAGACCCCTTGTCGAGTCGCCAAGAATGAAATAAATCTGGAATGAATGGTTCTAATCTGTTGTAGTAAGTGTGGGGATTTGCTCGATTTACATCGTATGCTCTCAACTGCTCGGCGTTGGCCTTTGGTGATAACGAAGCTGATTTGTAATAAAACTATAGTCGAGTATTAGGTACTATAAATCATGTACCACTTCTTCTAAACACACACTTTTTCTAAACAGTATGGCTCTCCCATACGAAAGTGCCCTGAACCGTTAACAATTTTTACTGAACAAAGGGGATGCTCCACAGTTATACGTGCTGTCGAACAAACTCAGAGTTGTCCAGAGTGCCCATGTGGCTGTCGGTGGAACTGGCCTTCTCTATCCCGACGTGGGAGGGACCCGCATCAGCGCAAGGCTGAGCCCCAGGGCCTTAATGATGATATCCATACAGTATACCATATCGTGCAATACCATACCAGTGACCTGCAATGTCGCCATTTATTGTCATTCCTTTGTTGTCATGGATACAAACGCGGAAATCTTCTGCCACATTTGGTTAAGAGCGACGTTTCGTGTCCTCTATGGACTTATTCTCAATCCTAATAAATGGTCACTTAACGACAGCAGTCTTTCTTTTTTTCGCTTTTTCGCATATACACCGAAACGTATTTGCTTAAATCTATTGCCATGGCGTGCGATATCCTCGCTTATTTTTTGTGGGGGCGACCAGGGGTGAAACTAAAGTTGTAATGAGATGGTTGCCGATGGCGGCGTGACTACGTTGGCTATAGTCGTTGGCGCAACGGAGAGTACAGACATATAAGAATTGTGATTAAATTTGAAAAAAAAAATAACTGAAGAAAATGTCATGCCCTCACTCTTCAGCAGGCCCAGCTTTGTATCACTTAGCTACAGTAAGTTTTTAAACACCGTTATATGGCACTGGCACCCGGAAGTTGAAACCGCCATACAGATGACGGCCGGTACAGCAGTTTAGCGGTGCGTAGTTTTGGGGTTTTTGTTCTCCGCATGAATCGGCGGCGCCCACGACTGAAAGGAGTGCCTTTGGCGGTTGCCGATGCCAGCGAATTGTCAAACGCAGTTCGCGGCGGCTGTTCAGGCGATCGCCGGGACGACAGCGTTGTCCTGCGCGGGTGTCTATCTTCCAGCGTTGCGGCGTGGCGCGGGGCGAGAGTTTTATTCCACGCCCAGTCCCCCATTTCTTACATACGTTTTTTTACTCGCCTTTCCCGCACCACCCCTTGCGTCTCGCTCGCCATCTCTTTCTGCGGCATGCTATGCTTCAGTCTGTTCGCCTCACCCCCCCCCCCCCTTCCCCCCGCCCTCTTTTTGGTTGGCTTTAAGTAACTGCGCTCGCGTCCTTGTGTTCCACATGTGCTGCGCGGTGACGATGACTATGTGGCCCCGCTTAGTTCCTTTCCCGGCGTTCGTCTTTTATCCCAGGGCTCGCCTTTATTGCGAGGCGTGACTCAGGGTTGACGAGGAGCGATTGGTTTAATTTCTTTGTCTTGGCGCCCCACGTTCGACTCTGTCCGCGCCCCTTCTTCTCTCTCTCTCTCTCCATCCCACCCACTCACACTTTGGAGCGCCTTTTATTTTTTCCCATGGGGTGCAAACTGCGCTACATAGAGGGGGCGGCGGTGGGCGGCGACAGCCCGGCGAAGGCAGAGAAGAAAGGAAAATTTTGCGAGACAGGCGAGAAAGCTAACGTGTCGTGGAGTAGACGAGTTTGAGACCGCGGAAATGGCGAGCACGTTTTTCTTCGCGAAAGCACTCGCTCGGTTGCGTTGATGACGTAAGTCAGCGCCGGGAAACTTGTCACCTAGTCATGGTCTTTCGGGTCGGATACTACGCCGAATCGTTTCGGTGATCCGTGCTTTTGGTTCGTGTGACATTACCTGGTCTACAGGAAGGTGTTTCTTGCGTCCGTATTTCAGCGATGCCGTCAGGAGCAAACATTAACGACTTGCACACCTCTTTTTATATCTTATAACCTTTCCTTTAATTAAACCTCTTGATAAATGAATCTCCCGCAACGACTGAAAACAATGACAACTGTTTCGGCAAGAGCTGACGCTGTCAGTCCTGCTATACTGAAGATTTCTAACATTATGGGCCCCTCACCTGGCCCCATAACAAATTATAGCTAGACAGTTAGACGCTGGCGGTTGTTTTCTCTTTGAAAAAAAAAATGGCAGCATATCCACGGAGTGAATGATGGAGAGTGGGGCGAAGCATTCGTCCGTCCATGCGTCCGTCTGTGTGACCGTCCATGCGTCTGTTCGTGCGCCCGTCCCTGCGTTCGTTCATGCATCCGCCCCTGCGTCCGTTCATGCGTCCATCCATGCATCTGTATGTGTGTGCGTTCGTCCATCTATTCAACACTCCAAGTCCCATCATCTCGAATCTTTTAGATGCGGAGCATCTTATACTCGCGCCTTGTAGTGCGCCGTCCGCACCGTCCGCGCCGCTTCTCGAACATTCGACAGCTGACGCACGCGCATGCGCCGTCGCGCCGTGGCCCACTCTTCCACCATCTGTGCATCCCTTCCTCCTCTACACACCGCGCGCGCTTCACTCCTCCACCATCTGTGCACCCTTCCTCCTCTACACACCGCGTTCGACATCTACAATTATCCTGATTCTCCAGTGGACGCGCATGTGGCGTCGCGCTTCGAGAACATTCAACAGCTGACAGTGCATGCGCCGTCGTGCTGTATATACTCAAGGTTGGCGCTCGCTCGCTCAGTTGCCGCTCGTCGGTTGGTTTGTACGGCGCGTCGACGTCCAAGGTCGCGGTGAAATGAATTCCAACGAATCCACAAACACAATGATCGACGTCCCTTCGACCAGCGCCGCCCTTTCGCATACGTGTGTACGTGTTCACTCATTTAACACCCCCTCCTACAACCACGTTAACCAATTTAGCCATCGACCCAAGTAAGTCGCACTTTAACACCCCGTTAACCAATTATATGGGCCGCATCCTCCTCAGTGTTCCCCCGAGGGAAGCTGCGGGCAATTTTTTTATCATATATTCCCCATATAGAAGCACCGCCATTCAGTGGACATTCCAAGGACTAAACGATAGGTGGCACGCGCACACTTTCTTACGGCTTGCGCTTCGGGTCTACTTCCCACCTTCAACCACCTTGAGTTCATGGTATAAACTAGTTCACTGTATTCATGGCACTGCGGCCCAATGCTCGCTAAACCTTTCTAAAACCAAGGAGGTTACGCCCAGTGAGTATAACGTAGCAACCTTTTCCTGTCAGATAGTGCTCAATGTACATGCCAGTGGCTGCTAATGTGAAATGAGAGACAGGAGGATTCGGCTTTTAATTTCTTACGGCTTGCGCTTCGTATCTGCTTCCCCCTTTAAACACCTCGAATCCATTCATGGTATATACTAGTTCATTGTATTCATGGCCCTGCGGCTCAACGCTCGCTAAACCTTTCTAAAACTAAGGAGGTTACACCCAGCGAGTATTATGTAGCAACCCTTTCTTGTCCGATAGTGCTCAATGTACATGCCAATGGCCGCTAATGGCGATCGCAGCGTGCGCGTTGACTAAAAGCCGAATGCTCCTGTCTCTCGCTCCCCATTAGCAGCCATTGCCATGTACATTGAGCACTATTTTTTATTGTTAAACAACGCACAGAAATCTCTCACCGGCACCACCTTGGAAGTCAAATATTATACCTATTTTGGGTATGTGCCACTGGTGGTTACGTACTACGAGGGACGCCCAAGCCACCCCATAAGGAGCTCAACCGCGAGATCAAGGCGGTTTTGCATTCCCCGATGTTTCCGTCACGGCTTCTACATTGTGCCTCCGCACTCTACTGCGAATACTAAGCAATGATGACATGCCTGCTCAGACACTAGCTCGCTACCATCTGGGGCCATCACTACGTGTCTTCTTGCCGGATAGCCAAATAAACCAAGGTCCTGAATCAACTGAATTACCATCTTTGTATCGAGCCCTTCTGGCATTTCACCGACGTTTGGAAGCTACGTGCCCAGAGATAGAGGTGGCCGATTCTAAAGTGGTGGACACAATGGCCGCCCTTCTACGGCCCTTGGTGCCCCAGCATCGTCAATCTGTAATGAACCGCGCTTGGAAACCAATAACCGCCGCAGTGTTGCCAGGGCATCTCAGAGATTTTGTCTGGAGGTTGGGCTGGGGCTTGCTCCCAACGCGAGATCGGTTGCAGCGATGGCAGGTGGTTCGCACTTCCACTTGCCCTAACTGCGTCATTGTAGAGACAAATCGACATGCGACGTTTGAATGTGTGGTTTCCCGCCTCTTTTGGCGTGCGGTTAATGCTGGTTTTCGGGGACAGGGTGTGCGAACTTTCGTGTCCAACGGCCGGTTTCCGCGTAGCCGCTTCTCCGCTCTGGTAATAGTTACGGGGCTGTTCAGCCTTTGGAGAAACCGATGTGAGGCCGTAGCTGCCAATTGCCGCCGGCGTGCTTTGTGGCCGATACTGGGGAGAATGAGACGAGAGATCCTCGCGTTCCTCTCCGAGGAGCTTTTCTTCCTCGGGGAGCAAGAGTTTCTGCGGCACTGGTCGTGCCCTTTCGTCAAGGTGGAACATGAAAGGATACAACTCATTTTTCGACCGACTTGGTGCTAAGCAGCGCCCGTTGAGTTAATTTATATGATTTCATTTGTTACATATTGTGTTTCATTGCATATATTGTATCATTATACCATTGTATCATGATATCGCATTCAGTTCTTGTGTACATATATGCCAACATTGTCATGTATATTAGAGCAAATGTCTTCACTGTAACGTAGTGATGTTAGTCGTGAAATATAGATGTGCCGAGGTGTATATGCCCTGTTACTGGAATGGTATGAAGCCTTTGTGTTCTGTACATGCTGTAAATAATTTTTTTTCTAAACAAGGAGCTTCGCCCCTAAAAGAGCATTATGCCATCAGAGTGTTTAGGTACGAAGCTCCTTGGGGTGCGGGTCGTTCACGCGTAATAATATGTTGTAGTAGCAGCCACTTCTAGTTAGTTGCGAGAATTCTTCACTAGACGGCGTTGTGCGTATATGTCCTTGGAAATAATATTGCCACCATTGATGCCACTAGATGGTGTTAGTGGTTTTCGTATAGTTGACGATTAAAGAGGATACATTCACAGCATATCCACGGAGTGAATGATGATGAGTGGGGCCAAGTGTCCGTCCGTCTGTCTGTCACACAGACAGCAAAAGCGGACACACAGAGACAGACAGACAGACAGACAGACAGACAGACAGACAGACAGACAGACAGACAGACAGGCAGACAGACAGACAGACAGACAGACAGACAGACAGACAGACAGACAGACAGACAGATGCTTCGCCCCACTCATCATCATTCACTCCGTGGATATGCTGCAAGAATGGTGTGACTCCTTTTTGGTCGATTGATTCATTACAAACTGAGAAAACCAGAATTTCGATGCTGCACTAAACCATGATGAGAGGAGGAGAGCTCGGAGTCCTTGACGCTCGCCCCGCGTAGCCTTCGCAAGCCAAATCTCTTCCCTGGCCTCTCCGGCATCCGAGAGTCCGCGCAAAAGGTCACGTGTGCATGACGTCCCCGAGCAAGCCAAGAGCAAGCCCAACCCCCAAGGACGCGAGGGGTGTTGTTTTGTTGACCAGCGTTGTCTTGTGGTCCATCGCCTATTTCTGTGAGATGGATGCCTCGGTGTGCACTTGTTAAGATCACATGACCTGATCACATGGTTATGATCACATGATCACATGGAAAAGCTTGATTATACGTGGTCGAATAGATGAGCGTATTGAGTGCTGGAACGCGCAGAACCATTAGTTTAGTTTCCAGGTATGACGTCTGCTCGATGTGCTGACCACGGGGACACAAACGCTTGCATAACGCAGGCGCATAAGCCCCAAACCTCGTTGCAGTTCACGAGAAAAAGTGAAAAGGGCGTGCACATTCTCTTTTAGGTGCGAAGCGTCTTAGGGTCGTGCTCAATCCGGTGTGCGGCGTGACCACCCTAACTGCGTGTGCCCTCCCCTTTTTTCTCCCCCAAGAAAGATTGCGTTGATGCAAAGGGAAATGATGAATCTGGAAGTGGTTGTTTAGTGCTTACCGAAGCGGCTGTTGACGAAGTAGCTGAGATCAGCAAACCATAATGCCTCGATAACTCCAACGAGGCGCGCAGTGAGTGGCCCACTCAGGGTGTCGTTTAAGTGCACATGCGCTCCGTGGTATCGTCAAAAAAGTCATGTGATCGTAATATTTAGGCGTTTATTCAAGCATAAGCGAGCTCTACTGTCAGTTAGAAAACAGGAACGTCACTTTCGTTCTCATTTGTTCTAGTAACACAAATTCAGAGCAGTATTTCACCACTTTCACAGCTTGAGCAGAGCTGTCTTAAATAGCTACACGAATTTCTCATCAGTGGATTTCGAGGTAAGTGGCTTCTGGTTCCGCATGATTCAATTTACTGTAACATTAGAGTGTGTGCAGGTTGGCTGATACAAGAGATTGTTTTGCTTCTCTCAATCTTAATCAATGAAATCTTTAGTCACAGTCAAACAAATATATAGTATAAATGGGGGTAGATGTGCAAAAGAAGGTCCTATGCTATAGAACATGGAAGAAAGGAAACCTCCTGTTAGAAAACTGCATGTTCATAAGTACAAAAAGGCTACGAGCCACAATGAGCACTTAGTCATAAATATGATAATTAGACATACGCGTACAGTAAACGAAATGGCACTAATATTTCGACGGGTATCAGCAACACCACCTCGACTAGGTAGTGTTGCTGTGAGCCGAGCTAGGCGTAAAAGAGGAGGCCGGTTGGTGCAGCCTACCGATGCCATCATTGCCTGCAGATGAAGCTCGCCATGGAAATTAACATCGTTCAACCTAAACTGTAACAGTATTCATAGGTATAGGTATAATTGGAAAAGTACGGAAATGAAAAAAAAATAATAGGTATGCCTATTTCTTATGAATGAAGGCTATGAAGAACAAAAAGTAACCAGTTCCTTTTTCAACGCTCCTCATGGTATAGTAGAGATAACAGTGAGGTAACAATCAGATCTGTACAAAGGAAATGATAAGAGAGAACAAGATGACGAGAAAGTAAGTTCGTTCGGATAAATAAGAATAAAGGACTTTCTGCACAACCGTTCAGCGGGCTAGTCATCAGCGGCCATTACCAGCACCTATAGTGCTGGAAGACAACCCGCCATGGTAGTCTAGTGCTTATGCTGTTTAATTACCGACCCGCAAGTCGTGGGATAGAATCCCGACCGTGGCTGCCCCACTGTCGATAAACGCAAAAATGTTTCACGCACGTGTGCTAGGATATAAGTGCACGTTAAAGAATCCCAAAAGAGGCCCCGCCGCGGTGGTCTAGTGGCTGAGGTACTCGGCTACTGACCTGCAGGTCGCGGGTTCGAATCCCGGCTGCGGTGGCTGCATTTCGGATGGAGGCAGAAATGTTGTAGGCCCGTGTGCTCAGATTTGGGTGCACGTTAAAGAACCCCAGGTGGTCGAAATTTCCGTAGCCCTCCAATACGGTGCCCCTCATAATCATATGGTTGTTTTGGGACGTTAAACCCCACATATAAATCAATCAATCAATAAATCAAGAATCCCAAAAGAGCGAAATTTTCGGAGCCCTCCCATTGCGGCGTCTCTCACAATCATACCGTGGTTTCTGGACGTTGAACACCTAAAGTTATCACTTTTTATTATTCCAGCGTGACATATGCGAGGAAAGCCTTTAGATGACGTCAGCGGGGGCGCTGGCCGCCGCAGAGCAGAGCCGCGTCTGAACAGAACCGTGACACAACTGTCTCACAAGCTGGGCGTTCGTCTTTGCTTATTCGAGCGGTGGGCACCCTTTTGACCCGGCGACGCAGGAGGCGCGACTCGGCTCGTCACATGTCGCCGCGCCCTGCTGCGTCAACGGTTTTCGGCGTTGCGTCACGCGTGAAACCATCACCAGGTCATACCGACCTCCCGGAGACTCGAAGGAAATTGCAGTGCTCTCTTTGTCCCGATTTCGTTTCTCGAGCGTCGCACGCATATATGTTCGGTGTGTGTGCTCGGCTGAAGTCCTTCCCGCGCGGCGCGAAACGGGTCCTGAAGCGAGGCTTCGTTGCGTGTCACTACCCTCGGAAATATAGCCGTTCAATTAACCGGCTCGCAGAGACGTATGCCAGTTGCATGCAGATGTTACCCAGCTAACAAGAAAATAATCATCGCAATATAAGCGCCCCCCTCTCCATACGCACACACAAAAGAAAGTGGCGTGACTTTCACAAAGAAATTCAGTAGAAGATGAAATCCAAAGAATTTCCTAATTCCTGAAAAAAGTTTTTTATTTTTAATAAAACTTATTTAAATAGGGAGGGAAGTTGAGAAAATTACTTTAATTACATTTAACATTGAAAAGATTTACAACTATTAACGATATCACAAGTGTAGTAATTATAAAATAAACATTTTCTTCATGGTAGTCTTGATTGCACGTTTGCCAGTGCGCTGTTAAAATGACATGTTGATAGCTCCAGCGTCTGGTGAACACACAACTACTCAATGCCATGGACAAACGCGCTTTATCTGAACATGATCATCTTTAAAGTAACTATATTTGTAAAGGAAATGCAAGTAACCCCCCCCCCCCCCCCTCCGAGAAAAAAAACACGCTTCGCCAAGCCCCAAGAGACTCGGCGTTGAAAGAATCCCAAATCTGCTTATTGTAAGTGAAACTGGCTACCCTGCTTGCATATGTGTCTTTTTTTTTCTTCTGGCATGGCAAATAAAAGTGAGCTGAAGACATAACCAGAACACTGTAAGGCAACATTCGCCTGGACACCCTCCACAGTTTCTGGAACGGGGTATGATCATGTAGAGAGAGAGAGAATTATTTTAACTGAGAAGCTGGAGAGGTTTGCCTGGTTTTTTCACCTGACATGCCACTCCAGTTGCCGGGTGATGACAATGATATATACAATAATAAACACACTACACATACAGTTACATACACGCATAACAGTCACATACCACAAGGTCACTCACACGCACTGCACTATTTACAACGTTTACTTTCAAGCCTGTGGCCCGTAAGAATGTCAGTAGCGCTTTTGTAGCAGTCTAACGCACTGGACGTTTTCTGCCATGGGCCTCGATTATTTTTCATTTCCAAGTTTGTGTCCTGTCGTATTCTTAAGGTCATCTTCAGTGACTGTCTTTCTGATGCGTATTTCGTACACTCACAGAGGACATGCTTTATGTCTTCAACGACGTTACATTGGGCACAAAATGCTGAGTCGGACAGTCCAATTTTGTTCCTGAAGTAGTTCGTATATGCAACGTTTAATCGGATGTGGTGTAAACACGTTTCATCTTGCCTGTTGAGATTTCGCTGGTATCTTGAAGTCACATGATGGATCGATCTTGTAAAAAGGTCCATACTGTTGGCTAGGGTCTGTCCAGAGGGATCGCTGAAGGCGCCAGGCGTGTGCCGACACTAGCGTTTCTGCGTCTTGCCTTGAGAAAGGTATCTCGACGATTTCTGCTGAAGTGTCATGTCCAGCTTTGGCAACGTCATCTGCGTGGTCGTTGTCTTGTATTCCACAGTGGTCAGGTATTCACTGCAGAACACTGTGATGATGGAGGTCACAGGCTTTCTTGCATAGGCGTTTGATGTTCCATGGCGAGTTGGTCCTGTGTGCATGGAGACCTCAGCGACTGCAGCGCTGCTCTTGAGTCAGTGAAGATGACCGAGAACTCGGCTGTCTGGTCCACGATGTAATTAATGGCAGCCCGCAGTGCAGCCTGTTCAGTGGCTGTAGATGAGGTGTAGTGACTAAGAGTGGCAGAGATGGTGACATTGGCGGATGGAATCCAGACGCCAATGGCGGATGATGTAGACGTAACAGAGCCATCAGTGTAAATATGACGAGCCCTGTAGCAGTTCTCCAAATGCTCTAGAGTGAAATGTCTGAGAGCTGGTCCGGATGTGCGTCTTTTGCTCTTAAACCCAGGCAATAAGGCGACTACGGTCCACGAAGGAGCCTTCCACGATGGTTCTGCATGCAATGATGCTCTCTGATAGTGTAGTGGGCATAGAGTTTCCCAATATACACTAGAGGGAACTCTGGCACTAGTGTCTATGGGAGCTGCAATGCACAGCACTTCAGCGAGCATGGGAATGATGGGTAGTACACACATTTGTCTAGACTTCGTACTTCTGGCCTGCTCTTGGCTCCGTGTGTGTTCGTGTGGCTTGAAGCTGTTTTCTCACGAAACAAAAATCAGCAAATGTTAAGTGATTGCGCTTCAACACCCTACTTTTTTTGAATTGCCTTTCCAAATTGGGTCACGAAGTTGAAAAGGGTTGAATCTTTCTTCCAAAACAAAATCGAAACACAGCAATAAACGAAGCCGTAAGTACGATTCGCCACCCGCAAGTACGAAGACTAGGCAAATGTGTGTACTACCCATCATTCCCATGGTCGCTGAACGATCGCAGCGCCAGAGTGCCCTCTAGTTAGTTTTGAGAAACTCTATGGTAGTGGGAGGAGGCTCCGCATATGACTACTGTCTGAAGCAAGCGGATGATCCGGTGCTTTGGTGGCATAACGCAAGTGAACTCGAAGAAACTCCTGCTGCAGAAGAACAGGAGCTGAAAGGCGCCTACTTTCAGCAAGGGTTCCGATGCTTGATGTGTTCTTTGGTAGGCCAAGTCACACCCTCATGTAGACGATAAGTTCTTAGCATATGTAACTGCCGTGATTGCAGGCATACTATGGTAAAACTGGTCATATTGGCTAACTGATGGCTCTAGTTGGCTAGTGCTGTGTTAACACTGGCTCCTGATGACTGATTTCGGTTATTCCTTGCTATATTAACAGCATTGCGTTCAGTAAGTCTCAACGCAATGATTGAGTTGTCTGTCAGTATTTGTCAGTGTAACCTCGTAAGCTGTGATGACTGGCAAAAACAGGAAAATGTGATTGAATACGTTACTGTTCGTTGCTTCCTGTTAAAGAAGACGTTTTTTTATATTTGTGTTCGTTTAGTTGGCTGCGTGTCTGTTGTCGAATTTAAGGTGCCTGTACGAACTATATTGTACACCATCCATCATGTTGTATTTATATAAAGTAAACTACATCAAGTGCGAAGCTGTTCTCTTACAGCATCCTTCTAGAGTGCGTGCTCTGTGAAACTCCCCTTACGGGATAAGATATGGCCAGTGCGACGTTAAGGTGCCACGCAATGCACGATTGATGGCTCGAAGGCGTATGTCTGTTTATATCCGTAGACTGCTTTATAACTATCCCATAATATCTATGCGAATGTGTGTGCATACATGTATGTGAGTGTGCGCTGCCGCTTGCGTGTGTGTATGTGTGTGTGTTTAGACATAACCACGGCACCTTCATCGAAGAAAGGAAGGAAAATAGGAGGAAAACAACGGCAGGAGGTTAACCAGCCTATAGGCAGCCGGTTTGCTACCCTGCACATGGTAGGGGGATGGGGGAGATGAAAGATAGAGAGCAGAGAGGAAATAACCACGGTACCTCCATCGTCTCTACGTGGAAGTGGGCCCACCGTGTGGTAAGGCACATACATGCCTTCGGACTTTCAGGAATACACTTTTTCCAATCCAAACCAATCTCCGCGGAGTGAATGATGATGAGGAGAGGAGCAGTGGGATCATTCGGTGTTCCTGTAAGTCACCCGTGACACTCCCCACTCACGCTCGTAAATGAGTGACTGAGTGATGTATAGTTATGCACATTGTTAATTGGTCGTAAATGGTATGTTGCGTTGAGTGGTGGATTTCGTTTGTTTTTCACTACTACGGCGTTGGGGCGAGTGAAATGTACAGCAAGTGGTTCTTCTGTTGGATCTAGCGTGAAGTTGGCAAATACGAAGTCTACGCGCTTTCTCCTATAGCGGTTGTAGGTTGTTTCCACTCATGCGAAATTCACGGCAAAGCGTGCCGAGACGTCATATACTGTACAAGCCAATCGTTGCCCCTGCGTCCATCAAATCCGATTCCACTCGGCGTTTTTGTCGTTTTGCCGCTGCTTCCTGCGCCTTACGATAGTTTTTATCCATGGTAAAAAGACAATGCTCCAACCATGCTCTTCGTCGACATCGGGTGACTTGCATGTACTTGCGCGCTTTTTCTTCACGGTAATCAGCGTTATCGTCATCGTCATGGCGCATAGTCATAGCCCACTTGTTATGATTCACTTCGTGCATATGCGTGGACTTTTTTTCTTTGTCGTACGATGGCGTTCATTTTTCCGACGTAATTTCCGTGACCAAAGAAAAAAAACGGAAGGACATTTAGTAAATTTCAAAGTGCGTTCGATGAAAGCCTGAGGCTACTCGACTGACTTCGTCATGCCTTTTTTTTTACACTCCTTCTGTTGTTGTTCTTTTACTTGCAGTGCCGGGTGGATGACATACAAAGAAAATGAGCGTGTGTTCTTTTTTTTTTTTTCAGAACCCAAGCTCTTTAGGCTTTCACGATGTCCGTTGACGCCGTTGTTGTAGCCTTCCCGAAACACAGGTGTTACATATACCGTACACAGAGCGTTCATAACGCGCATGCATATAGGTTTAAAATAGACGCTGTCCGTGCATCTGTATGTCCGTCCTTCCATGTGTCTGTTCGTACGTGCATCTGTCCGCGCAACCATCCGTTCGTACGTACATTTTTCCGTTGGTCCGACCGTCGATCAATCTTTATGTCCATTATATACTAGTCGGCGACTTCGACGTAGACATTATGGACCATAAGACCGAGCTCTACTCATCGTCAGAATTCACTCTACAGTGATTTTGCGAGTTTCATATATGCAGGTTTGAGTGCTGTTCAGAAAGGAAATGTTAACTGTACAAATACGCTGCGCGTCAAAGATTCTCTCATACATAATTTCAACGCTTTTTGGTCTTTCTCTCTGTATTCCTATTTTTTTTGTCTTTTTTACCGCTCTCTTTGTATACTCCTTTTTTTCTTGCTCTTCCAATTGTTTGTCTTGTAATTTTTTTTTGCCGTCTCTTGAATTTTTACCGCGAATAGCAGAGACGCGAGACCTAATTTGCCTCCGTTTCATACGCGTTCATATTTTTCCGTGTTGAGCATTGCTGCAGATGCCATCCGGCTTCCTGCGTTTATATCATAAGGCTCATTTATCCTCCCGCATGATGGGGAGACGCCAAGCTGGCTTGTGCCGGGGGGCCGGACGGGCACCGGTTCACCGCGAGCATAAGACATTAAAAGCTTTCGCCTTACTACGTCCCTGAAGTCCTGGTGGAACCATGGCATAAAGTACTTTGTGTTAAAATGTGTAACCATCTAGAGGCTGCGCTCTTTACCGGGGGAGAATGTTAGGATGTCCCTTACAATGATCAGCGGGGAAATGGCATGAGTTACTCAGACAGGGATAAGCCAATGTGTGTGAATAGAAAACTTACCATATGAATCAAAGTGTCTAGAACAAATGTTATACGATTCAGAGTATGATGTACCGTAACATAGGAGACCAATAAGCTGTCCCAGTTCCAATACCCAACGCCATCACTCCGCCCTGTGGGCACCTAATCTGTGTTTAGACGTGTTAAACGATTCAGAGTACGTGGTACTGATCTATGGGAGACCAGAGTGTCATCTCAGTTGTCATCTCGGTCTATAGCTAACGTAACGAATGATTCACGCAGCCGTCCATAAAGTACTTCATCAAATTCTATAAGGACCGCCAGAGTGACTCAAAGTAATAAGATTACGTTTGTCACACTATATCAGTAAACATGCCTTTCAGTTGTAGCTGTACATCGCTGCTTAGATGTTTACTTCACAATGCCAAACAATCTGTTAGTGCAACACGAACAACAATTTGATAAAGCTATTGTCCCGGTTATTTTACTTGCCTTGTTTGTGACGGGAAATGCATTTGTACGTCGTTTCGTTATAACTCGCTAGCGAAGGCGCATGTTTCACGGCTGATAGCTACGTCATTCACTTCATTGCTTCAGAAGCGTTCAGACGCAACTCTTCCCTAGCTGTCCACCTGGTGATTATTTCGCTGAACGGCGCATCTCGAATGAGCTGCATGTTTGAATGGATGACATGCGCCTAGATGAGATGCCCGTGTGCGGTGAGTAGCTAGACAGGCCGCACCTATATGCACGGGCAGTGACTGCCATTGTCCATTGCGCCTTGTAGGCGAGTGCGGTATGACCTTTCCGGGTCAAATGCGTCAAGCCATCCCAAGTAATTTTATTCGAAGCTCACAATGCCAGGCGTTGTTCGCCCCGTAACTCCCACCAAAAGGGTGTGCTCGGTCGCCGTAGCCGCCCTTGAGCAGATGAGAGCTCGTCAGCTTCGTTTTCATACCCCAAGCCAGATCCGTGACCAAGTAGCGCTGAAGCCGCAAAGTTTGTCCGCTGGTGGCCGCTGCACGCCTACAGTTGAAGAACCTGTAGCCTTAGAGCCCAGAAGTAACGTCTTCAGCAGTGAGTTATCAGTTTAAAGGTAGTAAAAACAGTTTTGTGCGCTTAACTCGTTATCCAACGTCTCGCTCTGTAGTTGTTGTACGATTGCTGTAACGAGAGTTCGATCCTGGCTTTGGCGGTCGCATTTCGACGAAGGCGAAATGCTTGAGACCACCAGTGTTCTGAGATAAGGTGTAACACATCAGGTAGTTGAAGTTCCCGAAGCCTGTCACTTCAGTATACCGTGCCTCATAATCATATTATGCTTTCAGCACGGTTTTAGCATAATATTATCTGACCGTAGAGCAAACAGAACGTCTCCGCAGTTCCCGAAGTCTGCGCCCGAACAATAGCGTTGCCATGTTCGTTGAGCACATGCCGCGGCTGTTCAGGCGAGCTGACCCTTAAATGAGGGAAGATAAGACGGTGCGCCTACTGATGTGGGGAGTGCAAGAACAGTTGTTCACAGGACTAGTGCGGTATACCCTCCCAGCACTGTAGCGGATTCCCTCCACAAAGCCACGACAATAGAGCGAATGCTAAGGCAGTGATATGCTCAGTATCGGCGCCCTGTCACTTTTTCATCTGTGCCATCGTCCCTGGCAACACCTGACGACACAACCATAAGGGACCTCACGCAGCTCATGCGCAGTATTGTGCGAGAGGAGCTGCAAAAGCTGCACGTGGTGTCTGCACAGCCCCATGTTGCTGCTCTAACGAATGTCGTCCGTTACGATGTCCGCCAGCTAGTCCAATCCATGATGACTTCGCGTCCAGCGGAATCTCCGCTATTAACGTACGCAAAAGTATTACGTACCCCTGCACCACTTGTCGGCTATCCGTCCCGTTCATACGCCCTGCAAATGACGCCGTTCTACTCTGGCCCACCGCAGTACGAGTACCCGCCGCCGAGTTATTTTATGTTTATATGTTTGTATAATGCGCATTATGAGTTGTGTCACTAGCTTATAATTTATAAGTTCCGTTTCAGTGTTGTACTGTTGCCCTCTGTTGCCTGGATAATCACAAGGACCCTTCAGGCTGCCTCGCGAGATGGAGCTTGTGCGCCTTTAAAATTTTATTTGGCGTAGCAGTCGTCTACAAGTGTACCCGACGGCACACTGATGTCGATAGCCTTTCGCGTGCTCCACTTGCAACAACATGGAACTATGATGGTACCGATGGCCGTTTCCTTCGCGCTCCAGTGAATCTGACTTGACCATACAACAGCGGAAGGATGCAGAGATTGGACGACTTATAAAATGCCCTTGAGACCGCAGCTAGAGTCCACCACGGGCATTCGTGCGTTCAGGGTCATTTTGTCTCTGCAATGACATCCTCTACAAAAAGAACCGAACACCTTCTCGTGGTTAAATCAGCGCTACGTGCTGACATTTTACCTACCTGGATCGAGTGGATCCAAAAACAACGCATCGACTTGCAGAGGTACAATTCTCGTCATATCATTGTGTTTTACCAACCCAGTGACCTAGTGTGGCTGTGGATTCCCGTTTTACAAAGGGGCTACTCGGAAGTTACTTCACCACTACTTTGGTCCTTATAGAGTACTTACAGAGTACGAGTATGTAGAGTATGTCAACTACGAACTCCTGCCTAAAGACACAGCTCGGTGATGACGACGTTCTCAGCAGGCGGACATTGTTCATGTATCAAGGATGAAGCCACACTACCCCGAACCACCTGACACTGCTTCATTATGCGATTTTGTGCGTGTGCGCCATAACTCTCAGTTCTAATCAGCATTGAGTATCGGGACGGTAGTTTTTTTTTTTTTTTTTTGAAGGTGGGTAATGCCACGGGCATGTAACGAGATCGAGCCATGCCAATGGCTGTATTTGCCATTGTGAGAAAGAAGAATGTTAGACGATTAGGTCCTGTTTCTGGTGACCAGCTCGACGTCCAGTGCTCCTTTGGACATAGGTTGTGCTAGCCATAA
This sequence comes from Rhipicephalus microplus, assembly GCF_013339725.1. NCBI lineage: Eukaryota > Metazoa > Arthropoda > Arachnida > Ixodida > Ixodidae > Rhipicephalus > Rhipicephalus microplus. The sequence continues at coordinate 67,227,900 of NC_051169.1, forward strand.
TCACGTGACAACATTACGGTTTTGGCTTAAGTGGGAATATCGTGTCACATTCTTGTTTTTTTAAACGTCCTCTTATATGGGAGCTTTGTATTCCTGACTTTTACTCGTAGTTAATTTACTCGAACAACTGCCAAGGCAGGGCACAGCCGGAGGTTAAACAACATCGAAACTGTCGCTTATACTGCGAATTTCGTAACCTACTCGCAAACTCGCTTGTTATTTCATGACAAGTTTGTCTGCTTTCTTCCGAAGCGCGTATTTCGAAAGAATGGCAATGCTGCTGCAAAAGCGAAACGGCACCGGGCACTCCTCGTGAAAGCGAAGCGCGAAACCACAAATGATTTGATGCCCACAAAAGGATCGGACGCACGCCACTGCGTTTCCATAAGCATCTGTGGAACGTCCTTCTGGTATTGTTACCCTTGCTTATACGCTTTGCATTCTTATTCGCAATGCGCCCCTCAATGAAAACTGGAGCTCTTTACAAATATGATTTGAGTGTGAAGATTTCATGGCGACCATGTTTGTTTTCATTCCGCATCCTAGATCTAGCTCACAATTCACCGATGGGCAGCGGAAGCTGTGGCTTGCCCCCACGCTGGTTCCTTGAATGCGTCGACTTTTCGCGCCTTATTTCCTGTAATAATTGAATCTGTTTATTTGCACTCTCGGTCATTTCGAATCGGCCAACGAATTGCGCCGTGTACGTAAAGCTTTTGCGGAGGTGAAACTGTAGATGGAGCACTATAAAGTGAATCGATACTGAACTAAGCAGGAACGCTGAAAAGTCAGTCGGGGCTGCATGCGTGCAGCAAGAACAGGTCATTGCGTCGAAAGTAATGGAAAGACGATGCATTGTATAATATATAGCGTCTTTAAGAATGGATGGACTTCCTTTGTGACGGCTATTTCGCGGGCTACAGCGAAAGATCCTTTCGATGACTTCGCCAGTGTGAGTGCACGCATTCCAACGAGGAGACTGCATCTTCTTTCTTACTGTATTGACGAGAAGGGGGAAAAAAACCAACACACAAAGTTCACCCGGAGCAAACTGAAACAAACTTTGTGTGGAAAGAAGCGGCGAAGTCAATGGACGGCGTTTGACGCTCAGCCGGACGGCAATGTATAGAAAGGGGAGACCAGATTCGAGCCATTCTCACGCTGCATTCTCGCCCCTGGCGGCTCACGAAGAAGGAGTGACACAATTGGACGAACCATTGTCGTGGCCGTCCGAAGCGGAGCTCTCTTCTCGCGGATCGAGTGAGAAAGATGGCAGCCGTCTCACCCTGAGGAGCCCGCTGAAGAGGACTGACTAGGACGGGCGCTGCTGTGGAAGCTGTGTTGCCAAACCCTTGCTTTCTATACAGCGACTGTGCCACCACTGGCAACAACAAAACAGACCTCGTGTGTGCGCGCGTTGTTAATGCGCAATGCGACGCGCCAAGCGCCTTTGGCGATCTGCTTTGCGTTTGATTCCGTTGTTTATTTACCGCTCGCGTTGCGAAAAGAAGAAAAAATCAGGCGGCAGTGGTGCCAAAGGCTTCTCGGGTGTTTATTTCTTGTAGAAGCGGGAATAATAGGAGAAGAAGAGCCCTCGAAAAGCTCTTTGCTTGCCGGCTAGGAAGTTGACGAAGAAGATGACGGAAGAATCGGGGCCATTGTGGTGGTGGCTCGTGGTCGCCCTCTCCCTTTGTCGCGCCGTTTACGCCCGCCTTGTGTCTGCCAGCGCGGCGCCTGGACGCCACAATGCTATGACAAATTGCTTCCGAGTGGGACTGACTTTTGCGGATGGTCGCCCCGTGTGCGATAAGCGCTGGTGTCGGGCATCGAACGGCGATACTTCTGCACGAGCTATCAGGATCGTATAGTTGCGGCTGTAGAGCATGTCGGGCAGACCACCCTCAGAAGCCTTGGTGTACTTCGGTTACAACGACATATATGTTCCTAATTATCTACTACTGTATACTTAAGAGGCTGTTAAGAACGACAACGCTGGAGAGACATTTAAAGGGCCCCTTAACAACATCCAAATATACATGAAAAAACGATCGCGTTATTTTATCCTGGCGTTTTTATAATCATTCTGTCACAATTCGCGATGCTAGCAGTTTGTTGAAAGGGGCGTAATGAGGCAACAGACTCTCGAATGAGAGTGATATAGGCTGTGAACTGCATATTCCCATGCTTCGTCATTCAGTCTCACGCTCACCCCACCTCTTCTCTCATGACTGACGGGCGTGATCGACTGACTTCGTTTTTGAGTGCTTTCGATGCAAGCCGAGGTAACGGCGTACAGCCGAGCGCGCAATTTCGATAGGCTCATCGCTCAGTGCTGTCATTGGCCGCATGTTTTATGACGAAACAGTTGGTGAGGTGCATATTTCGCCTTTAGGAAAGGTAGTGAAGGTGAGAAAGAAACCATGCTCTCTTCTTTGAACTCTGAGAGGTTTAGGGACTCTTTTAGGGGAAGCTTCCTTCTTTCTTTTCTCCTTGGCTTGACGTTGGTCTTCCCTTGACGAGGAGGCTCAAATATATTCACATATGAACCGTACATATGTGTGCTCATACACTTCTACCGCATTCTTTTCCCGATAAACGGGATGCATCGCTTTCGTCTCCGGATTGCAGGCCACACTGCAAATCATTTCACACCCTTAAGGGTGGATTTTTGAATAAATCACCCATCTTACACCTATTATTTCTGCCAAACTTATCCGCATGGGTGTAATTTCTGCAATTCCACCTTTTGTACGCCCATTTCTCATTTTTAGGTGTATTGTAGGTATGTGTTAGCAAATTACACCCAAGGGTGTTTCCTTGAACGTTACACCTATCATATATGTATATAGTTTAGAGCATCAATACATATCACATCTCAACGGATGCAATCAAACCGCATGCCAAAAGTCTGGTGAAAAGATCGATGTTGCGGCATTCGTTTTCATTTCCCATAATTCATTCGCCAAAATATATCGTGCTATGTATTATATTTATTAAACCACCCCCTATTTATTATATTCAGAAGATTCCTCACATGTTCAATGACTTAATTCATGGGTTAACTTTTTGGGATTCCTACTAAAAATATTTTGCTGCCGCTTATGTCCATTCTTCCCTAATTCTCACAGAGACATCAGTAAATGAGATTATGTTGCACTTAAACATAACATGAAACGATTACACACGGTTTTCGACAGGCTATCGTGCGCGCTTTCTTATTTGAAATCACACTAAGTTTTTTGTACCAGAGGTCCTGATTCATTAAAGAGTCTTTTTTGGGGACCTTCAACGCAAAAATTTTGGTCTGCCTGTCTGTCTGTCTGTCTGTCTGTCTGTCTGTCTGTCTGTCTGTCTGTACATTTGTCGGTTTGTCCATTCTATATGGCATCTGGTACTTGAAATGGCCGACCTCATCCGCAGCGCTCACCAGTGTTGCTCAAGATTGAGCGTTCATGCTTGTGCAATCGTCAACTAAAAAGCCATGATTGCGCATGTCTGTGGCACCATAACAACACGTATATATTCTGCATGCGCGTCGTTTACTAGAAAAAGCATACATTAGTAATATTAAGGGCCGTAGCGCTTATCACGCTGCGCTGACCATGCAATGCTTGCACGGAACAGAGAGCGTTTCCAACGCTTCGCTAAGGTGGTGGAATCTACCCGTCGCCTTGCGTTCTACACCTTATCACCTCTAAGATGGGTGGGCACACCCCTACCAAAGCCACACGCTTTGTTTTCTAGGAAGACTGCCAGATGGCGCTCATGTGTCACGTGTGACATGATTAAATGTTCTTTTTCGCCTTAGCTGTACGCTCGAGGCACTCAAACGCAGTGCCTACAGAATACCACTCACCGACTTTCTTGCGCAGAACACCAAATAAATGTCCTGTTCACTCTCTCCACACGCAAGACTATCGTCTTTTGACGACATTTGCAGAAACATGGAGATACGGCGCCAATTTTTTACAATAGGGGTCCATATATTTCCTCACACTGAAGTATTTCGCATCAATACACGGGTCCCTGATTTATTCAGTGAAATATATTTAGATCTATGAACATGGGTCAGTTCGAATTGAATGTTTGTAGTATTCGCATTGCCACGGAACTAGGCATGTTTGCAATTAACAGGCTAAGCTTATTCGGATGCAGCTGCTGTGCACGCATGCTGCGCCGCAGGACAAGGTTGGCGCACATACGCTAAGCACGGGTGAACTCTTCCAATGGGTCGCACCACTCTGTGGGCACTTAGTGCTCTTTTTATATTTACTTGAAATGCACGCTTGCGCGTCGTATAATATACACGTGAACGATCGTAGACAACACTAGCGCAATGTACCCGTGCCACAAAGAAGGAGAGTAGTTTACTAATTGCAGCATTGTAATTGACAGTTGTTACTGTCGCGTTACAATGCACTGATAATCGCACATTGGTATGCTCACACAAAATTTAAGGCTTGAAATAAAAGCAAGCGTCCTTCATACTTTGTCGGTAAAAAAAGCAAATCCCCCGGTTCTTGCTGATTGGCAGAGTGTTATTTAAAAGAAGCTAATAGCACAGCAGGGGTGTTGCTAGGATTTATGCGTGCAAGGGAACAGAAAGAGGAAAAAAGGGGGCCTGGCGCAATTTGTATGTAAATTTTTGCCTGTAGTTGCATACGTGCGGATCCGAATCGCAAGCTTTTTTTTTTTTTTGCGAAATGGGCCAAATCCTGACCCGAAAGTAGCTCAAATAACACTCAATTGGCTCATACATACGTTCACGTTTCCTCTAAAACAGTAATATTAAAACATTATTTATAAATATTACTCTTCTAGAAGAACGTTGATAGTATGTATATGTCAAGGCAGCGTTAGTTGAGCTTGTTTCGGTTCTAGATTTGCCCCATTTTGAATTAAAAATTATCTCCTCAAACGAACATAAAAAAGGGTGGGAGATGTGTCAAATATGGAACAACCTCCTTGCCACCCTTTCCTAACTTTTTATTTATATCTATGTTCCGCAAGTAACAAATTTTGACTCCGAAATGTCGAAACAACGCAGCAATAACGCCTCACCCGGGAAAAAAAATGTACATTACGAAGGCTACGCATTTGCCACCTGCACACGTCAGTGGAAAAAAAAGACTTTGAAGCTCTGCTAGCAAATAAATATGTTGTGAAGCATGAAATATTACACTATATCTTGGAGGCTTGACATAGCTTGGAAATTGTATCATAAAACGGTACTGCTATGTGTTTCGGTTTCGGTTTCGGTTTTGAGGTCTCGGGGCAACTGCGCATCGCCATCGTCAACAGGCAGACTTTGAATTGGGTGGTACCATGTCGTGTGCGTGTTTGCTGCAGGCTGACGGTGGTTTATTATTTTACTATTCACTTGCTTTGTCAGGGACGCGTACTTATACGGCTTGCACAGTTTAACTTGTGCTTACAGTGGATACAGTATGTGTCACTGCAATCTGTGGCGTGTCGGCTAGTACAGAACAACTTCGGTGCGGCGGAGTGTGTGTCCTCTGTCAACGGCTTTCGTTGAAGCTTGTGCCCGCCGCAAGCAGAGTGTTTACGATCAAGCAACCAACGGACTGTACGCTGGGAGCTACATGGAGAACGCTTTTGGATTTCGTGCTATTGCTGAAAAGGTAAGCTTTCGTGTATGCGAACAACGAAGTGCAGAAGTGCGTGCCTGCCTGCCTGCCAACTCCCGATTTGCCCGCGATACTCGTAATTGCAGGAAGCGACCGTCTCATGGCGTCGGTAGCTTCGTGACCTTCGCTCGCTGTGTGCTTATCAGCTGCGATGTCTCAACAGTCGCAGTGTTCGTGAACCTCGCTTTGGGGCATGGTTAAAGAAAACGGGGGGATGTGCCCCGCGCAGATAAACCTTACGGCATTCGGCAGCGGGTGAGAAAACAAGGGGGGGGGGGGGCTGAGCAAGCCGAGGTGGGCGAAAGAAATGGCATAATAATAATAATAATAAAAACGAAGCAGATCAACGGTAACAGAGGCGCCAGTTGTCAGTTAGCGGGACTGCAGTGGACAAATGGGGCGCGTTTATTACGCGGGAGAAAAAAAAAATCTAGATTTCAATGACTGAAGATAGGGGTGCGTTTTTAATGCGAGTAAATACGCTATTTAAAGCAACAATTGAAAAATACTTAAACTTTGTATCAGTACCCCTTTGATGCCTGCGCTTTGCAGCGGCATGACGTGTTTTGTTAAAAATCGTGCAGCTAACCAAAGAATTTATATGTACCTTGTTAATTTAGTGATTCGCGCTTTTTATGCCTTGCTTGGTTTGTTTATATTTATACTAGTATATCGTAAATAATCAGGATATAGAAATATTGATCTGCTTTAATAAGTGGTTGAACAGCCACACTCAATTGCACACATCTTTTTGCATTTTTGCACCATTGTACTGCGGCACATAGAATATTGTAGAATAGAATATTTCTGTATATTTTGGTGTAGGGTTTTGCGATGTGGTTACATATGAAAGCTTAGCCAAAGTGTACCAACAAACACGCACACAAAACTTTCAGTTAGACTGATACAGCACAGATGATAATGGTGTAGGCATAGTTAGCCACTAAAGAACACGCTCGCGAAAAACAAAATGAGGATGGCGACACTGGTGGCTGTAAATGAAAGCAGGCAGACCTAACAGCTCTTGTCTGTTTCATGCATTTTGTCTGTGCAGGTTTCATCCTTACGAATGTAAGGACACTGATCCAACTAATAAGCCCTCCATGCATATATTCCTGTTAGCTACTTCTCCAATATGTCGTGCATTTTTTAAATTACACATATTTATGGTCCAACAGTCCAGAGCTTATTGAGCATATATTTAACTTAGTTGTGATATATTATCTGTTGCATGGCTGTTTTTATGAATTAAAAAAATTCAACTGCGAATGAGCTGCTTATGCATGCACTCGAAGAATAGGGTTAGCACGTCTTATTTATTCTTGAGAGTAGTCAGTTTTACTCGTGGCCTAAAGTAATCATTTCGTTGACCAATAAGCAACCTGTGAAAGACATAAAATTATCGAGTACACCAAATTTATGTAACTGGAGAAGAAATTTACAGGTGAGCTTCCGAAAATACACAGTGCTGTTTTTCCACCAGCAGTTGTCATATTGTAAGTGCTGTTGATCCTTCCATATTGGGGCTTGCTCGATGTTTTACACTATTTTCACACAGTAGATTGTACATCTGTGATGTGTACATGTCTACACAACGATCCTTCAAAGTAAATGATAGATATTGCTACTTTTCTGTCTGAATGGGTTTATATAATTTTTTGTATCAACCATTGTAGTGGCCTATTGGTTAGGGTATTCTAGCTTAGCAAGAAAACTTGGTATAAATGCTGAAATTTGAGATTCCCAGTATATTTCAAGCTTCTTGGTAGGTGCATGATTCAAGAGAGAAGCACTTTTTCACCACCACCACAGTGGTGAAAAAACCATACTCAAGCATGGCACTTGCATTCGTACACTAATATGCAAAGATGCTTGTAAACGTAAAAGTGAATAGTGGTAAAGCTGAAAGTGGAGAAGCTGGAGCTTTTTATTATAAGACACATCATAATGAGGTTCTGATTGTTCCCAGTATTTTTTAAATGCTTAGTTGAATGTTGTGCATCTCTTACATGCAGAATGTTGAAAGGAAAGCACACTACGTCTTCTACGATGGACTGGGTGCTGACAATGCAGTGCACTCTTCATCACAACCTGAAAGCAGCTGTTCCGGTCTCACGACCTCACTCAAAGGGTCGCAGCAGTGGTGGACGCTACTCATAGGGTGCACCAAATATCTTGTACATTTTAGGAACATTCCTCTGATGGGAAAGGCTTCATCTCAAGCTATGTGTCCTATATACCTATTTATATTTTCAATATAAATATCAGTTTGCCATCAGATCAACAGCAGTGCGTGTAGAAAACTGTGTACAATGCATAATGTTACAGTTGTATGAAAAACTAGAGATAGCCTAGATGTCGCCAGCTTAAAAGGTTGATCCACTAATGGGTCAATCCACGCCAAACATCCCAGCTATTTTAGCGACCATCTCAAATGTATTCAAAAGAATTGTGATGATTTACTGCATTGAAAACAGTGAAATAGTAAAATAATTTCAAAAGAAAAAAAAATTTTCGGTCACGTAGTTGCTTTCTGAACTTACTGGAATGTCGTTTCAGTGTGGTTTGTGGGAATGTAGTTTAAAAGTACTGCTCATTTCTTCGATACCAAAATTTGTCTACATGTTAAGTACAAGTTCATGTGTAAAGTGTTTGAAGTGCAGTAATATTAGTGCAATTTCACTGGCACATACGCCTCCAAGACTAACAATGTGCTTGATACGACTGGTTGGTGCTGTATAGTAGACAAAGAAAGCACTTAACAGCGCAAAGGACAAGAAGGGAAAGAAGAAACGAGAACAGAGCCCTGAACAAACAATCAAAGTTTATTGCAAACCAACTGCAATATATAGAAAACAGAATCTGCGCATAACCACGCATCATAAGCAGAATCGCACATACATGCACCATACAGCCTATCTTAGCAACAACCGGTCATGTAAATGGACCCAAGATAACTAACTTCACAGCAGTTAAGAAAAATCGAGGGTACGCTAACACAGGAAGCACCAAGTTGTTGAATATAGAAAGCTTCACTAATCTCGTGCTCGCGCCGATTTTTATATCCCCCGTGATCAAACACTTGTCGAGAATTGGCTGACAACAAGACTTATTACAATGGTCTGCCAAGTGGCTGGGAAGGAAACCTTTTAGAGAGTTAGCGTACCCCCTCAACCGATCATTCATTCATCGCCCGGTTTGGCCAATGTAACCATGCCCAAAAGTAAAAAAATATCTTGTAGAGAATTGCTAAAACACATTCAAGATGGCACGTAGCGTGTTTCTTAGTGCATTCTTCTTTCTTAGGTCCTTCGCTGTTGACCCTGTGACATAGCCCAGCGAGGTTATCGCGTGCGCAGAACACAACTCTTACACCTAGTTTGCCAGTGACCTTCTTTAGCCTTTGGGAAACTTGGTGTATGTAGGGAATAGCAGCCTTGCTAGAATGAGGCTTGTTGAGTTAGCTGTTGCTCTGTCTCTTATCAACCACTCTTAGTGACGTTAGGAGAGTCTCAGCAATGGAAGTTAGCTCGGGATTAGAAAAGCCTCCTTGTTGAAGGCAGTGAACTTGGAGCGAGAAACTGCACTCTATCTGGCGGTGACAAGAGCCAGTTAAAATTGCCTTTAGGCAGGAAAAAGTGATGCTTCACTTGACCAGCTTAGAATGGGCGGACGTAAAAAGGAGGTTCTTTCTTGAACATGACTCGTACCGCCAACATACATGATGAACAAAAAAAAGCATTTCTAATTCTAGACATCGTAGCTTGTCGTCAGAAATAAACTCCGACGTTATTCCTAGTTTCTTCATTTCACACCCGAAAACGTCAAATATCTCATCGGTGGTTCGCCGAGGGTCAGATTGATCGATGCGGTAAAGCACTAAAAAAGTCGTCAGCGTAGTCGAACACTTTAACTGTACTCGTGTGATCAAAGTTAGCCATGAGACTTCTTTCATACCGCGCGAGTAAAAAGTCACAAAGAACCGGTGCTAAACTTGAGACATTGCACACATCTGCACCGGTGAGATATTTGACATTTTTTGGCGTGAAATGGTGCAACTGGAATTAAAGTCGGAGTTCGATTCATGACGACAAGTTACGATGCCTTGACTTGGAAATGATTTTTTGGTTGACCATGTATATTGGCGGTGCGAACCTTTCTCAAGGAAAAGCCTTCTTTTTACGTCCACTAATTCTAAGCTAGTCAAGCGAAGCATCTCTTTTTCCTGCCTAAAGGCCTGATTCTAACTGACTCTTGTCACCGCCAGATAGAGTGCAGTTTCTCGTTTTAAGTTCACTGCCTTCAACAAGCAGGCTTTTCTAATCCCCTGCTAACTTCTATTGCCGAGACTCTCCTAACGTCACTAAGATTGCCTGATGAGACACAAAGCAAGAGCTAACTCAACAAGCCTCATTCTAGCAAGGCTGTTATTCCCTACGTACACGAAGTTTCCCATAGGCTAAGAAGGTCGCTGGAAAAATAGGTGTAAGAGTTGCGTTGTGCGCACGCGACAAGCTCGCTGGCCTATGTCGCAGGGTCAACAGCGAAGGACCTGAGAAAGAAGCATGCACTAAGAAATACGCTATGCACCATGTTGAATGTGTTTAAAGCTATTCTCTACAAGATATATTTACTTGTGGACATCGGCCAAACAGGGCGATGCATGAATGATCGGTTGAGGGAGCACGCTAACTCTCTAAAAGGTTTCCTTCCCAGCCACTTCGTAGACCATTGTAATAAGTCTTGTTGACAGCCAATTCTTGACAAGTGTTGATTGCGGGGGATATAAAAATCGGCGCGAGCAAGAGATTAGTGAAGCTTTTCTATATTCAAGAAACTTGGCGCTTCCTGTCTTAGTGCACCCTCAATTTTTTTAACTGCTGTGAAGTTAGTATCTGGGGTCCACTTATATGACCGGTTGTCGATAAGGTAGGCCGTATGGTGCATGTATGTGCAATTCTGCTTATAATGCGTGGTTATGCGCAGATTCTGTTTTCTGTATATTGCAGTTGGTTTGCAATAAACTTTGGTTGTTTGTTCAGGGCTCTGTTCTCGTCTCATCTTTTCTTTCTTGTCATTTGCGCTGTTAAGCACTTTCTTCGTCTACTATGCCTACAAGAACTTAGCCAACATGTGTTACGAATGTCTGACTACTGAATACTAACTACACAAAGGTATATTTTGAGGAAATAATATTATGAGACTTCTTAAGCTGCTAAACATTACGAGAAAAAATTACAAGTTTCGCAGAATCGTCATTTTCGTTTATATTGAGAGCCGATTTGCACTGTGGAGTGGTCCAAATAAATATGACCTTCAAACCTACATCGAAAGAGAAAAAAGGTATTTTTCATGTGCCAATTGTTATCATTACATTTTTTTTGTTTTAAGGAAGAAAAGTTTTGAACTTTCCCATTGATGAAAATAGGAAATTTCAAGGTGGCAGCTGTTGTATGACGAAATGGGAAGATAGGCACCAATGGGAATACTAAGAAATATTTTCTTCCTTAAAACAAAAAATTCAATGATAGTATATGAAAAGAAGTGTTCATTTGCTTTCAATTTATGTATAAAGGTAATTTTTAGTTAAGCCACCACAAGGCGTAAATCGCATCTGAATATGATCAAAAATTACGATTTTGTAGAATTTATGATTTTTTCTCATAAAGTTTACCAGCTTGATAAGTCTCAAATATTTTTTTCTCAAAATATACCTTGCGTGGAGTAGGTATTCACTACACAGATATTCATACAAACTGCAGTATTGCAATAAAGAAATTGCAAACATAGCACATTTTGGATAAATTCTTAGAAGCATATGTGCCAGTATAGTTGCAATAATGTTACTGAGCTTCAAACACCTTACACAAGAACCTTTACTCAACATGTAGACCAAGTTTGGTATAGAACGTACTTTTAAAATAAATTTTATTACACACACCCAAACGACATCCCGGAAAGTTCCGACGGCAACCTTGCGACCAAACATTTTTTTTCTCCGAAATATCCTACCGTTTCACTGCTTTCAATACAGTTAATCAGCACAATATTTTTCGAATGCATTTGAGATGGTCGCCAAAACGGCTGGGCGTTTAGCATGAAATCACCCTAACAGTGTGTCATGAACACAGAAAAAGGTCTTATGCTTATTAAGCCCTTTATTTACCAAAAAATATACTGAAAGTGCCTCCTCTGAGGCACTGTATAGTGCCGCTTTTTTCACAGTTTTAAGGGAACTAACTGCATGTGCTATTGTTGTTTACATGTGCAGCAGTAGCATTAATATGTAGTAGAACTTGCTGTTGGGATAGTTGGTGCATGTTTGCATTAAATATTAGTCAGTTTTGCGCCAAAACGACGACCACACAAACGAAGAAAACACACAAACGGAATGGGCACTCATTTGCAATTGTTGATTTCTTGAGGAAATAGGCTGATATAAACCCACTTTTTGTCAACGCTTGTGCAACCTACTCGGGCCGTCCCTTACCTAATCACGCTATAGGACACATGATCGCTAGATACCGTGCTTCCAGCTCATACATGATGAGTGAAGTTTTGCTAACGCAATTGATACCCCTTTTCTTTTGTGAAAGCCCATCAAAATGGCTCTTGGTGTGAATCCACATGAAGTGACATGTGCTCTTGAACGGGCACCATAGTTATTCTTTGCCGTAATGGCGTGCTCCGTCGCTAGATCATTGACGCAGCGCCTCGTCGTCTGGCTAACATGTCTCTTTCTGCACGATAAGGGTATTTTGTAAACCACTTCAGTAGCAGACTTCCTGAATGGCCACGCATGCTTCTTTTTACAGCCTTTCAGCTGCTCAGCATGATTTTCAACGATGCACCGGCGCAATTTTGCTAGTTTGTTAGGAGCACGAACACGATCAGTACTTCATGCCGGCTCGCCACCTTTTTAAGGTTGTACGTATGAATATATAGTATATTATGAATATAAGGTACAAACAGCTGCTAGTGAGCACCCGTCCTGTTCATGTGTTTTCTTTGTGTGGTCGTGGTTTTGACGTGAAATTGACTATTCAATTCAGGCATTCATGTCTATTCACAGCACATGTTTAATGTCTGTAGCAAAATATTACATGATATTTTCGTATTCATATTTGCATGTTCAAGAGAACAGCAGCCGTGCCAATTGTGTCAATTGGATACAATTTCCTAATTTTGCACAAAACCATTATGAAATGCCCAACCAGCCTCAATTATTTCTCAGTATTGTTAATTTTATCAAGAAACATAAAATACATTATTCAACTTAAGTTTGCGCATCACCATCTAATTGATTGATGTATGCAGTTTAATGTCCTAAAGCCACCATTTGATTATGAGACGCTTTAGAGGAGGGCTCCAGATATTTTGGCCGCGTGGGGTTCTTGTGAACCCAAATCTAAGGAAATGGGCCTACAGCATTTTCGCCTGCATGAAAAAGTGCAGCTGAGTACTTTGGCGACTAAACCATCGAGGCGGGGTCATCATCATCCAATCTAATACAGATGTGCCAACCGTAATTATAACTTTTAATTGACTATATTCTAACCTCACAGCAAAAGAAAAGAGTAGAACGGTTTAAAAGAAAGTTCTGCCCCCCCCCCCCTTTCTATGACGTCCATAACGCTTTTTATGTCGCTTTCGCCAGAATACGCTTTCGCTCTGCGGAAAAGTGCTTTTTGATTTACAGGACACAAAATATTTTTGTCCCTATATTACTCTGCCATGCAGATGCCATTCAATAACGACTACTAGTATAAGTGCTGGCCGTCTTTCAGAGTGATTTATGAGGTTTTCGCAGGCTTAAGCGACGATAAAGAAAATCGTATGCCACTTTTTTCTTTTCGCCACCCCCTTGAGCTCCTCCTTTACGAATATCTGGAATTTCTGGGTCGCCTGTCAAACAGTTAGACAAGCTCACCAAATGCTACTGCGAGTTTTACACCCGTATTTTAGAACGTCCCTTCACTAAATGCTTCACCTTGACTTGAGAAAATTGATTCCAGCACTGTCTCTAGGCAGAGCAAGTCACTCAATATCAGGGATAATCTGCTGCGATTCTCAAGAAACGCAGCCTCATTTTTAGACAAGCGGTGGCGCTGTGCTCAGCTAGTACAAGTGAAGGATGAGATTTGAGTCGAGGAGCATTCGTATATAGGGAGGATAGCATTGTTTGCACTGTGGGACAGTTCAAGAGTGCTTTTGTTGAAATAGCTGCACTCTCGTGTATTTTGAATGAATTAGCGTATGTCAAATAATTTCTACATATACTTTTTTGTGTGTGTGATTCAGTATAATTTGTTGCACTACTGTAAATTTGGAGCCCCGCCGCTGTGGTCTAGGGGCTATGGTACTTGGCTGCTGACCCCCAGGTCGTGGGATCGAATCATGGCTGTGGTGTCTGCACTTCCGATGGAGGCAGAAACGCTGTAGGCCCGTGTGCTCAGATTTGGGTGCACGTTAAAGAACCCCAGGTGTTTAAAATTTCCGGAGCCCTCCACTACGACGTTTCTGATAACCATATGGTGGTTTGGGGACGTTAAACTGCACATATCAATCAATGCTGTAAATTTGAAATTTCAAGCTCAAAAATGCTGTGTTTGTTTTTCCTGAAACCTGCTCCAAATTTAGATTTTCTCCCTAGAAAAGCAAGATATGATGCTCCAAAATATTGCTCCAGATGATAGCTTGGCTGCTCCACCTCTACTAGCTGTAAGTGGTTACTCTTTCACCCTGCTTTTGTGTGCCCATTTTATGTTCTTTGATGTTGCATTGTTTCAGGGGGACATATTATGTGATGCGCTTGATATTTTACATCTTTAAATCAATTATTCTGTGTGGTTAGTATCTAGTGACACTGTTAAGCTATTCTAATTTTGCCTATTGTTTTCACTCCTGTATTATTATTTCCCCAGTATTCTGAATGTCTGAACACACAAGGGTTATTGTGAAATTAAATTGCCTTTTTAAGACTGTTTTGTCATTACATTCATTAGAATACCACTAGCTTTGCATAATATGCATAAGGCATGCCACAACACATGCAAACTGTGGCGTACCAATGTGGCAATTGTAGTGTGCATTGATATATTATTTCAGTATATTAGAGAAATAAGGCATTCTGCATTACACTACTCTTCCTGCTGTTTGTATGCTTCACTGCACTGTGCTTTTGTGCTGCATTGAAGCGTGTTAAAATTAGTTCTTCATTTTTAAGTGCAAATAAAGGCTCTTTTGTTGTACTTTGATATGCATGCATTGGTCGTTAGAGCTCCATGCCGTACCATTGACGTCTGATTTCCGGTCTTCTTTGTAGCAAATGGCATTCTGCTTTGCACAATTGAAAAAGGCTTTTGATTAAGGTACAATTTGTCTCTGAATCCTGTATGTTCTCTGTGCCTAATAAAATAAAGCTTGATTTCGTTTTGCACAATGGCATGACTTTGTGAACGTTGTGTTATGTGTGGCAGCTCATTTTGAGTGATGCCTTTGCATTAAGCTAGGATTACGTGTTATATGCCGTGCTTCATATATGCACCATAAAAGCTGTGCTAAGACCAGGATTACCACACTGTGGCAGGAGCCACTACAATCGGACATCTGCACATGAAAGGTCTAGCTAAAGGGTAAGCTTTCACGTGCTTCCACAGGGGCTTACTGGAAAGGGGTAACTTTCGAATTATGGTATTTTTTGCATGGGTGTTGGGGCATTATTCAGCATGAACACCCCCACACCCTTTTTGCTGTTTGAGTAATTACACCCCTACACTACTTTTGTTTTTTAAGGGTGTTAGGGTGTCATAGCGATATTACACCCTTACGCCCTTAAGATTACTTGGGTACATTCGCTTTTACACCCTCACTCCCTAAAGGCCACTTGGGTGTACATTTGTCTTTACACCCGAAGAAATGTTTGTGCCATAGGGTGTAAATTCGGAAATCCGCCCCATGATATAGGTGTAGCCCTGCTTGATACACCCATTTCGTGGGGTGTTGGGGTGTGAGTTATAGACACTATAAAACACCTATATGGGTGTAATTTGGTTTACAGTGCACTGACAGTTACAGGTGACCAGATTGAGCTCGTGTTTACTGTTGCCGCTACCTCGTTAACTGAAACGAGCCTTGTGTTATTTTGGTTCTGGAGTGGTATAGGATTGGCAATATTTAAATCACATATGGACCAGATGGTGTCATCGGTTTTTTTTATCATATACGTACGTACAGTCGCGTCCAATATGAATTGCAAAAAGTTTTCTGTGCGCTGAGTGACACCAGCACTGTATAATGGCAGGAGTGTAGCAACAATTTGTTTGGTAAACGCTATTTCGTTTACTGGTATTCTTTGGAAGCAATTAATAATATGTGGGGTTTAACGTCCCAAAACCATCATATGATTAGGAGAGACGCCGTCGTGGAGGGCTCCGGAAATTTCGACCACCTGCGGTTCTTATCTGTAGGAAATTAGCGTTTGCCGGTGTTACCGTTCAGTATGGGGGCCTTCAACGATGGCCACCGTGTTGCAATTCATTTCGAGCGTTAATGTACGTATATTTTAAATTTAGAAACAGATCCCGAAGTATAAGGCAGTCTAAGGAACCAACTTTACGCAACGTACATAGGAAACATACAAGAATATGCAACCTATTGCTCAATCGCGAAGCAACTGTATACACGAGAAACCTATCAATGAGGGAAGAAATAGTATAGAAAAGAAAGAGCAGGGTTGGTAAGGAGTTTAAGACAACCGATTTGCTACCGTACGCATAGAAACAGGATGATGGAAATTGAAAGATGACGAGAAAAAGAATAAAAAGACTGCGCATAACACAGCACACACAGTGTTAGTCACAGTGGTTACCCTATAGCGTGCATGGTGTGAGACACTGCTGTGACAGCCGCTGTGCAAGTTTGTTTGTTTGTTTGTTTGTTTTTGAAAAAAAAAGCTTCCCTAGTGTTTGGTCGCGTTGAGTCACGATGTCTTCCGTCGACGATATGTAAGAATAGTTTGAGCAGAGAATCGGATATTGCCAAAGTGCGCCAGAACGAATGCCAGTGACTGTCTCTGCGCATAATCGGCCGCACAGTCGCGCAAAATGTGGTGTAACAATATTACAGATTACTCGTGCTAGTAACATCTAACTGTACTATGTAGAAGGAATCAATGCAGTAATGAGGACTGCAAACAAGAAATACAAGAATTAAAAATTTTAAAGCAACAGTACGCCAGGGAAACGTGGATTTGGCAAACTTTCTTACTCAGTCATGGTGAGCCGCATTAAGAGGCGTCGAGACGCGCTGCAGATAACAGTGACAGCTGTGTTTGATGTATTTGAGAATTTTTGTAGGCTAACAGTTCGAGCAGACTTTTATGCCAGACGCACAATTGCTGTTGTCACTACTTGCAATAAAAAAAAAAAGCTGATCTATTCAGTTTTAATCGCTGTTTTGTAAAATAGTCATCCAGGAGAAAGTGAGGTAGAGCGTAAGCTTTTGCTGCCCTAGTTCTCTGCGATGCGCGGCGAAACATAACAGTACACAATGAGTGATGGTAATGTTCTTTTGAGTGTGTATGAATTGTGTTTTGAAGTTTCCATCGGCAAAGTAATGTATGTTACTTATGCAGTCTGATTCTCCTAAAGGAGTGTTATTAGGAGTGAGATTTTAGTGCAGTTGAATTTGGGACAGAATTGTGCTGTGGATTCGCTATGACGAAAGTTTTCAGAGCGATGCCCAGTATATATATATTCGACGTGGTAACGCAAGTGGACTTCTCCCAATTTTTCCAATTGGTAGACGTGGTTTGGCATAACAGAAATTTTTAGTGCACGATTGTCTGTATTCATTGGTATAGTTAATAAACTGAAAGCGCTCGTCATTTTTTGTAGTATTACCGCGTGTCTGTCAAAGGTTCCCGCCGCCGTAGAGCGGGGTGGTCGGAGCTTGTCGCCCTACGCATATGGCGCAACAGGGTGGGCTGTCGTGCAATTCAGCCGGCATTCCTTTTCTCCATTTAGACAGATGTCAAGGCAGTGTATACAAGCCCGCAGCAATGCAAGGGGCACGCGCGTCTCGACACAGTTTCGCAATGCGTTTCACATTGTTTCCCACGCAGCTCAAGAACGCCTCACGGCGACACCATGTAACGGCGGTTAACGTATGTCACGCTTCCCTACGTACACTTCGGCATGCAGTTACGCGTAGTTTCTTCTTAAACGCACATTTTCGCGTCTCCCAATGGTGCAAGTTGGCATTTGCTTTGTAGAAGCGCTAAATAACTGTTAGGACGAAAGGAAAGTGGTATATATCATGAACTAAGATATTGTACAGGCCTGGTTACGTCGTTCCACATGGGAAGATTGTACCTCCGAAAGCTTAGCCGCATTTTCGTAGTTATTTTAGAACATACAAATTTTCCATTGCTGACTGGTACCAGGCATCGCTCGGAACACTTGTTTGGAAATAAGCTCTTAGTTCTCTCTTTCTCTCTTTCGTCAATTCAGGGCTGGATCACGCTTCTGTGTGAGTGGAGTGAGGTAGTTTCGGAGACTCGTTTTTCTGTTTGGCATAACGTTCACAACCTTAATGAAAAGCAGCAGATGACGAAGCCAAGAGAGATGTGGGGGACGTTAATTGTACTGTCCTAAGGTAATTGTAGTAATTGTGACAAAGATGCCAAGAAATTAAAGTTGACAAAAAGGCAACTTGCCCCTGGCAGCGTAGCTCGGCACACTCGCTGGCATACATTCTAACGTGACGAGTGTGAGGGAACGTGAGTGTGAATTTGATTGAGAACTCTTGAGTGAGGCTAGTCGTGAGTACAATAGACGTGAATCAGTGCTCGTGATTGTGAGTGCACGTGAGTGTGAACGTGAGTTAGCACTCAAGAGGGTGAGTGAGTAGGCGTGGCTGACAGGACCCGAATCCGAAAGTTGCAGCTTCTTGCAGCAAGTTGTCTCCTCGGTGTGTGTTCAAACTCGAACATGCGACTATGGTGACTGCTCACCAAGAAAATAAAAAAAATTGAAAGGCATTTGTCATGATTATATCGCGTAGCTAGTTTACATGCTGGACGATAAAATCGCCACAGCTAAGTGCACAGCTCTGTAGATTTTGTTTGCCGTTTTAGTACTTGGCATATTTAGTGAGGGTCTACTATGCATTGAACTACGCATTACGTTTCGCTCATACCTCGTGAAATCGGCCGAAGCCTCTCTTGCGTCGTGCCCTTCATTCGAATGAATTTTCAAGCTTACAGTGAGCGCACAGGCGGCTTTGCCTGCGTTTCGGCTATACCTTGAAGAGCAGACATTTTCTTTCCGTACAATGTTTATGTAATTGAAGTGGTCACTTAAATCTACGACGATTTCATTGTGGTTACAGCCAAACAGAAAACTTCAGGAAGTGCTCACAGCTTATCTTTTACACAAGCGTCGATTTGGTGGCGTAACTGTCCCGCCGTCGCCGGTGTATGTAAGCGCTTATCTCGCGAAATGAGAGAGAGATATCCAGGATAGAGAGGAATTCGCACCTAGGCCTTCTGCTTGGCATTCGAGCGTTGCGCCACGGAGCCACGACATTGCTTGAAAATACCTTGCAAAAAGACCCTATGCAGGCGTCATGTCGGGAGAGGAATTACGCTGAATGACGTGCCGTCGTACCCGTTACACAGAGCTCAGCTATAATTCTTCGTCGTTATCAGCCGCAGAAACAACAGTGTGCTCATAATATCTTACAGATGTGTCGCGCGTACATCAGAGTGACGAATAATAAGTGCTTGTTTACTTCGAAAAATTGTGAATATATGTGGCGTTATGGGTATTTTGCAAATGTACTTGTAAAGCACCCCGAGAGACTTCACAACACTATCTAGAAAGGTCGCTCCTCCGGCTTTTGCTCTCATGATTTTGAATGATAACAAAGGCAGTGAGCATAAGATACAGAAAGTCACGATATAAATAGCGGATAAATATAAATATTTGGGCGTATGGATAAATATAACGAGGCTGAGTATCTAAGGGAGCACGAAAGATACGTAATGACTAAGGGCACCAACAATGCAGCTGTAATGAAAAATATGGCACTGTGGATCTACAATAGGTATGACGTTGTGAGAGGGATTTGGAAAGGTGTCATGGTCCCGGGTTTGACGTTCGGCAATGCGGTCTTGTGCATGAAATCGGAAGTTCAAGCAAAATTAAAAATTAAACAACGTGACATAGGTAGACTTGCTTTGGGAGCATACGGAAATACCCCAAGCCAGGGGGTACAGAATGATATGGGATGAACATCATTTGAGTGCAGGGAAGCTAGCAGCAAGATATAGTTTGAGGAGCGATAGAGAAAAATGGAGAGGGCGTTGGGCTAGGAAAGTTTTCAGCTACTTGTGCATGAAGAATGTTTATACTAAATCGAGGAAGCGAACCCGAAAATTTTCAAGCAAGTATTTAAACAACAGCAAAATACCAAGCCAAAAGGAAACATCGGTTAAAAAGAAGGTGAAGGAAACAGAGAGGGAACGTGGAAGATGGGAATGCTTACGAAATCATCACTGGAAACCTACCGAGTTTTCAAGCAGGAAATTGCAAAAGAAAAGATCTACGACAATTCTTCTGGTTCTCTGCTCTTCGAGGCTATAGAACGAGAGTATTGCGGACCAAGACGTACCAAGCAAAATACGAAGGCACAGCCACGGTGTGTAGTGCGTGTGGAGAGGAGGAGGAAACAGGTGAACATATTATAATGCTCTGTAAAGGACTCCGTCCTATATTCGAAGAGAATGGCGCCGAATTTTTCTAAGCATTGGGGTTCAAGGACAGTGAAAGCAAAATACACTTTAAACGGGTAGAAATAACCAGGAGGAAGCTAACGGATTGGTGGCTACAATCGAGGCGCGAGTGAAATTCTCTGTGGCTAGGTGGCATGAGCCACCACCCGATCTAAAGCGCACAGCCGGATACATCCATCCATCTATTTTTTCACTGTGCTCCGTGTTCCACGTACGCCGGGTGTTTCTTTTTACTGAGGCAGGTATTCGGGTGTATACCCTTGAGGTAGATAGCCATCACGTCGGCCAGCAAGATGACAAAGGCCAGCCTTGGCATTGGACCATTGATTATGAACACACACACACGCTTGTCATCATCATCATCATCATCATCATCATCATCATCATACCATAATCAACAACAACAACAACAACAACAACAACAAAAACTACAACAACAACAACAACAACAACAACCTGACCACGCCCACTGCAGCGCAAAGGCCTCTCCCATGTTCTGCCGATCGACCCCGGCCTTGTGCTTTTTTCTGCCACGTGATACCTGCATACCTTTAATCTCATCGTCCGACCTAACTTTCTGTCTCCACCTTGCTCGTTTGCCTCCTCCCATATGAACCCTCATTTGAAGTCCCGTACAATTGTAGTGAAGTCTCTACGTCTGTTATATAAGTTAGTCTGCATGGGCTTTATCTCGAGGTACATGCCGTAACAGTGACACATCGCTCGTGACGTCACCATATGTAGGTTACTTACATTAACACTTAGATGGTGTCAGGCCTCCGTCGGTGAGGGTTCGCACCAACTTCATCTCTCTGACAAGGCCTGCGTATGTAACTCTCCCAATCTCCCCTGCGTTCCGGACACGAAGATCCGGCTTGTCACGGCGGCGTAGTAAGCACACGCATTCCTCACGTACTTACTCGGAACACTTTGTCACTCTCGCGTCGAGCATCGAAGCATCCTCCGTCGTCTTCAAGATGGATGCGCTTGTCTCCGAAACAAGGACACGGGAAGGGTTAAGGCTGCGGGTGCGCATTATTTCAAGTGGAGCATGAACAGAGGGGAGGTCAATGCCTATTCTGGGCACGAGGCGTGGCGCCGGCAATTAAACCTCGTTAGGGTCTCTGTCTCTTCTTTTTTTTCTGACAGCTTCGCATTCCATGACGAACGCGTGTGTGGCAGTTTCGCGTAAGTTTCTGTCGCCCGGACACGTCTCGGCGTCGCCCTTCGGTTCTCGCGGAGTCCGGCCAGGGTTCGTAAACCCACAGGCGTCTGCAGTGTTGCCCATAAGAGGGGGCTAACTTTAATTGTAGCAGCACCCTCTCCCCCTTTACTTCTGCGCCGTTGAAAGAAAACAAGCTTCTCAATGAATGCAAAAATGAAAAGGAAGCGTTAATGTGTTCCCACAGTGGCCTGCCTTGGGTCACCAGCTTTTACAGAAGTAAAGATCGGAGTTGAACAGTTCATTGAGTGTAACTTTAGAGATATATTCGGCTTTCATTATTGTTAAACAAAACTCGAAGGACACTTTAGCTTCGCCCTTAAGAGTAAAACGAGACAGCGTAAACGGGACCCGTTCGGATCGCCTTCTCAATCGATAGCCTAGCTTCGCGCTTCCCAGTGGACACCTCAACCGTGCAGCAGGGACAGGAACGTCTGTGCGCGTAACATCAGTTTCAAACTGACATAGAATGCATACTGCAAGTACAGTTGCTAAGTGCCCACTACGACATAATTTTTACATTTGCAAATTGGTGAAGTGCATATATACTCACTATACGCGGCTGTAAGACAACACGCGCGCGCACCTGCGCAGCTCCTCGAGTCTTATACAGGCTGTTGCCGATTGCGATGATTAATTATGCCTGTGTCATTTGTAATTGGTGGGCTTTTGAACCGACCACTCGTTCACGTGGTTTGATGCCTGGTGCGATACTACGATGCTTCCACGGCGTGTTATTCATCGCACTGCGTGGTATTCATAAAGCGTTTCTCTCTATTTTTCTTTTAACGAAGCAGTTTCAAGCACTGACGTGGCTCCGTGGTAGAACACCTACGTGGTAGAACACCTGAACAGTTCAAACTCGGTAAAGATACGGGGCGGACTTGGCACCCTTAATAGCTCATTACAGGGAGCAGCCGCCCACCCTTCCCCCACGCCTGTGGGCGCGCCCTTATGTTTGCACGTGTGTGAGAACGTGAACAATGTTTCTATCCTGCTTCCACGCGGCCTGACCGAATAGGCGGTGCGGACGCGGACTCCGTGTCACTTCCTCGCCATAGTTCGTTCGCCCGCAGTAAAGTGAATCGACCAGCTGAGTCGAGCATCGGAGGGCAACTGTGGCGTGCAACGCGGAGGTTGGGGGTCGCCGCCGTTTGAGGCTCGTCTGCACGCGTGGTGCCCTTTCGTCAACGAAGCAGGCGCCAGTCGGCGACGTTGCCCGCCTAGGTCCTCGATCTCTTTTGATCGCCGAGACAATAGAAATGGCACCGCCGCCTCTTCCACGCGGTTTCGCCCGTTCTCCGTCTGTTCGTTTCATTGCCTCCTGCGCGCACTGTCTGTCTGAAAAAAAGCACGCCGCTTATTCCGCACGCCGACGTCTGTCCTGGCCCATAGCGAGCTCTCAATAAGTGTTTCGTCAGCCGCAATTCTCGCGTGTTGTATAGTGGGAACCGCAATTATCAATTTGGTAGTGGCTTTGCGCGTTTCTTCGAACAGAGAGAGTTGACGTTAAAGGTTGTGGTAAGGATAATGTGGTATGTTTGAAAGGAAGCGCGAGAGGAGCAGTAGGAAATAGAGAGATGCGAATACTATACTCCTTGAGCCTCAATGTGATGTAGGTGGGCACGTGGTCACTCCCCTGACTTTCGATGTGATCAAACCAGGTCACCGTAGACATGAGGCAGGTGGAGATCATGGTGGCGTCCAGGGCGCTGCATCGGTAATTCTTGAAAAAAGTTGGCCGCCCATCATTAATATACAGCAGGTTGTTTTGATGTGCGATGCCAAAAGAGCGTCTACCGCGCGCTGAAGTCCTCCTGTCGCCCCAGGCTAGGTGATGTGCATTTAAGTCTCCGGTTAGTGTGTAAAGTCCAGGTGTTCCATCTATTATGTCGTGCAGTCTGTCCACATCGAATGTAGTTTGAGGTGGTATGCATGCCGTTGAAACTTGTCGTGATGCACGAGGTAAAGTTTCTAAAGCCGCTACTACAGTGATCTTAGAGCAGAAAGCCTCGGCCATGTCCAACTCGCTGTTGTCACGAGACAAAACTACTGAGCTGAAGGGAGGCAATTGGGTCAGGGTGGTTTTCAGGCTACGAACAATACTCCATATTCTTGACACGGCTTTCTTGGGTCTAGCTTTGAACCGAAAAGTCGCCATTGCCTCTTATCTAGCTTGGGCATGGGGCATTTAAATCGCTTTTCATTCGCCTGGCTTCACAAATGTCGTCTGCAGACAATGTCATACGACCACGTTTTTCAGATTGGCGACGAATAGCCCGGAGCCTCTCATACACCACTTCGACCGTTGAGTAAGTTTGAGGTGGTTCTAGATGTTTATAGCTGCTTTGTTTTGCTCGGTTTAGCGCAGCCACTAATTGCTCATACGTAATTTCAGATGGCTCCGCGTGTTCGGCTGGAACGTTATATACATCGCAGTTAGTGCACCAAACGGTTCTTCGCTTTGTGTTCAGCGTCTATCCTTCATACCCTAAAGTCATTAGGAGTAGGAGGTCGTATGCACTGCTGAATCTTGGACTACCTCTGAGACAGGTCAGTCTACATGTTCACAAAAGAAGCTGACACTGCTACACACAGAGTGCATCAAAGAGTTCCCCAGGGGGGTATTCTCAGTCCGACTTTATTTAACATCTCTCTGATTGGACTTGAAAAGTGCGTCCCTGCACCGGTTGAAATCTCACTATACGCAAATGACATTTGTGTATGAAGCAGTGCTCGCAACAGACTTGTTTTACGAGCAAGATTGCAAAAAGCTTTTAATTTTTGCTCGAACGAGGTCTAACGATGTCGCCAGAAAAGTGTGCCGCCGTTTCTTTTACGAGGCGTGATGTCTCACGCTACACATTGAAGGTAGCGCATTCTCCCATTCAGTATGTGACAAGTCATAAGTTTCTGGGCGTGACAATCGATCGGCTAATGACGTGGATTCCCCACGTTCGAATAATAAAAGAAAAAGCTGCGCTATACGTGGGCGCCTTTAGCTTGTTATCAGGCAATGCCGGTGGCTTTTCGGTTAATGCCATGTTACGAATGTATACCGCTCTCTGCGAATGTCTTCTACGCTACAGCCTTCCTGCAATACATGGAATGTCTCAAACCAACATACAAGCACCGACTGGAGCTCAAGCAAAGGCCCGGAGGATGTGCCTTGGCCTACCAAAGAACACATCGAGCATCGGAACCCTTGCTGAAAGTAGGCGCCTTTCAGCTCCTGTTCTTCTGCAGCAGGAGTTTCTTCGAGTCCACTTACGTTATGCCACTAGAGTGCTGGATCATCCGCTTGCTTGAGACAGTAGTCCGGTGCGGAGGCTCCTCCCGCTACACTATCAAACGCATCAATGCATGCAGAACCATCGTGGAAAACTCCTTCGTGGACCATAGTAACCTTCGGGCCTGGGTTCAAGAGAATTAAGACGCACACCCGGACCAGTACTCACATATTTCACTCTAGAGCATATGGAAAACTGCTACGGAGCTCATTGTCATATTTACTGGTGGCTTTGTTACGTCTACATCTTCTGCCATTGGCGTCTGCATTCCATTTGCTAATGTCACCATTTCTGCCACTCTCAGTCACTGCACCTCCCCTACAGACACTGAACTGGCTGTACTGCGGGCTGCCATTAATTACATCGTGCACAAAACAGCTGAGTCCTGGATCATCTTCACTGACTCAAGAGCAGCTTTGCAGTCGCTGAGGTCTCGATGCACGCAGGACCAACTCGTCACGGTGCCCAAGCTGGACATGACACTTCGACAGAAATGGTCGAGATACCTTTCTCGAGGCAAGGCACTGCAACGCTAGTGTTGGCGCACGCTTGGCTCCGGCAACGACCCCTCTGGAGAGACCATAGCCAACAGTATGGGCCTCTGTACAAGATCGATTCATCGTGTCACTTCATGATGCTGTGAAACCTCAACAGGCAAGATGAAACATGTTTACAACGCATTCGATTGAACGTTGTTTTTACGAATTACTCCAGGAACGAAATGGGAGTGTCAGACTCACCATTTTGTGCATAATGTAATGTAGAAAACATCAATGACGTCCTCTGTGAGCGTACGCTATACGCATCAGAGAGACAGTCTCTGAAGATGGCCTTAAACTACAACAGGGCACAAACTTGGAGTGGAAAAATACTCTAGGCCCATGGCAGAACAGCTCCCGTGCGTCAGACTGCACAAAAGCGCTACTGACATTCTTACGGGCCACAGGCTTGAAAGTAACGTTGTAAATAGTGCAGTGCGTGTGAGTGACTGTCTGTTATGTGACCGTTATGCGTGTATGTTACTGTATGTGCTGTGTGCTTATCATTGTATATATCATAGTCATCACCCAGCACCTGGAGTAGCCTATTAGGTGTAAAACCAGACAAACCTGGTATTCACCTGAAGCTCCATGAGGCTCTGCGGAGCCCCGCTCTTGAAGACCAAACCTGGTCTGACCTGGACGGCCAAACCTGGACGGCCGTGATGGGAGTCCCGTCATGGGAGGCCCGGCCACCTAAACCTGCTGGTTTCTTACAATAAATTTCATTCCTCTTCCTACTCCTTTCCAGCTCCTCATTAAGATAACTCTCTCTCTCTCTCTCTCTCTCTCTCTCTCTCTCTCGTTGACACTCCAATGCAAGTGAGCGAGGCGTAAATGTTGGCAAGAATGTAATATATTCTTGGGTGAGTGCTATCTCGCCGACTAAAATCGGTGCGCGTGTTGTCACCAGCCAAGCACACGCGACTAGCCAGCGATGGTGCTGGTACACTCTTTAAAAAGAAGAAAGGCTGAGTGTATGTGTTTCTTTTTTCCGTGACTCCTGACTCGTCACGCGTATGACTGTTTTTAAAGAGGCACGTTAACTCTATTTTGCGTCAGCGATTCTCAGAATAGAGTACAAATGATCCCCCAAGACAGCTGACCGGGCTTCTTCAAAGATAGTCATATCAGTGGCAAGCCAGAACTTCCAAATAAGTGTCAAAGACCCTTTGTTTCTCTTTTAAGTATACGTATGTATTATGACTCATCATTATTTTGCGGACACTTTTGATGTACATATCAGATCTTCGACTATCGAAGACTGCGCTCGCTGCTCGCAATGAACCACGAGTGATGCTGGCTTGACTGCACATGCGTGCGTAGCTTCGTGAAGGCGCTCGATGCAATGCTACATGCCAAATCGTCCTCGCATTAGCTTGTTTACATCACCGAAAGCCGGCGCGCCCTTATTGTCATTCATTCGTCATTCTGCTCTGCGACGCTCTCAGAAGTGCGCGGAGCTTCCGTCGCTCAGGCTGTTTTCACTTCACAAATGTCTTCTCATCAGGTGCTCGCTGTCGCCACCGTATGGCACACAAGGACGTTTCACAACTCTCCTAATTGGCGTGTAAATTTGTCTCCGTCGCTACACACTCCCGAGAAACTTCGTGTACTCTTCGAAAGAATAAAAGGGAAAGGCGCGTTTGTGGAGGAAAAAAAAAAGAAAGGTTTAAAAAAATGAGATAAGAGTTGGCACACATATTCTCTGTTCTTTCCTCCTCGCAGCTTCAGCCTTCAGTGAGTCTTCAGGTGTGTGCGTTTGTTCTTTACAAACACGTGCAACACGCGGAAACCTGCCGCGCGCTCATATAGACGGAGTGTATAATGCGACGCAAGCGATCGCAGCAGGCAGGCACGCCCGCGACAATAAAGCGGACCCCGGGGCCGCAACAATGAGAGCGTGGAGAGGGAACAGCTCTCATAGAGCTCGCCTTCGCCGATCGCGGCGCTGGCAGTATTCGGACGCACGCACACACGGCTGGTGGCCCTCGCGCATGCCTTTGTGTCGAGCGGAAATTTCACCGTCACTCGGCATTAGGCGACGCCCGCGCTAATTGAGCTCGGTTCGAGACCTCGAGAGAGCTCGGCGTCGCACATAGGGATACCCTCCTCCCTTTCCCCACACGGCCGTGCTTTCCTGTACTCTCTCTATCTAACTCTCTCCATTCCTGTGTCCTATCAATTGCGTGTGTACACGTCCTGTCGCTTTTATGTTCGTGTAATGTCTCCCCTTTCACCCTCGCATCCGCCGGTTTCGATGGGCTTTACCGGGGCTGTTGTTTTGTGTGAAAAGGCGCCGTGCGGCGCTTTTTTTTTTTTTTGCGTTGTGTCTTATTTGAACATGGAGCCATTGTGGCTGGTTAGACGATGAGCAACATGGGAAAGTAGGCCACAGTAATGGTGTGCTTCGTCGGCGTCATCAACAAAAATTTAATTTCTCTGAAAAGAATGAGGAAAATAAGAGAGAATGAGTTTTAAAAATGGAAAGTTGTGATAAAACAAATTGCAACTTATGTCTGTCTGTCTGTCTGTCTGTCTGTCTGTCTGTCTGTCTGTCTGTCTGTCTGTCTGTCTGTCTGTCTGTCTGTCTGTCTGTCTGTCTGTCTGTCTGTCTGTCTGTCTGTCTTGCCTTGTCTTGTCTTGTCTTGTCTTTTATCTCAATCGTGCTACGTATATTCTGGCATGACCGAGCTAAGCCATGGCAAAACGTTTGTCTTCGTTTCGAGTATTCGTGTGTCTACGTGTTTGTCGCCGAAAATGTTTGCTGTATGGACCTGGGCTCTATAAACAGTGCTGTTCAATTGATTTACGACGCAAAGCTATGAAGAACAAGCATGAACAAGCAAGTTTTGTCAAGCTTTTTCTTTTTTTCTGCATGGACTGTAGAAGTGGACCTTTCACACACGCCGTCCTGTTCTAATCACAGTTTCTGTGGCCTCATGTGACAAAAATTTTACATTGAGGCAAAATGATCAAAGCCCGTGTGTCTATATTTAATCGACCGTTAAACGACTCCATGGGTTTGATATTTCCGGAGCACTCCGTTACGGCGTCTCTCATAAGCACATCGTGGCTTCGAAACGCAAAACCACCACATTTGCTATTATTATTATTACGCGACACAACCACCGTACGATTGCGATGCATGCCGTAATGCGGAGATTCCGGCAATATTAATTTACCATTAGGCGTTCTGTAACGTGCGCTGTCATGGCACAGGACCCGGTCCTTCAGCATTTCGCTTACGGCTGCGACCGCCGCGGGCCGAAGTCGAGTCAAGCACCGTGAGAATTACGAGTACCGGGGGGAGAAAGCGTCCAGATGGGCTGAGTACTGTAATTGATTGGTTTGTGGGGTTTAACGTCCCAAAACCACCATATGATTATGAGAGACGCCGTAGTGGAGGGCTCCGGAAATTTCGACCACCTGGGGTTCTTTAACGTGCGCCCAAATCTGAGCACACGGGCCTACAACCTTTCCGCCTCCATCGGAAATGCAGCCGCCGCAGCCGGGAATCGAACCCGCGACCTGCGGGTCAGCAGCCGAGTACCTTAGCCACT
The DNA here is from genome assembly GCF_013339725.1 of Rhipicephalus microplus. Taxonomy (NCBI): domain Eukaryota; kingdom Metazoa; phylum Arthropoda; class Arachnida; order Ixodida; family Ixodidae; genus Rhipicephalus; species Rhipicephalus microplus. Next base: position 67,256,959 of record NC_051169.1, read on the forward strand.
AGACCACCGCGGCGGGGCGCTGAGTACTGTAATACCTGCGTTTTTTTGCTGGTGTGTTTACTGTGTGATGGGTAAACGTTACGCCAAAGTATTGTTCTCACTTCTTTTACTTCTTTACATCATTATCAATATATTATTATTATTATTATTAATATTATTATTGGTGGTCTGGTTAACCCCCTACCTTTCTTATCCTTAATACACACACACACACACACACACACACACACACACACACACACACACACACACACACACACACACACACACACACACACACACACACATATATATATATATATATATATATATATATATATATATATATATATATAATGAGCATGTTCCAAAATTATTGTTGTAGCTACGACGAACTATCGGTCGGTCCGCCAACTCCTCAAGTCTGTCACTGCGCCGTAAAAAATTCAAAAAAGCAATGGCGGGTTTTTCCCGTGCTTCACACTTCCTTGTGGATAAAACTCGCGACGCGCCCTTATTTGAAGGAAGAATAAACGCCATCCCTCTGTGCGGTCATTTTGATTTATGTAGGTTTCCATTCCGACATTATTCCGCCGCCTTCTCGTGGGTGTGGTGAACCATGCAAGGTTGCTACACGCGCGTTTTGCCACGCGATACACAAGGAACTCTTGAGACACATGAACGTGCTAAGCGATACACGACGAACTGTTAGGGCACGTGGACGTTGAACTGTGGTATGCGCAATCACTGAAGCATCAAGGTCGCGTACAGCTGCAGTTGTTCCTGCTTTAGACTTACGAGGGACTACTCTTTTGGGACAATCGAGATTGACCGGTCTCACTCAGATTCTTTACACTGACGCTAGGAGTAAATATTTAGACATCCACAGTAAACGCCCAGTTACGTGAGTCAGAGCATCAGGTGAGCATAACGCACACATAATCGCGCTTGGAGTCCTCTGTGTTTGTGTGTGTGCGATAATGTGCGTGTCTTCGATAATGATTAACGATTGTAACCTAAAAAAAGAAAACAAAAAATTTTCACTAGTAGCATACAGTTCGTAATATCGGATTACCCAGGCTGCGCATAATATATACGATAGTCAGCTGCCAAAGTTCGGGGAATGTGGAACTTAAGCGTCAGTTATTATGGCCTAACTCCGCGCGCACGTTATGATATTCAGTTTTCAATCGTTTACTATATGGTAGGTGCAAACAAAGCATCGTTACACGCTTATTAACCACAAGTACAGTCTATACTACCAAATTAAAAAACTTATGGTATTCGTGGTAATTTAGCTTAAGTCACACTTAGGGAACACGTAAGTGCGGTTACGCACTCCGAACTTTTCGAGCAGTGTGTTAAATGTCAATAATCAGGTGGGCAAACACGTAGATTCGATGCCCTTTGAATACAAGGCGTCGAGTGTGTAAAAGTATACGCAGGTGTGTGTGCACGTATATACGAACCCGTTTACGTGTCTCTCCTACTGTTGTCGTCGCTTAGCAGCTTCGCAAATTGAATCAGTTCCTGTAGCCCAGAGAATGCCACTGGCGAGCGTTGTAACGAGCGAGACGCCGTTAGGCCACTACGACCAACGACAAAAGAAAAAGCCTTCAAAACGAAACAAAAGAGCATCCTCCCGCCGCCTTTGTGTGTGTGGCCGTTTCGTGTGCGCACGAGCCGGATCGTGCCCCTGAGACCTCGCGTGGTGTATCGCAATCAGCGCCGTGCTTTCCACATCTTGCACTTTGTTGTGTCTGCGTAACGCTTCACGAGTAGCAGCGTTAGCAGCAACATGGGCTCGTTATGCGGAGAAGCTTTACGTAGCTACGCGAAACCAAAAACTCTTAGACCCTATGTGCGACAGCGTTTGGGCAAGCCCCCACTTCTCGCCATTGGTCCGCTGATTGTGAATGGAACCACGTGGGTGACGTGCACTAAGTAAAGTTTCAGGACATGCATAACCAATAAATTAGAAATTTTTTAATGAAACATCACGATTATTTCAGGAATAAACACCGGCGCCGCACGTTACTGTTGTGCTGATTAACCATCTGAACAGCGCCGTCTTTTCTTTATATTTTGCTCCTTCCCTGTCCTGTGTTTCAAGTGTTGCGCTGTTAACGAGTTCATGACAGATTGTCTCAGCGGGATATTTTTGTTTGGCGAAAGAGAGAGAGAGAAATATTTTAATGGGGAGCTGCAGATGTTTGTCTGGGTTTTCGCCTGACATGCCGCTCCAGGTAATGGTTGATGGCTGTGTTATATACAGTCATAAGCATATAACACATGAAGCTACGCACGTGAACTACACTCTCTGTTTGGTAAATAATTGACGCTAGTATATTGCTACTTATTAGCTTTAGCAGTGTACAGAACTGGGCTAGTCGGTTTAGCTTTATAATGTAAAAAGGGCAGCGTAAAAAAGACCACACACAACAATGGGAGGACACAAGACAGTTTATTGCATTACATAGCTTAATATAGCTTTTTATATTAGCTTTACTGCATTGAAACAATAACAGGCGACGTACATACGTTGAGTTGATACCTGTTGGCATTGTTCGCTCTCCTCTGAATAATTGGGATAAAAATGCAAATGATAAAGGACACTTATAAATACGCAGATTTAAATAAAGTAGAAGGTGCTTGAGGAGCTTTTTTCTTAATGGGCCGCATCAAAAATCAATCATAGCCCCCCCCCCCCCCCCCCCAAAAAAAAAGGATCTGTTGGCACGTACATACTCTCAACTTTCCTCCTAAACAGTGAAAATAAATTGTTGATATAATTATTGTATTTATTATGACTGTTTTAGTGAAAAGCTTTGCGGATACGGCCTTATATGAGCTCAGTTTTGGCTTATATGAGCTCAATTTTGCTCAATTCAAAAAAAAAAAAAAGCTCCTCACTTGCCTTTTTGCGCCAATGCGATGTCTTCACGTAGTCGTTTAAGCAATTCTTTATCGGTACCTGCATTTGCCCTTTCGTTGGTGACCCTTCTTCATTTGGAAAGCGTGACCACAGATTTTTACGGCGCTTCACGATACATAGAACTGTTCACTTACACAAAATAATCAACAATTAGAATTGTAAATTATATTTTAAAGATTTCATGGGAGTTTTCATAGCATCAATTGAAAATGAAAATTTAGAGTACTGATTAACTAGTTCACAGTATAATACAGTCAACAGCGACAATTCGGAGGCTGCAGAGTCTTAGAAGAAAAGAAAAAAAAATGGATACTACTTCTCTCTTTTTAGTATGCCAATCGTGACATTTGAAAAATTCTATTTTAAAAATTATCCGGTTCTTGGCCAATCTCTCAGCGTGAGCGTGTGCCACATATTAAAAGAGCGACATTACACTACACTACTTCCGCACATTCTGGCATTCGATTTCCCGCCCCCGCCCCGCCACGGTGGTCTAGTGGCTAAGGTACTCGGCTGCTGACCCGCAGGTCGCGGGTTCGTATCCCGGCTGCGGCGGCTGCGTTTCCGATGGAGGCGGAAATGTTGTAGGCACGCGTGTGCTCGGATTTGGGTGCACGTTAAAGAACCCCAGGTGGTCGAAATTTCCGGAGCCCTCCACTACGGCGTCTCTCATAATCATATGGTGGTTTTCGGACGTTAAACCCCACAAATCAATCGATCGATTTCCCGCCTCTATAGTAATAATAGACATCAACAACAACACGCTTTTACCGTATCAACACGTTCTTACTGCATTGCCAACATGCGCGTAACGTTCGAAAAACTTTCTCGCGGTAGCCACGCCTTACGAACTGCCGGCCTGTACACAGGGCAGCTCCAAAGTGGTGGCCGCGGCGGCAGCCAGCTGTAGTCTACGGAGAAGCGGCGGGACCGTCCGCGCCTGTTGCTTTGGCGGCGGACGCCGATTGTCCGGCGGCAAAGGGAAGGCCCCGGGGCCATTGTTCAATGGGCGCCAAGGTCGGTCGCATTGTGTCCTCCCCTTTTGTGTCCGCAGCAGCGTCGATGGCTGCGGCGATCTGCACAACAGACGCACGCACGCGTTCCTTTGTCGGCTTGCACGATGTCGCCGGCGCTGTTTTGTTGCCCATCAGACAGACGTCCGTCAGCGGCCCTATTCGAATGCTCACTTTCCGGAGCGCTCTTCTGGGCGCTTCTCTTCGTCTCCGGGGCGGTGGTACCGTAATGGGTCAGTGTGCACTGATTTGAACGACGTTGCCTTGGTGCATCCATTGTGGACGAGGGAGAGGGGGGCTTTATATCGCCTCCCACACACGACACTTTCTCTCTATTCGAAACGCACACAAAACGACGCACAATAGACTAGCGAGAGCATTTCCCTCTGTGTGGAATGACGCTCGCAATTGTCTGATGTGTCCTCACGTAGTGAATGGCGCGCGAGCACATTGTCGTGTGTAGAGATAAGAGATTACAGGACGTGTACGGGTGTCTCTGGCACGCTTACCAAACGAGGGCCGATTTCGTGAGCTATAACCGATGTGTGACAGTCGTAATAGGGAAACAGATCATTACCAGTCAATGCCTCTTTCACCCCATTCGCATTTTGTTTCCTAACGTTCGTGCATCCCGGATGATCAGTTCTTCAATCATCGTGATGGATTCGTTATTGCTATCTTTCACAGCAACTGGTGTGCTCGTTAAAGTTCTGCTTTATTCCAATGATTTTTTTATGTCAGGAGCGATAGCTTATTCCGCTTATGAATACACGCAGTGGATCCAAGCATGCTTTAGCGCATTGAATTGAGCATTTTAACAATGCATTACTTAGCTAGACCTATAGACAGATCAGTATAATAAGGTTACCAACCACAGTGGTCTAGTGGCTAAGGCACTGGGCTGCTGACTCGCAGGTCGCGGGATCGAATCCCGGCCGTGACGGCCGCATATTCGATGGAGGCGAAAATGCTCGAGGCCTGTGTGCTCAGATTTGGGTGCCCGTCTTCAGGCGGTCGAAATTTCTGGAGTCCTCCACTATACGGCGTCTCTCATAATCATATAGTGGTTTTGGAACGTTAAGCCCCTCACAATTATATTAACACAATAAGGTTCGACGTCTCTTCATAACCGAAGGAAGCGGAAGAACAGTGCTGTGTGAACGACAGCAAACCACGCCCCTTCCCTCGTCTTCTCAGTCGGATAGCTAAGAAAGAACAATCATGATCTTCATTCATATTCTACATTCGACAGGTGGTGCGGTCGCGAAGTGTGCATATCCGCTCAGGTTTCGGTGTTGCGTTCTTCCTGTTGACATAACCGCTAAACGGTCAGTGGCAGTGGAAGGTATTTCACTCGCTCCGACCGGCTATGAACCTCGACGACAGCGGCTTCCAGACAGTTCCATGCAGTGCGTGGGTGTCGGTTCGAAGGCGTTGAACTAGCCTTGGTGGCATGCGATAGCTGGGGCACTTGTCTGAGCACTTTTGCACCGACGCTTTTCTCATTTAACCTGCACAGGACTGGCAAACCGAAGAGGATCCCGGTGCATTAAATTGTGGGAACCAAATCGTTGCCCTGGTAATCGTTAGTTTTTGTTCAATTGTAATCAATTTTCTTTGTGCAACCTCTTCTTCGTTGTCACACATGACATCTACTAGTCGAACATATGTTTAAACACTTTTTCTGACAAGAGGTCCTCCTTCAGACAGGTGCTCTGGCACCTTCATCATCTGTACACTTATGTAAGCATATATCTTAATGCAAATCTTTATTTATCCTGCAAAAACTGTCTCTAAGGTCAAGTGCAGGGTTCATTTTGTGGCTTGTTTTACGCCACATGGGGCGAAGGTAACAAAAATATACCGCGCTCGTTCTGGCTTCGAAATTGTTAGTGTTTAATGAAGCGCCGCTCTTTTTTTTTTTTTGTCCCACGTCGGTATCGCCCAATGATAGTCAAAGTTTGGCGGTTCTTGCACCAAACTTTGAGCCATGCTGCACCCAATTATCGAGTATCCTCGTATTACAGCCCGCTCGCCGCTTCTCATCGCTCGGTGTCAGCAGCCTTTGCCATGCCACCGAAGAGCGAAAAGTAAGCGCCCTCTGGAGAACTGGATGCAAAAGAAAGACTTCGCCGTCGTGGCGACCGCGCGCAGCATCTTTTTGGCGCGGCCGCCCTTGCAGTGTTCCCCTCGACGGGCGCCCACAAGAGCGGAGGCGGGATCTCGCAGTGTTTGCGCTCGCCTATTTGCCTTCGTCTTCGGTTCCGACGAGAGGCTCGGAACGCTGCCCGTCCCAACTCGTTGCTGGAGACGTCCGCCGCGGTCGGCTGGAATCCGCGACCGTGCCCGTGTTTGCGCCCGCGGGTGAGAGACGACGCGCTATATCGCGGCGCGCTGGAAAGGTTGCGAGAAAGAAGGCCGTGCCTCTTAAATCATTGGTCTTCAGTGCGCTTCAACGGCAGTGGAGGGCCTTCTCGGTGTAGTGACACTGCGCCCTCCAGAACAAAGAAGACGGCGAGCGGGCCCCCGCGGCCGCCATTTCGAAGATGATGAATGCCGCGCATACTTGTTTTGCCGAGGCCCTCTCGGTTGATCGAATAAAGTGTACGCCCACCACCACAGAAAAAAAAAACAAAAAAACGCGCCACCCTCGTTGGCATTTGAGATACAGGACGCCGTATAGGATTTGGGAAGTACGGGTATGCATCAGCTGCATACGTGCAGCTTCGCGTTTTTCAAAAATGCGCGCTCTGTCGACAAATGGGTGCGATGACAATGTAGTGACGCAAGGACTGGCGCTACGGATTAAAATTACAGCCCTAAATTCCTGGCTTTACGCTTCTCTTGTGTTAGAGTATCCCACATTCGTTATACGCAGTCGGCATTGCTGGATAGGCTTCAGCGCAATTCAGATGAAGACAAATGGAGACACAGAACACAGACGAGCGCTGTGTGTGTGTCTCCATTTGTGTGTCTCCATTCTGTGTGTCTCCTATCTATCCGTCTAAATAGCACTGAAGCCTGTTTAATTATGTACCAACTTGCCCAAGTCAAAGTGATTTTGGAACGGCATTGCTGGTTAGCAAATATAGATTGGCTCTTTGTATCAAAGCGTGCGACTCCTGGCCATTATTAGTCTCTTGCCGAGAGGTTGGGTGGTTCGACGTCACCAGGCCCATCGAGCTTTGCCGACATTTATGAATCAAACTGATTTGGCCACCCATATCTCTAACTAAACCAACGGTGTTTTGGTTGTCGCATGCACACGAAAATGGTTGTGTTGTTGCATCCGGTGTTTCATGACCTTGTTATTCTGTATTTATAATACACAAAATGTAATGCAAAGTGAGAACACTTTAGTATTCAGACTGTTAGTCGGACTAAGCTTTGGTGCCTTAGTAGAAAGTTGTGTGCATCATCTGGTAATAATGTAGGGAATAATTTATGATATTTGGTGCGGACGTAATATTAAGCTATGCGCCAAGTGCACCAATTGAATTCAAAGGCTGTTTGAAGCTGCTGTGCGACAAACTAACTAGATTTAACATTTTCCCAGTGTTAGCCTAAAAGATCGATAAATAATTTTTTACCATAGTAGGGTCGTAAGTTATTGGACATAATTTTTATATTCCTTTTTTGTAACAGGCTATTCGTATAATAAATAAGATATTTCAGGTATTGAGTCTGTAAAGGCAGCAAGCATATAATATTTAGGGTATTTCTGTTTCACTTAACAGAAACGTGCGACTTGGCCAGCTCAACTTGTGCATTTATGCATTGCTAAGACGCTAACCAGCCGCGGATTCAGTGGTGTGGTTGCCACGCCAGCTCAGCTGCGATTTTTTTTTATATCACCGCCACTAAGATAAGATAGGCTCAATCTGGCGTGGATAACGACGAGGTAGGATGCAAGTGCTCGTCTCTTCTGTTACTGCGTAACCTGCGAGAGTAAATAAGTATAGGGTAGATATGTGAACGTGTAGGGCTGTTTTTTTTTTTTTGTAACCATCGGGGCTATTTTTCAACCTCATAAACCTCACTATTCCATATCTTGATTATGTCGCAGAAATCCAGGCTCAAATGGGAAGTGTAATTCGTACAGGGTGTTTCTCATTGGTCGACAGGTGACAGCCCCCCAGAAATAGAGAAAGAGAAAGGCAGGGACGTTAGATCTCAGTATTTGGTTCCCCGCTCTCAGGTGCAGGAAAGTGGTTGATATAAAACACGGGATGAAGAGGTTACTAACTAATCATTGGATGGATACACGCACGTGAAATCAATAACACGCAGAATGTGCCTTAGTTCGCTCTTCAACAACTTTGTTCCCAAGACAATCAGATAAAATGATTGTCTGTGCCATTCTACTTCTAGTCGTCTGTAATGATGCGCTGTTTTTACGTGAGGTATGTCGTATCTACTCGTCCAAAAAACCGCTTGAGCTGAATTGGCATCCTTCAGATGTAATACGGACAGATTTTAGGTTAAACCGGGAAATAGCTATCAAGCTGAGAAACGGTATAACGAAACTCATGTCTTGTGGTCTCTTTTTTGAGAATGTTGTTTTTTGCGCTCCGAAATTCTGGTCAGTTGAGAAATATTGACTTCCGCTGCCTCCGTGTCCTTCCATTTTTCTCCTCCTCCGAATTCACTGATTGCTGTGAAGACTTTTGGGTGAAGAACGCCCTTGAAAACGGTCTTCATGGCTCCCGCGATGGACATGACGCAAAGCGGAGATAATTTCTTCCCACGAGCGCTGCCCCCATTTGCATGCGAACGAGGCGCGCGAGCGGACATGCCGAGTTTCGGTTTCTCTCGTGGCGCCACTTTGCGGCGAAAACGGGGAAGCGGTGGTTCTTTTGCTTCATCTTCTGTGCGCGCGATGGCGCTCGCGTACCGTAAACCGGAAAAAGTCGCGTTGTCGCGCAGGGCAGGAGAAGTACGGAGAAGGAAGGAAAAACAATAAATGGAAATAAGCAGTGTGAAATCTAAGGTGGTTCTGCACTAAGGCGCAGAAGGTTGGAATGGGAATTCAGGAAGGTTCTTCCTGTAGGAAGAACAATTTCATTGAACTCGACAAATAATAATAATAATAATAATAATAATAATAATAATAATAATAATAATAATAATAATAATAATAATAATAATAATAATAATAACAACAACATCGCCTTTTTTAAAGCTTGGTAGTGGCGCACAGGTGACCACACCGCTATAAAGGGAACGCTCATAGTATCGACCCGCTGTTAGAGGCCTCTATTTTAACTCTACGTAGATAGGGTGTACTAGAAGCGCTTCTAGTACACTCTACTCTGTGTGCGAGTGGTTGGTGCTTTTTGCGGCGATGGTATGTTTCTCTCGAAAGCTGATAATGATTTTTTTTTTTTAATATACGTGCCACGTTGAACGCTCCGCATACAACGGCGCTCCTCTTAATCTAGTCGCACTTTAGTTAATGCGTAAGTATTCGTAGTTCGTCTCGCTAAAACGATCTGCTGTAGTGTTTTAACGAACCTTGACTTTTCGAAGAAAGAGCACGACATTCGCAAAGCTTTCGCGTCTTATACCGGTTATGAAGCGTGGAAACTTGGGCAAGTTGGTAGGAAATAGCTGATTGTAGGAACAGCACAACCTAGAAGTAGTTACTTCGTAACTACGGAAGCGAGAAAACAAGGACAGAAAAGAGCGCTGACTTTCAACAAAAAACGTTTTTGTTGAAAGTCAGCGCTCTTTTCTGTCCTTGTTTTTTCGCTTTCGTAGTTACGAAGTAACTACTTATAGGTGGCGCTGTTCCTACATTCACTTATACCGGTGTCACACGGTGCATTGCCTGATAAGAGATCGAATTTCTCAACAGTGGTTTCATCCAGTTTGTAGTTTGCGAGGAGAAACCAATCGCGATAGACCAGTTCGATCTCAATGAGGCCTGATTATGATCAAAAGTGACCGTGTGACATCGGCGTTAAGTTCTTCTCACCATTGACTAGCCGCCTTCGTTAATATTGCATTAGACGGCGCCACTAACAGGTATCTTGTGAACAGTTCTTGCGTAATAACTTTTTTTTTACAAATATAATGCCTTGGCTAAAACCAGTAAATGCATTTTTGTGGTCCTGAAATAATCGTCGCCCTTGTGACGCACATGAATTGCTAATCTCAACTTGATTATCAACAACGAGTGTCATTCTCTTCTAAAAAATTAAAATAAAATAACAAAAGTTTCTTATTCATATCCGCATATTGTAAGGTATGCGAACAGTTTGCGAATAGTCATGCGTGTGACAATATTCCCCTTCAAATAACTTTAAGGCATATGGAAAATTTTAAATTATATAGAGAATGTAGAAATAGTCTCGACGGGAATGAAGTGCCAACAGAGTCCAGAAGATATGATAAGCCAGTGAGTGTACCAAACACATTAACATGTTAGACTTCAATCATGACGGTGGACTTCGGGCTATAATTGTTTAGGCTGCCATTGTCTGGGCCACGTCGTATCGACAATGTCGTAGGGTAGCTGATATCATTTGTGCCACCGTACGTTCCCCCGTATTGCGAAATCTTTTCATACACGCTTTAACTAAGTGCACGAAAAGAAACGAGCCATTCTTTGCGAAGATGGTTGTGTTCTGTGGTAAAGCCTTGTGTCGAAATTGGGGTGCATTGTACGTTCTGCAAAGTGAATTTAAGGGACTATTGTGGGGCACGTCATTCAGCAACTAACAGCGGTGGCAGACAGATCTTTATACGATGCATCTTGTTAACTGCATTGTGCTCTATCAATTGAGTCAAAATTGTTTCCTTTATTATGGTCGTCTCATTTTATTCGATCTTGTTCTTCTGACGCGCAATTTTAGGATGTTTTTATGTTTTTACACTAAGGTAAGAACGATTTGTTCTAGAGTCTGAATGTTAATTCAGTTTACTGTACATAAATTTTAGTATGCTAGAGAAAGACAAGGATAGACGATATGTTGTCATTCTGGATATAATTGGACCGACATGACGAGAGAGAGAGAGAGATAAAAGATTTAATAGGTGGCCAATGAGTGAATATGGGATGGTCCCTTATTGCTGGAACCCTCAGGCCTAGACCACCACTGGGCGTGCGCGACGAGTTGTCTCTGGTCGACCAGGCCCGGCCTGGCATGGCGAAAAATGACGCTTTCAGGAAACGTAGTGTTATGTGAACAACCTGAATTTCATGTTTTGCACTCTGCCATCCTGACTTATTCATTTTTAACTAACTTAAACCTTATTGCTGGATTACTTTTTTTGTCTACAGAGCAACTTAATGATAACTGCCGATTTACAATGAAAAAAAAAAAGATGCTACGAAAAGAGCGCCCAATAAATGCGGCACGTCGCTGGTCACTTTGCTTTCACTTCTGATATTTCAGGTCGCTGAGCATTCCGCGGGATGACGTGTGTCACATAAAGAGATGCAAAAAATGTAGATTCACGTTTTGAAAGAAAAAAAAAAGGTCATATTTTTTTGAACTCTTGCTTACCTCGTCATCTTGAAATGCCGTTTCGATCCAATAAATATGCATCGTAAATAGCTGCATTCTTTTTGAGAGTTTAATGTCCCAAACCCACGATATTATAATGAGATATGCCGTAGGGAGGGCTCCAGAAATTTCGACCACCGGGGGTTCTTTGACGTGCACCTACATCTATAAGTACACGGACCTCAGACATTTTCACCTCTATCGAAAATGCATCAGCCGCAGTCAGGATCCGATCCGGCTATCTTCGGGTTTGCAGTCGAGTGCCATAGGCACAAGACCGCCGCGGCGGGGCGCCTGAAACACTTTCATGATCGAGATGACTCACGGAAGAACTAATATTTTGTATAGATTAGTGTTTTTATTTGCTTTCCTGCAGCTTTGCATCTTCGAACGGAATCGCTTCTTCGTTAATGAATGGCAATACGTAATTAGTTGGGCCGTGTCGAGTACCTTGTCGCACCCCTACTTCTGTTTTAACCGTGTCGTGTGCATTTTAGTGGCCGTTTATTGAGGCGGTCGCCTTAGATGCTTTATCGAACAATAAAATTAACCGTCAGCGTTGGCATCCCGCGTCGGTGGCGTGAACGCAAGTGATACAAGGTGTAATCACGCGACGACGCCACCATAACTCGTCACCATGGTGTCACGTGTGGCTGAATTCCGCCAAAAAAACACACCCACAACTAAGCTTCGTCCATTGAAAAAAAAAAGATAAAGCCAACAGATACAACCAATTCTTCCGTTCTGTCTTCACTAAAGATAATGGTGTCATGCTGAACTTACATCCGCGGCCTGGTCCCACTATCCAGCCACTCGTTATCAGAAACGCCGGTGTTCTTAATCTTCTGCTTGGCCTAGACACCAAAAAAAAAAAAAAACCTGTGGTCCGGACAATATACCAAATCAATTTTTAAACGATACGCACAGTGGTGCAGCAGATACCTGGGGAATCTTTTTCGGAAATCCCTCTCAACATCCAAACTACCAGAAGATTGGAAAATAGCAAAAATTATTCTGATACACAAATCAGGAGATAAATCCATTGAAACAAATTTTAGACCAATATCGCTAACCAGCACGGCATGTAAACTACTCGAGCATATCATTCTAAATCATTTAACCGTTTTTCTTGAACAAGAAGGCATTCTGTCCAATAACCAGCATGGTTTTCGCCATGGTTTATCCACCATAACACAGTTAACCGAAGTAATACACGACCTCCCGCTAGGCATTAACAATCACCGCCAAACCAACATAATCCTACTCGACCTATCCAAGGCATTTGATTGCGTTTGTCATACAAAGCTAATAGCTAAATTAAGAAGCCTTATTGAAGATGGAGAAATTATTGCTTGGGTTCAAGATTTCTTGTTTAATAGATCCCAGTTTGTTATTTTTGAACATTTTGCATCAGACACAGTACCAGTGACGTCAGGAGTGCCCCAGGGCTCCGTGCTTGGACCCTTGTTATTTCTCGTTTATATAAATGATATAACTACTAATATAGATAGCAAAATAAAGTTATTCGCAGATGACTGTATCATTTATCGAGAAATTAACAATCAACAAGATCACCTCTCTCTCAACAAGTCTCTTAATACCGTTGCAGAATGGTGCTCTCATTGGCAGATGACAATCAACGTAAAAAAATCTGCATGCATGACGATAACACGGAAAAAAGGAACGCTCTAACTTTCGCTATAACATAAATGGTGCTGCTCTCACGAAAGTACAGAGACATAAATATGTAGGCTTAACAATAAGATCAGATCTAAGGTGGGATGCTCACTTTGATAATGTTACTTCTTCTGCTATGTAAAAAAACTATTTTTTATTCGCAGATGGCTCCATCCGGCACCCACCTCGACAAAACTACTAGCTTACAAAACATTCATTAGGCCAATCCCTGAATATAGAAATACTGTATGGTTTCCTCATACCGTGACTAACATAAAAAAATAGAAAAGGTACAAAGGAAGGACATAAGATTCGTACATAACAAATTGAAACTGCCTGATTCCCCCACTACCCTTCCAGCTGTTTCTGGGCTTCCCACGCTCGAAACACGGGCGAAGCAGGCACGTTTGAAATTTCTTTATCAACTCCTACATAATTATTTCAAAATAGATGTCTCAAACTACGTTGAATTTTCGCAAACACGAGCTACCCGGCACCAACATACAAATACTCTATTAGAATATAAATGTAACAATGATGCGTTTAAATACTCTTTTTTTCCAGTTGACATCCACGAATGGAATTTATTAACCCCTTTCACCACTAATGCCCAGTCATTGTGCGATTTCTTATCAAGAATTGAAAATAACGTCTTTTAGCGTCCTTGATATGTCTGCTTTTCTGTGACATGCAAACTAGCATTCACTTGTATTTGGTGTGTATGGTGTGCATAAATGCTGATTGTATGCTTCAAGGTTGCTGATTTGTATTTTTACACATTATTTACCAATTTACGATCCTGAAAGTGTTAAGTGCTCTTTGTAACTGTATACTGTAGTGCCCACCTGCTATGGATGGTCTCTTTGGAGACTGGCAGTATTGTGAATAATTATATAATATATATAATATATATATATATATATATATCTATATATAGATATATATAATATATATATATATATATAATATATATATATATATATATATATATATAGATATATATATATATATATATATATAACGTTTAATGGGTGGCCAATGAGTGAATGTGGGATGGTCCCTTATTGCTGGAACCCTCTGGCCTGGACCGTGTTATGCCAGCGAGTCCTCGTCAAACGTCCGTGCCTCTGAAAAAGGCAATCTGGGTCAAGGCCAGCCCGCAGTCCGCCTGACGCGAACATCTCAACGGCGTGAACACGCGCGGCGCTTCTCTGGCCCACGTGCATTGAGTCAGATGCGCACGTGACAGCGAGCCGGCGTCCTCGTGTCTGGTGGTCTGACGCATGGCGCGGCGACCCCATTGGAGGAATCTGTCCTGACGACCAGCGGCGCTTCTGATTGGACATTTTGGTTGGGCCCGGTGTAAATAAAAGAAGCCCTGCGGCGCGTCGCGATCGGCGGTCCTGAGAGAGGAGTCCCCATGTCGGAGAGCCGACATGTGTGTGAGTCGGCGGTCTTAGGCGAAAAGTTGACCTATGTATTAGAGAAGAGAGCTCGGCTCTTCGAGTCTCTGTCGGCCCCAGTGCCGAAATTGTAACGCCTCTGTATATATGCTGTACATAAACCTTGTTTAACTCACCGTCGTCTCGTCAGCTCGTCTTATCAGCTCTGCGCAGAAGCAGTCGCGAGCTGAGAAACATACGCTACCAAACGGCTGGTGACCTTCCCGGCGGAGTTGAAAGCAGTGGCGCCTTGGGACCGTGTTGGCATCGCCGTCTTTCGCAACAGAGGTGGCTTCGGCGGGATCGGTCCGTCGTTCGCAACAGTGGTTGGCAGCTGCGGGATCGGCCGGCGTCAGCGACATCGATGCGGTGAGTGCCTGATGTTTTCCCCTCAGTTCACCAGACTACTCTAGCTCAGGTTGTAGTAGTTTAGAGAAGGGCTGTGTGAAGCATTAGAGTGAGCTTTGATCGTTTCAAGCAAAGTCGAAGTGCTTTGAAACCAAAGTTAATGCGGAGGGGGTAAACACGGGAGAGTGAAAAATTGCTTGCGCGTCTTGCTAGTTGACTTATAGTGGGTACGGCAAGTAAATTGTTAACAGGGGCAAACAGCAAGAGGCTAGTGTGAACGATGGAGAACCTTAAGGTGAAGGAACTCATCGAAATTTGTGAGGAACTCGGCATTATTTTGGGCCGTGCGAAACGAAAGCAAGCGATCTTTGAGATCATGAAGGATGAGGGAGTGTCGGCTGAGGAAGTCGATGAGGCCTGGGTGGATATTAAAACACGCCGTGAGGAGGCTGAAAGGCGAGAAGTAGAAGCTCGCGAACGTGAAGAAGCTGAAAGGCGAGAAGCTCGCGAACGTGAAGAAAGGCGAGAAGCTCGCGAACGTGAGGAGGCTGAAAGGCGCGAAGCTCGCGAAGAAGCTGAAAGGCGCGAAGCTCGCGAACGCGAAGAAGCTGAAAGGCGCGAACGTCGCGAGGAGGCCGAGAGACAGGAGCGCCTTGAGATGAAACGAATAGAATTGGCAATCCTACAGTGTTCGCAGGCGCCTAGCGCAGCTTCTCCGACGATTCAGGTCAGCGGTTTTAGAATTCGGGACCAACTGCCACCGTTCGTAGTAGGCGAGGACATGGCGAAGTATCTCGTCAAGTTTGAACACGTCTGTGAGCGAAACGCTTTGGAGCGGTCTCTTTGGGCGCAGAACCTGTTAGCTCTTCTTCCCGGCGAAGTGTCCGACGCATTAACTTGCTTGTCTAGGGAAGCGTTTGAGAGCTATGACGAGGTTAAGGAAGTGCTCTTGAGACGTTATAAGTTGTCACCCGAGGCTTTCAGGCAAAGGTTCCGGTATGCTGAAAAGGGGAATGAGTCACACGTTGACTTCGCGTTTCGTCTTAAAGCCGATTTAATTGAATGGCTCAAGGGCGAAGGTGTTTATGACGACCGCGATAAAGTGGTGGAATGCGTTGCATTGGAGCAATTCTACCGCTGCATCGAGGATAATGTCAGACTTTGGCTGCAGGACAGACTTGGGGAAGTACAGTTAAATAAGGCAGCTGAGTTAGCTGAGGAGTATTATACTCGCCGAAAGTTGCATAGCAGGGCAGTGCGCGTTGAAAAAGATAAGAGAAAAGAGGGCTTTTCAAAGAAACCTGATCAACGGAGACCCGCTCCGCACCGTAATTTCAAGAAGCACCCGTGTCTTACGAAAGACAGTGTAGGGGAAGGGCAAACAGAAGCGGAGAAATCGAGTGAGGTTTCTACCACACAGGCATTAGAACCGGAAAACAAACGGAAGCCGCTAATCTGCTACAACTGTAAAAAGGAAGGGCACATCGCGAGAAACTGTCAGGAAAAATTTGCCTTCGCAACGATCCGAGAATCAGAAAAAAACATTCGGTTGTTGGAGCCGTATCTCCAAGAAATTAGGGTGAATGAGAAAACGTGCCGAGCACTTAGAGACTCAGCGGCAACCATGGACGTTGTCCATCCTTCATTGGTGTCTCCGGATGACTTCACAGGAGAATGCGCGTGGATCAGGCAGGTCGCCGAGGAGCAGAGTGTTCGCTTACCAATCGCCAAGGTTGTCATTAAAGGCCGTTCGGTGAGCTTCGCACCGAAGCGGCTGTGTCTGCCGCGCTAAATGATCGTTTTTCTTATCTTTTCTCCAACAACTCGGAGCAGCTTCTCAAAGAGCAGGGCAAATCGTTCTTCCCCAACTTAGCGTGCATGGCTCTCACGCGATCGCAAGCGCGGAAGCTATCGCGGCAGCTTGATCTGGTTCAATGCGGTGAACTCTCAAGTGACCTTGTCGGCGGGTCGACGGAACCCCAGAAAGGAAAGTTTCCGCATGAGTCATGTGAGCAGTCACGCGAGCGGCCCGTCGTCGAACCGACCGGCGCGATTTCCGTAGAAAGGGGAGACGACATGGCGCCATTGAGTCAGAGCGAGAGGGTTGCAACGCTCTCGCCTGTAGCGGAAAGTTGGAGCGAGCTGCCGAGAGTTGATCGAGAGACGCTCATTCGAGAGCAGCGTGAGGATCTCTCGATTGAAGCGCTAGTGGAAAGCCAAATTGAAGCGCTAGTGGAAAGCCAGATTGAAGCGCTAGTGGAAAGCCAGAAAAACGCAGCAAAAGTGCTGTCGAAGGAGCACTACGAGGAATCGGTGAAGAAGCGTGCTTTTGAAGTAGGGAGTCAGGTAAGGCTGCTGCAGCCGTCCAAAAGGAACAAGATTGAGGTTGATTGGGAAGGGCCCGCAAAAGTAGTATCGAAGCTTTCTGATACCAATTGTGAATTTAAATTAGGAAGGCGGCCGAACAAAGTTTATCACAGTAACTTGAAAGCAGTCGTAAATTTACTTTTAAGTGCTTCAGTGGAAGAGGAAGCAGAAATTTTGAGTTCTAGCGAGGTAATTGAAGGGGGATCGAAAGTAATCCGGGAGCAGATAAACCTAGAGCCTAGCTTAAGTGAAGGAGGACCTGAGAAAGAGGACCTGAGAAAGATTGGTTCCGAGTTTGAAGACGTGTTTTCGGACCGCCCCGGAAACACGAGGGTGATCGAACACGATATTGAGCTAAGCGGTGAGGAGTCAATCAGTAGCAAGTCGTATCGTTGTTCCCCTGTGCAACGTCGCAAGTGTGAGCCGCTCTTGGTGCCGCATAGGTATCGTCGCCTGAAAGTGGCTGGTTACTGAGGTGAAGCATGTTGCTCCACAGCGCAACTTTGACGTTCGCTATAAAAAAAGAAGGGAAAGCTAAACGCTGATGCAGGTGCATTGAGCAGTGCGTTCTAGCTGGTACCTTCTCAACCTTTCGGTTTCTGGCTGGCGATTCTGAGCAAAATTTTGACCTCATCACGACCTGGGCTGAGCGCTCTCGTTCAGAGTGATCTCAAGGGGCCAACTTTGTGGTATTCTAATTCGTTACGTTGTTGTACGTGGGAAAAAAATTGAGTTGTCATTTTAAGAGTCTTGTGTCCCACATGTGCCTCTTGATGTAGAGGGAACAAAATTCCGATAGACACGTAGATAGGTATATGTTTTACTATACTTTGTCTGGTGTTCTGTCGGGTAACCGAAGGCACTTGCGTGTGTCGTGTGTTGTCTGTTGTCGAACCGTTCTTAGCAAGTTGCAGAACCATCGACAAGTGCTGAAACCGAAGATGGTCAGAAGAGACGAGTGAAGCTGGTCGACAAGTTGTGGCGACAAGCCAGTGGAGCTGGGATCCGTCGTCAAAAATGGGAGGTGTTCCCGGAACAGTCTGGAGCTGTATTCTCCCCATGGCCCTGGAGGCGAACCTGGAGGGACCTGGCGAACGAGCGCACCTGACATCCGAGCCCCGTGGAAGCAGCTCGTCTTTCCGGTGCATTGTCTGGCGGCGGGGGTGCTGTTATGCCAGCGAGTCCTCGTCAAACGTCCGTGCCTCTGAAAAAGGCAATCTGGGTCAAGGCCAGCCCGCAGTCCGCCTGACGCGAACATCTCAACGGCGTGAACACGCGCGGCGCTTCTCTGGCCCACGTGCATTGAGTCAGATGCGCACGTGACAGCGAGCCGGCGTCCTCGTGTCTGGTGGTCTGACGCATGGCGCGGCGACCCCATTGGAGGAATCTGTCCTGACGACCAGCGGCGCTTCTGATTGGACATTTTGGTTGGGCCCGGTGTAAATAAAAGAAGCTCTGCGGCGCGTCGCGATCGGCGGTCCTGAGAGAGGAGTCCCCATGTCGGAGAGCCGACATGTGTGTGAGTCGGCGGTCTTAGGCGAAAAGTTGACCTATGTATTAGAGAAGAGAGCTCGGCTCTTCGAGTCTCTGTCGGCCCCAGTGCCGAAATTGTAACGCCTCTGTATATATGCTGTACATAAACCTTGTTTAACTCACCGTCGTCTCGTCCGCTCGTCTTATCAGCTCTGCGCAGAAGCAGTCGCGAGCTGAGAAACATACGCTACCAAACGGCTGGTGACCTTCCCGGCGGAGTTGAAAGCAGTGGCGCCTTGGGACCGTGTTGGCATCGCCGTCTTTCGCAACAGAGGTGGCTTCGGCGGGATCGGTCCGTCGTTCGCAACAACCGCCACTGGGCGTGCTCGACGAGTTGGCGCTGGTCGACCAGGTCCGGCCTGGCACGACGAAAAATGACGCTTTCAGGAACCGTAGTGTTATGTGACTAACCTAAATTTCATGTTTTGCACTCTGCCGTCCTGACTTATTCATTTTTAACTAATTTAAACAGTGTTGCTGGATTACTTTTTCCGTCAACAGGGCAACTTAATGATAACTACAGATATACAACGAAAAAAAAAAGCTACGAAAAGAGCGCCCAATAAAGGCGGCACGTCGCTGGTCAGTTTGCTTTCACTTCTGATATTTCAGGTCGCTGAGCATTCCGCAGGATGACGTGTGTTACATAAAAAGATGCGAACAAATGTAGTTTCACGTTTTGAAAAAAAAAAAAAGGTCATATATATTTTTTTTTAATTCTTGCTTACCTTGTCACCTTGAAATCCCGTTTCGATCCAATAAATATGCATCGTAAATAGCTGCATTCTTTTTGTGAGTGTAACGTCCCAAACCCACGATATTATAATGAGATATGCCGTAAGGAGGGCTCCGGAAATTTTGCCGCACCTACTTCGGTTTTAACCGTGTCGTGTGCATTTTAGTGGCCGTTTATTGAGGCGGTCGCCTTAGATGCCTTATCGAACAATAAAATTAACCGTCGGCGTTGGCATCCTGCGTCGGTGGCGTGAACGCAAGTGATACAACGTGTAATCACGTGACGACGCCGCCATAACTCGTCACCATGGTGTCACGTGTTGCTGAAATTCCTGACGTAATCACGACGTCATCGCATGGCATAAAATGTGAGCCGATCACGGAAGCACAGTAAAAACGACGCAGAAAGCTTACGATGCGTCAGGCAATCCCAGAAGGTGTATAAAACAAGGTCAGTAGCAGGAAGCTTTCGCAGCGGGGCTTGGGAGGGTCAGTATAACAACTGAGAAAAAAAAAAGCTGGCTTCCGCTTTCGAATTGTTTTAGGCGAATTCATTAGAGAGAGTGAGAGACATCCTTATTGACGGCACAACGAAGTCGTTGAAGTTGTTTTGCCGGCGGTTCGAAGTGCGGTCGTTCGCCATGACCGTTATGGCCCAGTTAATCACTTCTGTCTGAACATGGTGGTCAGTTGACGTCAGGAGTCACTCCCACGCCTTGAGAGAGGAAGCTGGAAGTATTTCTCTTGGAGGTGGGTCTTCTATGCATTCCCAAAATATGTGATTTTGGCAAGCTCTTATGCAGGTACCATGCCAGCAGTTCGGTTGAATTTCTTTCGGGTCAATTCAAGAAAGTCGATGAGGGTTGGGAAAAGAGTTTGTTCGAATCGTAGCCTGTTTCCTCGTGACGTCATAGTAATAAGGGCTGCAGCGCGAGCACGAATGTGCTAGAAGAAATGTTCGTGCTCGCGCTGCAGCCCTTATTACTATGAATTCAAACCAACTAGCCCAAATCGCCATTCTTTCTCGTGACGGTCTGTATGCGGGACCACGTATGTGCTAGGGTTCGTGCGAGACGCTGTAAGCTTTTCGCTCTCTTGATTACACTACAAGAAAAAGAAATCGTGCACTTCAGCGGTAACTTATATTGTTTAAATAATATATAAATAGCGGGGTTTGCTACCCTGCATTGGTGAAGGGAAGGGGAGACAGAAAGGCAAAAAAGAGAGAAGGAGAGGGAGAAGTAGAAACACACACACAAACATAGAAGAGTGTCGCAATTGTTCAACGAGGTGGGTCGCTCGCAGGAACTTCAAGAGCGCCTTCGTCGCTTTCCGGTGCGAAGCTCGATCTTTCAGGCATTCCAGTATTGGTTTGTCAGAAAGCGGTTGGTTGTGGAGGCGTGCAGACACTGCTGCGAGGGTCTGTCTTCGAAAGCTGTACGAAGGGCACTGCCATAAAACATGTTCAGTGGTTGAATCAGTGCCGCAGTGTTCACATGCAGCACTGTCTACCCATACGATGCGGCAAGCAAAGACGTTGGTAAAGCTTAGAGCACACCCCAAGTCACTTGCGGCAGAGAGCGGTCGTCTCAGATCGGGGTAGGCCAGATGGAATAGTAAGTTTTAGACAGGAATCCAGGCGGTGAAGATGGGGGTGGCGAAAACCGGGCGTGCTTCACATAGACTTGCGATATCATGTGCTAGAGTATTATAATATTTGCTGCTGCTTTGCTTATAATATTTGCTGCTGCTTTCCTGATTGTGACATAGGTTCCATCTCGCCATTTTCGTCAGCAATATTAGCTGCGTCGTCGACATGCTCGCTACCAGTGATGACACAGGAACCCAGTAACAACTGAGAAGTCATGTCGTGCCCTTTGTCTATGAGTTAATGGTAGAGTTATCGTATTTCCAGAAACAATTTGCTTCGAGGACCATGACTTAGGGCAGTTCCGAGAAACTGCCGAGCTGGTTTTTGAATCAGTCAAAATGCTCCATTTGAAAGGCACTTCTTGATCAATCCTGCGGATAGCGCTGTATAGTGCCGCGAGCTCCGCGGCCGTCGATGTCGTCTTGTGCGACGTTCTAGACTGGACGCTCCCGCAGATCCCGCATATCCTCCAACACATGTCCAGCCATCTGTGTAAAGTTTAGCATAGTTTTTCTATTGTTCGTGCAGCATGAGTAGAGTAGGCTGATTCAGAGCAGGCGGTGAGACCTCTGCCTCCTTGCGAATCACTGGCTCTGTCAAGCGTGGTTTAAGTTAGTCCGAACACGAACGGGCTATAACGATGTGTTCTGGGGGTGTGTGGTCTTTTGGAAGGAATTTAGGGCAAGTCATTATTCTCTTAGAAAAGTGAAATGTATAATGTTTTCGCAAAAATTAGATGAGCACAAAAAGTAAAAGTTGAATAAATGCGAAAGCAGGCTTCTTTGCAAGAATACTCTCTTTGTGGAAAAGCCACCTTCAACAAAAGCAATAATAGATGGTTTTATGTGTCACGGAAGTATCGAGATCAAATCGATGCTTTAAAAACAACGCACTAGCAGCAAAATGCCATTTTACTTTCAATATGTTATTCTTGAATATTTTTTCGAATCCCGGAACTGGTTTCACTATTTCTATATATAGAAAAATCCGAGCTGGAAAATTGGATGTTTGGTTGAGAGCTACAGTCTATGTAATAATAAAAAAAGCAAGAGGCTGGCCTTGCAAGACAGGAGAAAATGAAAAGAGAGAGAGAGAACGATGCAATTAAAGGCAGAGATGTTTGCTACCCTGCACTGAAGAGAGGGATAAAGGGGCGATAGGGCCTGAAAAAAAAAGAGAAAGAAAATTGTGGCCGTTATAAGCCTTCTCCCCGCAAAAAAAAAAAAAAAACATCGAACTTTGTGATTTCAAGTTTAATTAAGAATGCAAAATTATTTTTGACCACGTAGCTCCCACTTGTTTTCTTGACTCACTAAGGCACAATGGTTTACGCTCAATGGTTTCACTTCAGGCTCACCGCAGGTGTGCAGCATACTCACCAGATTGAAAGCGAGAACCTGGGGCTAAGTGACACACCTGTACCTAGCATCTACACCTCGCGCCGTAACAGAGCAATTTTTACTTGAATGCTTGTATAAGACGTTACATAAGACCATACGTGACGCGATTATCACGAGCAATATCTTGTAGTTGTCGTTATAATAAAGAAACCAAAGACGTTGATCGATTGATGTGTGGGTTTTAACGTCCCCAAACCACCATATGATTACGAGAGACGCTGTAGTGGAGGACTCCAGGAAAAAAAAAACATAAGATGTTCCATTTATGAGTACTGTACACGTATCGGGACCAAAGTTTGTCACACGGCCGAACGCTCCTTCGTGGGAGAATGCTGCAGCCATAGAGTTTCCCTACAAATACACTAGAGAGAACTCCGGTGCTCGTGTATGGGAGAGCTGCAACACATGACCTCCTGTCAGCATGGGAATGACGGGTATTACACAGATTTCTCTAAACTTCATGCTTTCAATTCCGTTTGACTTCGTGTAACTTGCACTGTTCGCTTCGTGGCGAGGCGAATTTCAGCAAACGTTGAGCAGTTTTACTTCACAGCCCTCAACTTTTTATGCCCCAATCGGCTGACGAAGTTCACAGCGTTCCATTTTCTTTTTACTCGTAACAAATGCCAAAGCACAACAATAGACAATGCCACAAGTGCGTGGTGATCCGCAAGCACGAAGATGGGGAAAATCCGCGTACTGTCAAACATTTCCATGGTGGTTGAACAATCGTAGCGCCAGAGTTCCCCCTGTAGTTATTATTGTAGGGAACTCTATGCCGGCAGCTCAGTGCTGGCCTTTGCTGTGGTGCTCTCTTTATATTGTAGCAGTACGTTCTTTGCAACTGGCGGCCAGTGGTTGCGTAACGATAAGCCGAAGCGACATAACAACTAAACGTAACAGAGAGAAACGACGCTTTGGGATAATCGGAAGGCTTACTATAAGAGGCTGCTGCGATCGCGGACGCATTAGCAGCACGCCGATCGGTGGGCAAATCAACGCGGACAAACGGAACAAAACAAAGTTTCTGTGCCGAGCTGTACTTTTCCGAGATCAAAAGATCTCCGATGCTGCTTTTCTTCCCGGTCTGTCTGATTACACGTACTTAGCACATATGCGGCCGTACACACTTAGTCCACATACACGGAACGCTCAAATGCGAAGATGGTCGTCAATCGTTATAAGAAAAAGAAAGAAAAGAGAGAAAGGGGGGAGGGTCCAAGCTAAAAGGGATGTGAGCGAGCGTTTATCACTGCTTTCGACTCAACGTGTTGATGTTATTGCGATCTGCAAAGAAACGAAGAAAAATAGGGATAAAAACGGAGAAAAGGATGTTATAAAGACACGGAACTAGACGACTTAGAGGTGGGGAGTGGGGTATATAAGCTCGCTGTCGCTGGCAGCTGCCCGTGTGACCATTGGGTAATGCCGAGACAGCGCAAGCATCATGCAAAATCAAACAGAAGCAACGGGGAATACTGTTTCTGATCGGCGGGGTTACAAAGCGCGCACCGAATGCCGAACACCCCTGCCATTACCGGACTTTGGCGTTCCCCTTCGTATATCTTCTTTTCCCTGCGTTGTTTTATCCCACGCTTTATCCTGCTTCACCTCGCCAGGATGGTTTACTTTTGCTGGCCACGTGCGCCCATCAACAAGTGAGAGCTCTTGTCCCCACGGTTCCTCTTTTCATTTGTCCTCTGCCGACTGCATTCTTTCTCGTCTTCTATCGCGCTCTTGTTAGCGTACTTATGCTTCGGGGACACATGCAACGCTGAAAGCGTCCCTGTTTCTGTCTCTTTGGCTTGGTTGCCACTGCTGCTGTTGCTACATGCTCTGGTTTCTTTGGGGTTTCCTTTCTATGCCTCGACCCAGGGGGCGTTGCTAGCCCTTGCCTCGTAATCCCTTGTCCGCGACTGCGTCAGGGTCCGTTGTTTTAATTCCGGCCGGATTAGGCCTTCTGCGGCGGCCACTTAGCGAGAGACGGCCGGAGCAACTGGACACTCTCGTATAAGGACGCCTTGGGACCGGGAAAGCCGCCCCCGTCGCTTCTTGCCACGAGGTCCCTCATGGTCAGCAAAGTTACCCGAGTCCAGTAACGGACTTTGTGATGTTACACTCAGTCTTATACGCGCGCATGAAGGTATTGTGCAGCGCATTTGAGTGATAACTATGAAAAAAAAACTGATAAAGTGCTACTACAAGCCATTGTTGGCGCATAAAAATCGACCAGGACCCGTGCTTCGCAGGCTCTGAATGTTATATCGTTACCTGTTTGTTGTCTTGTACTGTAGGAAGAAACTGCAGGGTGAAAAACTTGTTCGCTGTGGAGGTATACCACTCGTTTGACACCTTCCTTGTGGCTATAGCTTTGCTCAGTACTATATAGATGCCGTTCTGCGTTAAGCGTGGTCAATAAAGATTGAGAAGTTTCAACCAAAGAAAAAGAGCGATGAGCATAATTTGATAGTGAAAGTACTATTTAAAGAAAAAAAAACTTTTGCATACAAGCTCACACTAATTGTGCAGCATGGTTAAGTTTGTGGAAGTCTGTAGAGCATCTCCACCAGCTTCAAAGGCTCAAGTAAAGGTTGAAGTATATATGCGGCAGGTTTTATACACTTGCCGTCCTCAAATCACGAATTACGCTTTACGAATTAGGTGGCAGTCGCTTCTTATTGAGTGAGCTTTTACTTCCCAGGACCCAAAACGCCGACCATGTAATGTACGCCCACGGGACGGCTATATGCTCTCCCATAGTAGAGTACCTAGTGCTCCAAATTGTTACCCCCTTTTTTCTAAACACACATGGTAAAAGGTGCCCTAGAATAGTAGAGAGAACTATAGCAGTGAATGTATAATAAGCAGTGAACTGTTGAACCGTGCTATGCAGGCCATGCAGCATGCGTTTCGTCACCACTGAAAAGCTTTTGGCTGTAGATCACCAAGCTATCGCCCCACAACAACTTATTGATAGCTGATGCGACGCCGCCGAATGACGACTTCCGCTCCACCGCACTCTGCCGACGAACAACCCCTCCATTTATAGGCGCATATATATGTCATAACGAACTTGTCCTGCGTTCTGTTTGATTCTCCGTAGCCCGAAATGCCCGGAGGCCCCAACTTAAATAGTCCAACGGAAAACAATATTAATGCCGACTAATGTAGGCGTATAGCGCCCCTTCCCGCTGGCTTGGAACCAGCGCATAATCAAAGCATGCCCCTCGGGCAACCACTCCGGCATATGATGTATAGCCGCACCGCGAACCGTGAGATGCGGAACGCCCATGTACCTGTCTGTCATTTTGCCCCAATGTCCTCGTGGTGTGGCAACGACGCGATCGATGCCTGAGCGATTCCAAGCCAGTCGACGTATACAGCTTGCGCCAACGGCCGAAGTGAAACTGCATGTATAATTCTGTATTTACTCTATGCTCCCGAGAGGACAAAAAGTTTGTCCGGTGGACACACTGAGCCTCATTGTATCTGTTCTTTCCCGCGTATAATGCCTCAGGGATGGAGCGCTTTGCTTGAGCTGGGACCAGAAAGAAAAACAAATAATAAAAGCAGAGTTTGCGTCGTCGTTAAAGCCGCATGACGAGAAACGTTCGAGCTTGCCACGGCGAGTGAAGGCGTTTGTCCAAATTCGAGATGCAAATCCCGGCTGATTCGCGAATGCAAATTTACGCGAGCCGAGGTTTGTCTCTACATCAGTGTGTTCGCCAACCCGGACGTGCTTGCTCCGCAGACTATGAGCATGTGCTGCAGCTGTACGCTCCTCTTGTAGCCGCTTGACTTGTGCTCCGGGAAGCGAGTTTTGTAGTCGCTGCACCAAGCCTAGCTGCCGCGAGTTTGGCGACGCACAGTTTCAAAGCATCGAGCGCGTGTGTCGAGAGAATCTGTGTTTTGGCGCTTTTGTCCAAGCTGTATTTCGCCTTGGGGCAGCGGGCGTTCACAGCTTGGCGCGCCAAAGTAGGGCAGGCAGGCGTGATGCATGCCCTATAAACGTTACAGCCCGAATAGAACTTATGGATGTTTAACGTGATCTGTGCGGTTCCGGTGTGAAGCTGTCGCGTGGTACCGTTGCTTCAGCAGCTGCCAATGTAGTGAGGCGTCGACAAATAACACCACTGCCCTACGTGCATTAGCATACTGGAGTAAATGGTAGTCTACCGGATTATCGTAAGTGCAATGTTATCGAGGCACCTGTTCGTTAAACCAGAATCGACAAGTTTTGTTCACTTGTATTTGCCACGCCGCGCATTCATATGGCTGTGTGTTGAAATGCAAGACTCGGCTCAGGGCCTGTGTGTATGTAGCACACGCACGCACACACGTACGCACGCGCACGCCATGGCAATGTTATCAGACGTGACTTCTTTGTGGCAATGGATATATGTCGCATGCACGTGTGAACATCAATCACCTTGAGTCGCGTTTAGGTCGCTATATAGTCGCAAACGGTGGCGTGACTGGCGCTTGTCGCACGCATGGATTCGCCTTAAGGCAGACATGTACACCAGATGATTGGGTCCGAGGGAATGGGTTTTAGTATAAGAGAGGGGGACACACAGAAATGCTGAACCTTTTATGCATAGAGGAGGCGAAAATGCTGCAGGCCTGTGTGCTCAGATTTGGGTGCACGTAAAAAAAAAACCCAGGTGATAGAAATTTCCGGAGTCCTCCACTACGGCGTCTCTCGTAACTATATGGTGGTTTAGGGGCGTTCAAACCCACATAAAAATTGTTTGATGCATAAAGAAAGATAAACAAGAAATAAAAATTTGCATAGAGAGCGACGTTTCTGATAAACTGTTGTGAGGTACGAATAGCTCGCTGCGTTATCGATGAATGGGGCCAAGCTGCCGAGAACTTTCGCCTTAAAAAAATGTGGGAGAAGGAGGAGGAAAATAACTTTATTGAGTCCTGCGAAACGCAACCGGTAAAAGAAATTTCCGTCTTGTCTTGTTGATAACATATGCATGACGATCTCGTATTTCCTATACCTACCATATTATATCTCTATAGTAGAAGAAGCTCACATGATTCTTGGTAACCTGCAAAATATTTCGCGTAGTTTTCATTCCATCTGTATGCCGGATTCGAAACTTTTTTTTTAATGATCGCATCGATAAAATAGCAGCTGTATACTTTGCTCAACTAGGACATATTTGTCCGATGCACGAATGGGCTGATACAAATTTGGACCTGAGTACTTCGACCAGCAGCGTAGCGCAGATGCCAGATTGAAAGTAGAAAGCGAGACGTGCGAGAAAGCAATAGCGGGCGCAGCATCGGTTGCCTCGGAGGCGGGACGAGGTCCCTCGGAGCACGCTAAGGAGAATGGATCGTGCTCCCGGCCCTTCTTCGTCTTCCTCTCTCTCTCTCTCTCTCTCTCTCTCTCTCTCTCTCTTTGTAGTACATCTGCAGCGCAGACAACGGACGTGACTTTGTGTCCAGTTTCGGTGCGCCAAGCGAGCGCTGGGCGGCCGACCTGCGACGAGACGTAGGAGAGGGATCTGCCGGCACATACGCCTACGCACTGGCGCACACTTCTCCACAGAGCACACGATCGTCGATTGGTGTACAGATACAGATTGCAGGAAAGTGCGCGGACGATCGGGGCTAGCGGCGGAAATGAAAGCAAAATGAAGAGACGGAGAGCGGCCAGACGTCATACAACGGGCTTCCGAGTAGTGTGTAATACAATAATAACGGCCCGGCGTATAAGACAACCTGTATGGCCCGTGCGTTTTCTTCTTTTTCTGGTGCTGCTGCTTTTCCTCGGGTTCTGCGTTGCGCGGCGTGATGGCGCAATGCGAACGCAACGGCGGAAGCGGATCGACGGCATCCAGCGGCAGTTTCTCTCATGTTTTCTTTTCTCTTTTTGCGCCGCTCTCTTTATTACACCTTCTCGCGTACATAGGAGTCCCGAGAGTCATTAGCTTTTTTACGTTACCTCCTGTTACAATATCGTTGTTTCCTCGGTGCAACTGCAGGCTTTACAGTCGTTGTTGTAGGGAACTCTATGCCGGCAGCTCAGTGCTGGCCTTCGCTGTGGTGCTCTCTTTATATTGTAGCAGTACGTCCTTTGCAACTGGCGGCCAGTGGTTGCGTAACGATAAGCCGAAGCGACATAACAACTAAACGTAACAGAGAGAAACGACGCTTTGGGATAATCGGAAGGCTTACTATAAGAGGCTGCTGCGATCGCAGACGCATTAGCAGCACACCGATCGGCGGGCAAATCAACGCGGACAAACGGAACAAAACAAAGTTTCTGTGCCGAGCTGTACTTTTCCGAGATCAAAAGATCTCCGATGCTGCTTTTCTTCCCGGTCTGTCTGATTACACGTACTTAGCACATATGCGGCCGCACACACTTAGTCCGCATAC
This sequence comes from Rhipicephalus microplus, assembly GCF_013339725.1. Lineage (NCBI taxonomy): Eukaryota > Metazoa > Arthropoda > Arachnida > Ixodida > Ixodidae > Rhipicephalus > Rhipicephalus microplus. Next base: position 67,285,949 of record NC_051169.1, read on the forward strand.
ACGGAACGCTCCAATGCGAAGATGGTCGTCAATCGTTATAAGAAAAAGAAAGAAAAGAGAGAAAGAGGGGAGGGTCCAAGCTAAAAGGGATGTGAGCGAGCGTTTATCACTGCTTTCGACTCAAAGTGTTGATGTTATTGCGATCTGCACAGAAACGAAAAAAAAGAGGGATAAAAACAGAGAAAAGGATGTTATAAAGACACGGAACTAGACGACTTAGAGGGGGGAGTGGGGTATACAAGCTCGCTGTCGCTGGCAGCTGCCCGTGTGACCATTGGGTAATGCCTAGACAGCGCAAGCATCATGCAGAATCAAACAGAAGCAACGAGGAATACTGTTTCTGATCGGCGGGGTTACAAAGCGCGCGCCGAATGCCGAACACCCCTGCCATTACCGGACTTTGGCGTTCCCCTTCGTATATCTTCTTTGCCCTGCGTTGTTTTATCCCACGCTTTATCCTGCTTCACCTCGCCAGGACGGTTTACTTTTGCTGGCCACGTGCGCCCATCAACAAGTGAGAGCTCTTGTCCCCACGGTTCTTCTTTTCATTTGTTCTCTGCCGACTGCATTCTTTCTCGTCTTCTATAGCGCTCTTGTTAGCGTACTTATGCTTCGGGGACACATGCAACGCTGAAAGCGTCCCTGTTTCTGTCTCTTCGGCCTGGTTGCCGCTGCTGTTGCTACATGCTCTGGTTTCTTTGGGGTTTCCTTTCTATGCCTCGACCCAGGGGGCCTAGCTAGCCCTTGCCTCGTAATCCCTTGTCCGCGACTGCGTCAGGCCCCTTGTTTTAATTCCGGCCGGATTAGGCCTTCTGCGGCGGCCACTTAGCGAGAGCCGGCCGGAGCAACTGGACACTCTCGTATAAGGACGCCTTGGGACCGGAGAAGCCGCCCCCGTCTCTTCTTGCCCCGAGGTTCCTTTCGGCCAGCAAAGTTCCCCGAGTCCTGTAACGGACCTTGCGATGTTACACTCAGTCTTATATGCGCGCATGAAGGTATTGTCCTGCGCATTTGAGCGATAACTATAAAAAACAACTGATAAAGTGCTACTACAAGCCATGGTTGGTGCCTAAGAATGGACCAGGACCCGTGCTTCGCAGGCTCTGAATGTTATATCGTTACCTGTTCGTTGTCTTGTACTGCAGGAAGAAACTGGTGAAGAACTTGTTCGCGGTGGAGGTACCACTCATTTGACACCTTCCTTGTGGCTATAGTTTTGCTCAGTACTATATAGATGCCGTTCTGCGTTAAGCGTGGTCAATGAAGATTGAGAAGTTTCAACCAAAGAAAAATAGCGATAAGCATAATTTGATAGTGAAAGTACTATTTAAATAAAAAAAACTTTCGCACACAAGCTCACACTAATTTTGCAGTACGGTTAAATATGTGGATGTCTGTAAAGCATCTCCACCAGCTTCAAAGGCTCAAGTAAAGGTTGAAGTATATATGCGGCAGGTTTTATAGACTTGCCGTCCTCAAATCACGAATTACGCTTTACGAATTAGGTGGCAGTCGCTTCTTATTGAGTGAGCTTTTACTTCCCAGGACCCAAAACGCCGACCATTGTTGTGACCGGCGCCAGAGCGGAAGAGGGAGCGGCGCTCCTTTAATCTTCAAACAAGTAACCGAACGACCGGCTGCCTACTGTTAGGACCGGCGCCAGGTCTGACAATGGATCGGCGTTCCTTTTGATGTTCCTTTTTTAGTCGCCAAACGGGCTGGCGGCCTGTGTCCACCATGTATTGTTCCCCCCTGGCCGGAGGGTGCGGCGTCTTGCCGCCACGACACCGTGAGCAGTTCGGGAGACCACAAGTGCCGCTTCTTCTTTAGAAGATGACGGCGGCGGCGGCGGCCGGAAATCGTCCCGCTAATTGAACGAGTCGTTCGGCGACCATTTGAAGCTTGTTTACGGCGGCCCTTTCGATGGATGCAGTCATCAACTTCAGACCCCTCGCCCAGCGACACCCCTTGACGAGGAGGAGCCACGTTCGTGCCACATGGCCGTGCAGTGACCACGCTTCAATTTTGAACGTTCACGTGGACCGTGCGTGCTCGTCACCCTCGCGGGTAATGTGTGATCCGTGGTTGGACGGTGCCCTCTGTACGCGGTCCCCGATCTAGGGATCTGGGGAGGACAGACCCTTATAATGAGCCCCCACGGCTCATTCGTGTGTGCTTTTTTTCGAGAGCAGAACCGAGCAGAACCATGTAGAACCAAGCACCATGTAGCGCTATGTTAGGAGACATGTAGAGGCCTGCCACGTTTGAGAGCTCACCGTGTAGGGAGTTCGCAATGTACATATTGTAAATAAACCCTCTTCAAGTCTCTCTTCCTCCTGCCTCGACAACTTCATCCCGGACCTCCGGTGTCTGGAAACCCCGGTCGCAACAACTGGTTGGCAGCGGTGGGATACGAGTCTGCGACGGAGAGCGACATGTACCGGAGGCCAGCCGAAAGCCCTGGAACTCGGCGGGATCGAAGCAGCGTACCACCACCGCACGTAATGGGGTGAGTGCCTGGCTTTGTGCTTGAGATATATCGGGTCTTTTAGCCTAAATTCGTTAAAAGATGGATATAACCAACAACTGCCTGGCCACTGTGGTTGTTATCTCAGCACAAGGCAGCACTGGATGATTATCTGAGCAAGTACGCTAAAGCAGGAAAGCTTAGATGATTCAATAGGAACAAGGGGTAATGTTTCAAAATTTCTAAGGGTACGTTGCGGGTTAAATTTTAGGATGTTGTAAAAAGCAGGAGTGAAAAATTAACAAGAAAAAGTAGAGAGGGATGTTGGCCACGTAGTGCTACTTGGGTGCTTAAGCTTGTGGTCTCCGCTGTGAGATTTGCCAGGCTTCAATTTCTCTAGACCCAGAATTGAAGCGCTGGTGGGTTTGTGTTTTGTCACAGCTGAGCCAAAGCAAAGTAGTCGCCATGGATCTTACGAGATTGACGAGAGAGAACCTGCTGAACCTGTGTTGGGATCTGGAGCTAGATTTTAATGATGATATGCCTGCTTCTAAACTCCGCGAAGTGATTCTCGAAAGCAATAGTGACAATGAGGAAATCGAGCACTTCGGGAATATGTACTTATTGGACCAGGAGGAGGAAGTACAAAGGGCGCAAAGAAAGGAAAGATGGCGCCAGGAGGAATTGGAAGCTGAGCGCAGGCATGAAGAACATATAAAAAGGATGCAGGAATTAGATGAAGAGATAGAAAGGCTTAATTGTGAATTGGTGGCATTGCAGCAGAGTGGTCAATCCATAGATGTAGCGCACGAACGGTGCGATGTAGCGGCGGTGCCGTTTAAGACCGAAGCGAAGGCTACAGGTCAGACATCTGTAGATGAAGTGCACGAACGGTGCGACGTAGCGGCGGTGCCGATTAAGGCCGAAGAGAGGGCTACAGGTCAGAAATTTGCAGATGTACCGCACGAACGGTGCGTTTCAGCAGCGGTGCCGTTTAGGGCCGAAGAGAGTGCTGCGGGTCTGATATCTGTAGATATAGCGGCGGTGCCGTTTGAGGCCAAAGAGAAGGCTAGTGCCTGTAAGGGAATGGAACAGGTTTTAACCCATTCTGAGGGAAAAGAGCTCGCGGTCACAGCAGGGTGTGAGGGTTCCGTGGTGGGGGAAACGAAGGTAAGATTAACAGAGTGTTCCATCGAACCTTGCAGCCCTGTAGACCATGTTGATGAGCGTCAGAGGCGGACGAAAGGCTCCAGGTTTGGCACCAAGGAATGTGCCAAACGGAGAAAGCGTCCGAAAAACAGAAGCGCGGCAAGGCTCGCGATCAGCGCGGCGCGTTTGACGAGGACCTTCAAACGGCGTGGCGGATTTGCGAGAAAAGGCCCGTTGTCTTCTCTGACTGGCTTAAATCGCAGGCGTCTGAGCGGCCGGAGAGTAAGGAACAGAAGTGCGCAATCTACGCGGCCGCGGTCTTACGATGAACTGATAGGCAATCATCAGGACTGGGCGCGCGAGATGGCGGAGGAGCATATCGGTGATGAAGAACATCAGAGTAGGACGAAAGGCTCCCAGGTCCGCACAAAGAAGCGTGCACAGGGGAGAAAGCGTCCGAAGGGCAACAATAAGGCAAAGCTCGAGATGAGCACAACGCGTTTGAGTAAGGGTTTCAAACGGCGTGGTAAAATCGCGAGAAAAGTGCCGTTGTCATCTCTGACGGGTCTGTATCGTGTGCGTCCGAACCGCCGGAAAAGAAAAGCGCATCGTACGCGGCAGTGTTTGAAGGAGAGATTGCTAGGCAATTATCCAGACAGTCCGCGCGAAAAATCAGATGAGCATGTGGGTGCTGGTGAGCATCAGAGATGGGCGAAAGGCTCCGTAGACGGCACCAAGAGACGTGCAAAACGGAGAAAGCGCCGTAAAAACAGGCAGGCAGAAATCGCGACGCGTTTGAGGAATGTATTCAAATGGCGGAGCGAAATTTCAAGAAAGTTGCCGTATCGCAAGCGTCCAAGCGGCCAGAGAACAAAGAAAAGAGAAGCGCATGGTGTGCGTAAGTGGTCGAAGGGCAAGAGACCCTTCCGTTGTTCTCGCGGTGCATTGGACGGGGTGCGGGGCAAAAGAGTCGGTGGTTTTCGAGGGGCAGGAAGCGACAGCAAGTCGGCTTCGAGGAACGTCGCGGGGTTTGGTAGCAGGGCGATTGACGCGTGTTGTAGACCCCGTTTCTCGAGAAAATCGTTCCGGGCGCGACCACCGCGAGTTCGACTCAGAGTTGTTGCGAACAGCTGTTAGCCTCTCGGAAAACGTCGACTCGGGACTGTTGAAAGGAACATTTTGTTTGTTTTTGTGATTTTGTAAATAACTCGTTTGTACCTTGTTTTCGTTAGCGCTCTATCATTTTGGTAGCCTATATACGTTGTATAGATCTATTGGAAGGATAGTGACACGCATTAGAGCGTACAGAATTAGGCGTTTGTCATCGGCACCGGAGTTGGTTTGTATGCGTCCGAGCCGCCGGACAAAACGAAAAAAAAAAAAAAAAAGCACGTTGGGTAGAAAGGCAGACCCTTTCGTCGCTCTATCGACGGCATGTTTGATGGACTGCGGGAGTGCGAGGTACTCAGCGAGAGTAAGAACGCAGGTTGTCAGCGCAGAGCTTTGCGGGGGTCGGAGGCGAAGCGAATGGGTTTTGCCATTGTTCCATTTCCCGTTCGCCTAGAAAGACCCACAGGACGCGACACCGCGCGTTAGTCCCAAAAAGGAGTAGACATCCGTGAGCTTTTGACGATGGTCATTAGTGGATTTATTTTGTTTTGAAATTTGCTTTTGACTGTTTAAGTTGTTTTGGATTTTAATGTGTTTTTTAAGAATCTCGTCTACCAAATAGTGTTTAGGTAACACAATTTTGGTTTTGTTCATTTCTTGGGCGTTGTACGTTTAGCTAAGGTAAGCGTTGTGCGATTGCATAAACGACACGCATAGGAGCCTGCGTCATGGTAGATACGTGTAAATGAGCAGGAGCAACGTTATGAACTAATTATGACTGAGCGTAGAGACGCAAAGTTATTGCTTGCGAGATTTTTCAGGATTCATGCGAAACTTTTTTTTGTTGTTCATTTAATGTTTTGTTCGCATGTGTCCGGTGTGTAAGAAAAGCTAGCTCGTGAGTTTATATGTATGCTTTGTGAAAGTGGCAACAGCAAGGGAACGATTAGGTGGTATCTCATCCAGGCAGGAGCACTGTGATGTGCGTTTGCGGATATATAATAAAGATGTTCCTAATGCAGGTGCAGCACGGCAGTTATGCTTTCGTCTTCTCAAAAGGAATTGACGACTGGCTTTGGCGGCACTAAATTTCGGGAACTAAAAGATAGCGTGAAGTAAAATGCTTTATTTTATGAGTATGATACCTGGTGGGTTACGGCGGATTGCTCACGCAAGCACTCGGGTATGCCACGGTGAGCGCATCACTTGACAGTTAGTTTTCTTGAAAGCAGTTTGATGGGAAGATTATTATCGGATCGGGATTAGGAGTTTTGGTGAAACCTCAGAGAAACGTCCCGATTGCTGCTTTGTGTTTGGTAATACCACTTAAGTAAGGTTGCTTTTGGATAATTTGTCGGACTCGACGTGTCTCAGTGCGGGCAGGGTGCTCTCCCGTGCCTGTGGTGGTGTGTATGAATGCTTTTCCCAGAGGGGAGCCACAAGGAGCGAGAGGGAAAGAGTCCTTGGCTGAGCGTCATCAGCAGTGGCCTGGAAGACAGCACTACACAGCGACACTTCGGGCAACCTGTGCAGCTGGTCACCCTCAGGTCGCTTCTCCCGCCGGCGGACGAGCTGTTGTGACCGGCGCCAGAGCGGAAGAGGGAGCGGCGCTCCTTTAATCTTCAAACAAGTAACCGAACGACCGGCTGCCTACTGTTAGGACCGGCGCCAGGTCTGACAATGGATCGGCGTTCCTTTTGATGTTCCTTTTTTAGTCGCCAAACGGGCTGGCGGCCTGTGTCCACCATGTATTGTTCCCCCCTGGCCGGAGGGTGCGGCGTCTTGCCGCCACGACACCGTGAGCAGTTCGGGAGACCACAAGTGCCGCTTCTTCTTTAGAAGATGACGGCGGCGGCGGCGGCCGGAAATCGTCCCGCTAATTGAACGAGTCGTTCGGCGACCATTTGAAGCTTGTTTACGGCGGCCCTTTCGATGGATGCAGTCATCAACTTCAGACCCCTCGCCCAGCGACACCCCTTGACGAGGAGGAGCCACGTTCGTGCCACATGGCCGTGCAGTGACCACGCTTCAATTTTGAACGTTCACGTGGACCGTGCGTGCTCGTCACCCTCGCGGGTAATGTGTGATCCGTGGTTGGACGGTGCCCTCTGTACGCGGTCCCCGATCTAGGGATCTGGGGAGGACAGACCCTTTATAATGAGCCCCCACGGCTCATTCGTGTGTGCTTTTTTTCGAGAGCAGAACCGAGCAGAACCATGTAGAACCAAGCACCATGTAGCGCTATGTTAGGAGACATGTAGAGGCCTGCCACGTTTGAGAGCTCACCGTGTAGGGAGTTCGCAATGTACATATTGTAAATAAACCCTCTTCAAGTCTCTCTTCCTCCTGCCTCGACAACTTCATCCCGGACCTCCGGTGTCTGGAAACCCCGGTCGCAACACCATGTAATGTACGCCCACGGAACGGCTATATGCTCTCCCATAGTAGAGTACCTATAGTACGCTAAATCGTTACCCACTTTTTCTAAACACACATGGCAAAAGGTGCCCTAGAATAGTAGAGAGAACTATAGCAGTGAATGTATAATAAGCAGAAAACTCGTTGAACCGTGCTATGCAGGCCATGCAGCAAGCGTTTCGTCACCACTGAAAAGCTGTTTGCAGTAGATCACTAAGCTATCGCCCCACAACAACATATTGATAGCTGATGCGATGCTGCCGAATGACGACTTCCGCTCCACCGCACTCTGCCGACGAACAACCCCTCCATTTATAGGCGCATATATATGTCATAACGAACTTGTGCTGCATTCTGTTTGATTCTCCCTAGCCCGAAATGCCCGGAGGCCCCAACTTAAATAGCCCAACGGAAAACAATATTAATGCCGACTAATGTAGGCGTTGCGCCCCTTCCCGCTGGCTTGGAACTAGCGCATAATCAAAGCATGCCCCTCGGGCAACCACTCCGGCATATGATGTATAGCCGCACCGCGAACCGTGAGATGCGGAACGCCCATGTACCTGTCTGTCATTTTGCCCCAATGTCCTCGTGGTGTGGCAACGACGCGATCGATGCCTGAGCGATTCCAAGCCAGCTGACGTATACAGCTTGCGCCAACGGCCGAAGCGAAACTGCATGTATAATTCCGTATTTACTCTATGCTCCCGAGAGGACAAAAAGTTTGTCCGGTGGACACACTGAGCCTCATTGTATCTGTTCTTTCCCGCGTATGATGCCTCAGGGATGGAGCGCTTTGCTTGAGCTGGGACCAGAAAGAAAAAAAATAATAAAAGCAGAGTTTGCGTCGTCGTTAAAGCCGCATGACGAGAAACGTTCGAGCTTGCCACGGTGAGTGAAGGCGTTTGTCCAAACTTGAGATGCAAATCCCGGCTGATTCGCGAATGCAAATTTACGCGAGCCGAGGTTTTTCTCTACACCAGTGTGCTCGCCAACCCGTACGTGCTTTCTCCGCAGACTATGAGCATGTGCTGCAGCTGTACGCTCCTCTTGTAGCCGCTTGACTTGTGCTCCGGGATGCGAGTTTTGTAGTCGCTGCACCAAGCCTAGCTGCCGCGAGTTTGGCGACGCACAGTTTCAAAGCAGCGAGCGCGTGTATAGAGAGAATCTGCGTTTTGGCGCGTTTGTCCAAGCCGTATTTTGCCTTGGGGCAGCGGGCGCCAAAGTAGGGCAGGCAGGCGTGATCATGCCCTATAAACGTTACAGCCTGAATAGAACTTTCGGATGTTGAACGTGATCTGTGTGGTTCTGATGTGAAGCTGTCGCGTGGTATACCGTTGCTTCAGCAGCTGCCAATGTAGTGAGGCGTCGACAAGTAACACCACTGTTCTACGTGCGTTAGCATACTGGAGTAAATGGTAGTCTACCGGATTATCGTACGTGCGCTGTTATCGAGGCACCTGTTCATTAAACCAGAATCGACAAGTTTTGTTCACTTGTATTTGCCACGCCGCGCATCCATATGGCTGTGAATTGAAATGAAAGACTCGTCTCAGGGTGTGTGTGTGTATTTGATGGCATTGCACGCTGTGGCAATGCCATCAGACGTGACTTCTTTGTGGCAATGGATATATGTCGCATGCACGTGTGAACATCAATCACCTTGAGTCGCGTTTAGGTCGCTATATAGTCGCAAACGGTGGCGTGACGAGCGCTTGTCGCACGCGTGGATTCGCCTTAAGGCAGACATGTACACCAGATGATTGGGTCCGAGGGAATGGGCTTTAGTATAAGAGAGGAGAACACACAGAAATGCTGTACCTTTTATGCATAGAGGAGGCGAAAATGCTGTAGGCCTGTGTGCTCAGATTTGGGTGCGTGTTAAAAAAAAAAACCCAGGTGGACGAAGTTTCCGGAGACCTCCACTACGGCGTCTCTCATAATGATATGGTGGTTTAGGGGCGTTAAACCCTACATATCAATTGTTTGATGCATAAAGAAAGTTAAACAAGAAATAAAACTTTAGATAAAGGCTGACGTTTCTGATAAACTGTTGTGAGGTACGAATAGCTCGCTGCGTCATCGATGAATGGGGCCAAGCTGCCGAGAACTTTCGCCTTACAAAAATGTGGGAGAAGGAGGAGGTAAATAACTTTATTGAGTCCTCCGAAACGCAACTGGTAACAAAAATTTCCGTCTTGTCTTGTTGATAACATATGCATGACGATCTCTATTTCCTATACCTACCATAATACATCTATATAGTAGAAAAAGCTCACATGATTCTTGGTAACCTGCAAAATATTTCGTGTAGTTTTCCCTCCAGCTCTACGCCGGATTCGAAACTTTTTGTTGTAATGATCGCATCGATAAAATAGCAGCTGTATACTTTGCTCAACTAGGACATAATTGTCCGATGCACGAATGGGCTGATACGAATTTTGACCCGAGTATTCGACCGGGAGCGCAGCGCAGATGCCAAATTGAAAGAAGAAAGCGAGACGTGCGAGAAAGAAATAGCGGGCGCAGCATCGGTTGCCTCGGAGGCGGGACGACGTCCCTCGGAGCACGCTAAGGAGGAATGGATCGTGCGCCCGGCCACCGTCCGGCCCTTCTTCGTCTTCCCCTCTCTCTCTCTCTCTCTCTCTCTCTCTCTCTTTGTAGTACATCTGCAGCGCAGACAACGGACGTGACTTTGTGTCCAGTTTCGGTGCGCCAAGCGAGCGCTGGGCGGCCGACCTGCGACGAGACGTAGGAGAGGGATCTGCCGGCCCATACGCCTACGTACTGGCGTACACTTCTCCACAGAGCACACGATCGTCGATGGGTGTACAGATACAGATTGCAGGAAAGTGCGCGGACGATCGGGGCTAGCTGCGGAAATGAAAGCAAAATGAAGCAATGGAGAGCGGCCAGGCGTCATACAACGGGCTTCCGAGTAGTGTGTAATACAATAATAACGGCCCGGCGTATAAGACAGCCTGTGTGGCCCGTGCGTTTTCTTCTTTTTTCTGGTGTTTCTGCTTTTCCTCGGGTTCTGCGTTGCGCTGCGTGATGGCGCAATGCGAACGCAACGGCGGAAGCGGATCGACGGCATCCAGCGGCAGTTTCTCTCATGTTTTCTCTTTTTGCGCCGCTGTCTTTATTACACCTTCTCGCGTACATCGGAGTCCCGAGAATCATTACCTTTTTTACGTTACCTCCTGTTACAATATCGTTGTTTCCTCGGTGCAACTGCAGGCTTTACAGTCGTTGTTGGTCCGGAGAGACACTGTACTGCCTGTGTGGCTGCTCTGGTGAGTCTTTCTCCTCTTTCGCCTCCTGTGCCCTGCGCTGTTGTTGTGTTGCGTACCGCGTTCCATTCACTTTCCCAGCCATTTTGTTTTTCTTCTCGAGGCCCTCCTGTGCTTGCCGAAGCATCGTTTTCTCTTCAAGTTTGGGCATCCGGAAGAGGAGAGCGCGGGGACCCCAAAGCAGCCTGTGCGGTATAGCGGCTGCCGTCGCCTCGTATCTTTCGCTGCGGACTACCGTCGCCGTGGGCCCGAATCCACCATTCCTCCAGTCTTCCGGAAAGAAGCAGCCCATTTATGACGGGTTCCCCGGGGTTTATTACGTATAATAGGGCTTATCCCGTTTGTGTGTGTGCTCGCTGAGGAAAGAACAGGTCTCGCTGTGTGTGCTGTATAACTCCGAGTGAAAGGCGAATTGTGTGTGCGAGTACGGGGAAGAGAGGGAATTCCTTTATGGTCAGGCAGGAGTCATCGATTGCTTCGAGCCCTGTCCATAATGGAGGGACGGATGGACTATAGGTCGACTGTTGCTCACTGTTGCTTGCTTTTGAGTTTGTGCTATGTTTTGTATTTGTGGCGCTTGTCGATGTCCTCCGTTTCTTTTTTATTCCTTGCCCGGATCATGAATAGCCGATATTTGTCCGTTATTCGTTCCATGCTACCAACGTTCTCGCGGACCACGCTTGTTGCCCGGTGCTTTATTCTCGTTGACCTTTGTCGTTTACGTACTTGTGTTTCACTTACACGTTTCCTCTTGATTAGTAGTGGTCATTGAGCCATGAATTAAATTTTAGCAGACGAATTTTATTGAGATAAAAATAAAGTGAGAACGCTGCAAGAACTTGCATACCGCTACTCAAGCTTACCGCGTTGGGCAAGTTGTGACGTAGGCAGTTGTGTCTACGTCACGCACGCATTAACATACACGCATGCCCCCCTCCCCTTCCTCTCCTACACACACTGTGGCACTGTTGCACTGTTATTTCACAAGCTATCTGGTCAATGCCAAGGAACGCTTGCCCCCAGCGTGGCCCTGTATGGGGGTGTTGCTAAATAAACAACATCAGTTTGCGCCACTTGGAAAGCACATGGACACATTGGTTCCTATATGCATACAACCGGATCACCCTGCCTTTACTTATCCCATTGCTTAGCGCACTGAGCACACCTCTCTCTACTGTGGCTTACCAATATGTGCCAGAATTCTAGCACAATTAAGAGTTCCTGGTCTTATTTGCATGCTCAGAATACGAAACCAAGTTTGATTAAAATTAGGCTTCAGTCGCCTTTTAAGAATTCTAGCATGATGTTTTGCAAAAACTGTATAGAGAAAAAGAGAAAAAGTTGTAATGAGACACACATTGTATACCTACAGAAATCGGAGTGTCATGCGCTTCAAAACTTCATGTAGCGGTGCACGTCAGAAAACTTGTGTAGGGAATATCCTCGTGCAACGATTCTAAGAGCAGAACCGTCCAGAGCGCAGTGACTCGCTCAGCGATGTCAAGCCTACCTTCGCAGCGATGCCCCCAAAGGCCAGTACTTTCCATCGAGCCGGGGCCATCGTTGGAAACCTCCGGAGGTGTTCCTCGAGTGATGGGCCACTGAAAGCCTAGCCCCCTGGTACCAGCAGCAATAACCGTTGGACAAGTGAAGTTTATTCTAATACAATCCATTCAAAAAGTGCGGTAGTCCTTCTTGAAAAAAAAAAGAAGAAAGCAACAACGAGACCTAGCCGTTCAAACCTCTACATTGCAAAGTTTGGTGGCCGCGATATCCCTAATCGCAGTTATAGAGAAAAAAGATAGCTGGAACTCATAGTACACAGAACGCTTATATTTGCTCGAAGGGTTATGGATTTGGGGGCATTTCAAACTCGCTCGCCAATCACGATTGATAATAATAGTAAGAAAAAAAATGTGTATCTCGGCAACACACCGCCGTCGTTCCAAACACGCTTCGCATGCATGCCCGAAATCATTCGTACATCCATACGGGACACATATTTTTTGAAAGACCTCTTATGTTTATCTTTTTGAGAAATTTATTGTTTTCTTTTTGTTTCCTTCATATATGCCCCCAATCGCAAACATGACTGTCTTGTAGGCCAATCTACTGAGCACGTCGCGCGATCTATGCTACACCCGTACCAACCTCAATGCGGCCACAGAAATGGCTCGAACGGGAGTCATGAAGGCGTGCAGGAAAAAAAAAAGTCCAATTCAGATTGGCCCGAGCACGTCGCCCGTCCCAGGCAGCCTGCCATCCGGGCACACGATGGAATCTCCCGCATTTTTCCGCAGCTGGAAACAACGTTTTCCCGAAAACCACATCGGGACCCACAGATTCCCTCTGCAGGCCGGCTCGCCAATGGGCGCTGTTTACGCGGATAGCTCGGTTTGTTTGGTTGGCACGTCCCAGCTCAGTTTCTGTTTTTCGTATATATATAGCCTTATGTGGGCTATACAGCCCGCGCGCATACAGTGCGTGGCTTTCGCGTTCCGTACCGCAAAGCCTTGCCATGTACTGCGGCACGGCACGAAGCACATGCTCGCCGCGAGAGATTTCGGAATTGCATGTGTACGGCACGTGACTGCAGTGCGCGATTTATGAGATGCAGGCTAGCGGCATCAAGCACGCATCGCATAAGAACTAAGGCTTAGCCGATGGCGTCACCGTGGTTGGCCCGTTTGGATGAGAGCACTTCGGAAAACTTGCAAGAGGTGAAATACTTCATAAACTTTATAAGTTGCAATACCGTAAGGTCCTTCTTATGAAGAATCGCACGACGGTGGGCTCATCTCCGTGTTCTCTGTCTCTGTCTAGATATTTAAGATTACGCTGTTCATCAAGATGCTCACCATCTACAGCCTGCATGATCTGGGCATGCTAACGACGATAACTTGTAAAACAAGATTATTTTCTATGAGAAGGGGTCCCCCTCGGTGGTACAATGGTTCGGACGCTGGGCTGCCTGATAACCCCGAAGTCACGGCTTCAATCCCGGTCGTGGAAGTTCCATGTTGATCTGTGAAAAATGTGAGAGGACAGTGTACTGTATACAATGCTACTTCACATTAAAGAACAAAACGTGATGGAATCTTCCAGAGCCCACCCCATACTTTTGCTCAGTTGAAGCCGGGCAGGTTTTTTGAAGTTAATGGCAGCCGAAGGGCTCGAATTTTTCACCCTAAGAACTGTTCACTCCCCATCCTCAGGAAAGCCAAGGACGGAATTCCGTTGTAAGCAACACGCGGTCACTTTATTTTAATCTGTTTTTATCCACTAAGAACTATGTTGCCTCTGGGATTCTACCAGCGAAAGAGAGAACGCAGCGGCTAAACTTTGCTTACCCCCACCTAATGAAACCACGACATTTTGTTCAGCAACCGAGCACTATAAACTATGTACCACCATGGTGAACTTATTGTGTATGAGTTGAGCGCCCAATCTCTCCGTCTGTTCTTGCGATTTTAGATTTTCTCATGAGCACACTGGGGTAACAAACTGAACGTTCCTACTCGTCTAGTTCACTTCCTTTCCTATGTTTTTCTGTCATCTCTCTCTTTTCATCGCGATCATCCTGTGTTAATTGTTCCAAGAACATTAGGAATTTTACGAAAGCTGCATATTACGATCGGAATATAATGCCGTAAAGGTGAAACGAACACAGGCTTATATTCCAGCTTGCTGCAGTAGACATCTTACGCTGCAGTAGACATCTTTACCGTCGGGACAACAAAACAATGACACTAGAGGCTTTTCTCTAATGCAATCCTGGAAAGCCATCCAGAATTCGAGATATCAAGGCATGCATTGCTTAAATTCCTAAGGACAACAGACTTGCACGAGCCCCTGTACACCCTCAGTGATGAAGTGTGCCGCACAAGACTTCCACTCTGCGCGGTGACGTTATCTGTATGCGTGTGTGCTTGCCCTCTCTTTCTCTCTTTCTTTTGTCTTCTTCCAATGTTCTCCATTCCTTTCCCACGTGCATGGGTAGCATACGAGTTATGCCAAAGTGTTGAACATCCCTGCCTTTCTTCTCTTTCGTTTTCATGCTTCTTTACCGTCAGATGTGCAGTTCCTGTGTGTAAACACACAACACGGCTCAAAGTTTCCCTGCCTCGGAGCGTTCCCAAAGTTTCTGGAACCTTAATTCGCAGCTATTCCAAAGTTTCTGCGCGCATCGTGCGCAGACTTACCCTGAGCCACCTAACTGCCGCAAGACCAGTCCCGAAGAGCGTTAACGCCAGCGGAACGCCCTGGAAAGCCCTCGAAAGCAAGGCTGAAGCATACCTTACCACCTCGTACACCGTAAAATTTTGTGCAAAACGCGCACACCTGAAAGAGTAAACGCGCGCAGAAAGGGTAAAACGTGATCCTCTTTTCGCTCCCGAGGAAATCTGCGCGCATCTCAAATCCTTTTGGCAAATGGGCCGTCACAATTTAATAACGCCTCCATCACCTTCTTATCTTCATCCAGCGCTCTTTAATGCGGCGCAGCCTCGTACGGAGCAAGTACAGTAAACTTTCTGCTTTTCTCGGGTATACATCAGTTGTGCTCGCGAAAACAAGAAAATTCGAGGAAGCTTACGAGCCCGCACTCGGGCGTCAAGTATGAATATCTCAACCGTGGTTGGTCTCTTCCCTACAGCTACCCATTTGCGCGATTTCGGAAGAGTCGTGGGTTGCGGCGATGCCTGCCACTTCTACCGCTCCGAGAAGATGCGCGGCCAACAACTGCGTTTATACGCCGTTACGTTTTGCCGTTCCTGCCTTGCGCCTCGGAAGTTCTGCCCATGCGGTTGACGCTGGCTGGCGTGCAACACGATGATGCGAGGATTTCTTCTCTTTGCGGGAATGGCTCAGGGATGTTTAGGAGGAGTACGTTGGAGCCTGGCCGGAAGTTACGAGTTTAGGGCGCGTGGATGGATGTCGATGACGGGACGGTGGTGAATTAGAGAATCTAATTCCTTTTCTTACTGCTTCTCCGGCGGCGAATGAACCGCGATATGCGGTAGAAGGAGAGGAAAAGGGAAACCTTATTTGAACGCTTGGCTGCCTTGACTCGTGGCCGATTAATTGTTGTTAATGACGACCCGAAAAATTTAGCAGATGCATGCGAGGCAACATGCGCTCACTTTGCTTCGTGCCTGTGGCACTTTTCTGTTTGGTTTACGTCATCACCTTCGGTCTCTTGTAAATATTACTCCACACGCGGACGTTGGCTTAGTATTTTAGACAACGCAGAAGGTATACACCTGGCGTAGTTTGCGTAATATATGCCGCACTTCCAAGAACAGCGTAGGAAGTACAAGCTTTGTGGAAACGTTATATTGAGATAGAAACTGAGATCAGATGGGAAAGTAAAACTTGCAAACAGTTCAGGATACAAGGGAGAGGGGGACATGAGCCGAGAGAAGGGGCAGCTTTCGTTACGAGAGACAGTGCGTGAGCTTGGCCGCATAGCTGAAGATTGAACGTGCTTAGCAACAGGTGTGCGTGTCATTTGACTCAAAGAGGTTTATGAACATGCGGTTAGAATTTCGGGCCCCTGGACAAGCACCACGCATCAATCATACAGAGCTCATGTACGCTTACGAATTTTAACGGCAAACTTTATGCTTTCGCAGTCTGCATATAAAATCAGTGTTTTGTATAATAATACAATAAAAGATGAAACATATTTTTGTAGGAATCAGCACCCTTTAAACATCCGCATACTTTGGATACCTTTGATCGCATCATCAAAGATGCTTCATCAAGTTATTACGGTGGTGTTGTTTTAATTATAGCCAGTCGGAGGTAAGCATTTTTTTTCTAATTGACCATATTCGTTTCTTATCACCAACTGATCATGACTATCCGAACTTAGCAATAACAGCTGCGGTCTAGTGAGCATCGTTTATATATCCAGGTCATAATTACGTATAATCGTTATGATTTTACGATAAAAAAACGGAAAGAAAAAGCATTTTTATGTCTAGTCGAGATGTGCCCCACGTTCTGTTATATGAGAAGCCTAGTTCATTTATTATGCCAGTGAAGTGGCACTGACGTCATACTTTTGTGCAATATATGTGGGCGTGTGGCTGAGTGCGTGTATGGAACGTATGTGATACGCGGACATCGAAACCTTGGTTTTTGTCCTCTCTAACTCTCTCATTCGTTACTGTTTTTAATAGCATTACGAGTGTGCTTTCATTTTTTTATCTCTCTCTCTTTTTATTTTTTACAGGTGATATGATAGCGATGCATGACACACAAAGGAAAATGCTTTCTCTGAAAGCTTCTCATTACAAGTCGTGTGTCTATTTATTTATTGTGTCTGGTAGTTTCTGTGTTATTATTTTTTTCTTACGACGCTAATCACGAGCTAAGTAGCCAGAAACCCTTTAGCCTCAACCTATGGCGTGCATAATGATGGGTTCTCAAGACGGCTAATTGAGTTGCGCCTCGAAGAGGGTGGAGATGTCTTTCATTCTTCAGTTTGCCGTTAAAAACCTTGAAAGCCTTCCTACTCCCGCCACTTATTTCCTGTTTCTCAATTTGAATTTCTCCAGCAATGCCGCGGTTCTTTCCAAGCTTTTAGGAATGGCGTGTGGCTGCGGTTTCATTGAAGTGTAATTCTCTTACCTGGCGACCCCATTCGTGGACTCCACTTTAGGAAAACATCCCGCGCTAACTTTTTTTCTCAGTAATTTAATGCCGCGCTGCTATTCGTGCACGATTAAAACTCTCGTAAGGTGTTCGTAGTTTTTAGCTTGTTTTTATGCGCCTCAGTACAAACTTCGAAGAGAAATTCAAAGAAAGAGAGATACATTGTTACCAAGATAAAACAATTGTTGCAATAACAGTTCCGAAACACGTGGGTTCGAGTTCTCGCGTTGAGCGCATTTCGATAGAAGCGAAATTATAAAACACTTACAAATAGATTTCAGTGCACTTCAATAAATCCTTATTTGGTTATAATTAATCCGGTGTGCTCAGTTCCGGCGTGCTTCGTTATATCCTAAGCAACATAACATTAAAAAAAAGCAGGAAAGGGAAGGTGGAAGCTTGCAATGAAACATTCGCTAACGGTGTGTGCTATAGCTGACGTTTCTAGCTTGAAGGCTTCCAGCAGCTGATATGCCTTGAATAAGACAAGTTCGCTTGTTGAAACGTCGCCTACAACACACACACACACACACGCACACGGACACGGACACTCACGCACACACACACACACACACACACACACACACACACACACACACACACACACACACACACACACACACACACACACACACACACGCACACACACACACACACACACACACACACACACACACACACACACACACACACACACACACACACCTGTTCACATTTTTTTGTTGTATTAATATTGCACTTTTGGAACGCAAACTCTCGAGTTCTTCCAATGTTGCGGGATTGCTCGAAAGATCAGCGCAAGATATACACCAGGGAGCACGAGCTCTGCAGTGCCACTGCTTCTACCACACACCTCAATCAGTAGATAGGGCTTCCTGCAGGTTTTGCAAAGCGGATATATCGCCGAGTGTTCTAAAGCTGAGCTATTTTTGCACTCCAGTGTATTCCAACAACCCGCTTACAAAAGAAGAGCAGCAGGAATATCGTGTGAGCCACATATAGATGCTTGTAGAACTAACGATTATCAAGACTGGCTTAGACATTGCACTGCGGTAAGCTTCTAGCATCAACATTCCTGTGACATTTTAAAACGTCATTACACATTTGAATGTTGCGGATGCATTGATTTTTCATGTATACTTGGAACGCCTTTTTCATTTGTCTCGTGCTAGCTTGCCGTGCTCCCGATCCGCAAAAACTTTGATCTTTCCCGCTCCAATACAATGCCGGCATGTCACACTCACGGCCGCGGAAATATGTCCTTCAACCCTTTCTCTTCCCTGTGAAGGTTTCCTACAACTCTATCCACCTATAGCGATTTCAATATGAACTAACAGTAAAAAGCCGCGCTCTTAAAAGCCACTGTGGCGGAGAACAAACCTGAGGCCGGGTGCGGTGCAGCCGAGTGCCGTCTGGTGTTGAAGACGGCGGCATTGTGTGGCCCCGAAAGGGGGCCCTGTCCCCGAGCTGGGCTCTTGTTGCCGAAAAGGGCTGACTCAGCCTGCGCAGGTCGGGGGAGAGACGGCCGATAATCCCGAGGAGTAGGTGCCCCGAGGGACCTCTTGCACGTCCCCAACAGCTACGTGGGCGCCCGCCACCATCCGTGCGCGTGGTGCCTCTCCAACCTATTGTGTAGTTTCCACTTCCCTTCCCTCTTTTCCACTTCATCCTTGTTGTACAAGTCGTCAAACAAGGGACCCATTGTTTCCGGTTGTGCCTGAGCCTATGTGTGCACGACAGGAGAGAAGCAGCGTATTTCCCGTGTTATTATTATTAATATTAATTTTATCAATTGTGAATCATTTCTAACTTCGGCAACCTTTAATATATCTATCTATCTATCTATCTATCTATCTATCTATCTATCTATCTATCTATCTATCTATCTATCTATCTATCTATCTATCTATCTATCTATCTATCTATCTATCTATCTATCTATCTATCTATCTATCTATCTATCTATCTATCTATCTATCTATCTATCTATCTATCTATCTATCTATCTATCTATCTATCTATCTATCTAGCCCCGCCGCGGTGGTCTAGTGGCTAAGGTACTCGGCTGCTGACCCGCAGGGCGCGGGTTCGAATCCCGGCTGCGGCCGCTGCATTTCCGATAGAGGCGGAAATGTTGTAGGCCCGTGTGCTCAGATTTGGGTGCACGTTAAAGAACCCCAGGTGGTCTAAATTTCCGGAGCCCTCCCCTACGGCGTCTCTCATAATCATATAGTGGTTTTGGGACGTTAAACCCCACATATCAATCAATCAATATCTATCTATCTATCTATCTATCTATCTATCTATCTATCTATCTATCTATCTATCTATCTATCTATCTATCTATCTATCTATCTATCTATCTATCTATCTATCTATCTATCTATATATCTATCTATCTAGCCGCTTACGTTTGGGTGCTCTCGTGGTCACCTCCTTCGTGTGAAATATAATTAGCATGGGAGGGTAAGATGGTTTGACGAATATGACGTGCTGTTCATGACATGAATGATGTCACAATCTCGTCGCGTACGTTGTCAAACACTTCCCGCCAGACAGTGGCACATACCCACGGGCAGGTACGTGCCGCTGGTATGCCGGTATGTGTCACAGGTGATTGACACCTGTACGTACCCAAGAACGTGGAGAACACGCATGGGTAATTTTAACGCGTGGGCCTTAAGAAATACCCGACATCGGTAGCGTCGACACGACAAATGCAAAGAATAAATGTCTTGGTCCCTGCTGGAATTGAACCCAAGCATTTTGCGTGGCAATGAAGCATTTTGCCACAGAGCTACACCAGGGTTCGGAACTACTTTTCAAATAGACGCTAATCTCCGTGAAACGTCAATAGTGGTTGCAGGGCTGCCTACCCAATTTTATAAACATTACGTATGTATACTCCTTCGATACAGCCTTCACGTCGGGTTAACGTCAGTTGTGGTTAGGTGCCCCGCGCTGAAGTTGATTTATGTAGCAGTGTCCAGGATCAGCATCCTCGCGAGCATCAGCGCTTCATATCAGCTTCTGGTGTTGCTAATACGCATGTTCCAGTTGGCATCGTTGCCCAAGTGAAAACAACTGGTTATATAAACACCTGCATCTTTTCCACATTTGTCTGTGCGTCCAACATTTGTACGTATATTTAGCGTCATTTCGTGACGTGTAGTTCAATAATAAAAATTGCAACATGGTCGCCTTCCCTCCGCATGCTTCGCATAACGCCGATTCCCAGGTACGTGGGATCCGCCGAATTATTATTATTATTATTATTATTATTATTATTATTATTATTATTATTATTATTATTATTATTATTATTATTATTATTATTATTATTATTATTATTATCATATAAATTCTGAGAAACGGAATCGAGCATGATGCGCTCACACAGTGTATACACCGAAGCGGTGGGCAAGCGGGAGAGAAAGAGAGAGAGGCGAAGGGGAAAGGTAGGAGTTAACTAAGCTTTGGCTCGGTTTGCTACCCTACATGTGGTGGGGAGAAAGAGTGAATTAGAGAAAGGATACAGAAGAAAGAACGAGAGTAAGAAAAAAAGATTAAAGGGTTGGTTTGGAGCTACACAACATGAACTCGCGCTTATGGTTCACAGGCGCTCGTGCAGTCAGATCGTCTTCTTGAAGCAACACAGTGCTTTCATGGCCTTACACATGTACGAAATCGTGGGCCCAAGCTCCAGGATCTTCTTTTCTGATGGTGGTTTTACATTTAGTCGACGGAGTCTGGCTTCCCTTAGTCACACTATGTCGTTGAGTTTGATAAAAGGGGCAGTGGCCTAGTCCCCACGAATCGCGAGGTACTGGGTTTAATTGAAGAAGTTTGATTTATGATGGGGAGAGAAGTAATGGTGGTACCCACAGCATCTGACACTCGGTGGCGCGGGTTCTCACCTAAAAAAGATGGCCTCTTCCTCTCGCTCTTTTTAGTATTTCATACTTCTCTTTCTCTCACGACATTGTCCTCTGCGCCCTTGCAGGTTGAATAACCAAGCGTCTTTCCTAACTTGATGCTACTATATCATATACAATGCCGAATTATCGTCGACGTTGGAAGTGTAGCCATAGGAATGTGAAATCTCAGGCAGCTTAACGCAGCTCAGCCCTCTCGTCTTAAAGCTTTTTTCCCATTTACTTGAACACTCACTGTGGAGAAAACGAAATGACAGGACAGTTTAGCACATGCACGTAACTATTAGAACTCGCAATCTTGTGAGTGTTGGTGAGGGCTTGAAGTTTGTTAGCTGGAAGTGTATAGCGCGCTTGATTACCCTTACGAATGAAGCAAGGGCTGACCTATCTTAGGAATAAATATAATATGGCACTGATAGGCCGAAGGTGCTGCGACAGAACTTTATGCCTGCCCTTCCTTAATGGAAAAAAGAAAAAAAAAATCCTTTTTGCTGTGTTAGCATGCTAGCTAAGGCCGTGCGCCGCTGTCCAAAAGGTCGCAGTTAGAACTCTAGCCATGGCAGCCTCATTTTTATGCAGGCTAAGCAGGAAAGCCTGCGTGTATTGATTTTCTGCGATTTTAATGCATGCGCGTTGAGGAGCCGTGGAAGGTCGAGATTAATTTCGTATCTACCAAAACGGCGCGCGTCATAATCAGCGTCCCGGCTTTGGGCCGTAATACCCCAGAGTTCAATGGGACGTCAGGCAGCCGAAGATTACAAGATGGCAGTTTATTTACGCGAAAAATAAGTTTAATGGTTAAGTTTTCCTGCGGCGTAGACGAAATAAAATGTCATGCGCGTCCGTTCAAACGTGTTGATGCACACGTTTCGTATGCAAGGACTGCTTTAGTTTACTGATGTCCGTGCAAGTAAGACCATTCGGCCTTTAATGAATGCGAATCTAAACTAAGGCGGCCGATACTTGAATCATGCGAACAAGGCACACACACTTTGGCGACGTGCACAGTGTGAGGGCAATGAGAGAGGAAGGCCACCCTCGCTCTCTAATCCCACGTGAACGACCGAAATTGCAATCGACAAGGAAAAAAAAAATAAAAACAATAAACTCATAAAAGCCCGCGGAACGAGATTTGCTGACCTTTGACAGACTGCTAAACGCGTATGAGTATAGGACAGTAAATTAAGCGCGCCTTTGTTATGGTGATTAAGCCCTTTGCATACCGCCAAAGAGTTTTCTTGTCGTATATCTGAAGGGGAATTAATCTATGCTGAGATGGGTCCGTCGCCTTCGGGTCTTCGTTCTCAGCAGAAATTCTTTCCTCTCTCACTGGCGAACGGCGATTCAAGCACCGCAACTAATGAAAGAAAGAGTGACAAAAGAGAGAGAGAGAGTGAGAGAGATACAAAAAGGAAGACGGAAGAAGTAGGTTCTTTTGCCGTTTCGTCATTATCAATATTGTTCTTCGCGACACGCTCCGAGCGATAAATGTGCCGTGGGGAATTCTCTCTCCTGCTCCCGCTTTCCCACCACCTTTATCCGGCTTAGATGTCTCGAGCCCGCCCCATACCGCCGTGGAATGTGTGTTGTCCCACCTCCTGGCAGTGTTTCCGCCACCCCCTTTATATTGCAGCGTTATTTCGCTTTAATTTTTTTTCGCTATCTTTAAGCGTTCTTCATATTACGCGGCTGCTTTAATTAAGGCGGGCGGGGCTCGATTCTGCGGCTAGGGAATTCTACGGGTGCTGCGGCGAAAAATAACGCACACACGCGAAAAATCTCGACGGGCACTACGAAGTGTTAGGTAGGGACAAAAGCAGTGGCAAGTTCTTCAGTCCCTCGCTTCTCGTGGCTGATGTGGGGGAAAAGTGGTTTAGTGGGGTATAAGGTAGGGGGTTCGGAAGGTATGTGAGGAGTTGTAGAAGGACATTTTTGGTGGTCAGCGGAAATGGGCGGTTCTTGGATAAGGTGGCTGGGATGATGGTGAGGGAAAACCGTGCCACTGCTGAACATGCTGCGACTTGCCTTGCTGACCGATGAAGCTGAATTGACGCTGGCCTTGCGAAAAATAAGCGCTGCCCGAAGCACCTTCTGGCTTCGCTGGCTGCGCGATAAATGCGAACGGCGTGGGGAAAAAACGAGATTTAATACGGGGTTTGGGGTGGCGAGGGATTGAAGTTGACTATAGGGCGGAGTAGTGGCAGGAAAGAGGAGGGGGGAAGAAATGGGTAACTGCTCTGCAGTGCATTGCTTGTCGTTGCTGTCTCGCTCTTAACATCCTCATCCAATAGTATCTCGAGTAGTTTTGAAAACTGGGCAAGTTGATAACCATCGTGTCTTTCTATTTCTCTGTCTTCATTTTTGGCGCTGTTTACCTCGACTAACAGTATCTTATTTAGAGTTACATCATTTGTGTTTAGCCTAATGAAGAAACTTCTGTCCTCGAAGCTACAGAAGTGACAAACGCCTTAGACAGAGCGAATAATTGCTGTGCTGAACCTTTCGCGACAAATCAAACACTTCTGAACGTCTTCAATTCGATCCTTATTTTAATGAGTCAACGCCGTGAGAGAGCTGTGGTACAGCAATAATTCCCAGGGCACAGCATATGGTTTCTTTTATTTTTGTTGCTGTTGTTTTTATTTTTGTCCAGTTAATATATCGGGATCACATTGCGGATAGAGTCTGTACAGATAGTGGCTCTCAGCTGAACGTACCCGTGTAGCCTCTACGATGGTCACTATGGTCTGCCCCTCTCTCTTTCGTCTGTGGTGATCATTTAGTTCTCATCGAATAGTGCGACTGGGCTACCGAAGAACTTCCACTTGTTGGTACCACCAGAGATACATCGTGAATGTATAGTTACTTGTTGATTCAGACATAATAATAATAATAATAATAATAATAATAATAATAATAATAATAATAATAATAATAATAATAATAATAATGATGATGATGATGATGATAATAATAATAATAATAATAATAATAATAATAATTTTAAATAACGCACACACTGCGAACTTTTATTGTTCAAGAACGAACAGGTGAAATATTCCACCAGCACTACCTTGGAGGTCGAAATCCTGTGTTTATGCTCGGGTTGCACGGACGTCACAACCGGGAACGAGATGACGGAAAGCCGCAATGCTTAAGAACATCTGAGATCATGCAGTCGAGAGCTTTGCAGTAGTGAGATAAATTCGTTGGACGAGCCACCGGATCGTCTTACCCATTTGCGCTATTTTCGGTTGCAGAACAAAAAGTGGAACCTCTGCTTCGAAAGGCAAGGCACAGCCACGCGCTAATCAGCTTGCGCGTGATCATTATCAATCAGAGCGCGCGAACAATTAAGGATGTTCGAAAAGCGCTGTACCTCTTGATTAAAGCGCATTTAACACATTCGTGTCTGCAGTCTCTATACGGTCGCTCGCTTTGAGAGCTGGAAATCACCTCACGCGCAAGCCATGCATATATACGGGGTGGCCAGGGAATGGTTGAGGAGCGTGAGCAGTCAGTTTATTTAATCAAGAAACTCTCTAGCAGACGCTGCCGGCGTCGGTATTGCGAGGCGAGAGATGGGGAGGGGCGCGCATGCGCAATGGGAGTGTAAATGCCGCGGAGAGGGATGCCTAGAGGAGAGAGAGAGAGAGGGGGAGCGTAAAAGATGAGAGAGAAAGGGAGGGGCCCCGCGTGTGCAGTAAGAGTGGTCACGCTGCACACCGGATTGAGCTCGACCATAAGGTAGTTCGCATCTAAAGAAAAGCCGGAGCCATTTCACTATGTGAAGAAGGACAATCAGTGGAGTTCACTGGGGCACTCCCGTCTCAGCTCTTGCCAGGTTTCTTCATAAGGGAGAATGAGAAGACAGAGGGGGGGTAGGGCGTTTCCTATGCGAAGCTTTCGCGCCCACTCCTCATTTGAGAGGGCACGACACCGCTTCAAAAAGCAAGGAAAAAGCGACGCGCTGACGCGCTGACGTCCGGATATGTGGGTCATCCAGTACTTTATTGACGCGGCGAAACGAGAGTGTACTGCGTAACCGCTCCTGCTTTGAACGCTTCCTTGGAAAGCGTTAGCAACATGAGCAAGACAGATTTTCGTTTCACCTAGCCATGTACAGCTTTCGTTGCAACGAATAAGTTTTGGTTACAGCCCCCGGGATTGGACCACCTTGACCGGTCAACGACGTCCGTTCATGGCGCCATCGTGTGATGTCTTGAAGATAGAAGTTACAAATTCTGGTGGTCTGTAACGTCATTGCTTTACTGGGGGAGGTGTCCGCGGTTGCTGGTATGCCTTCTCCTTCTGCGGAACGGATCCCGCAAATTGAGACACTGTTGCTCTTCCAGCTCCGCTGTAAGAAAATGTAAGCAGAAATAAAGAAAGAAACGCAGAGGAATTGCAGTGACGTTACCCAAGACCTTCGGCTGGCTACCTTCTACTTGCAAAGGTGAAATGATTGAGTAATATGTGGGGTTTCACTGCCCCAATACCACCATAAGATTACGAGAGACGCCGTACTGGAGGGCTCCGGATATTTGGACCACCTGGGGTTCTTCAACGTTCACCTATATCTGAGCAAACGGGCTTACAGCATTTCAGCCGCCATAGAAAATGCAGCCGCCACAGCCGGGATTAGATCCCGCGACCTGCGGGTCAGAAGCCGAGTACTTTAGCCACTAGACTACCATGGCAGGAAGCAAAGCGGAAATGGGATGCGAAATTTCGAAAGACGGGATGAGAATGTGTAACGACTCTACCAAGTCATGACCATAGCACAGTCTAGACATAACACACCAACATAGTTTAAGGCCTGTCATAGGTTGTCATATCGTGCGTCTTCTCGAAGATAAAAAGCAAGGAAGTGTATATTTTTGGACATAATCTGCTTGTACACAGCGCTGCCCCGAAGCAGTACCTTGAGAGAGTGAAGTTACTCCAGCAAAGATTTCCCCAGCGGAGCACACGCCAAACTTCTCAGAAATCGTGAAGTCACATTCGAGCGGGAAGGTTCCCCACTAATCGTTTTCGGGGCAACTCTGAATTCCTCCCCGGAGGCAACTTTGCGAAAACGACCGCAACCACGGGACGAAGGGTCCCTGGGGGTCTCGACCCTCGGACTGTAAAGCCGATCGAGCAGCGGACCATCGACAGTTGCAGTTCGCCGATACCAAGTGCCACTCAAAGTTCCGGTGTGCCTCCTACAACGACGTTAGCGTAGCGTAACTTTCGTGATGCCCTGCGGGTGTTACGTGCAGTGCACGCGTAACTCACGTTTCTCATTTTCTTAGTAAGGTTAACTGTGTTGATATTACAGATGTCAGCTAAACTTGTACATGTCGTCGTCGTGCTTTGAAACACAACATTTTTATACCTGTCTGACTCGCTTTACATTTTGTCGCAAAAAGATGAGAGGGGGAATACAGGAAATACTGGGAGGATAACTAGACTACTGTATCCAGTTTAGATAGATAGATAGATAGATAGATAGATAGATAGATAGATAGATAGATAGATAGATAGATAGATAGATAGATAGATAGATAGATAGATAGATAGATAGATAGATAGATAGATAGATAGATAGATAGATAGCAACTATGCACACAGACATTATCAAGGTTTTTTTAGAAAAGAGTGAGGGGACATTTACAGGATCTTGGCGTCGCTCTTCCCGACCCTCATTGACTGAGGCCCTTGCGATAAAAACGCAGTTCTAAGACGAGTAATAGGAAGGAGCAACAAGTCGCAATCAAACAAATAGTTTTGTTTTGAATCGGACGCTAATCTTCAGTATAAGCAGTGTCTTTTTTATAACAGTATGATGATGATGTTTGGTTGTGTTATGAGGTTTAATGTTCTAAAGCAACTTAGGCTACGAGATATGCATTAGTGAAAGGTTTCTGACTCTCTCGACCAATTGCGATTCTTCAAGCGTGCGCTTCAGTCAGAAAACTTCGTAAATCACGTTTTCATCTGCGTGACAAAAAGGTTTCTCTGTGGGCTCTCAAGGCTTCGAGCACCTCTGCGAACATTCTCTCAATATCTGAGCGAGGTAACGAGTTTAGAATTACTTGCCTACCTGGCATATACACCAACAGGAAAACAAAATCCTTCCAGAGCGACCGTACATTTAGCGGCGCCTTTATTTCCCGGAGCTCTTGTCCGTGTCTCGCTTTCTCGAAGGCGGCTTGTCGCCGCCTCGTCCCCCACCTGTAGCTACTTTCGCTCACCAAGTGTTTACGCCGAGCCGCACGCTACGTCTCACTTCGCTCTCGCTTTCTGTTCTCACAGCAGTAGTATAAACACGTAGAAACGTGGCCCAGCCTCGCTGAATAGAAATAATTCTCGAGAGAAAGGACAAACCCCGTCGTCGGGCGTAGAGACACATAAACCGGGGAAGTGGATGGCGTTCATTTGTTTTCTGCTTTTTTTGAAAAACCAAGAGCCGTGAAAGTATGCTGAAACAAAAGAGGAGCCGTAGCCCGGTGAAGGAGGAAGATTCTGTGTCGCGAGGAAAGAAAGAGCTTACTCCCGGCAGGAAGAACAAGAGAGTCGCATTCAGCCGCGTGATGCGACACTCGCTGAAGGAGGGAATCCTTTGAACCCGTGTCACATAAGAGACCCGACGACGTAAGGGACCGTCAGAGGGGTGGTTGTGGAAGAGAGAGGGCGCTGTCATTCTCCGTCTGGTGCTTGTTCTTGTCGTCCACAGTAGAAGAGGGAAGGGCGCTGTCAGTCGCCTCGCTAGGAGCAGCAGCAGTCGGACCTCCACAAAAGGAAGAGACGATGACGACGTACTACTCGCTGCGAAGCTAGCCGTGCGAGCCACGGAGCTCTTCCACGGACTATCTCTCTCGGTGTGTTTCGTACTTGGGCGCGCACCTATGCGCGTGGGTGTTCTGCGCTGGCTGCTGGTGGGGCTGGAGAAGAGAAAGAAAGGAGGGAGTGAGAGAGTTGTCGGCGCAGCTGTTTGCGAACCTCGGTGTGCCTGCAGCGGGATGGGCTCCTCCTGCTGCTGCTGCTGCTTCACGCGTTTCCGTGGCTTCGCGTAATGAGTTGTTTGCCGACGTCGGCGGCGTTGTCGGCGTTCTTTTGTGCGCGCGTCCCCCCTTCCTTTTTCTTCCATCACGCACAACACCCCGCGTGCCTTCTTTCTCAGTCGTCGTCCCTATCAGCTTCTCCTTTACATTTCCCGCTTCTTTTGCTTGTCCTTCTTCTTCTGCGAGCCATTTTCTTTCGAGTTCCTCATTCTACTCTTCCATGCCGCCATCTCCCTTCTCTGCCATTTTTCGTCGTGGACGCGTCGCCGTCGTCAGCGCGGCGCCGCTGCGTCGCCAGATCTTTTTTTCTTGTGCCGTCACCGCTGCCGTAGTTTTCGCGCCTTGTCGTCGTTGTCCCGCCTTTCACGCCGTCTCGCGCTCCGTCACCTCACCTTCAGACCTTCCATCCTTTGCAGGAGCAGCAGAAACCCCTTTACAGTTGCTTTCTTGCCGACCGCAGCTTCTGCGCCGCTCCTGTGTCAGTTGCTCGTGGTGGCGTCACTACGCCTGTTGCTTTTCTTCTCCTTCTGCGCGAACCTACAACAAAGCCGAGTCCGCCACACGTTTTCTTATTTTATTTTCTATTTGTGGGAGAAAGCCACGAGAAAGCGCTCTTTTGTGAGCTGCGAAGCCATTCGGGCGCGCAGACAAAGCCGGGAAAAACGCAATTTCTCGCTTCCTTTCGTTGTCGGTTAGGTTGACACAGGCGTGACACTTTCGGGGGGGGTAGCGAGAAAGGAACAGCAGCAAAAGCGTTTACGCGAAATGAAGGCAACGTCGCGTTCGTAAGAACACCTGGAAACAAGCTTTGCGTTTCGCGCGTTTCTTTACGTCACCTCTTTGTTAACAAGGCTAGGTTTTTGAATGGCGCTGCTCAACAGACAAGGAACTATTCAGTGATTGATAATTGGCGGGGCTTTCTTTTTGATTTGACTCTTGCGTCGAACAAGTTTCGTACACAGGAAGTCGTCATCTGCGATTCTCAACAATAAAACCTCTTCCATTCTGTCAATAATAATAATAATAATAATAATAATAATAATAATAATAATAATAATAATAATAATAATAATAATAATAATAATAATACAGCTCCCGTGAGTCATTTCTCGGCAAAAAACAGGCATAGCAGATTATGTGGCGCTCAGAATATAGTAACGAAACTTCGGGGTTGTTTAAGCTAGGCACATCTGATGACCATCCAGACGAAGAAGTGTGGGAGCGATTGCGCACAGGCAAGCGATGACAAGTCGACACGATGATTTCGGGGAGCGCCCATTGGGGGTTTATTTATGTAATACAACTTAAATTTACACAACGCATGAAGTCACAAATACGAATCATGGAAAATGATGGCATACCCCTCGGCTTGCATGTCTGGTCTCCGGTGGTGAGATGTGCTGTTGACCCCGAGTCCGCTCTCCCCAAAAAGGGCCTGAGTCGCTGCTTAAATAGGATTTTCCAGCATCCACGGGTGCGTGGACCAATCAGGCAAGCAGAAGATAACCAATCCCAACACGAGTTTTCAAGGTCGCGTGATGCCTGCCTCACAACAAAGCGGCAACGGCTTGGCACATTCTTTAAAGTGTCCTTGATGCGCACAGAAGTGCTCAAATGTTGCTCCCCGATTGCCATGGAGGAGGGAAGCGGCGGTTTGCTCGTTTGGGGTGGTGGTGGTATTGGTTAGAAGAGGAGAAATGCGCCTAATTTCTGCAGCGCGGTCGGGAGAACGCTGCAGTGCCTGGTTTGGGGCGCAGCGCGCACAGTGACCGACCGGACGCAGCTTTTCTGTTCAGACTCTCATTCTTTCTCTCCTCGAGACAAGTCGTTAAATAGCGCCTATAACATGAGCATCTGGCAAAGAACGAACTCCAGCTGTAGCTGAAAAAGAAAAAAGCTTTCCGCGAGACATTGCCTTCGCGACAATATGATCAGCATCGTGTGCTCAGTGCCCGCTTGAAAACTCTGTGCAGCAGAAAAGGAAGGGAGTCTTGAGGAGAGTGTTTCGTACTTAGCACAGGCACACAAAGAAGAATTCTTTTTCGGTTCGAGTGGATGCGACAATTCTAGTAAACCGGTTATTGCCTATTTCCATATGTGTCACGCTGATAAGCTCTCATTTTACGGAGATGAGCAGCGTTAAGGGAAATCTTGGTCGCTTAAGCATCGCCTGAGAGAGTGGAACGTTGGTGCATTATTCGCATCGCTTTCGTTCGCGCGTCAGTCTTGGCTTCTCGGTCGACCATGCCGTTAAGAAAGTAACGCATGTGTGCGTACCATTGGTCATTATAAATGCGAAGCATTATTTGCGTACTGCAAGCACTTTTGGCGTCTGTCTACGTATCTGTCTATGTAGCCACCTACGTCTGGGTCCTTTCGTGATCACCTCTTAACTTGGCGTGAATGAAAATTAATATGTGAAGTTAAGCTGGTTCGACGAATGTGAAGAGCTGGTCAAGACATTATATTGTCACAATCCTGTCGCGTACGTCGTCAAAAAATCACATCATATCCACGGAGTGAATAATGATGGGTGGGGCGAAGCATCCGTCTGCCCGTCCGTGCTTCCGTCTGTCCGTCCGGTCGTTCTTGCTTCTGTTCCGTCTGTCCGTCCGTTCGTTCTTGCTTCTGTCTGTCCGCGCGACCATCCGTGCGTCAATCCATGTATCTGTCCGCGCGTCCATCCGTGAGTCCGTTCATCCGTCTGTCCGTCCGTCCGCCTGTACGTCCGCGCGTTCCATCCGTCCGTGCGTCCATCTAGTGAGCACTCCAAGTACCGCCATCTCCCATCTCGCAACCCCCGTGGCACATACCGCTCTAGAGCGGGTATGTGCCACTGGTGGCTACATACATACATACATACATACATACATACATACATACATACATACATACATACATACATACATACATACATACATACATACATACATACATACATACATACATACATACATACATACATACATACATACATACGGAGGAGGAGGAGGAGCGACCGACTCACGCCATAAGAAGCTTCGCCACTAGAACTTCCCGCCAGAGCAGCTGCACGTACCCGCAGGGTGGCTATGTGCCACTGGTATGCGGGTATGTGCCACAGGGTATGTACACTTAATATCCACCCAGGAATGTCGAGAACACACATAAGCTATTTTAACGCGTGAGCGTCAAGAAAAACCTCAAATAGGCAGCTTTGACCCGAAGAATGCAAAGAATAAATGTAAGAGCCTAGCAGGAATCTAACCCAAGAATTCTACCACAAAACCACGCCTGGTCTCAGAACCTAGTTTTCAAATCGACCCTAAAGTTCTTGAGAAGTTAATCGTGGTTGCAGTGCTGGCTATACAATTTTACGCACATAACATACGTACCCTTATATATGTACTCCTATATGTACTACTGGAGGGAAGCGATGTCGCCGAAAAATCAGGACACTTGCGGTTGAAAGGAGACGAGGGGGCCGAAAATCGTTGTCCTGCCTGGCGATCCACCAGAAACCAGCAATGAATCACCAAGTGTCCACCTTTTACCAGGCGTCCGTCTTTTACGTTTTACAGCTCTGTAAAAACGTAAAAGAAGGACGCTTGGTATAAAGACTTTGCCGAAGCATTGCCTGGTGGCTATTTCATTTCGAAAACGTTGCTAAAACCAGTGAAAGCAGGACGATCGGCGCTTTCGGCTGTCACGCGTCATAATAGGGTTGCCACGCGCAGCGACGCAAGTCCAGAGTGAAAAGACTGAAGCAGCGGTGACAATCTTGCGATGTCGGGAATCCAAGAAAGAGCCAGCCAATGCACTCAGCAGCGTCGCGGTGACGCGTCCACGGGAAGCGTAGCTATTTGTTCTCCGGTGTGAGACACTGAAAGATTCGCCTCGGCGGGTGGCCGATGGATGGTGGGGGTTCCTTTTGTGGAGCACCAGGGTGACTCTTTGCTTCCCCCAGAAGGTGGCGACAGAGACTCAAACAGCGGGAGTCTCGTCCTCAGTAGGTCCCATTCGTTGCTGCTCGCCGAGAAGAAGCTCGCGGAGAAAAAGGAATGCGTCAAGGTGAAGTGGGAGAAAGGCGTTTGGTGGGGGTCAACAAAAGCCGTACGATTTCTGGGGTTCAATCAGGCTTCCATTCGATTTCGCCGTATTAGGCTCGAGATGGTGGCGCTAGCACGCTGAGGGCAATCGATTTTGGGGTTGGAGGACGTTATCCGTAAGCTTCGGGCACTTTTATCCTATATGTTGCCAAGATTTACTGAAGATTCTTCGCACAACTTGCACATCCACCTTAATTGAATGTTTCTGCAATGTGCTGCGTTCAATATATAAAAAGTTCAGTGTTTTTTCTCGCTTTGTTGTAAAAATTCTGCTGTCTGAAATGCATGAAATAGCTTTTTCAACCATTGCGCAAGTCCTACATTGGGAATTTTTAGTCTGTATTCGGCCTTCGTAATTACGACTCGTTCGCGATGTCGAACTTTATTTGTGTAACTTAATTGCCACGACAAGAGAGAGACGTGAACTTACCTACGGATGATCTGCGTCCTTCCGTTAACAGCAAACGTACGTTAACACTTGAATAACGTGCCGCAACTGTAGTAAACTTATTTACCTAACGTATTTGTACTGTTGTATAAGCAGACAGAGGGGCACCTAATAAAAGTTCTAGTATAAGACAGACGACAGTCCTTCGTAAAGTACAAGTAATAAAACTGCGAAAAAAGAGGGGTCTGGTGTCTGTTGGTAGGTCCTTTGAATATTTGTTAGTCGGAAGATCTCTAATGTTTTGGTTGGTGTACATTTGACATTATTATGCATACTCATGCCAGGCGTGTGTTGGAAACAAAAATATCATTAAGCGCGCAAAAGTTCCTTTAGGCAGGTGCATCTTTTTTAGTGGTTTTGTTTGCATGCTATTTGCTATTGAGGCTTGCCATTACTTCGAAGATTCTCGTCCCAAACACACTGGGTATTCCGAATTCTCGTGAGATTATTGACCTAGGAAATGTTTAACCGGTTACGTCAGGCTTGGGGTTAGTGTTCTCACTTCTTCGAACCGTCTTATTTGATGTATTCCTCGTGTAAATACATCTGAGCCCGTCAAACAAAACGAACGTGACAATACGCGCAACAGGTCGAAAAAAGTGTGCAACACGGAGGAACGTATTAAGATTGTTACTAGAAGTAATCCACCTACGGCGTTATACGAAGTGACTTTTAATTCTATTTTTTTAACGGGGCATTTTAATAATGGGAGTTGAGCAGAGTGGATGTTGAGGATATAAAACACAAATCTGTTCCTCACGCCGTAAATAATGGAGCTGCTTACTTAGTTGCTATAGCATGTGTAATGTAAACGGACGCAAAGACAGCTTCAATTTAGTCACTTTAGTATAGGTGCGCGCACGCATGAATGGCGACATTTTCGTAAGAGACTTCGCGGAAGGTCTCATCAATTAATAAAGTATGCCAGAAAATAGTGGATTTGTGCGAGACCACTAAGTGTCGGCTGAAGTAAGTAGTTCATGAATTCGTGCTAGTATACAACTTAATTCTATCTCTCTCTATTGAAAGAGAAGCAAACTGTTTTTCGCAGAATGAGCAACTTTGGGCCTCCGGTTCGCATCAGCTCGTGGTGTACAATCAGTTTAGCAGATCCTAAAAAAAAAATCAATCATCAAGAGTCTTTTCACCAGGATACATAAAGCTTCATTGCTTCTTCTTCTACATGCATAGTCATCTAGTACGCACTACAATCCCTATCCAAAGCCATTCAAAACAGATTTCAAGCATCAGATTAGGCGACTTGCTTCGCCGCAGGCACCTCAGCACTCCGCATAGCCAGCTTTACAGAAGGCTGCTGTCTGGGGCATTCGTATCGTCGCATTTTTCGCTTCAGGCCCTGTTCAGCCCTATTCCTTTTCTGCGAATGTTACACACACAAAAAAAAAAACAACTCCACTCAATGTGGTTGTTCTATCCAGCGATAAATTATCTAATTTTTAGAATGTCCATAACTGGAATTGAACTTCCGGTTCATGGAATCAGTGGCGAAACATGAAAAAAATCCGCTCAAAATGGCCATGGACTGCGCTGGCTCAAGTGCGTGTGCGATGAGGAACTGACCAGATTGGAATCAAGTTTAGCACACTTCACACGCTATCCAGCTTCGCCGCCACGCCAGCTTGAACTTATGTTGGAAGACGACGACGGAAGGGCGTGGGTCACTTCGATTATAGAGGCGCTACGGAACGCGTCGACCGTGAAGAAATATAATGCGAGCAGAGAGTGTTGCTGCTTCTATAGAACAAATTGCGCTGAATCTCTCGCCATCGTCCAGAGCGAGCCTATTCTACACAACTCGTGAGGAGGATGGGCTCGGAGAATCACTCCCTGTCTTCGGGTGAAGGAGAAGAAAACAGAAGAGAACGAAGGACAGAACGGGCGCTAGAGCGTGAGGGACACTCTTCTGTATCATCGGTCCCAGTTCGCGACGATATCCAGCGTCTTAATCCGACACTGGCGTTTCTGCGTGCTGGTACCTCTTATTATCTTCTATTTCTGAACCTCTGGGCCATAGCGTGACCGTTCTCGTTCCTAATCCGCATTTCGGGCGTGCGGGACGCGGATTTGCGCCGTCCGGTTGTGCAGCCGGCGTGCGCGGCCAAGCAGCGTTTCCAATCCACGCGCTGTCCGCTGCTCCTGTGTCCGAGAGATTGGAGCAGCCGGCCTCGGACGCTCCATTGTGGCCTCTCTGGATTAGAGAATGATCGGCTTCGACCTACGCCTGCCCCTTCCTGCCCCTCCTGCCCCGCTTTGCCCTCGATTGGACGTAATTATATTCACTGCTTTTTTTTTTTTTGGTTGCTCATATCACATTGCTTGGGTTGCTTGTGTGCTTGCACGCCCCCCTCCATTTCCACCTAGATTCGCGTCCATATGCCAGATGGCGCTGGCATTTGAGTTGAAACGGGCTTGCGTTCCGCTTTTTTTTTTACACTTCTATGACGCATATTATCGCTCGGACATCGGAATATGAAGTGAACGCCTTGTGGGTCATTCCATCTTTGCGCTCGTCTCTGAGCTGTATGGGTCGCGATATAACGTTCTTTCAAGATTTGGAATGCTGACATAAAAAAAAAAGAAACGATTCTTCCTGTTTTGTACCGCAACGCTCTCTTACTTGTTTCCCTGTGGTTGATTGTGATTTGGTGAGCTGGTTCCTAGTCTTTCTTGCTGGGGTTCTTGAGCGTGCAATTTTAATCGTGTTTGCGTGCTTGCTATCTCATGCTCACGTGCTCAGTTCTTCATTATTTCGAAAGGTGTGTGTGTGTGCGTGCTCGCAATACTTTACCTTAGGCTAAGGTGTGTGTGTGTGTGCGTGTGTGTGTGTATGTGTGCGTGTACGAAAGTGAAAAAGAAAGACAGAGAGATGAGGAGCGAAAGTCAATGCGGGTAACCAAGCACAGGTTTGGTTTGTTACGCTGCACTTGTGGAGAAGAAGCGGGGAAATTATAAATAGAGTAAAGAAGAAAACATAGACAAAATAATAACAACAAGCACGCAGAACGCATGTTATTTGTTCACGAGTACTTTTTGCATCTCGTAGCCTTGCGCATGTAGTGGCATGTAGACCAAGATGTCACTGAACTAAGACCAAAGGAGGAGCTAGTTGAGTTGTTGCATATGCATCTTAGAAATCTCAAGCGCGAACTGTTGATAGTGTGAGCTGTTTCAGTTGACAGGAAACACTGCTGTCGTTGCCTTCATATTTGTCCCTGTAACAGTTCGTGCTTGAATGAGAGAGAAACTAAAAGGATGAGAAATGCAGGGAGGTTAACCAAGCTTCAGCTTGGTTGGCTACCCTGCACTAGAGGTGGCGGAAAGGGGCAATATAGAAAGGAATTCGCAGAGAAGAAGGGAGAGGAAGGAAGAGACGGATTAACAGTTATTGTGAAACTACTAACACGGTCCCGAGATGTTAGATCCCAAGCGCTCGCCAAGTGTGGTGGTCCTCAACAAGCTTAAAAGGGCTTCCGTGGTGTGGCGAATATGCGAAACCATATTCCAAGGCCCCTTAATCTTCTTTTGTGTCAGTGGTCTTGAATTTAGGTGACGGAGCCTGGAGTCCGCACCACTGGTATGATGGGCAGTGGCACAGAATGTGCTCAATTGTCTGCTCGCTGGCTCAAATGTTGCATGCCACACTGCTGGCCATTCTAATGAGACAAGAATACGCACTCATAAAGGCCATGCCCACCCACAGGCAGCGCAGCAAAGTTTCATCGCGTCGTGAGAACACGGATGGCAAACAACGTTCAAAATTTAAGTCACTCGTACACAGGCGTGCGTTGGAAAAACCCCGGGTATTTCTTTGGTGAAGCGTGATGCGGCGAGCAAGTGAAGTTTCCAAGATGTGCAGGATCTCACAATCTTTTTTCACCGAAAGTGATCACCGGTGCTGTGATGGAACAAGTTACGTTTAAAGGCAAAGTACTATGTCGAAGCCATAGCTTTAGCGGACCACAAGCTTAAACGCAAACTTATGGAGAATACGTTATGGAGTAAAGCAAACTTATGGAGAAATTCATGAAGAATAAAACAAGGAAACGCACTTTGAGCTGCTATATTCTAATACAAGGATATTTAGGTAAACAACGTACTCACGCCCAGTTTTCTCTATTTTACACATCAGTGTGTCTCACTTTTCTGCTTGGTCTTCTTTGCCTTCGCCTCGTCGTTTCTTTCTCTTCCTCCCCACTTGACATTTCTCCCTCACTCCCTCTGTGCTGAAAATATGTTGTACAAAAATTTGAAATGCTTCTTAACCTAATGATTTTCTTGTTACTTTTATGTGCCATCTCCGCTAAGGGTGCGGCTAAGGTAATAACGTTGATATTAAAAATACGTTTAGCTTCACAGCGATCGGCAAAATATGACTCAGCCTGCTGGGACCTTGTGCCGAACGTGATTCTCAAGGGTATTACACTCTTATATAGGTAGAATTACCACACAGAAGAAACTAGTGAATAACCCTTAAGTATGAGAGTTCCAAGAAGGTAAGCTCTTCGAACGAACGTTCTTCCATTACGGTATATCTGTACTTGCTTCACCCTGCTTGCGTAACTCCAGAAACATTCCTGCCGCACTCCACAGACGGCGTTTGTCGTCAGATTCAGAGATACATATCTTGCCTTGTCGCCCAGAGGCTGACAGTACCGCCATAAAGACTAGGAGGGGGTGGGTGGGCAAGGGGGTGTAGAAGGGGGCGGGGTGGCATTGCAAGCTGTATTACTACCAGCGTCCCATTTTGGGCCGCAGTAGCCGCGCGCGCGCTCGCCGCTATCCGTGCGCCGTTCCTCAGGTGCTCGCGCTGAGAACGACCGTGTTGTTTTTAATTCGCCCGAGTTCTCGTTCCTCCTTCCCCTGTATAGTGACGCTGGAACGATTATGGCCGTCTCCCGGAGTGGGAGCCCATAAACCATTCCCGGGTTGTTAGAGCTGTCCCGAAATGGATCTCGAAACTTTCCGTGCTCGTATATAACTGTTAGGCTCAAACAACTCCGGGATTCAATGCTCGCCCGCCGCTTTGTGGATCTGCGGCTGCGCGCTTTAATGTCGCGCCTGGACTATTCCACTCGGCTTTGCGCGAGAAAAGACACGTCCTCGAATCTTGACGCCTTTCAAAGTGTTCTTACCATTCTGTGTCTCTTGACAGATTCAAGTTTTCTGCCATTTCTCGCGAGATACATTTTGAAAGTTGCGGTGTTTGGAAGAACGTAATCCTTCGTGTCTTGGACTAAATGTCAATTTTTTTTTTGAGTCGCGGCCTTTCGTGTCACATTTGGACAACCTGTTTTAAATTCTTCCCTGACATATTATATTTCGTAATATTGTGGCACGCTTAGCTCTCAACACAGTCATCTTGTTCTTTGGCTTGACAGCAGAGCAACATGCGTCGTCCGAGAGGCATATTTCAATAGGCACGTGTTCTAAGAGACACCGGCGGTGTTTTTCGCTCATATCGTAGTTTCTCTCTTTATGAGCTTCGAAGAACGCATACTACGTTGTCATGGTTGATCGGATACTACAGCCCAATACTCGGCATGGTATAAAGATATGTTCGCTTTCACGTGCTATATTCGCTTTTATTACCCAAGGAACATTCATAGACGCGTTTTCTTTTTTTTTCTGTGGAGATAGAAGCCTAAGTTATTCGTTATGTACCGGGCTGCCATGAATTTCCGCGCTCCGCATTCGTCATCGTTTATGCCCTTTTACGATCGGGGCTACGTCAGTGAAGGGCACCCCATTTTGTTCCGGCTTACGCATATAACCACCGCACGCCCCGATCTCGCAGCCATCATTCGTGGATCACGTTTTCTCAAAACAACGGCGTCACGTTCGTGCGCCTATAGAGGGCGCCTCGCTTGCCCTCCGCGCTCCTCGCCGTTAGTCATTTGCTGGATTTCACTTCGATTTTCGTTTTTCCCTCACAATGACTTGCCGAGATTGAACCCGTGGCCAGATCCTCCATGCCATGCGCCTTGCCGGGACCGGGACTCAAACAAACAAACTCAGACTTCGTATACACGGCGACTAGTTGGATGCATGTTTAGGTGGCGCCACCTTCCGTTGCGGAGCGAGCGAAAGAGTTGACGAAGGGCTTGAACGAGTTATTTTTCTCGTGCCACGCGCGGCCGCATCTATCACTACGATACGGCATCAGAACGAGTTGTGAACAGGTATGAAGAAGGGGGTGATAGAGGTATCCTTCTAACACTTTTCGCATATCGTATTTCGCTTCTTATCTGTTTACTTGTTTGTTTGCTTTCTCCTCCCGAATCATCCCATTCTCTTTATGATATCTTCTCTGTAGCCCTTGTTCTATAGTTCTCGTAAGCCTTGCCTCACTTTTTTTTTGTACCCCGAGCCTTTCGCATTCGCGTTTCGTCTCCTCTTCCATGCCTACACGTTTGGGAGTCTCGACAGGGGGTTTCCTATTTGGTGGAGGAACTCTTTCAACCCCTCCCCTTTTTTTTTTACAAGCGAACGGCTCTCTTTTCGTGCGGGACTTTGTATTATTCGTATTCTTTAGTAATGCGTTTTTATTTCAGCTCCGAGTCAGCGCTTCAGCTCTCTCGTTTTCGATTTACCGCTGCGTGTCGTTTTGCAGCGACACTCCGCGAGGCTCTTTTGTTTTATGTATTGTTCTATTTTCTCTCTTCCTTTCGTGGTCTTTTTTTTTTTGATAAAGAAAACTCATCTTTCGAAGAAGTGACATATGCACTTTCTTTTTCGTGACAGAAACACGTCGGTACAGGTGGGCCATAGTAAGAAAAAAAAAGAAATATGTGCGTAAGTATTTTTCTCTATCTCCCTTTTTCAGCTGTGAGCACCGTGGAACACCTTCAAGAACATGCTTAAGGCGCACCGAGTGTCTCCGTTTCCATAAAGTAACGAGCGCAGTTCACCGAAAGGGGGATAAATAAGTAAATATTCTGGGGCGTAGAAGGAGCGAAGCCAGAGCGGCACCGGGGCAGCCGTATATGCGTTGAAATGGAATCGGTGTGTCTTGATTTATGCCGCGCGGGGAAATTGTTTTGATGATATGTGCGGGCCTCGGCTGAAAACGCCGTCATTTTGTGCGACTCGGCTGCGCATGTCGTGCCAGTGCCGCACCTTTGCGTGCTGCCGTCTGTCTCGTAGGATCGTCGGTGTGGCTTTTGCTCTTCTCTCACCGTTCTTGGTTTTTTTTTTTTCACCCGTCTTTACTTTTCCTCTTCGTTGTCTCCTCGTCGTGTTTATTGTATGCCATTTGTAGTTCGCTGAGGAAATTCTCTACCTCGAATATTTAACGTCGATGACCTTTTTTCTTGCAAGCTGTGCGGCTCTGGATTGAAAGCTGTGCTTGCAAGCTGTGCGGTGTGTTTGAAGGCGTACGCACTTGTACTTTATAAAGGCTATGTATAGTGATTGTGTGCATTCTGAGCCATTCTCTATCACCTGTTTGATAGTATAAACGTGGTCGATTGTTGAGTAGCCCGTATGAAATCCGGCCTGATCATTTAATTGATTGAATTGTAATGCTGTTTTATTTTCTTAGAAATTACCTTTGTAAATAGCTTGTATACGAACGGATATCAAGCTGATCGGCCTGTAATTTTTCAAGTTATTGTCGTCGCCTTTCTTATAGATTAAGAGGATGTTGGCATTTTTTCAAGATTGTGGTATCCTACCCGTCAAAAGACGCTTCGTAAACAGGGAATGCATTTTTTTTCTAACACAATCTGTCGTCCGTCTTTCAGCAGATCTCACGTTACCTGATCCTCACCAGCAAATTTCCCTCCAAGGCTTTCCTGACTTCTTCTGTCATTACGAGAAGGCACTTGATTCAGTAGATATATCAGCAGTCATGCCGAGACTGCAGAATCAGGGCGTTCAAGCTTGTACAGGGTGTTTCAAGAAATGTTTCCAATATTGTTTAAAAATCATCAAAAGACGCTTCTTGTTCGTTGTCTTCACAGTTACGTTCACTATATCGGCTGGCATCTTGAGAGGTTCAAATACATCATTCGAAACAATAATTAAGAAAGATAAATTAATTACCTTTTTAATTATTGTAGTTAGGCAGTCAAGTCAAATCGAACAATTATTCATTGATGCGCAGACCCATTGCTAATTTAAGATTTTGGAACAGTTTTCTCTGGTAATACATACGAATTAATGAATTTATTCTGAACTCAGCGGTGAAACCGAAACCAAAGGACCGGTGAGCGCAACAAGCAGGCGATTGCGATGACGTCACTGTTCAAAACAGTGGTTACAGAGGTACAGTTTTTTCCCTTTTGTTAACGTACGTGCGTCATGCTTTCTGTGATTGTGAGCGCTACCCACACACCCACACAACGAAGTCGGTTGATGGTTGACAAAACAAGGCTTTGTCATTTCAGTTGCGCTTTTTCGCGTTTCGGTTTTGGTTTTACCGCAAAATTGGCAAGAATTTTAGTAATTCGCAGTTATTACTGAAGGCCACTTCTCTGAAGTCTCAAAGTGGCCATCGGTTCTTGACATTAAAGTTTTCAATTAGACCATTTGACTTAACTGCCCAACTGCATTAATTAAAACAATATTTAATTTAGTTTTCCTAATTACTGTTCCAAACTATATCTTCAGCCCTCTTAAGATGCCTGCTGCAACAAAAAAAACAACAACTGTGGAGAAAGCGAGCAAACAGCGCCTTTTTCTGATTTTTTAAAAAGAATATTGGGCACATTTCTTGAAACACCCTGTATAAACACCCTGGAGGAAATCTGCTGTGGATCGACTGCCACCATAGTGCTCCATAAAAAAAAAAGTGTATGAATAGCAATAAAGAATGATTTAAGCCAAGGGGATTCGATCACCTCAATGTTTTTTACCGCGTGCTAACAGGAGGCTTTCAGAGGCCTGGAATGGGAAGAGTTAGGATTACGAGTTAATGGTGAGTACCTTAGTAACCTAATCTTCGCCGATGACATGGCATAACACGGGGGACGAATTGCTATGCATAATTACTGAATTACACAAGGAGATCATGAAGGTAGGTCTTGAAATTATTCTGCAGAAAACGAAAATTATGTACAACAATCTCGGAGGAGAACAGTGCTTCGAGATAGGTAGTAGTACACCTGAAGATGTAAAAGAGTACGTCTATAATTAGGACAGGTAGTAACCGTGGAGCCAAACCACGAGATTGAAGTAACTAGAAGAATAAGAATGAAGTGAAGCACATTCGGCAAACCTTCTCAAATCATGACTGGCAGATTGCCACTGTCCCTCAAGAAGAAGGTATATAACACCTGCATCTTACCGGTGCTTACCTACGGAGCGGAAACCTGGAAGATTGTAAAGAGGGTTCAACTTAAGTTGAGGACGACGTAGTGAGCAATGGAAAGAATATGATAGGTGTAACCCTATAGGACAAGAATAGAGCAGCGGGTATAAGGGAACAAACGGGTATTAAGGACATCATGCTCGAAATCAAGTAGAAGAAATGGTCATGGGCAGGGCACGTAGCGTGAAGGTAAATAACCCGCTGGTCATTGAAGATGACATACCGGAATCCAAGATAAGGCAAGCGGGTGTGTGGAGGCAGATAGTGAGGTGGGCAGATGAGATGAGGAAGTTTGCGGATATAAAGTGCCAACAGCACAGGACCGAGTTGACGGTGGAAGGTGGGAGAGGCCTTCGTCCTGCAGTGGACTTAGTCAGGCTGCTGCTGATGATGATGATGACAGTTGTAGTTGCAGTTGCTTTTTACTTCGAACTTACTTTCCTTTCGTGTCAACACCTCTGTTTGATGCCTTCTTTCTTTTTTAGGAGCATCGTACTTTTTGCTCGCGGCTTGTCCTATGTTAGCGAGCACTGTGTACAGCAGTGTTGCACGTACACTCCTGCGGTCACACTCACGATCTCCTCTTCGGCGGTTGCAACAATGCTCACTAGATGGCGCGCCGCCAGCCAGGGCTTCGATGGCCAAGGCTTCGGTTTTCGATGGCCTGTGTACCCATCTCCTCGAAGTGGACTTGAAATAAAGGAAGTGAAGGGTTAAAAAAAATGTGTCGTCGTAACTGTCTTTCTCTCAGGAGGTCACCTCAACAACGCCACATGGGGTATGAGTAGTGGGGGACAGTAAGCATTGTGTATGTCTGAAAGAGAGAAGAAAGAAGAGTGTTGTTTGGTCGGCCACGAGGCATGGTGTTATATAGGTTGTCTGTCGTTTCTCTTGCGGCTCACTGGTATGAACTGCCAGTTGCGCTTTTATGCAAATACACGCAGTCTTTGTGCAGCTGCTATCATTGTCACTTCGTAGGCACGGCAGCACGTGAGAAGTTCCTACTGATGAGTGTTACGCACGGGTACCGATGCTCTCCCCCAATCCTCCACCCGTGTCATCTCGAAACCCCATTGAAGAGCGCCTGATAGTTTCAAGTTCATCATTTATGAGCGCTAAGCATTTGACTCACGGCAGCAGCCAGTATGGCATAAAGGGACAGGGGGTTAACGCGCTCATCGACGTGGCCAACACTGTGGAGTACCGGCCGCGGAACGTGCCCAATGAAGCTGCCTTCGAGATGCACATCATGCGCCGGCTCGTTAACAAACCTTTCTACAAAAACAGTCTCGCCAAGAAGCGTCCCGTGCACCTCAGAGCAACCTCCTTTAATATCACTCACTTTTTAGACATGGGGGTGATATCTCTCTCGTTTTTTTTTGTCATCAGCAGGCTGCATGCCGACAAGATGGCGCTGTCATGATAGAGCTTCCTTGTTTTCTTTCTTTACTTTGCTTCTTCTCTTTTTGTTTGTTTGTTTCTTTCTTTCTTTTTTTTTCTCAATTCGACTTCTTGTGGCGTGTATGAAAGTATGTCGCATGATCCCATGCTCCGTGGCGAACAAAGAAAAACTTTCGTTTGTGTGAGCTTACCTGTCCAACTTGCTCTTTTCTTTCTGGCGTGCATCTCTCATCTATACGAAGTGGAGAGAGCCCCACAAAACAAGATCCAACAAACAAGGCAACAACAGAGGCTGCGCAGTAATTTAACCGAGGAAATACAGTACTGAAGGTAGTACGATAGAATGTTCTCTTCAGCATGCACTTCGCTGCCCCGTTCAGTTCTTACCGCTTTTGTTCGGAATCATTTCTATTTCTTCATTTCTTTTTTTTTTCTGTGACGTCTCCAGAAAAGGAACAGAATAAATGTCCCGTTTCAAAACATACTCTCAATCCTTTCTTTCCCGAC
Organism: Rhipicephalus microplus; assembly: GCF_013339725.1. Taxonomy (NCBI): domain Eukaryota; kingdom Metazoa; phylum Arthropoda; class Arachnida; order Ixodida; family Ixodidae; genus Rhipicephalus; species Rhipicephalus microplus. The sequence continues at coordinate 67,329,805 of NC_051169.1, forward strand.
TCTCAGCATTCTCGACTTCTTTCCCGCAGTCCCACGGAGTTTACTTTTTTTTTCGTATAAATACATGCGTGCCCAACGAAAGTTAGGCACGTATGTATAGCGATGAACATACGTGCCTCGTGATTCAAGGATTTCCGCAGTTCGAAAAAAAAAGAAAAGAACACGCGCCCGCGCATTTGCATGCGTACTCTTTCGTTGCTCGTCCTCCCTTTTCTGTCGCATCGAAGAAAGCGAACGCCGTTGGCGTGTGCGTGTGCAAAAATAAATAAATAAGTAAAACAAAAAGAAATCTGCAAGATCGGAGAGAGACATACGCGGAAGCGGTGAATGCGTTTTTCTGTGTCCCGTCGTGTCACCCCGGCTTTCAAAGTTTGCCTTCTTCTCTCTCCTCCCCCTTTTCTCGAAGTACATTGCGGTGGATATGTATAGTGAACTCGTACGGCGGCTACATTAGTTATGTCGCCGTGTTGTCGAACGAACCGCGGTTTCCTTGTTTCGTTTTACCTTTTGTGGAGGACGCTCTGTCTAAGCCTTGTGGCCAGGGATGAACCTAGCCCGGATGCTGCTCTTGAATAAGAGGAGCAGTCGGGAGCAAATGGTCTCCCGGCGCACGCGTTTCGAACGGAGCTCCCTAACCCTTTTTTTGGAGTCTCCCGTATCTCGCTTTATTATTCGTCTTACAGTGTTTCTTTTTCTTTTCCCATCTCGTTGTCCCATACCTATCCGTACTTACCTCAGAACTTCGTTGCTCATATAAAAAGAAGATGGTTCGCTGCAACGCTGTCTTGGTTGCTTCAACCCCGGCTCGTTGCGGCCCTTTCAATTCCTCTGCGCATATACCAAAAACATTCATCTTTCTTCTCCTCGAATGATAGCTGAGATTATTTTTTCACCTTGAAAAGACATGAGCTGAGTGCGGTGGCCATGTATTTTGTTTCGTTTTGTGATATTTCAATAGGTTCACTTTCAATTTGGCTCCCTCTCGGTGTTGCTTATGTTGAACCCTGTGCTGTGTATTCACCCTCCTGCACGTACGCCTGCCGGTGTTGCCTAGCGGCCGCGGCGTGGTGTATGGCAAACATAGGTTCAAATGCAAAATAGTCTTTTGTGTTGTGGAGCCACGTTGAAGACCTCCATGTTACCGAAGTAATTCGAAAAAGTCCACTCAAACCTTCGGTGCAACAGTGTAGTTCTGTAACCTCCATAAAATGTGCAGTTTCGACGCTGTGTGAAATGAAGCCTGAATGAAGGAATCGGTACGTATGGCTAGTTTGAGAAACAGCCATGCGTTTGCGAAATGTAAACACTAAGCTGCGGATAATCGGATTCTCAGTACCATGACAGCTGATAGAGCGAGAAGTGTGATACATGTGCGTATCGGCGTCGGCAGAGGGGGGGTGTAAAAGGAAAACTTGCCCCCCCCCCACCACACAAACACCTATTCTTAGCCACACCAATGCTTCGATTGGTAAAGTGGGGAATTTAAAAGATATCGGTGTTGCTTAGGTAGTCCTTATTTGAAAGTGGCCTCAAAGGCGCTTCATTTTGGCTTGGCACGTTAGGGTAGTAGTCCTATTTTTTGAACATAATAATGTTAGTGTTTTTAGCAGCGAAGCTGTCTAAGCCATTGCCGAAGTTTGAGCGTACGGCTGGTCCGAGAACTATAACCATCATATTCGGGTATGTTCCACAGAAATTGGCTAAATTAATTGGGACTTGCACTGCAGCAAACCGTTTCAAAGAATAAACGTTTATTCCTCATCAACTTCCTGATTACTTACCACTGTTACCAAATCGCTTCTAAAGACGCGACAGTCGCAGAAAAAGTGCACGACAATAGCATTGTCTTTATGGACTAATACGTGGACAGAGATATACAGCGACTCTAAAATGACTATTAGACACTTTGCTAAGGGCGTTGTAACCAAAAGGGTCGCCCAGTTAGTTGGTTAGATGGACAGCCAATATATCAAAATCCGCTGGTTTCCTGCTCACATAGAGTCTGTCGATTCATCTTGGACGAACTTAACGAGGTGGCTAATGCAGCTGCATGAAGATTTACTATCCGTGCACTACGCAACCAGGATACCAATAGTACGCAAGAGCAGAACAGTGACCGATTGCTTACATACAACGAAGTCGCAAAGAATTACTGCATCTACGGAAGGGGATTCTCAGTGCTAACGCTAAAGAGATCTCAAGTGGTGACATTGTGATTGTTACAAACAAGAACTTATTCGAACCCTAATTTGTTTACCAACATATATCCAGGCAGCGCGGTCCATATCAATCGCAAGAAGTGTAATAGCATCATTACTCTTGACCGTATGCCTCGGCAGTGTCCTGTGGCTTTCACAGACTGACAAGAAAAGCCACTGGTGGCAAAGAGTCATTCGCATTGGAGCATTTTTCAGATCAAGTACAGCCAGTCCAGAAAGCCCACGATACGGCAGTGAGGTTCAACCTCAACGTCCCAACATGCGAAACTCCTGCGTCAACCTAAGCGTTGACCAGAATAAAGTCTTCAGGACCTCAATAAACTTTACCATATCGCACCGTACGTTTAAAATGAAGACGGCTACAGTTGGGCCCATATACACAAACGCTCCTCGGCTCGACACTCGGCCTCAAGGGAATGCCTGAGACTCTTCACGTTGCAGAAATTACAATGCGAAACACTTTTAAAGGATTCCTTGAGGTCGAGTTTCGAGTCGAGGAGTGTTTGTGAATGTGGGCCTTGGCATGCGAAGCCTCCAGCTGCGAGGTGACGGCAGTGAGTCGAAGACACCGCTCAGGTACAGCGAGAGAATACTACGGGGAACTAGATAAGCAAAGATGGTGGCCAGAAGACAACGAAGTGACGGGATTCCTTCGCCAACGACGACGTACCCGTAGATCTATGAGAGGGGCGAACGCTTTGTTTCAGCTTAAGGTTCGGTCTGTCTAGTTTGGATACCGTTATCGTGTCTGTCGTTAAACTCGACACTCTCTTCGTAGAAAATAAACGTAGTAAAAACATATATTCACCTTGATGAAAGCTAGTAATAACCTATAGAATACACCTAGAACCTGCATCAGCTAGTGGAGGCCTAGAAATAAATTAACAGCAATTATGCAGCCCTCAGAACTGTAAAGTTTTGCTCTTTGAAGCTTCGCGTGGCTGAGTGCGTTCCTCGGCAATATTTTTTAATGATAGAAGTACTGCATTGCTCTCGTGATTAATTCTCTACTCGTACGCTTACAATTCACAGGGTTTATGCATGCCAGTGTTGCATGGAACAGTGGGTGCAATGGATATACATATATATTTTTTTTTTTTTACAAATTCCACGTGTCTCGTCCCTTTTGTGCTGCGATAGACAGAAATCATGATCTATTCGGGGATGTCGGTTCCCATTTGGCGCCGAAAGACTGCGCGAACGAAACGTAACCGGTGAATTCGGGCTCACCTCTCGTCTTTTCGCGCTTCTGCCGTGGCGGAGCCAGGATCCTCCCGCTCGGAGTAGGCATTCCACCCAACCGGTCGCGGCTCATTTGCTCTCTTCCCGATGCAAGATTGTCTAATACGTCATGTCAGGATGCGTTGATCCTCTTTTATTTTTTTTTAGCTACGAGGAAAGAGGGTGAGAAAAAAAAAGAGCATACAATTCTTGGCACCTCTTAGTGGCCGTATGACGTTTTCGAGCTCTTGTGCAGGCCTTGTGAATCCAAGTGGACGCGTGGGCTCTCCTGTGTGTATAGTGGTGACTGGAGATTAAGCCGTATTTTGGGGCCTATAATGTAAGGATGATGACAGTGGCTTTTGGCTTCCTTCTGATATTTTCTGCTTGCTTATTTGTTTCTTTTCATGTTTCTGTTCGCGTGACCGCAGGACTGTGTCACGTGTGTCGATGCTTATTTTGAACGGTGTTTTACTTTCCGGTGACTTTATCGTCTTAAAGGAAAAGTGGGAAATCTTACCGTATGTGTGGGTTTCTTTTGAGGCAAATTTGGGGAATCATTGGAGCCCAACTTGTACGGATTGCGTAGCGTCTTACCATTTAGTTTCTAAAGAGCTGAGGTGTGTAGTTGGGGCACAGATGGTGCTTTGATTACTTCAGCAACAGATGTAACAGATTTCATGAAATGTGGTAACTAGTTACTGTCAATGGGCGTACGCAATCACGAGAAACGTAGTAAGCAATGGTACTTCATTTTGTAATCTCACATGGCTGCACTACTTATATCTTTCTAAAAAAATCACTTTGAATTCTGCGATGAACGAGCTTATAAAAAGTCGGAGCCTTTTATTGAGAATGGAGTGTTTCTTTTTCTTTCTGCTCAACCTATTTGAGCAGGATGAGTGATCAAGGGATCAACACTTGTTTGTTACTGTTAAACGGCTTAACATGCACCATTTTTTCACCATAAGATATGTGTCCAAAGTGCTCCTGATTCTAGTCTTCAATTACAATAGCTCTTTTTAAAACATGTCGGTGCTAGTGCTGTAAAGCGTCCCAGTTGGGTTCATTACACTAACGACCACACAAAGGAAAGAACGTACTTTCTCAAAACAGTTTGATTAAGCTTAGACGGTTCGTAAAAGCAGTTGAATTGCAACCATAATACCGAAAATAGATTGAGTGCTGGCCTCTCCTACAGTGTGAAAGTCCTGCTCATTTGGCCACGTAATTTTCCGTATTTCTAGATCCGCGAGAAAGCACGAAACACTACGGAATGTTTTCTGAGCATTTATTGCTCACAACATGAAGGAATTCAGTACTCCTAGATTTCGACTGTCTTGGATGTTGCGTGTAAGCATGGTCGGCCTGTAGAGCAGACCTGCACTAACGACATGGACATGTACCGAGCTCTGTACCCAGTGCACGCCGCTGTATCACAGCACTATCTCATCAGAATATCGTCGCAACGTCGCTTGATGGCGCTCCTCGCGCTGCGCTCACCATCCTATTCCGGCTGGTATACTGTCTCCCTGACCACGGGCGCAATCCGGCTATTCGATGCATGACGCTGACACTGGTGATGCCTGTTGAGTGCATTAGGAAGCATATGCCAATCTTGACCGAGACATTAGCTGTTTCGCACCCTGATTCACTGACGTTGAATGACAGCGTGACAGGCAGTGCGTGTGTGCCATTCCCTAGGCCTATTACGGGATGCATTTGAGCGGAAGCCAGCACATATGGATTCCCGCTTAATGCGCTTTACAGGTACCGATCATCGAAGAATGACAAGTGTTGAGGCGTCCTACGTTTAAGACGTATATAGTGGGCTGGGTGGTTCATAATAGCTCGTAGCAGCGCGCGTCGAAAAGAAGGACGAAACCGACACGTAAAGATATCTTCACGTGTCCTCTGCGTCTGATGCACGTTGCCATTAGCGAGCACTGTACGATTTGACATGCAAGATGAGAAACGCTAGCAACAACAGTGGTGTGTTGGTCAGATGAAAGTAAATATATGCAACTCAAAGAAAGCTTGCTTTGACATATCCCTCGGATTGGCGAACACACATAATGAGAAAAAGAGAAAAGTGTTTGGGAGCAGACGCAGCGCCAGTTTTTGCTTCCCCGCACTTTGTGAATGGCACACATAGAAATAACGAGAGATAGAGGCGCAGAATGCAGGGGGTCTATATTTTACGAGGTTTGTTAGCAAGATATCTGACCTTTGGTGGAAGAAAAAAAAAAACTGGCGTAATTGTAGCGTTCGAAACCTACACTCCTCAGAGTAGTCCCCTTGGGACTCGACACATTGATATGTGGGGTTTTACGTCCCAAAACCACTATATGATTATGATAGACGCCGTTGTAGAGGGCTCCGGAAATTTAGACCACCTGGGGTTCTTTAACGTGCACCCAAATCTGAGCACACGGGCCAACAACATTTCCGCCTCCATCGAAAATGCAGCCGCCGCAGCCGGGATTCGAACCCGCGCCCTGCGGGTCAGCAGCCGAGTACCTTAGCCACTAGACCACCGCGGCGGGGCATTGGGACTCGACACACTTTTCCAAGCGGTGCTGCCATTGTTTGGAAGCATTCTGAGAAGGCCTGTTTCGGAATGCAGTTTGGCTCAGCTGTCGTTGCATCCATAATGCCCTCTATTGTCTGAAATTTCTCTCATTTCAATGTCCTCTGGAGTTTGGGAAACAGCCAGAAGTCGCAAGGGGCCATATCAGGAGAGTAAGGAGCCTGTTGAACTACAGAAGTCTGACTTATCGCCAAAAAAAGTCTGAACCAAGTGTAAATAATGTGCAAGAGCATTGTCTTGATGGATGCTCTTGCTTCCTGTTTACCATAACTCAGGTCTCTTGCACTGTACAGCAGCACATAGGCAATGTAGGACATCTCTGTAGTACTCTTTGGCGATTGTTTGACCCTGTGGTGCGCACTCGTGGTGTACCACATCGCGGGAGTCAAAGAAAGCACTCAGCGTCACTTTGACGTTGCCGTACCCCTTGCGGGCCTCCTTTGGTCTTGGTGACATGGAATGCTTTCATTGTGACGACTAGAATTTGGTTTCTGGGTCGTATTCGTAGACTCAAGACTCGTAACCAGTGATAATGGTGTTCATGAATTTAGGGTCACTGCTTGTGAAATACAGCATGTCCTGTGAGACTTCAACACTACGTTGCTGCAGTGGCTGTGTAATAGCAGTATATGTTTAATGTAGTATTATTAATGGTTGGAGTTTAACTTCACAAAATCACGATACGGTTACAAGTGACGCTGTAGTGCAGGTCCTTTACATCTCCGCCACCATCGAAAAAGTTGTCACCGCGACCTTCAGCTCAACAGTCAAGCATCACAACCTCTCGACCAGGTTAGATAGCGGTAGTACAGAAATTACACTAGTATAAGAGGCGCTTCCAATATACTTCCCTCCCCCCGCCCCTTGCTACCCTCCCCATTTTCGCACCCTCTTAAGAGGTATCATGCTTCAGTGATAGGTTATACTGACGTAAGTTATATTGTTTAGTGTTTAAGCGCCTCTGCTGCTTGCGTGTTTTGGTCCAATAAACTTTCCTTTGTTACCCTATCAGAAAATTTTGCTAAGACCAGTCCACTTTTGCTATAGCAGTAATGAGCTCGATCCACTCTGTTCCAGCGACGCGTGCTGCTATTTTCCAAACGTTTTTTTTTTTCTTTCTTGGAAATAGAGAGGGGGGGAGATGGCCTAGCATTGAAGGAGCTCATTGCGATCTGCGGAGTTAGCACTCGACGTACTACTGAGAACAGCGGGAAAAAGTTGCATGCAATGTATAGTTCATTCATTCCTGCGGGAACCGCTCGCAGGTGTGTGACCCGTTCTAACGCGTAACGAGTCTTTTTTTAAGTGAATGGCACTTCGAGGCACTGCACTACATTTGCCAATTACGCAAAAAGCAACGCGCATCCGCTGCCACCGATCAGGTTTGTTTACTTCGGAAGAGTTATTTACCAGTCGATGGCGTCGCTGGATTCAACGTTTTCTGTTAGTATGCCACAACTCTGTCCTAGATGGAATCTGCCACTGAGAGTTTCATTGCCGTGAAAGGCGGCGTTAACGAATCCCGTTCTGCAGCGCACAACTCGAACAGCAGCGAGGATGGATGAAGAAAATGATGTCGTGAATTGTATAGAAAGAAGGCCAAAGAAAAAGCAGAAGGAAAAAAGACAACGTTTGTAAAACAGGACAAACGAAGGCCCTTTATAAGCGCTGTGCCTGTCGCCACTCTCGTCTCCACGTGTGTTCCCGCCGAAGAAAGGGGAGACGAGACGGGATCTCCGGCGCGTGGACAGGCACCTGCCTTTGTGACGCCCAAGACAATGTGGCCCTGATGAGGCCAGTGCATCCCGTCTCTTTCTCTTTTACCTTGTCTCTTTCTTTCTGTCGTGGTGAACGGTGGGGAAGGAATATAGGATCGGGAGCCGCTCCCGCTGCTCTCGCAGAAAGGCAAAAACGAGCGGCGTGCCACTCAACCGTCTTTCTGAGCTGGAAGACCAGTGCGATGCGGCTAAAGAAGGAAAAAAAAGCATGCCTGCCTCGAGTACGACAAACAAAGTTTCGCATTAGCGCTAGACAATGCACGACAATCACTGGGCTCCCTTCCTTTTACATGGTATCTCTTTCTACCCTTTTTCTTTCTCTCCCCTTGCTTTCTCTCCGACAGGTTCCTAACATCCCGGTTTGCATCCGGGATGTTAGGACACTGGCGCTGATTTTCTGCGTAGGTACATCGTCGGCCGCATTTCATTTGGACTTTCTCTTTTTAATTTGCTTGTACATGCTTTGTCCGCTGCCATTCTCCTTCTATCCTTCGTACGTTTCCTCGGCTGGACCTATAGCGTGCGGGACACTCTCCTCTCCCGTATAGGGTGTCCTCCACAGGCCCCTCAGAGCCTTTTCTGGCGCAACCGCTGCCTTTTGTTTCGAGGGAAGGGGTTACATTTGCGTCGTATTAATTTTTTATATGTTTTTCCGACCATGTGGGCGTAAACTATGACAAAATGTAGGTGGCTCTGTGTCATTGTTATGGTCGCGTCACCATACTACCGTCAACTGTAATACGGTGCAGCTCCTTTGCCTTGGCAATATTTCTCAAAGGCGAGCGCGTTTGCTTAAGGGACCCTGTGAGATGGGCCGCGTTTTCGCGAGCAAATCAGCCTGTTTTTTTTTCTTCTTTTTTTTTCCTTTTTTCATTTGTTTTAAGTGGGCGGAGTTATAAGGTAAACCTGACTGGAACCTGCTATGGATATGATCTCAACTTGAGCTGACTGAAATAAACCCCATCTGAAACTGTGCCTTGCCGGTGCGTTAGCGGCGGCGGCTATCAGTCGCGCATAGTTTTGGGAAGGCTACGAAAATATATACGCGTGAAAGCTATCTCTATGAAACAAGGCACACTTACTCACCAATATTGGCACCGCCATGTGGGAAACAAGTGCTCCTACTGCATGCGGAACACGAAGGATAAAGCCTCGTAAACCTCAATAATCTTACAGTGTGGCACGGTTTCTCAGTCTTTAGAGTGCGCCTACTGACACCACCACTGGTAACGAGAAACAAGCGTAACGCGTGCTCTGTTTGTGCTCCCCCCTCCCCCCTGTGTGTCCGGAGAAAACACAGTCGTCATGCAGCGACGGCACTAATTGGTCTTTTGTGAGCACGCGGATCAAGCTTCCCGCGACCCGCGTCAGACGCAGTGGCGCGGGCGTTAGATGATGTTTGCGATGGCCTGTAGCCTCGTATGTTAAAAGGCGCTGGTTCCCAGGATGGCTGAAAGGAACAGTTGGACTTGTGGCATAGTAAAAGGACGTCCTTCTTTTATTTTTTGCTTCTGTGTCTCTCCCATTCCATCCTGTTCTCCCGTTTTATGATGCCCGTGCTGAAAGCGAGATCGGCCCTTGTTTGGGCTGTTGCGCGCCCCGGTGACCCTTGATTGTGTTTGACGTTTAGCCGAGCTTGTGGGATGAGGAGGAAAGAGAGGGGCGAGGACCATACGGCAAGCGGGTGTTTTGGGAAACGAGCTTCGCGTCTTGTTCCTGTTTTCCCGAAGAATGGAGAGGAACATAGGGAAGCAGACGTTCGCACGATTGCCTCGCGGCTTTGCTGATGAGCGTGGCAGCCGCGTCCCTGTTTGCGTTTGTAACTCTGTGTACAGCACGGCCCGTGTCTTGTATTTGGTCTCCCGGGGATTGTGTGAGAAGCGTTGATGTTCTTCGTCTTTCGTCAGGTGCCATGTTTGGGCGTTTTTCTGTTTCGGCTGATTGGAGTCGTGTGGTTGTTGCCGCTGCCTTCACGTTCTCGCGTTTCTCGTGTGGAGAAAAGAGGCCGGTGATAATTGTCTTGTTGAGGGTGTATCGGTCGTTGTTGTTTGCAGTTCTCACAGCTACTTCGTTACGGATCGATTCGAGATTGGTGTGTGCGATTCTTCTGGGCTGCTCTGGAGAGAGCACATTAGCTTGCAAAAAAGAGAGAAAATGAAAAAAAGGTATTGGTCACACACTTCAGAAGTAATATGTCACACTGTGGCATCTACGGCAATGAGCATGCTGTGGTGCTTATGAAAGGAATCATGAAAGTTGTGTGCAAGAGCCGTTCTTTTTAAGACACTCATGCAGCATCACAGGTACGCTTGCTCGCATGGGGTTTACGTTCATTGGGGGAATATGTCTGGTTTCTGCAAACCTTTTTTCACCGTCACGGTTCGTCACTTCTATTTCAATTTCGACGCGGACTCTTCTTATCCGCAGATGAGATTACGCAGGTGAGATTAGGAAGTTTGCTGGTATAAAGTAGCAACAGCAAGCACAGGACCGAGTTGACTGGCGGAACATGGAAGATGCCTTTGTCCTGCAGTGGATGATGATGATGATTATGATGATTATGATGATGATGACAGTGGTGGTGGTGGTGGTGGTGGTGGTGGTAGATATATATGTATATTATATATTACATTTTTTCGCTATATTTCTTTTCTTGCCCTTTTGTCTCAGCCCTTCCCCAGTGCAGAGTGGCAAACCGGATAATTATCTGTTGGTCGATATTTTGCCTTTCACGTAGCCTGTTCTCTTTCTTCTTTTTACCTACGAACAACAAGATTATTAATTCTTACGTCGTGCTACTCAAGACAGTTTTATTGGCGTTCTGTTTCTATATTTAGCATTCTATATTGCTTGGAAGACTATACTGGATATTCATTTGTATACCACGTGGAAGCATATTACGTGCAAAAAGTCGCACTTGTCTTCGTGGCTTACTGTGATCCCAGTTCAATTAATATTTTTCCGTTGATTTCTTTCGCAAGCAAGGACATTCTTATTGGCTTCCGGAAAAAAAATGTAGGAACGTGGTGGAAGCAAAAACAACAAAAACAAGAATTCACCGCTAGTGAAACTTGAAAAAGTAAAGAAAAAGGAAAGAACGCTTTCTTTCTGCGAGTTACCTCTACTTCGATTCAGTCTTGGAAGAAAAACTAGTATTGACACGATGTGATCTTCTGGTATCCAAAATAAAAACTGAAGTCGTTCGCCCCCCCCCCCCCCCCCCGTTCCCGTCTTTTTTTTTCTCCCTTGAGGGCGGCTGTCCGTCCGAGCGTGAAGGAACCGGACAGGAACTTCGTCTTGTCCCCATTTCTCCTTTCGCTGTCCCTCGGCGCGTGGACCTACACTCATTAGCAGCGGCCCTGTCCGGTCACTGTGACCCGGCAGGAGCGTTTGTTGGGCCTCTTTTATTCCTGCTGTTTCATCCTGTTGTGTCCAGCCAAAGGTCATTAGTAAGCTCAGGTGTCTCCACAGTCTCGCCTAATTGGCCAGCAGCGGAGCAATTCCTCATTTGAGATGGCCGCTGCGGAGTACTTTGCAAGTGTCTACGGCCTGTGGCGGCTCAGAACGTGGCTAATCCTTCTTCTAGAAGTTGGGCTTCATTAAGAAGAGAGCCTTTGCAAAACACATCCTATTGCCGGAGGAAAAGAAACACAGCCTGCCATTCGTTAACAAGTCATTATGTTTTGTTTAATGATTGAAGAAGTTTGTCTGCTAAGTTAGAATGGCCAACCAGACTTTCAACGCGAGAGCGTGGAAAGAGCTCGTTTTGCATAAATCCCGGCGTTGGTGTCGGCGTCGGTCGTTGGTTGTGAAGCGAAAAATCATGGTCGTGTAGTAACAGAAAAATGGCGAAGGATGCTAATAAGATAAATTATAAAAAATTCACTCCTGACCCAGGTGTGGGGGAGAATCGAACTCGGATCGTTTTCGTGGCAAGCTACAGGTGTTTCACCACACAGCCATGCGTCTTCTTTTTTTTTTCCTTCTTAGATGGTACTTATTACAAATTTGGTTTACACATACACATAGCGTACAAAACAACTAAGGCCTTTTCGGAAAACATACAATAGGCCTTACAAAACAATCCCAAACTACACTGTGTCTAAAAATGTATTTTGCAGCACACTTGGGGTTGCACAAGTCCGGTTCGAACTGCAGGTGTTCATAATAGTCTATTAACTGCACAGCCACTTGTACAAATTGGGATCGCCAAGACACCATTGGTACCGCATGCCTATCTAACATATGAGTTTTCCGTAAACTATTTGTGCCTATTAATACGAGCATGTCAACTAACAATTCATTGAGTTTGGGTGGTAAAGACAGCACATGCTGTGAGAATATAAATCCGTTAGTTTTTTTAAAGCCTTCAGCAGGGCGTTCTAAAATATAACGGCGTTCTTACAAATAATGAAACAATGTTCTATTGTTTTCTATAACTTCAAAGAGCTGGTAATAATTAAGGATTCAAAGAAACCTTCGCTGTTCAACCAGGATTTTACAGGTATTCTTATGCAATTTGTAGAAAAATGTCTTGGTGATTGGTGAAATAGGCATATTTATCACACGTATGAGCACGTCATGACCGGAAAATCCAATATATGTGGTACATTGGGGCCAGAAATACCAGATCAAATACGTCAAAATATGGATCTTTTTCTTGATCTAGAGAACAAATATTCATTGAAAAAATTGGTTGTGAGAAAATGCACTGATTCTTATAGTACTTCGCGCATGAATCCTTGCAAAGAGAAAGGTGACGCCTTTACTTAGAAATACAAGGGAACGAACTTTCTCTGCTTGTAAATGCAGTGAAAGTAACTTTGATGTTTCAGAAACACATGCGTCCTGTATACATTGTTCATAATATAACATGTATCATCGTAGTGAGGATTCGTGTTACAAGCGTACGTTTCCAGCGGGCGTCACAACATCTGATTATCATGATGACTTCAGCGTTAAAAGCCGGCCACCAACTACAAAAGGCGCACACGTTACTGCGCGTATCCACTTAAGACCAGTTAGTGAGTGCATAGCAAGTTGGTGAAGATTTCACGTGAATTATTGGTCGTGATTTAAGGCATGCTCCCAATTACACAGAATGCGGCCCTACGTAAAAATTTACATTCAACCTAATCGAATACATTGTAGTAATCCACAGTTTAAACCTTTCAAGTAAATTCATTCAATGAAAAAAAGTATGTGCCAAGTGGTTGCACTAGGGACCAGATATTGTTATGGGCGTTGAACTCAGCTCTCCGCCTCTCTTTTCTTCTAATCTCTTCTGCATTGCTTGCTGTGAAGAGTTTATGGTATGCATCAGCTCGGCTAATCTGTTCCTGTAAGTTGCATTTCTTTTCTTCTAATCTCTTCCGCATTGCTTGCTGTGGAGACTTTATGGTTTACATCGCCTTGGCTAATCTGTTCCTGTAAGCTCTGTATTGCTCCTTACCCCCCACCCCTTTTCTCTCTTCAGATACTCACAAAGCGCAGGGTGTCTCAATCGTAGACACAATGGTTATGGATGATTAGGATGGTAAAGAATGGGCTGGTCGGTATTTCATGATAAAACTTTGTAACCCCAAGACGAAGGATGATGGAAAAAGGAAACAGCAAATGATAACAGTTGTTTTTTTTGTTTTGGCCCGCCCGCTCTTTTCGTCATACAGGCAGCCCGGTGTTGCATTAATTGAATGTGATGGATGTCACTCACTGATACAGTTTTGGCTATGCGGCTGCTTTCACACCATGATAATCTATGAAGTGATAGCACAGGTCGGTGAAACCTCCGACTAGTTGCCAATACACAATAGATGAATCTTAAAACGTGAATAACAAATTTGAATTTTTCGCGCTTTAAATCATTAAAAGTGGGTGACACCATGCGCGTTTAAACAGGTAAGCTGGTTGGAAAAGCGACATTGTCGATCATTGCCTATTCCTCACTTCTGTAAATTGGTGTGGTAGACATGCAAGGCAGGTTCATGGCACTTAGAACTCATGAAAAGAATGAGCTAATGATAATTATGGGATTTAGGAAAGCCAGTGCGTTGGTTTACGTGTGGTCATTTTCAAATAAATCTTCTGCTGAGCTAACTACATCAAAAAAACCACTCTTGTCTTTAAGACTGTCATGAGTTCTAATTGCTACACATGATACCTATTGATGCAGTTATGTTCTCCACGAATGAACAATCTGCTCGTATATGACCTTAATGATTCCATATTTAAAAGTTTGCACTCGGTCACTTTTAAGCGGATTGGTTGGTACGCTCAAATTCCTATTGCTGCATTACGTGCGTTGAAATAATCGGCCACTTGTGTCATACAATCACCCTTTGATCTTCTGGGCGCCGTCCTAAACTTGACAAGGCTTTCCATAGTAGTGGGCGCAAACGTGATGCTCTGTCGAAAGCGACAAACAAACTGCGCCATTGTTTTATGAGTTTTTGCACTAATATAGTTACCCACGGTGAGGAAGAATAGTGCTGGATTGGGGAGTTGGAGTAGAAACAGCACTTAAGGACACTGAGTTTTTGGACAAGCAATACAGCTTTGTACGTTTATATGATACTGTGAATCATTTTTATGGTTAACTTGTGGGCTCCAACAGTGCAGAGACAACACTCAAACATGAACTTGTTATAAGTGGTACAATTGATTTGATGTAGCTTGTATGTTTCTTTACTTTATCATCAACTGTGATTTGTATATAGATGCGCTTTTTTATGCTTTCAAAAAGAATTTATTGCGTTAATTCTTTCCTTCACTTCTTCTGGCGCATTTTCAAGCTCCTCAATCCTTCATTATGATCCTTTAAAGAGGCTTATGCGTACGGCTTTTAAGCGTTAGGAGAAGTGCCAACCTAATCTGCAGTAGCTCACCAAATCTTTTACTTCAATGTAGTAGGTTGTTACCGAAACAAAAATAATGTATGGCCTTTTATTTTCAGGAACTGCTTCACGTGAAAGAATTCCTTAGTGGACGTTTGGACACGGAGTTCGGTTTCGTAAGTTCAATTACTTTTTATATTATTGAGAAAAAAATAACATCTCTTGTTATTAAAAATTACTTGGACGACTCTTGCTTTGCAACGAACAGGCTGCTGCCGTGGTGTTTCAGCATTTGTGCCTTTCTTGCAGTTCTTTCCGGTCATCCTTAGTTAAGTAAATGTAATCAACTGCATTACACCTATGAGCGAGCGATGATCTTTTGCTAAGCAGGCATCTTACTCGTCTCATGAGGAGTCCGCTGATCTTGGATCTCCGGTGCCATTTTGGATGTCGCAAAGATGAAATTAATAAAACAAATTATATATTACCTGGTATAAGTATAATATGAGCATTCCATAACCGCAACTAGTCAATCTTTAAAAAAAACATAAAATAATGATTTAAATCGTCGTTTCAATCTGCAAGCTGCCCTTTGAAACTGATTTCAGCAACGACGCTTTCGCACCACTACAATAGAAACGAACGAGAGGCGCTCGTACAAGCAAGTTGTGTGCATAGTGTAAAAGAATAGTTTAAGTGTGGACACCCTCCGCCCGCCAAGACGAAGACCACGTCAAGATAATGTTCGGCTTTACTACCTTTGCCGGCAACGCTTTCGAGGGGGTGCTGCGACATGGGCGCTTAAGAAACCGAGCGCGATAAGGCCAGCGCGTGTTTCTCTTCCTTTTTCAACCTCGCAGTAATATTTTTTGTGAGACGTGTACACCACTGTACATACACACATGTGACGTTCATGCACACAGGTGATCAGAAAGTCAACCCGCCTGTGCATGGTATTAAATTCGCAGACAATTCAGATCACCGGAAAAAAAAGCATGCGAATGCGAAACACACACACACACACACACACGCACACAGACACACACACAAACACGCACACACACGCACACACACACACACACAGGCACACACACAAACACGCACACAGACACACACACAAACACGCACACACACACAAACGCACACACACACACACACACACGCACGCACACAGACACACACACAAACACGCACACACACACACACGCACGCACACACACAAACACACACACGCACACGCACACGCACACCACACACACACACACACACACAAACACACTCACACGCACACACACACACACACACGCACACATACACACAAACACACGCACACACGCACACACACACACACGCACACAGACACACACACAAACACGCACACACACACACGCTCACACACACACACACGCACATAGACACACACACACGCACACACACAGACACACACACAAACACGCGCGCACACACACACGCACCACACACACACACAAACACACACACACACACACACACACACACGCACACACACACACGCACACAGACACACACACAAACACGCACACACACACGCACACGCACACACGCACACACACACACACACAAACACGCACACACACACGCACACACACACACACACGCGCGCGCACACAGACACACACACAAACACGCACACACACACACACGCGCACACACACACGCGCGCACACACACACGCACGCACACACACACACACACACACACACACACACACACACACACACACACACACACGTGCGCCCTCTCAAAGCTGTGACTGCGTGCTACATATACGTGACTCTAGGTAAGCAAGTCGCTCATCAGTTGTTGCTTATTAGTCATTATTCGTCAAGTAGGTGCTCATTGGTTAGATCCACGGAAGTTGCTTTTCTCTTTTCTAAGAGCTGTGGTATCACGAATAAATCATTTACTGCCACGTGCGTCTCTGTTACTACTGCCATCTGTAAAAATAACTTACTGGAACCGCATTGCGTGCAATTTACTGCAAAAAGCCCCCCTCTTCTTGCTTGGGTTATTAAAATCCCACATTTAGGCATTTGTCCTCCGGTTTATCTCAATAAGAAAAAAAATAATAACACTCCATGCCCTCTGGTATTAACCCATGATCTGCGCGGTATTATCGCAAATTTTTGGATAAGAGTTTAAAATTTTGCTGTCTACGCACGTAAAATTTTTAATGACATTTTTTGTGGGTGCCAATTTTTTATTTCATTTATTTGTTCATCATAACCGCTGACCATAGACCTACGTCTGTACATCACGTTTTTTTACTGGTTTCATGCGGGGCACTGCTGTTTGCGATTAAACCCAATGCTCACAAAATTGCTCAAGAGTGAGTGGCTCCCTTCTTACGGGTGCGTAAGGAAGCCAATCATAATCAAGAAATTCGATTCGAATCAGGGCCGATCGCGATCAAAAGCGATTGTTTGATACCGGGGTTACATAAGTATTTCTGTCGTTTTTTTGATAATTTTTAAATGTTTTATGTTCTCACTATCACGATGATACGCACTTTTGTGGCCGCTCGGATGACTTCTGGAAGACATTCCGAAATAATTTACTAACCCTATTCTTATCTGTGAACTCGATAAATGTTAGAAGCGTACATGTGATTGCATTCCACTTCGCGAATCGTGTGTCTCTATTTGGCCGAGTAAATAGAGACGCGCCACACAGAACCGTCAAACATTACGGGTTGCTTATCAGTGATGTGACGTGCTTTGCTAAAGCCATTCATAAGTTTGGCTATACAAAAGTTCAGGCCACAGGGCATGGTGATATAATGGATTTCTGTCGTTTCGCTTGCAGCTCACCGGTATGAACCTTCACTCGCGCTTTTGTGTAAATACACGCAGTGTTTGTTCAGCACTCTTATTTTTTGCACTATTTTTTTCGTTTCATATGGTACCATTGCAAACCTTCAGTTCACCTCGCCCCAACACGTCACAACCCTGTGGTAGACATCTACTGCTACATCACTTTCGGGGAAAGAATGGAAAAGCAAAGTGAATCGAAAACGTACAATAAAAGGAGGCAGCCTTGCCCAATCGTGTTTGCTTTTCCTCCGTGCAGTGTGTAGATCAGAAAATAATACGAAATAGCCGTGAAAGGAGCCTTTTTCTCCCTCAGATTTAATCATATGCTTAACAAAAGAAACCCCACGCTGTAGTTGACGGTGAACGCAGTGCGCTCGTTTCGCCCTGAGGGTGGAGTAGGCCTGGAAAATGTCTCGACTTGCGTAAAGTTATCAAGGCAACGTTTATGAGATTGGCGACAAAATGTCCTCCTTATAAATCTTGCACTAGGTGTTTTCATGACTTGAACGCGGTTTAGAAGGGTTGAATACGTTTATTTCGTTGTTTAAAAAACACTGGGAAAAGGTTTGTCGACAGTGATGGTGCCAAAAATTGGTTGGCAATAAGTTTTATGGCAAGAAGTAACACGAGAGAAACGAAAGTCAGAGACGTTAACCTGCCTAGATGGACTGGTATACTACCCGCAGGTTTTCCTATAAGTACACAAGAGGAAACCTTGGCGCTTGTGTCAGTGGGAGCTGCTACGCATGGCACTTCAGCGAGCGGGTGAATGATGGGTAGTACATGGATTTGTCTAGTATTTATACTTTTGGCTCCATTTGGCCTCGTGTGGCTTGGGGCTGCTTTGTCACGAGACGACAATCAGCAAAAGTTTAGCACTTACGCTTCACGAACTCAACCTAGGCTCACCAATTCGAATCGGCTCACGAAGTTCAATATAGCTTGTTGTTTTAGTCAAAACAAAAACAGCACACGGCAATAAAAAACTCATAAGTGCATTAGAAGCCCGCAAGCACGAACACTACCCACCCTTCGCAGTGTCGCCGAACGATGTCAGTGCCAGTGTCCCCGCTAGCTAAATTTAGGAAACTCTGTGTGCTACCCTACACTCGGGAGAGGGATGAGGGAGTTTTAAAGATGGAGAAAGAGAGAGGGGCAGAGGGAGGGAGAATACGCGTTGTACTTCAACGTGTGTCGACTTTGAAACACGCCAAACAGACGGGTGAGCAACGAAACTGAAACGCCAGGCCATGGTATTTATCACTGGGTTAACAATGACGGTTCAGCGAAGTCCTGCTCGATTATTGATTACGTCTTTCCAGTAATGTTAATCGGTATTTTCCGCCCATTTGTTTCCTTCTTCACTTTTAGAGAGCCGAGGGTGAATAGTGGAGCCATAGGCAGCTTCAATGCTGAAAGGAGAGCGTGGATGATGATGATGATGATGATAACGAAACTTTTTATTGACTTAGAGGTTTCTGGGCCAGTGGGTGTGGTTCCCAGTCCAGGGCACCAGTGGTCTTTGCGGCACGCTGGGCTTCGTCCAGCAGAGCCAACTGGCTCGCCCGATGCTTGCTAGCAAGCCACGTCTCCCTCTGCCGTGTTCGAGATGTTGTTCCCGAAAGGGGACAATCGACGTTTTGGAGCCGCGATTCACATTTATGCGTAACGTGAACGATAGCTGGCCGTTCTACGCACAGCAGACAGCTACGCGCGTATGTTGATGGATTTATGTGGTGGCATCTTTGTAAATGAGCGAGCTTATACGTGTCGTTTTGTGTTCGACGGCAATATAATAATTAGAAATTTCAGTAATAGCATAAGTCTTCTCAGTTATCACTGATTGTCCTGTTACATTGAAAAATGTTCCGTGGTAATTACGACCCCTGATGACGCAGTGTCTGTACTGAGACATCCAAAAGTATTACTGCTAAGGCTTACCCGAGACTTGTACTGAGACATGCAAATATAATACTGCCAAGACTTAGTTTTTCCTAATGAACTGCTGATTAAAGCGTTGGTGGCGAAGTAACTGTGAAATTGTAGCGATTCAATTATTTTTGTTAGAAGAAAACACGTGACAGGAAAGATTTGGCTTCAAACACAACGTCAAACGAAACGCCACAGCATGTCGCCAGTACACTTTCGTCTGCCTCTTGCCTTTCACGGATAAGGCAACCTCGTAACGTGAAAGCGACAACTTTATAGACAAACAATTAAAAAAAGTTGTGGTTGCATGGTACACGAAATCTTGTGTTTTTTGTTTGCATTGATGTTGTTGCTTATATAGGCGGTTGCCTACCGTAGGACCTAGTTTAAGTTTTTGTCGATGGTCATCACCGTCTCATTTGCAAGAACTTCAAAAATCCTGAAAGAAGCTTCGCGGTGAGGTGTAGCTTACTATGGCACCCGTTTTCTTACTGTAAACGTGCGCAGCTCATAATCGTCCTCACCTACAGATGAGTTATCAATAAAGTACGCCCACACTTCTTATAATACGCCCTGTTGTTTTCGCGACTTTTTACTTTACTTCTGGATATTTTGTTTGATTGCACGTAGCCGGCTCTCTCGCATCTCCTTTACGGCTTTTGACTTCTCGTCGTAGTTCGCACTTCATCGGTTAAGCTTGTAGGCTAAGTAATTGTGCGCTTTTTTCTTTTCTATTTCAAAGGAGTGCCTACGAAATGCTTTTCAAGCCGGCAAAACTGTGCGCGTCGATAAAAGCGCTCGAAACTTTCGCCTCCGTGCAACTCTACGTAACTGCAAACTTTAGTCAGTGCGGCTCCTCAGCGCACCCGCCGAGGCGGTATTGATGGCTCGCCTCCTGAAATAGAAGGGCTGAGAACCATTACTCACGGGGCTTCTGTAGCAGCTTTCGCGTTGGCGCATTCTTTTTCCCCGGCAGCGCCTTTCACCACAAAGCGAGATTCTTCACTTTCTGCTGTGGTACTCCCTGGAAAACAATTCCTCTGTCTCTGACGATTTTCTGAGTGAAAGAGGGAGAAAATGGAAAGGGGCGGAGTGCCGAACGGAGGGTAAAGTGATGGTACGGTAGCCCTTTGGTGTTTCTCCAAAATGCGTCATTGTAAGCGAGAAAAGCCTAACTTGTGGTTCAGTGTAAGTAAAGCTTTTTTTTTTTCATCGGTTTTAGACAGAAGACCTTCTTCAGCCATGCCTAACTGTATAACTTCACGTCAGGACACCACTTTTAACCCTTCTCGGTAATTAGTTAGGTGCAGTGCAACCCACCTGTCCAAGTCGATCACCACAGCCCAATGCAGAGTTACAGCAGGATGGGTCTCACAATTATTTCTGTATACTGCAACGTGCTCTTCACTAAAGCATTCTGTTTTCAATGTTGCTATACACAGAGTGAAATGCGCTAGCAATTCAGTGCATGAAAGATGCCGATCCGTGGCTTGGTAATGTAAGCTGGTCAGCCTTGTGGACAAGAACTCGCGTTCCTTGCTGTAATACAAGACGTATACGCTTGGCCCGGCCGAAGTCGACCCTTTCAATTAAGGTTGTAGGCCAACGCTCGGCTCGTGTTGCATCGAACTGATGGGGTTGGCGACCGCGTGCTCAAATATGGGTTCCCGTTCTCCGCACGTCGTCCGTCATCTGGTCCGGACTGGGAACGCCGGACGCGCTGAATCGTTGAATGAGGGCGGTTTTTTTTCGGGCGCTGATAAATGGACTGCGACAATGGTCACCGGCGCGATCTCATGCGCGCTCGCGTTCGGGGGTCGAGTTCTCGCTCGCAGCATTTCCACCTTCCGGCGCCTTGTTATGAAGGCGCCCTTCGACCCGTTCCCTACGACATCGCTCGCCTTTGAAAGCGAGAAAGCGTACGTGCACGGCACAGCGCTCGCGCTTTTGAAGGAACCGTCCGCCCACACCTAACGGAATCACGCCGAGAAAGCGACCCGGTGAAGGAAGATGGAAAGTGGCTGTCAATACGCACGCAGTTTTTTTTTTTTCGTTGTATTCCTAAACACGCACCAGTGTTGTAGCTCTGGAAAATTAAGAAAAAAACAAGGGGGAAGTGGTGCCTTTTCAGGTTTCGAAGGCTTCAAAGACCTGCTTTACACAACACTTTGGTAGCTCCCGTATGTGCTGCCTACACCAACGCGCGGTTCGTACGCTAAAATGAGTTCTTTTGGGCAAGCGACGAAACGCCTATAAAGTTACGTGTATGCATATAATAATTCCTTATTTTCCGCTCATTCCTTGTGGTGTGATGTTGTGAAATGTGAATATTAGGGCAGGTTCTCACATTTCCTGCTCCGCGGGCGCCGATGTTGTATTTGATGTATGCCAGTACATAAAGAGCGTTGGTGCCTCTTGAAGAGTTTATGCATCTGCCGCTTAATAAAAAGAAAGTAGGGTAGTAGTCGGGCCTGCTCATGAATTTATGCAAGCTTGAAAAAGGAAGTGTCGCGGCCAACTGTTGGATCGCCTCACGCGGGGACCTCATATTCACCTCGCATTGTATACTCCGGCGTGCATACGTAGCGACGGGTACTGCGTATAAATTCACTCGCAAAATACTTATATTTCTTGCCCGCGTCTAGACTTCAAAAGGGTCTTGTTTGAATGCTGATACACAAAACAGACTCGATATATTTAAAACACACAGCATATACACGGAAGGAACGATGATGAGTGGGGCGAAGCGTCCATCAATGCGTCCATGCTTCCGTCCATGCGTCCGTCCATCCATACGTGTGTCAGTCCATCCATACGTACGCCCGTTCATGCGTCCGTCCGTTTGTCAGTCCGTCCGTCCGTGTGTCTGTCTGTTTCTCCGTCCGCTTGCATGTCTGTTCGTCCGTGCGTCCGTCCTGTCCGTGCGTCCATCCATCCGTCCATCTAGTGAACTCTACAAGTACCACCATCTCGTTTCTTTTCATCATATATTCATCATATACAAGTACCGCAATTCAGCGCACAATCCAAACACTGAACGAGAGTATGTACCACATTTCTGCTGTCAGCGCTTTGTTAACACCGAGAGCGTGTTAACGACGCCGTGCTACATTTTTCGCAGCATGTGGACATGCGGGTATGTGCCCGAGGGCGGCTATGTGCCACTGGTATGCGGGTATGTGCCATAGGTTACGCACAAAGATAATGGAGGACGCACAAGCCACGCCATAAGGAGGTTCACCCCTAAAAGAGAGAAAGTTTGGTCAGCGAAAAGCAGGGTGGTCGAATTCGAGCCGTGTTATTCAATGCATTATGGCCGTTAAAATGGGGATCACTCATCCACAATCAGGATCATTAATTTGTCGCTGAACTTTTTTTTAAAAAACTGTTTGATTTATTGCAAGAAAATGAAAGAAATTGAGCCGACCCTAATCTTTGACTTAATTGGGCGGTAATGACACTCGCATATCAGCGCTATTGTGCCCTCACGTATTCCTGAGGGTAGCTTTATGTTTCTCAGCACTAACGGAGTGGATCTCAGAGGGCAGATAAAAAAGCAGATCGTAGTTGAAAAACGCTCGAACAGGTATAGCAGCTATTCCACGTGTTCACTGAAAATCATCTGTTCTTTCGAGGAAACTCGTTCACCTAATTTTTTAATTATCATGACAGTTCTTTGATCCTATCGAAAGTAAAAGTAACTCTGTTCCGATATTTTATGTATCCAACACAACTCTAAACTAGAGCCGAACCGTGCATATTGTACCAACCTTATCTTTATTTATATTAATGAACGCTGCCTAAAAACGCCTGGCTGTGGAGAGGAAGGTCGACGGTGAAGAACAAGAAAAGAGGCTTCTAAAGTCACGAACAGAGCCACTCGCTCACTCACTTTCTCACACACTTACTCATTCACTCGAACACCGCAAATACTAAAACGTGTACCTCATTACGGGACCTTGAGACAGAGCAACCTCAACCTTCCATCATGATGCTATAGTAACATTTATTGAGGTGCTGCAAAGCGGGAAGGACCGGGAGGCCAAGGCTCCCGGCCGCATTGTAGGCCTGCTGGACAGCCCAGAATTAGTCGGCCAGAAGGAGGCTACGAGGACTGCGTCATGTCTGGCTGAGGAGGAGAAGGAGGTAAAACTTTGAGTAAGGGACTCCGGCACGCACGTCCCAGAATCCCGCACGACCAAACTGCGCTTTGTGTAAATTTATCGACTGCATGAGTGTGACCGGGCTCAAAGACAGAACGTGTGTTTAGCGCGTATATTTCTCCGCATGAGGGACAAAAAGACAAAATTTTTGGTATAAACACCGTGATAAGTCGCTTGTAATATTCGTTAGGATATGCATTTGTTTGCATCAGATAACGAATATATCTATCTATCTATCTATCTATCTATCTATCTATCTATCTATCTATCTATCTATCTATCTATCTATCTATCTATCTATCTATCTATCTATCTATCTATCTATCTATCTATCTATCTATCTATCTATCTATCTATCTACGTCTGGTTGCTCTCGTGATCACCCTCACAACTGGGGGTAAAGGAAAATTAGTATTCGACGGTAAAATGGTTTGGCGAGTACGACTCGCTGGCTCTGACATGAGTTATGTCACAGTCCCTTCGCGTACGTCATCAAACCTTTTCCCCCGAGACGTGTGACACATATATACCCGCGATCGGGTATGTGCCACTGGTATGTGAGTATTTGACACAGGTGATTGACATTTCATAGCTACAAAAGGAATGGCAAGAACACACATGGGTAATTTTAACGCGTGAGCTTTAAGAAAAAGCTGACATCGGCTGTGTCGACTGGCCCGACGAATGTAAAGAAAAAATGTCAGGGTCCCAGCAGAAATCACACCTCAGCATTCTCCGTGGCAACCAAGTATTCTACCACAGAGCCACGCCAGCTCACGCAACTACTTTTCAAGCAGCACTTATATTCGTGAACCGTCAATTGCGGGTGCAGTGTTGAATATGATTTTTTTTACAAATTAAATGTGTACTCCTACGATACAGCCGTCACGTCGAGTTAAGATCAACTGTATGTAAGCGCTCTGCGCTGGATGTTATTGACAATTCATATCAACCAAGGAATGGTGTGATGAGACAATGGTAATTTTAATTCGAGAGCATTAAGAAAAAACAGTGCATCTCAACAAAGTAAATGACAATGAGGGGGCCAAGCTATAAGTCGTAAGGTCCGCAATGTCTACTTTGAGGTCACCAGCTACTATAAATATACAGACAGGTGAACGGACGCACGCACGGGCGGATGGAAGGTAGGACCCTCGGACGGAGGGGTGGACGAATGCATGGATGGACGAACAGATTGATGGACGGATGGATGGGTGCGCGGACGGATGAACGGACGGAAAGATGCATGGATGGACGCACCGGCGGACGGTGTGGGTGATCACGTTTTGTGCTGTCGTATAGTTGAGTACACATAAAGTCGGTTGTTTACGCAAAAGTTTTCGTTTTTTGTTGTGCAGATTTTCAGTTTCAATTTTGGTTTTGGGGGGCTTGATGGATGCTGAATTGGCCGGACTTGAGGGGCCTCGCCCCTAAAAGCTGGCATCGCCAGCGCTGATCCAACGAAGGCCCAGAATAAATGTCATGGTTTAAGCAGAAATCAAACTTTAGCATTCTGCATGGCAATGAAGTATTCTACCACCGAGCCACGTGAGGTCTCGGAACTGCTTTTCTGGATGACCATATTATGCGTGAAACGTCAATTCAGGTTCTAGTACTGGTTACCCAATCTTATAAACAGTACGAACATAATTCGATCGTGCAGTCATCACGTACGGTTAACGACAATTCTAGTGAAGCGCCATCCACTGAAAATAAATTCAATTGATTGATTGATATGTGGGGTTTAACGTCCCAAAACCTCCATATGATTATGAAAGACGCCGTAGTGGAGGGCGCCGGAAATTCTGACCACTTGGGGTTCTTTAATGTGCACCTAAATCTGAGCACACGGGCCTGCAACATTTCCGCCTCCATCGGAAATGCAGCCACCGCAGCCGGGATTCGATCCTGTGACTTGCGGGTCAGCAGGCGAGTACCTTAGCCACTAGAACACCGCGGCGAGGCAAAGAAAACACTCCGGCGCACGGAATCGAACGTGGGACCTCTGCGTCGTCAAAGCGAGGCGTCAACCACTGAGCCACCCCGGATTCACTCCAGGGAACGAATGAGGAATTTTCGCAGCGGATGGCGCATCACGTGACGTGCGCGTCATGAAAACTTGCCGTCCTCGCTTCATCTGCTCTCCTCGGCTCGCGGCACGAATGGAAATGCGTCGCCGCTATTTCGATCCGTCCGTTGAAGGGTCGTCTGTTCTCGATCGAGAGGATTCAGCGTCAAATCTGCCAACATTGGTCGGGTTGGCGTGGCTGGGAAGCAGGCTGTCGGCTTAAAGGCCACGTGTTTTAGTATTGCGGCAAAGACCGAATGTGTTTCGTGTGACAGTGGAAGGGGCGAGGGGGTTTTGGTGGTTTTCGGGGTGGATCGGTGTTTTTATTTATTTATTTATTTATTTATTTATTTATTTATTTATTTATTTATTTATTTATTTCCAGGTACTGTTGGCCGATTGGGCCGTTACAGGGGTGGGGTAGAAAACTGATATAACAACCGTCATGTCATGCATAAAAAGAAATGTATAGCCGATACAAAAGGAATACATCACTATACTACGTTCTACGACTTACATGCTACATCACATACATCACAAAATACACTTTCCAATATTACATCCTACAACGTACATGAGACAAGTTACAGCAAATACATTCATAGTCAAAAGATGACAGGCACACACACCAAAAACAGCAATCACCGTTTACGAAGATTCACTTAGAAAATGTTTCGTAACATTGTTTTCAAAATGTTCTGCGGTTTGAGAATCACGTATAGCATCGGGTAATACATTCCAGTCTTTTATTGTTCTAGGGAAAAAAGAGTATGCATATGTGTTCACACGACATTGAGGAACTAGATATTTTCTGAGGTGGTCACTTCGTAGGCTCCGCACTTGACGGGGAATTAGGTCCTGCTCTGCATCAAAGTTAAATGTATTTTGAGAAAGCAGGAACAAGAATTTAAGTCTGGCTATGCGGCGGCGGTCCACTAGGGGCTGTAAATTTAATTCTTGCAGCATCTGTGTTACAGAATCTTTACGAGAATATTTGAAAGAATAAATCTAGCCGCCCGTCTTTGTACCTGCTCGATGTTTTTAATTAATCCTTTTTGATAAGGGTCCCATATGACGCTTGCGTATTCCAGTGTAGGCCTTACTATTGTTAAGTACGCTGTTAACTTTACGGGGGCTGGAGCCAGTTTTAATTTGCGACGTAATAACCATAACTTCTTTTCAGCAGTAGAGCAAATATTACTGATATGTTGGGTCCAGTTCAGGTCTTCAGATATTGTTACTCCTAAGTATTTTCATTCACAGCGTGTGGCCTGCGCGACCTGCGTGGCGTGAATAAACTAAGTGTATAAGCATGGAGTCTAGAGTATGCACGAGAATTTCGCGATCGTTGCTCCGGCTTTGTGCATGCAATGTCGCCGCTGCTGCGCTGGATTAAAATAATCACGTGACTATTCGGTCCTCGGAGCAGTCGGATTTTGCCCTCGCGGGTGAATCTAGCTCGTATATCATTTATCTAGCAGTGTCTATAGCCACCATTCTCGATGGAACAAGCGCTACATATCAGATTTACCACTTCTGGTGTTTGCTCATGCCCATGTTGTTGTTGGCATCGTTACACAGCAATAAACATGCGACTGTTTAACATATAACTGTGCGTGCAACATTTGTACATACCTTTAGCGTCATTTCATGGCGTTTCGTTCAATAAAAGAATTACAACACAATCATCTTCCCTGCGCATGCTTCTCATAACATGGATTCCCGTAGTGCGTGGGTTCTGCCGAAATTTTTGGATGGTGATTCTAGGCATTATTTTCATCAAACAAGGTTGGCTATAAACGGAGTTTACGTCCTTATGCTGTGATGAACCATAGCTCCTTTCCGAAATGGATAATTTCCATGATCTCAGTTCGCCGAGGAACTTGTCTCTTCCATGAAGGGCAGGAAGACGCTGTGTTTTGTGTCAGCCGTCCAGCGATAGAAAGGTATACAGCCTATAGATAAAAAAAAAACGCTGACATATCAAGACACGTAACAAGACGTGTTTTATATCGTTCTTGCTATTTTATCTATGAGCATGCGTCACCAACTAGCCTGCCAGCAAGGTATGCAGCCACTACGTTAGCCAGAGATGCATTAACCAGAGTTTATTGAAACATTCAAGATCGCGAACCAGAGACTCGCCTTCTTATCTTTCAGTACGTTGCCGAGATAGCAAATGCTTGCCGAAATTCGATGAATACGCAATTTCATACTGACATAGAAATGAAGAACCGCGTCTGGTAATTTATGCATGGCGTACTAATAATAGAGGTTGCGCATGCGCGGCCCAACGGTTCACTAACTTGTATAAAGATGAAATCGTAAACCTTAACAGTTATCTTACCCGTGGGCCCCAAGAGTGCCGGACTTGCAGGTCCGCCTATTGCGTGGACATGCGCAGATACGTTTTCGTGCCTTCCTTCCTTTTCGTCTTTGTGCGCATCTTCAGTTGTTAATCGGCATTTGGGGTGCTTTGGCTACCTCCTTGTGTCTGTGTTTGCATGCTCTGTTTTTTTTTAGAATGAATGCTTAACAACTAGCTCTTCCCTGTGTTAATCTGTGCGGCACGCCCTCCTAGCTGGCCGTGCGAACTGCCCAAACTGCGAGTGATGACAAGTGCGCTACTTTAGCTCATATATTTTGTGACTACCCATTATACGTGACACAAATGAAAATGCTAACTTCAACTTTTGACAAGCATCGGACGAATGCCACTCGGTGAAAGCTACATTTTGTCAGCAGTAAGTGACCAAACAGTATAAAAAACTGCTACAAGGGCTGTTTTAGACTTCATCAGAAGCGCCGTACTAGATACTGTAGGGGGCTGTAGTGGCTGTAGGGTGCTCTGCTTAGTGGCTACTGTACATCTGCACCACCTCTTCGTGTTCCCATCATCATCCTCCGTCCTTTTTCCTTTCTTCCTTCCATTATCCCTTGTGTAGAGTAGCAGGCTAGAGCGAACTAGCTGCAGCTGCAGGCCGACCTCTCTACCTTCTATTAAATTACCACTCTCTTTTTCTTCTCCGTCACTTGAAACCATGCTCTACATGTGCCCGACATGTTCGTATGAAATACACGCCCATGTAGCGTAAGGAAGTGAGAAATAAATAAATAGGTAAATTATTAACAATTAATTACTTATTTCAAGTAGTAACAAATACTTGTTTTTTTTGTTTTTTTGTAGAGTTGAACGTTAAACTTGTCGCGAGCTATTAGCGGCATTAGAGAACAGAACTATAGTGCACCTGGCGCATCGCACTTTCTTAACGCGCTTAACGGAAATGTGAGCGACACTGTATGAAAATATTCTAAGCAAAGACCAATCTAACATATTTATTTGTATGTTGTATTGAACTATAACAAATTTAATTCGAGAAGCTTTAAAATAGGTCTCGACTTTTATGGGTGCGTTAATTGGTACCATGTCCTTCATTGCTCATAGGTCAAAGCAAAAAACAGTGAAAAAAGAAGTAATAGCCAAACTTAACTGTCTGAGTGCTTGTGAAACTTTTTTTTTTTTTGCCAAGTAGTTTACTTCATTCGTCGACATGACCTCTTTGCAAGGGCAGCGTAAAGTTATTGAGTCGTTTCCAGAATACTAACGCCGCCCGCGTGACCGTCTAAAGATTAGTGGCTTAACCAATCACCTCTCGTACATTCGTAGTCACAAACACGTGCGAAAGAAAAGCAAAAAAAAAAAAGTCTGAGTGAGAACCGATGGGGGACGCTGAAACTACTACAGTCGCTAAGCTTGTGTGGCCGAAAGTAAAAAGTGAATCTGGAGAGAGTTCGAACCCCACATTTGCGAGTGCACGACCGGAGTCTGAACCGGCGTGGTGACAACGGGGCTTCCTATTGTTTGGCCGCACGTAGGGGGCTTCTTGCAGTGGCAGCTCGCATGCGTCCCTTTTACAATGGGCGTCTGTTTGACCGCCCCTTCCTTCAGCGGGCATTCACCGAAAGGACGCTCGCTAGTGTTTGCTCTCCTGATGACAGTTCGCGCAGGCAACTACTACGGGAGAGCAGGGAAGCTTAGATTACCGTAACTATACTCTGTATAAGGAAGCTTTTAATTCTATGCCCTGGACAGAGCTTGTTCTAACGGTAGTTCATTCACATACCTAACTATAAAAAAATCATGGCATATCCACGGAGTGAATGATGATCATTGGGCTGAAGCGTCCGTCAATCTGTCTGTCTGTCTGTCTGTCTGTCTGTCTGTCTGTCTGTCTGTCTGTCTGTCTGTCTGCCTGTCTGTCTGTCTGTCTGTCCGTCCGTCCGTCCGTCCGTCCGTCCGTCCGGTAGGCCAACTGTAGAAGACCCCTAAATAGCAGCTAAAGCCACTTTCGTGGCTTTGACTTGTACAGCGACTGTATAATAGACAACAGTGCTTCCATGTAACTAATATTTCAGATCCTTAAGCTTTTTGTCCTCCATCGTAAAATTTGCCCTTCCAGATAAAAAACAATCCTTAGATAGCACCGCCCCGCCTTCTTTCTCGTGATTCCCTTTCGCAATTGGGAATTTTACCATTTTACGTTCACGCTTAAATAATCGTTAGAGTTTTTCGTCGCAAACCTTCAATGTTATGAGAAGGAACGCCTTATAGTGGAGGGCTCTGATAATTTGGCCCTCCTGATGTTCTTTAACCGCATCCAAAATATGTAACAGCTTTGCCGCAAAGGCGAAGCCATGAACGCGATAGCAACAAATTGGAGGGTCATGCGCAGAATGGCAAGCAGATCGAAACGTGTCCCGCATTTCTCACGCACAAATGACACATAAAACGTACTCACAGGTACAGATCAACGCGAATAAGCGTCTCAGATGTTACTTCGCTGTGTCTGAAAAGCGCGCCCTTTTCGCAAACGGAGGCTGTGTAACAATTGCAGTGACCTTTGTCGGCCCCGTAACTGCAACAGAATCATTCCAGTGCAAGCCAAACTCCAGCCAAAACGTATGAACCTTCCCATCGGCAGATAAGGGCGCGCGAGAGATTGTCCACTTCCCTTCCTCTCCGCGGGCCAAAGTACGCGTGAGTAGATGACAGCCGCCGCTGCGCTCACTGCGCCATCTTGCTGATAATGCCGAAAGCACAATAGTTCTCCCCGGCATGCCCGCGAACAGCGGTAAGTAGCAGATATAAATTACTTGCCGTTTGAACGTTCAAGGAGGTACTTCTCGGTTGGTCAGTGGTTAACGGCGTCGCATTCACGACGCGGAGGTCCCATTTTCGATTCCGCGCGCCGGAGTCTTTCTTCTGGATTTTACGGCGGCGAAATGCAGCCGAGAGTGTCCATATATGACTGCTATCACAATAATAAAATACGCGGGCGTCTGTAATTTCACATCCACCCGAAATGCGACCGGCGCGCCCTTCGGATTAGTAGACAGCTGCGGTGGGTGTTCTTTGTGGTTGAATTTACCTGATTACCTGCGTATGAGAGTGCGTATAACTATAAGGACAGTATTGTGATTATTTATTGAGAGGTGTCAGAACCCTAAAAACGAGTGATTAAATTTGCACTTCACTATTGTGATGGTAGTGCTTGTCCACGTCTTGTGAGTTGCAACACTGAGCACCATTGACAACCCGTCACATTACTCTGACGTAGAAAATTTTGTTGTGTAATGATTTGTCCTATACCTACGATATTTTACGCATCAATACAACCGACGTTCATCGACGATTTGATATATTAAAATGCGTTTACACTTGCAAAACTGCCACAAATTTTATCCTTATTGTCCTTCATCCTTGGAACTTATGGCCTTAGAATAGCTTTTCTCCTTTCCATAATGGATAGGTGTGTCAATACGTAGGGCATGATATTCCATTCTAACTAATGTGGTGTTTTGAATAACGATATAGCTGCGTTGATTTCTGCTTGCATTAGTGACACCAGAAACATCCAAAAAAATTCTGTGATAGCTATACGCACGCACTATATTGGCGCTGGAGAAACCTTTGTGCGCAGCAATTTCGCGTCTTCCGTACGGAATGCAACAAGTTATTAACATTTGCGCAAGTAAACGGACAAACAGAACTACGATTTGTCAGTCATCTGAGTTATCTTTAGCATCTTTCTTTTTTGTACCTTTGTTTGTGTGGATGGGTGGGTATTACATGAATTCAGATAGCTGCTATCGTAATAATAATACCGTCTCATGTTCCACGTGCCAAAACCACGGTATGATTATTAAGCGTGCCATATTGGGGAGGGCTCCGGGAATTGCGACCATCCGGTGCTCATTCAAAGAACCCACGCTGACATGCCACAGTAGTGCACGGGCCTCTAACCTTTTGCCTCCGTAAAAATATGATCGCCGTAATGGGGATCGAAGCCGTGACCTTTGGGACAGAACCCGATCACCGCAACCACAGTACCACCGCAGCGCGTAGAGAGTCGCTGTCACGCGGGTGGTAATAAGCTGTAAAATGTGGTACTCGAGTTCGTCGACGGGGTGGAATAACCTGCGAGTACGCAGGAAGGATAAGAATGGTGTAAGTAGTGCGGGAGAGGAGGGGGCTGGGAGAGAGGGTGGCTTTTGGAATAGAGAGCACGTGGCATGACCCCGCCGGCTATTTTAAAAGGAAGCACCGCATGCGCGATTCATTTCGATGTTGGGATTCCATCCTGAAATGCGGCGAACGAGCTCTGTTCGATTGTGTACTCACTTTTCTTTTCTTTTATGCGTGTGTGGTCCTCAGAGAAAGTCTGAATGAAAAACTCGCGGCGCTCCTCTGTGACAAGCTGTCTCATTGAGTTCAGTGAATTTAGGTTCGATGAAGTCCACAGGAGGAGTAACAAAAGCTCAATTCTCGAGTGGCCCCGCAATGTTTGTTCAAAAAGCTCTACCACTGTTGAATGGTTTTTCAGCCTCGCTTGTTGTTTTTTTGTTTGTTTTTTCATGGGTCGTTTGTTCGAAAAATGCGCGTGTTTCACCAGCCTCCTTTGTGAGATATGTGGCCGAGGCCACTGATCTCGGAGGAAAGCAATAGTGCTCGTCTCGTCAGTGCTTTTTCTCTTTCTTTCAAGGAATCGTTTTAATGGCTGAAAGCGGTGGCTCCTTGATATTCGGTTCTACGGACCCTGTGCAAAGACGTTCGGAGATGAATCCGTTTACATCCCGATTGACGAAATGGTGCCTATATAATTCACCGACTCAACATTCGCTGCTAAAGAGCGCTTTCCGCTAAAGAAATGCACACTTGCCGTCTTCAAGAAAGCTTTGATGTGATTACCACATGTTCATCCGTGCCTCGCGGTTTCTCGGTCGTTCCTGAATGCAGATAGCCGTCTAACTGCATTCGCGTACCAATGGCGGGTAGTTATTACGAAGGTGTAGGGGTTATTCGTGTGCAGGTGACCCTGGTAATACTTTTTTTTTATTCATTTCAATGTATGGCCTCAAAATGTTGTTGGTGGTGTAGGGGAGGGGGGAGTCGAAAATACTAAAGATAGAAGAATAAACAAGATGTAATATTTAGAAATGGATGGATAATTTACTGGATCCTTAGAGAAAGCAAACGCGTGAAAGGGGGACAGAAAGGTAGGTGGGCCTATGAGATTAAAACGTTCGCAGGTATAACGTGACAACGGAAAGCACAATACAGGGTTGATTGGCGGATCATGGGATAGGCCTTTGCCTCTACAAATCTTGCTGCTACAAGGGTTCATTCTACAAATCCACTTTACAACCGTCCCGCCACATTGCGCCCCCCCCCCCCCCCCCCATCTAATGGTCTCGTCTTTTCCCTTTGCCAGCCCAGGAGCAAAGTCGCAGCACTACGCCTCCCCGCACCACCCGCCCCGCTCCTACAGTAGGTCGTGTACGAAAAAAAAAACTTATTCCAACGCAATAAGCTACGAAAACCGAAGCACAGTGACGATACAATACTACTATGAAGGTAACAACAGACAGTCTAATACCCCTGTCGCACGGCCACCACTGAACTCTGTGAAACTCCGTCAACGTAAAGCTCCGCTAGTTCGTTGGACGGAGATGGAGTTGTATCAGTGTCACACGGCGATGACAAGGTTGCAATAGTTGCCGCGAGGGGGCTCAGCCGGCACTGTTTCACAGAAGTATCCCAATTTCATGTCTAGGTGTTTTTTGTGAATCTTCGGTTAACCTCCCTGCCTTTCCTTTCGTCTTTATCTCTCTCTCTCTCTCTCTTCGTTATGCGGTTTTTACGAAAACACAATACTGTCACGTGCGTCCCGCGAAAAAGACGAAGGCGACAGCGCATACGCGCACCTGCTCGCTTTTATGCAGAACGCAAGAAAGAAAAAGACGAGGAACTCTCTCGCGCGCGCGGTTAATAAAAAGACCGACCCGCTGCTGGTTTCTCAGCGTCTTTAAATACGACCTCTTTCTTCACGTCGCGACAATATTAAGTACGTCTGAAGGCAACAAAGCATTAAAAATTATTTCAAATGGAAGCACATTCGCTAATTGTAGCAATGCCGGCAGCGACGCTGGCCACTTTGTGCCTGACGATATATGTTTGTTTACAATTGCGCTGTGTTCGGCGACTAGTTGGTTTTGTTGCCCCTGTACCGAAGTTCTTGTGTTTTCTTCTCCTCCTCAGTGCATCCCAAGTCACCCTTGAATTAGGTCCGGTCCGATTACCCATTCCTGCAGTCGTCGAAGCAGGTGACAATGATGCAGCGCTGTCTGTCATTCCTCTCCCGGGCCCACGCAAACACGGCGACGACAAGAACCGCACGCATGAACGATGCCCCCCACACCGCGCCAAAGAAACACACGTTATGAATGAGTACTGCAACAAAAGAACGTTTACTATTGCCAAAATGTATTTAGTGTTGTCACTGTGGCGATTTGGTTCTCGAATTTCTTTTCTGACCTGCCTATACTGGGAACGAGAGTACCTCGTTCCGCTGCAATGGGAGATCGTCGAACGTCCTTTGCGAAATGCTCCGTTTACCTTTGTTTGCGTGAGGGTTGCCGTGTGACTCGGACCGCATCTCCCTTGTCGTAAGGACGAAGGGGCTAAACGGTGTCCGCGGTGCCCGTGTGACAAGGGTATGACACAGTCTGAACATACTGTATATATATATATATATATATATATATATATATATATATATATATATATATATATTCGCAGAAATGTCAAGTCCAAAAGGCGTAATTTGACGATATATATATATATATAATTATATATATATATATATATATATATATATATATATATATAGAATATATATATATATATAGATATATATATTATGAGATATAACAGACAGTAATGCCAAGGAATGTACAGGGGAAGTTATTAACATTAATGGAATGTAAATAAGAAGAAAGAAAAGTGGATGAAAAAATTACCAACTGTAAGCAGGAATCGACCTACGACCTTCGAATTAACGCGTTCGATGCTCTAACCACTGAGCTATTACCAGCGCACTCCCTCCATCCACCTTTTTTGGGTTTATCTGTGAATTTAGAAGTAGGAGCGACAGTCAGCGCCATCTATAAGCCAAACACGAGTGTGAAAAACACTCTTATGCGCATGTTTGGCGTCACGTAGCACGTGAACTTATTATGAGCGGGCAGCTGATTAATTGTCCCTCTTATACAACCTAAACACACCAAGTCTGCCAGTACGAGACCCCGTTCATGAAATAAGGGAAAGAAGTGTATACCTAAGGGCTCGTTTTTCCGTGGTTTTTAACACAATAATAATGAGATATAACAGACAGTAATGCCAAGGAATGTACAGGGAAGTTATTAACATTAATGGAATGTAAATAAGAAGAAAGAAAAGGTGGATGAAAAAATTACCAACTGTAAGCAGGAATCGAACCTACGACCTTCGAATTACGCGTTCGATGCTCTAACCACTGAGCTATTACAGCGGCACTCCCTCCATCCACTTTTTGGGTTTATCTGTGAATTTAGAAGTAGGAGCGACAGTCAGCGCCATCTATAAGCCAAACAACGAGTGTGAAAACACTCTTATGCGCATGTTGGCGTCACGTAGCACGTGACTTATATGAGCGGGCCAGCCTTGATTATTGTCCCTCTTATACAACCTAAACACACCAAGTCTGCCAGTACGAGACCCTCGTTCAATGAAATAAGGGAAAGAAGTGTATACCTAAGGGCTCGTTTTTCCGTGTTTTTTAACACAATAATAATGAGATATAACAGACAGTAATGCCAGGAATGTACAGGGGAAGTTATTAACATTAATGGAATGTATAGAGAAAGAAAGAAGTGGATGAACAAATTAACCAATGTAAGCAGGAATCGAACCTAACGACCTTCGATTACGATTCGATGCTCTAACACTGAGCTATTACAGCGAGCAACTCCTCCATCCACGTTTTGGGTGTTATCTGTGAATTTAGAAGTAGGAGCGACAGTCAGCGCCATCTATAGCCAAACAACGAGTGTGAAAACACTCTTATGCGCATGTTGGCGTCACGTAGCACGTGAACTTATTATGAGCGGGCAGCTGATTAATTGTCCCTCTTATACAACC
Source organism: Rhipicephalus microplus (assembly GCF_013339725.1). Taxonomy (NCBI): domain Eukaryota; kingdom Metazoa; phylum Arthropoda; class Arachnida; order Ixodida; family Ixodidae; genus Rhipicephalus; species Rhipicephalus microplus. Next base: position 67,365,977 of record NC_051169.1, read on the forward strand.
TAAACACACCAAGTCTTGCCAGTACGAGACCCTCGTTCAATGAATAAGGGAAAGAAGTGTATACCTAAGGGCTCGTTTTTCCGTGTTTTTAACACAAGAATAATGAGATATAACAGACAGTAATGCCAAGGAAGGTACAGGGGAAGTTATTAACATTAATGGATGAATAAGAAGAAGAAAAGTGGATGAAAAAATTACCAACTGTAAGCAGGAATCGAACCTACTACCTTCGAATTACGCGTTCGATGCTCTAACCACTGAGGCTATTACAGCGCACTCCCTCCATCCACTTTTTTGGGTTATCTGTGATTTAGAAATAGGAGCGACAGTCAGCGCCATCTATAAGCCAAACAACGAGTGTGAAAAACACTCTTATGCGCATGTTTGGCGTCACGTAGACACGTGAACTTATTATGAGCGGGCAGCTGATTATTGTCCCTCTTATACAACCTAAACACACCAAGTCTGCCAGACGAGACCCTCGTTCACAATGAAATAAGGGAAAGAAGTGTATACCTAAGGGCTCGGTTTTTCGTGTTTTTAACACAATAATAATGAGATATAACAGACAGTAATGCCAAGAATGTACAGGGGAAGTTATTAACATTAATGGAATGTAAATAAGAAGAAAGAAAAGTGGATGAAAAAATTACCAACTGTAAGCAGGAATCGAACCGTAATTCGAGGTCGTTAGGTTCGATTCCTGCTTACAGTTGGTAATTTTTTCATCCACTTTTCTTTCTCTTATTACATTCCATTAATGTTAATACTTCCCCTGTACATTCCTTGGCATTACTGTCTGTTATATCTCCTTATTATTGTGTTTAAAACACGGAAAAACGAGCCCTTAGGTATACACTTCTTTCCCTTATTTCATTGAACGAGGGTCTCGTACTGGCAGACTTGGTGTGTTTAGGTTGTATAAGAGGGACAATTAATCACGGCCCGCTCATAATAAGGTTCACGGTGCTTACGTGACGCCAAACATGCGCATAAGAGTGTTTTCACACTCGTTGTTTGGCTTATAGATGGCGCTGACTGTCGCTCCTACTTCTAAATTCACAGATAAACCCAAAAAAGTGGATGGAGGGAGTGCCGCTGTATAGCTCAGTGGTTAGAGCATCGAACGCGTAATTCGAAGGTCGTAGGTTCGATTCCTGCTTACAGTTGGTAATTTTTTCATCCACTTTTTCTTTCTTCTTATTTACATTCCATTAATGTTAATAACTTCCCCTGTACATTCCTTGGCATTACTGTCTGTTATAATCTCATTATTATTGTGTTAAAAACACGGAAAAACGAGCCCTTAGGTATAACACTTCTTTCCCTTATTTCATTGAACGAGGGTCTCGTACTGGCAGACTTGGTTGTTTAGGTTGTTAAGAGGGACAATTAATCACGCTGCCCGCTCATAATAAGTTCACGTGCTACGTGACGCCAAACATGCGCATAAGAGTAGTTTCACACTCGTTGTTTGGCTTATAGATGGCGCTGACTGTCGCTCCTACTTCTAAATTCACAGATAAACCCAAAAAGTGGATGAGGGAGTGCCGCTGTAATAGCTCAGTGGTTAGAGCTCGAACGCGTAATTCGAAGGTCGTAGGTTCGATTCCTGCTTACAGTTGGTAATTTTTCATCCACTTTCTTCTTTCTTCTTATTTACATTCATTAATGTTAATAACTTCCCCTGTACATTCCTTGGCATTACTGTCTGTTATATCTCATTATTATTGTGTTAAAAACACGGAAAACGAGCCCTTAGGTATACACTTCTTTCCCTTATATATATATATATATAATATATATATATATATATATATATATATTCACGATTTAGTCAAGGACATTCTCTCTCTCTCTCTCCTTTTTCTTCCTTTTCTCGCTACTCTGGGTTATTACATCCCACACCGGACGAATCGCCGCAGCGCGATAGTGCGCGCAGTCCTTGATGGTGGTATAGTTCTCTCAAGATCCACGAAGACAAGCGAATAGCGTGAAAGCTTCTTCGTATGTTCAAAACGGACTGACGACAATTTCGGCTACTCTACTCACGCCATATGTGAGGCAGGTATTTCCGGATCGTACTCGCAAACGGATAGCTGTCTCTGGCGAAAGAGCGGAACCCTGTACTCTACTATGTTATAGGCGTCCCGATGTTGTTAAAATTAAGTTTATTTCATCGTAGTACGCAAACATTTGGAAACCAAACCCGAGTACATACAACGAGGACAATAACTTCATTTAACCATATGGTGTAGTAGCGCAATTTTCACGGGGACGAAGAGGACGGGGTGTGTTCTTGTCCTCTTCGTCCCCGTGAAAATTGCGCTACTACACCATATGGTTAAATGATGTCTCACCAACTAGCCCAGCTCTCAACCCTATACAGGACAATAACTGCATGGTTACAAAAAGAGTTTCACAATTTCGGGTACTTATTACGGAACTACTGCTGTAATTAATATTCTTGAAGCCTTCATTGGTACATCGTGTTTGGAAGGAATGTTTAACGATTCAGAGTACATGGTACTGTACTACGGGACAGCAATAAGCTGTCCCAATCCGTTTATATGGGAGCGTTTAGAAAAAGTATTGGACGATTTAGTGTATATCGTGTTTGTAAGACGTGAGTAATGATTTACGGTGCCAGGTACTTTGCTGTGAGAGAGCATAAAACCGTCCCCATCGGTCTCACACTTGATGAGGCCCTGCTAACCACTATGTATAATCATACTGTGTGTTCCATTTAAATTGAAGTTAAGTTGCTGCATTTGCACTTTCTAATCAGAAAGTGTCCTAGTCAGATGCCCTCCCTTGGTATTTAACTAAGCGTTACCTAGTCTTGTAGTTATGCCGCTTTTGTAATACGTCTCCTAACGGGTATCACAGGTTTCGTCACAGTTACGTTTTGTCGTAACTTCTCGCAGACGCGTCTGATCATGCGATGTTTCATAGCACACTGAATTTAGCCATGATGTTTTTTAAAGGCCGCACCAGCCATAATTTCAGTTTTACCCGACAGATGTCGCCAGTTTCCAGAGCACGAGAGACGCGCGCACATTATGGCTCCGTAGAGCACCAACTATATTTTTCTCTCAGTGGTGCGCGAACGTCGAGTGGGTCTTTAATCGAAGGATGTCAGCCGTTTGATTTGACACCTGACGCGATGGCGAGATGTCGAGGTTAGAGGGATATCCCCTTTCTCTTCTCGCCGCCTACTTTGAGCGCGACGTTTTCACCCTTTTCCCAAGATGGGGCACTTCTTTAACCGTGCCGTGACTAAAACCACCCCGTCATATTTAAGGTGTTAAACGGAGTCCTATCGCTGAGCGGAACACGGCGAGCAAGTGTGGTGGTACGAAAACGCACGGGACCTATACGCCACTGAATCACTGGTGATGTCACGTCGTGACGTCAAAATGGGTCGCCTTAATAAAGTCCTGAAGTTAATAAGTTTGTGACACCATTGTGACGTCAAGCGGTGACGTCATCGTACGGCATCGTTGATTGTTCAAAAGTGCGCTGATCCAGAAGGCCGCGCGGCTCCATGTGTTTTGTAGAAAGCATCATGTGTAGAGGAATGATAAGTTCAACCTAACTTCAAGTTAATTAATTCCTGTGCCTCACGCTAGGGTGAGCAAACGTTCGCCTTCACACTCTTATAGAGTGTAACATACTGCCGACATGCGATGAGCTACATATCGGACCAGCGAAGCGCATGGATCCGCTTAAGTTGCATTCTATTGACTAACCCCGACGGAACTCGAACTTATCAAAAGCCACATAGAATTCGCGTACCAATGGCGGGTAGTTATTACGAAGGTGTAGGGGTTATTCGTGCGCAGGTGACCCTGGTAATTCGTTTTTTTTTTTCAACGTATTATGGCCTCAAACTGCTGTTGGTAATGTACGGGAGGGTGGATGTCGAACATACTAAAGATAGAAGAATAAACAAGATGCAGTATTTAGAAATGGATGGATAATTTACAGGATTAACAGAGAAGGCGAACGCGTGAAAGGGAGACAGAAAGCTAGGTGAGCCGATGAGGTTAAAACGTTCGCAAGTATAACGTGACAACGGAAAGCACAAGACCTGGTTTATTGGCTGATCATGGGAGAGGCATTTGCCTTGCAGTGGGCGTAGTCAAGCTGATGATGATGATGGATAATTGTAGCACGATGACTTGCGGGTTCGTTCTACAAATCCATTTCACAACTGTTTCGCCACATTGCGCTCCCCCCCCCCCCTCTAATGGTCTCGTCTTTCTCCTTTGCCAGCCCAAGAGTAAAGTCGCAGCACTATGCCTCTCTGCACCGCTCGCCCCACCTCCTACAATAGGTCGCGTGCGAAAAAAAAAAAAACTTTTTCCAACCTAATAAGCTACCAACACCGAAGCACAGTGACGACACAATACTACTACGAAGGTAACACAGGACAGTCTAACACAGTCTATAGCACACTATATATATATATATATATATATATATATATATATATATATATTATATATATATATATATATATATATATATATATATATATTAGATGGAAAGATAACTTGCCGTGAGCAGGAACCGATTCCTGCTCAAGGCAAGTTATCTTTTCACCCACTCTATAGTTCTCTCAAGATCCACGAGGACAAGCGAATAGCGTGAAAGCTTCTTCGTATGTATAGAACAGACTGTCGACAATTTCGGGTACTCTATTCACGCCACTGTGAGGCAGGTATTTCCGAATCGTACTGTATCTGGTGAAATAGCGGCACCCTGTACTCTACTATGTTATAGGCGTCCCGATGTTGTTAAAATTAAGTTTCTTTTATCGTAGTACGCAAACATTTGGAAGTCAAACCGAGTATATACAACGAGGACAATAATTGTATGTTTACAAAAAGGGTTTCACGATTTCTGGTACTTATTACTGAACTATTACTGTCCCGAGTGTAATTAATATTCTTGAAGCCGTCGTTGGCATATCGTGTTTAGAAGGAATGTTTAACGATCTGGAGTACATGGTACTCTACTACGGATGAGCAATAAGCTGTCCCAATCCCTCAATATGGGAGTGCTTAGAAAAAGTATTGGATGATTTAGAGTATTTTGCGTTTATAAAACGTGGGTAACGACTTACAGTGCCAAGTACCTTGCTATGAGAGAGCATAAAACCATCCCATCGGTCTCACACTTGATTAGGCCCTGCTAACGACTATGTAGAATCATACTGTATGTTCCAACTAAACTGAAGTTCAGTTGCGGCTTTCGCTTTTCCCAATCAGCAAGTGTCCTAGTCAGATGCCCCTCCCTTGGTATTTAACTAAGCGTTACCTAGTCATGTAATCATGCCGCTTTTGTAACACGTCTCCTAACGGGTATCACAGGTTTCGTCACAGTTACGTTTTGTCGTAACTTCTCGCAAACGCGTCTGATTATGCGATGTTTCATAGCACACTGAATTTAGCCATGATGTTTCTTTAAAGGCCGCACCAGCCATAATTTCAGTTTTACCCGACAGATGTCGCCAGTTTCCAGAGCACGGAGACGCGTGCACATCATGGCTCCGTAGAGCACCAACTATATTTCTCTCTCCGGGCAGCATCGGCCCGCTTTTCCATCCAGCGGCATCCGCCTCTTCGGGTAGAGTAGGTCACTCTACTTTGGGTTCGGAAGCGGTGCGAGCACGTCGAGTGGGTCTTTAATCGAAGGATGTCGGCCGTTTGATTTGACACCTGACGCGATGGCCAGATGTCGAGGTTAGAGGGATATCCCCTTTCTCTTCTCGCCGCCTACTTTGAGCGCAATGTTTTCACCCTTTTCCCAAGATGGGGCACTTTTTTAACCGTGCCGTGACTAAACCATCCCGTTATAATTTAGGTCGTTAAACGCAGTCTTATTGCTGAGCGGAACACGGCGAGCAAGTGTGGTGGTACGAAAACGCACGGGACCTATACGCCACTTAATCACTTGTGATGTCACGTCGGGACGTCAAAATGGGTCGCCTTAGTAACGTCATAGAGTTGATAAGTTTGTGACATCATTGTGACGTCACGCGGTGACTTCATCGTACGGCATCGTTGATTGTTCAAAAGTGCGCTGATCCAGAAGGCCACGCGGCTCCGCGTGTTTTGTAGAAAGCATCATGTGTAGAGGAACGATATGTTCGACCTAACTTCCAAGTTAATTAATGCCTAAGCCTCACGCTGCGGTGAGCAAACGTTCACCTTGACACTCTTACTAAGTGTAACTTACTGCCGACATGCAATGAGCTACATATCGGACCAGCGAAGCGCATGGATCCGCTTAAGCTGCATTCTATCAACTAACCCCGACGTAACTCGAACTTATCAAAAGCCGCATAGAAACAACATATTCGGAAAATGAACTTTGAGTCGTCGCCACATCTCGTAATCGTGATCAACCCCACGTCTAGAACCTGAAGACAGTTCAACAAGATTGCCGCGCGCCCCCACCCACAACCCCTTTCATCGCAAACCGATCTTTCCCTTTCCTGGAAGTCTTCTAACCTTCGCGTTTTTTCAACAAATTTATTCGATAGTTGGTGCTTGTTTTGTCCACTTCATTTTCATGTCTGCTCCCAGCTTTGTATTTTGCATTAACTGTAGCGCAGTTTTTTATTCATCAGAAAGCAACTAGCCGAATACATTTCTTTGCTCATGCTAGCGAAGCTTCTTTCTTGAGTCATCAAGTAATAATAATAATAATAATAATAATAATAATAATAATAATAATAATAATAATAAATAATAATAATAATAATAATAATAATAATAATAATATAATAAAGCGTTCGACATTAGTTGATAGCGTACACACTAAACGCGGTATTGTGCGTAAGAAGACTTACTTTGCCAACTTGATTGCTCCTCTATGACTGAACAACGTGTGGCACACTTTTACAGCTTATATAACGTTCGTATAACTGCATTTTTATGGGACCTCCCGGGTTACGTGACGGAACAGCATTTTGTATTTTCTTGGTGTTTACGTGAATGGACTTATAAAAAGGTGTTCTTTATGAGCTTTTATTCATGGTATGATTTCAGGCTTTGTATCGCTCAGACACTGAACACGCACACACACACACACCAAGAGAGAGAGAAAGGGAGAGCAAGACAGAACTATAAGCTTAAGCGTGCACGATTATTGTTCTGCTCTACAAGGCTCACTCTATATATGAACCCGTGTGGGCACGATTGTGCTGCGCCGTACTTCCGGCGAGTAGGTCCCGGGAACGTCATTTCGAGTAGATTGTTTCCGAGATGGGTTCTCCCTCGAATTCACATATAACGTCGCGATGAAGCTTCAGCGAAGCTGCCTTGAGGGAGACTAAGGCGGCGTCTAGCGTATAATATCGTAATTTTCTTTCTGCACTAGAAATGTACCGCACGCTGTGTCTGATCTGATACAGTAATGATACAGTAACTTTTTGCGCGCTCGACTCATTCTTTATGAGCCTTTCACATCTGATGGGCACCCTCTGAAGGCCCCATGTATCCGTCCTCCTTATTATTTATTATGTTCTTTGGTACGATGCTTGCTTGTAATATTATGTCTGTTGTCCAAGCTGTACGGTTTTATCTAACAGACTGCGGCCACGGGCATGACAAAAAAGTAAATAAAAAAGTGAAAGCTTCACTGAAAAAAAAAACTTATGAAGCGAATGTAACGAATCTAACAACGCGTATCTATCTATTTTTCTGCTTATCTCTGAAAGTGATACGGGATACGTAGACCTACTGCGAGATAGCTGCAGGTCCTCGATGTACTATCTAGTCGAAGCCAGTCGTGCGATCAGCACCCATGCGATCCAGAATGGCAAGTGAGCATTCGCTGGCCGCGGACACTTGCAGCGATCTATGATAAACGTGTTCGGGATATCCGGACATCCCCGCGATGTGGAGGATCGCCCCGGCCTCTGCACGAAGAGAGGAAGAGAGATGTCCGGCTGGTCGCGGTCAGTCGGCGCTGGACGCGTTCCAAGTACCCAAGTTAGGGCGCTTTTTCGAGACCGCTGTGCAGGGAGGTTATTCGGGAGGAGAAGGGGGGAGGAGGGAACATACCTCTCGTTCGGTGGCAGTCAGTTCCACATTGCGCGTGAGCGTACGCTGTCCAGTGGTCAGCTTAATACGTGCGGCCGCGCCGATTCGATGATCGTCCCTGTATGCGACGTGTGCTGGGTGACTTTTCGGCGCTGTTCTTGTCGTTTTAGCGGGCACTCGGGCTTTCGCTTAGGTGTCTGCGACGACTGTTTAGACGCAGAATGGATGGGAGCACCCGCTGGTGCCGTGGTTTTCGCTCGGATTACGTGGCGCCCGCTGGCGTCCGGGTGGAGTGAGACGTATGTGGCGGCAGCAAGTTGTGGCAAGTCGACTGGGTAGCGGTGGGCTTTCAATGCCAGTGATTGATGGGGATGAGAACGGATCATCGAAATGTGGCGCGAGGATTTAGAAGGAGAAGGGAGGCTGCGAGAGATGAACTACACAGGTGAATGAAGGAGAAAGAGCGAGTAGGTGGGCTTCTTCGTTTAGATGGTTTTGTGCGCTGTCGAGACGATTCTTGTCGAGGAAGCGTTGCTGCGCTCTTGTCAAGTGCTTCGGGATAAATCGGGTTTTGATCCCGCGGTGACTGCGATGACGTGATTAATGGTTCGCGTGTCTTCGTGTAGCGTGGTTCTTAGTGCTTGTGAGCTACAAGTCGGGTCGCCTGGCTGCACGAAAGAGTTGAGCTGCTGTTGAGTTTTAGCTTACCGGTGCCTATAAGTGCGAGAGAAGTCTTTTACGTGGTCGAATGTGACGGATCTTCAAATGACTCAAGCAGGTCAATGTGCAGGCGATGAAAGCAGATGACGTTCATGATAATGTCGTGTAGAGCATGAAATCTTTATATTTGCTCTTTCAGGAACTTGGAGCCATGACTGTTGTCGCCAATTTGCAGGTAACAAGTGTAAAGACGCGTCACTGAGCGGAACGCGTCTTAAAAAAGAGACGGCACCTCAACAGTTCGCAGAGAAGTCTTCGTTCTGATTTGACTTTTGTTTTGCAATGCGAAAAGTCTGGCTTCATAACAGAAGCCTTTCTTGGTTCGACGGTGACATTTATATACACTACAAAACTTTAGGCTGATGTTTATTTTTCAGTTATTTCCTGCAATTGCAAAGGTGATTTATCGCATTCATTCGCTCTATTCTACTGGCGTTACCAGTATAATGTATTCATATTATATACGACTGGTTTGATGATGTTCCCGAATGTCTCCAAGATTTGAAAAAAAAAATAAAATAAAGCCCGGGAAACTTTGTGGCGAAGTACCAATATAAAGAGAGGTAGGTGCGTAAATTGTGGGCATCTGTTGCTCCAGAATAAAATTAATCTTCAGTGAACATAGGACGGAAGCTGCCGCCCCTTATGAACAAACCTTTGATAATGTAATTTATCTGATGTAACCTTCGGTTTACACATCTGGTTCTGTCACAAAGCTCTGGGTAGCACTGCGTCGCTAGGAAATAGTAACTTGTTGTCTTTATTGTTTTTCGGCAGAGATAATCGAGCTTGCATTGTATGTAAATTTTCCAAATGTTATTTATAATATGAATATTTCGCCCTCGAAACATCTAAGCAAAGTATTAAGTAGCATTGCATATCTAGGTATTATTAATGCTTTTTATCACTCATATTGCTGTCATGTCTTACATCACGCTCTTACCTCATGCTTCCGTTTAGTGCTCAGTATCACAGGGTGGCACAAATAACTGATTAAGTAAAATAAATGAACAGACAGTAAAGGTTTAAAGGAATAATAGGTGTAAACGAAAATGTGAAGCTTGTAAAGGGACTGTTTCCGTTAGAACGCGGAAACTTGTATTTAATGGCATCATAAGAAGCCTCTATTGATTAAACTGTAATTTTGAGAAAACTCCGAAGAAAAACAAATTTTTAGTTGCACTTCTGTAGGTCGACTAGCAATTCTCGACTAATGCTCGAGATGGCAGCAGATAGAAAGACAAACTTTGATTCGGGAAATGATATCTTAGGCTTGCTTGCCTACTTAACAGAAGCTCTTTAAACGTGGTGATCGCAGCAATTAACAAAATGTTGTCTTTAATAGTGACCAAAGACCAAGGCCCACTCCCGAAAAACGATTCACTCGCGCAGCGCAGTGACAGCAATGCAGACATCATGCATACAGAACGCAAGGTATACTCTTTGCGTGCAGTATACAAATTGTCATTATCAAATGTGTACAGTTTGTTTCTTCGTCGTCACTTTATACAACAGTATAATATTGAGTAGTGTGTCCACCTCGTGTAACTCGGGCATCGATTCTCCTGTTCAATCACAGATGTCGTAGTCGTTCGAAACGGTGAAGAGAGCAATGTAATGAGGCTGATTACAACTAGCAGGCTTCGTTGTATTGAAACACAGTGACGTCTCTGCCGCTGTGTTGGTGCACAAACGACAACCAGCCGAAAGGGAAGAAAAAAATAGACAGAACTACTAGAAAGAGAGAGAGAGGGGCGGAGATTTTCGAAGACGTCGAGTACTTGTGGAATTCTTGGGAGTTCAGAGACAGCCAAGCATGATGAGCTCTCCTCCTGCTCAAACCTCGTTCCCGTCCAGAAAGAGGAGAGCAAAGAGCGAGCGACCATGAGCTCCAGCTTTAGTTTCGCGGTGTTAGTATAAGCTCACCGTCCACCGACGTCAGTGAAATGCACTTTCAGGGACGGGACGAAATGAATGCTCCGCATTATTAAAGACGACGCACGCAAAACTCGTCACTCGGGCACACACGCGAAGTAATGACCGGATGTTGTCGCAAACAAGTTGGCATGCCACGACGTCCGGAATGAGCTGGGCGAAGGACCGCGTCAAGCAGAGCGGTCCTGTCCCGAACCGCAGCGCTGACGACGGTGGCTTACGCGAAAAATGCGAGGGAGAGTGCCGCTTTGTGTCTCCGCTCTGCGGGAGGTCGTACGTCAGGAGCGCTTTTGTTATTTCAGGCGTCCATTTTAAGACCAGCCGGGTCTAAATTTGAAAGTGGTCCGTGCTAATTTTAGGGACGCGCTGCGAATAGATCGGGCGCCGGGAACCTCGCCGCATCATCATCCGCATCCCCTCGTGCTTCTCCCATCTCCACATCGCCCCGATTGTTTCGCTTCTGCGGACCTCGCGAGATAGGAAACGCCGCCGTGCGACGAGAATGGATAGGACACTAAAAGAGAGATGGACAAACAGCGGGGATAGCAGAGGCGTCTGTTCTATTTTTCTATTAAGCGCTGCGTCATGTTCCCAACCGGGCTGCAGAAATTAGGTGATATCTTCTTCTTCTTATAACCTCCACCATCTTTTTTTTGTTTCTCACGTCTCTTTGATGTCTTCATGACAGCTCGCGTGCGCGCGCATCCGACGACAATGCGCAGCTGAGGGACGCGACCACCCGGTGACGTCACTTTTGCCTGCGAACGTCTTGCCCGTCGCCGCCGGCGGGGGCACGTGTGATCGAATGCCTGATGCATCTCTGTCAGCTTGATGTCTGATGGATCGGAAAGCGCTGCGCCTGCCTCGCAACTTACGCCGTTCCCTTAACTGAGGCGGTGGCCTGAGCGTTTAAGGCGCTTCTATAGAAGTTGAGTTGGGGTCGGATTTTTTAAAGGTTCTAACGTAACGCCGTGGTTTGTGTTTCACAGCTAGAGCTCACTCATGCTAGTCGTGTCGATAGCCACAGTCGCTTTAGCAGCATGCGAACGTGCATTTATGCTTTAAGATGCGTGTTGCTTTACATTTGGTTGACGTGCACGGTACTATCTGCATGGCGGTGAATAGTTTCCTGCAATGCAACCGCACTCTGCAAGGTAGCTGCCGCTCTCCACTGCCACTGTTAGTTGTCGCTCCTTCAGCCCTTATCTGTTGGCTGTGATGAAATGAAGGGTGGTGTAAGTGCATTATTGTGTACTACATATGCATAATGAAGCCAGGCCAGTGGGTTCACATATTTGGCAGTATTTGTTTTTTCCACTGCGCAAAGAGGGTGGTTAAACCCATAAAGTGCTAAAGTGACCCCAATTTTATAACAGACTTTTTTTTTGCAAATCAGTCTTTGAGTACATGTTTTACTTCTTCTAGTATCCACTGCAGGGTACAGGGAGCTGGAGTCAGTAAAGCTAAATCTATTCCCTTTTTCCACCTTCTCAACCACTTCTAATATGCCATATTTTGCAGTTCAAGGGGTAAATAAGTCAACTTCAAAGCTGAAAATTAGCACAAATCGCGAAATTTCAACTCGCGAATCGTAAAAGGAAGTGTTTAGAGTGTCTTCAGAATGACAAAACAACAAAACACTGCAACGAGGAACGATTGTGATGCCATAAAAAAAAAACGAGGCCACGCGGGCGCGACTACGTGTGCCGATCTCAGTACTCAATTTCTTTCTTTAATAGAGATGAAGGAGGAAATGTTTTGCTGTCTCTACATTTTTCAAAGTGAAGCGGCTCGATGAATTCCCTATTGGTTCTACTGTTATTCTGTGAGCGTTTTTGGTTGCGTATCAGGACAGTCGAATAGTAGCTCGAACATAGTGATTGTCACACTTGGTCTGATACTCATTGTTGCTATTTAAGGTCCAAAAAAAGTGCGCGCGTCCTCTTTTCCTGTCACCCTCTGATTTGATCAAAGAACCAGTGCTACAAACCAGCAATATCTGTGAGTAAGCCTCACACGTGTTTATACCTTGTAATCACTTTACTTTGAAACAGCGAAATGTCTAATAATTAGCTTAATTATTTTCACGGTGTAAGTTTGTTCATTGTCTTGCGCGATAACGTTTCTGTTAGCAAGCATTGACGTCTTTAGTGCGCGAATAATCGATTCTAAAACGAGCTATCGATATCACGCGAGTGGGCTTCTCCGCATAAACACCTATATTGTGGAGAAACCAGATTTGGCGAGTGCTCTTTCGGCAGTATTAGCGCACACGCACTGCTTCCATCGTCATTTGCATGGGTCACCTACCATGTGTCTCGCTTTTGTTGCTGCCTATGTTCATTCGTTACGAGGAGGACGCTGGTGACAACAATAATAATAATAATAATAATAATAATAATAATAATAATAATAATAATAATAATAATAATAATAATAATAATAATAATAATATTATTATTATTATTATTATTATTATTATTATTATTATTATTATTATTATTATTATTATTATTATTATTATTATTATTATTATTATTACTGTAACCCTCACTTGAGGGTCATTACAGGGAGGAATATAAGCACAAAACAAAAACAATACACAATGACAAAACAGACATTACGTTTCATGTTGCTGGTAGTACAATTCTAGCGAACACTCAAACGCTTTGACATTTGCGCTAGCAACAGCGTACTCTGGAAGTCTATTCCACACTTCTATACTATACGGAAAAAAAGAATTTTTAAAGCCATCCAGACGCGCCCAAAAAGGCCTTATCGGGTGACTATGGTTCAACCGAGCTCCTCGTTTGGGTGCAGGTTGTCTTTATTTGTTTGTTTGTTTGGGTATGTGTCTTTATTTATTTTCATTTCGCCTCTTATAACTTGAAACAGGAGTTTTAACCTTTGCTTTTCGCGGCGCACTTGCAGGGGTTCTAGCGCACATGATTTTAACAAATTTGTGACATATTCTGTCCTCCGGTACCGCGAGCAGATGAAGCACACTGCTAGCCTTTGAATTTTTTCTATTTTATCTCTCAGTGACTGCTGATGAGGACTCCATACAGAAGACGCATACTCCAAAATAAGGCGAACAAATGTCTTATATGAAAGTAATTTGACATCTCTAGGGGCATGTTCGAGTTTTTTCCTCAAGTAAAACAACTTCTTGTAGGCCTTTGAACACACCTCCTCAACATGAGTGTGCCACCCGAAATCGCTGGTAATAGTCACCCCCAGGTATTTAAAGCTGTGTGTTCTGGTCAGAAGGCTATTTCCGATTTTATAATCATATGCGAGTACGGATTTTTTTTTGGTTATATGGGTGAACGTAGTCTTTGAAAAGTTAATTTCCATCCCCCACTGGGCGCACCAATTATGCAAGGCTTGCAGACAGCGATTAATTTTGATTTGGTCGTTTGCGTTAGTTACAGGAGCGTAAATTAAACAATCGTCTTCAAAAAGTTTGATTTTAACCGGGCTTTCGACAGCTGTGGAAATATCATTTATAAAAATTAAAAACAACAAAGGACCCAGCACAGGCCCCTGTGGGACACCAGACAGTACTTTCAATGAACTAGATGTGCAATCATCTACACGTACTTTTTGTTGACGGTTCTCCAAATACGCGGTTATCCAATTTAGTATATTTGAGCTAAGTCCTAGTTGCTGAAGCTTAAAAATTAATTTGCTATGAGGAACTTTATCAAATGCTTTGGCGAAATCTACACAAATGACGTCTATTTGTTGTTGACCTTGGAGAAATAAATAGAAATCATGAACTGTTTCTACCAGTTGAGTAACAGTTGACAACGCCTTCCTGAATCCGTGTTGATGAGGATAAAAAAACTCTTTTGACTCAAGAAAAATAATAATGTGCCTTGGTATGAAATGTTCTATGATTTTGCAACACACAGAGGTCAGTGAAATGTAGTGAAATAATAATAATGTAGTGACAAAAATACGGGCTTGCTAGAGACGACGAAGAAGATGTTTGTTGTGGCAGAGGCTCGTGCTCCTGCAGCTGCTGCTGAAACCGCTGGCTGCTGTCTCGCTGCTGTTCGGCCCATTAAACGGTTGCATCACCCCAGCGTGGCGTCTAACAGAATTCTCACATTTGGTGGAGAGTGCTGGTTGTGGTTGTCTCAAACTGGAACTCCGTTTCCGGACTCTACCTCAACCACCCGCCTCGCCAATGTCTGACGACATGACCCAGCCACTTGCAGTCATAATCCCATCTGTCACCTGTTCCGGAATGTCATGACAGCGAGATCCAGTGATTTTCAACGCGACCGACGACCAA
Organism: Rhipicephalus microplus; assembly: GCF_013339725.1. NCBI lineage: Eukaryota > Metazoa > Arthropoda > Arachnida > Ixodida > Ixodidae > Rhipicephalus > Rhipicephalus microplus. Next base: position 67,380,992 of record NC_051169.1, read on the forward strand.
GACGCCGAAGACTGGCTGTCCCAGTATGAAGCGGTAAGCGCCCACAATAAGTGGGATGACACAGACAAGCTCGCTTACTTTAATTTCTATCTCGCGGGTGTGGCAGAACTGTGGTTTAACAACCCCAAAGCGGAACTACCCTCTTGGTCAACCTTCAAGACGCGCTTTGCAGAAGTCTTTGGCCCACCCGCTGTTTGCAAGCTCCGTGCCGAACAGCGCTTGCGCGGCGGCGCACAGCGCTCTGGCGAGACCTTTACCTCGTATATTAAGGATATTCTGGACCTCTGCCGTAGTATGTATTCCCACATGTCTGACACTGACAAAATACGGCACATCATGAAAGGTATCGAGGACGACGCCTTCCACATGCTCGTTGCAAAAAAACCCGCAAACCGTCGCCCAGCTTATTCAGCACTGTCAGAGTTTCGACGAGCTGCGGAGGGAGCGCATTTCTACTCGACGTCCAAACCTCAACACGAGCTCTACATCCGCGTTAACCATTGACGCTGTTTCATCCGAACAAAGCACCTTATAATGCAGCAAATTCAGCAGTTCGTCCGAGAAGAAGTGGTGCGCCAATTGTCTCTTGTGCCGCACGTTCCGGCCACTGCGCACACGCTGACCCCAATGCTCCGCAAGACAATCGAAGAGCAAGTTTCTGATGCCCTGTCTCCTACATACCTCCTTCGCCTATCTCCGCCCCTCACTTACGCTGAGGCCGCCAGACGATCGCCGCCGTCGCTACCAAACGCCACGGATCTTGCTAGACAGCCCCATCCCATCTACGCAGCAATAATAATAATAATAATAATAATAATAATAATAATAATAATAATAATAATAATAATAATAATAATAATAATAATAATATAGTGACACTATTCGTCGAGTTTCTCTATGAAGGATGCGTGATAGCGCGACTAGATGCCTAAAAAAATTTAACATTTCTTGTTGAAGTCAGTGATCCCTCGTGTGGCCCTGAAGGTAGTTGGTTCGATCCCGGTCAGTGCATTACATTTCGATGGATGTGGTATGCCACAAGCCCGTGTACTGTGCTCGCCACTACGGCGTCTCTCATAGTCATATCGTGGATTTGGGACGTAAAAACCCAGATATTTTAACTATCCCTCGTCTTGTATACATATTTTTATTTATTTATTTATTTATTTATTTATTTATTTATTTATTTATTTATTTATTTATTCACATACCCTAAGGACCCGGGAGGGCATTGCATGGGGGAGATTAGGAAGATTTTCAACATGTGTACAATACATTAAATGTTCAGAGGCATCATTATATCAAGTTTAAATGGAAAAAATAAAAGAACCACACACAACAGCAGTGATAACTTGCTGGGTAAGGATATACTTGCCGGCGTGGAATATTTGTTCAATCGTTCATCTCTACATTCGCATTGGCTTCGGGCTGAGCTCAGTTTACTACTGTTGTACCCATTTCGTTAGCACCAACTCAAATTGACCGCTTTTATGTGGTGTCTCTTTATCTTTTTTGTGTGGGTGTGTGGGGTTTGTATGCCCATGGGGCTAGCGATCGTTGTTTACGCAGCTCGCAACTCCCGAAGTTCCCGCGTTGTTTGTCATCACTTCATTCGCCGACTCATCTTCCCTGTCATTGCCTCGGTCGCTGTGTTCAGCCGACGAGTGTTCTCCCGTATATCGCTCCCCGAGGCATACACAACGCACTCGTGTTTTCTGTCTTCAAACGCTGTCTCTCCCCCAATGCGGAAGCCGCCGCAGAAGGTGGTGAGTCTGCGGCTGCAGCGTTGGGACAAAGCGACTGGTAGGCCAAGGCACTAATTAAAAGCCGGCCCACAAAGAGCGCGCCTTGCCGAGTTAATGGGCTCTTAATTGAAGCACCGGCGGCCGCATCTTCCGCTGCTTTCTGCTCGAGCGCTCACGCATACTCCTCCTGCGTGGCTTTGTGGCTTTCTTCTCGGGGTGGTGCCTCCTGGACTGGAAGGGCACCGCCCGAGCTTTCACTTTCACCGGTGGACCACTTGTCCACAAATACGCTCCTGTGCTCACTCTGAGGAAACACGCTCGATATCACCTAATCTGCCGTGCAATTAAAAAAATAAAAAAAAACAGACATCACGCCGTCGTTATTTTGGGGTTGAATCGAAACCGGTATCACATTGAATTAAAAGTTATTCGCGCCTGCAACGATGATGTTGTTACGTCGTACCAGTTTCATATCACGTCGATAGACTAAGTTACCATGACTGCCTTCTGATTCTTCTTTTTTTGTGTGTGTGGTCGTTCCGTAATTCTTTCCGTTGTTGTGAAAATGCTGTAAGTTTGATGGTCGATCTTTGGAACAGTATAATATAACGAGCAGCTGACGCTTTATTTTAGGGCCGACACATGCTGTGTGATCACAAACACACACACACAAACACACTCACTCACAAACACATTCACTCACTCCCTCACTCAATCAGGGTCGTAACACACTTTCGATCGCTAACAGGTACTGCATTGCAAATTACGGAGCATGCAAGCTCTCCTGAGCACCGTAGATTGGGTTCACTTACAGAACCTCATAAAAAATAGCTATTGATTCTCGTAAATATGCGATGACATGGGGAAGTGCGACATTCCAGCAATAAAGAAAAAACAAAGATCCGAACTCCACCAGTTTACTTGTGATGTTACTGCTTTTGCTAGTTTTTGCTAGTTAGATTGGCGTAGGTAAGACAGTTGCCATGGAGTTTCGTCCATTATAGCCGAGCCACATTCCAACTGTGCTGAAAGGCGGATTATAAGTGATTATTTGCAATAAATATTCAGATATCAGGACTCCGAACTTGAAAACTTTTAGCTTCGCGATCGGTCGTGCACATTCATATATAGGCGATCTTCAAACTAAAAGTTTCGCTGCTGATACTTGGAGTTCGCGTTCACTTGTCGCTTGTTTCTGTGTTTATACGTCCTGCTGTGTTATGATTCAAGCTAATTCGCAATTACAAGCAAAGAATAAGGAGAAAAAGAAAATATTTTTTATTCTGAAATGTTACATAACAACATAATATACAGAAGGAGGTCCTAAAGCTGTAGGCTGAAATGGTACCTCCAGTACTTATTGGAAGAAGAAAACATCAATTAACAGCAACTTGCTAACAGGAAATAGTTAGTTTGGAAGAAGCAAAAACGTTTTAAACTTGTTTGCGCATGCGGGCTTGACAAAAACAAGCCCATATTGCACCATCAACGACTCATTGATACGTGCATGAATAGGGGTTATGCGCTGCGGTGCGTGGACCTTTCCTTCAACTTGGCAACCGACGCCGCCCGCTCCGACTGGCTAGTTGCGCTTACATCCTCGGGGAATCATCGCGCTGTTATCGTGCTGTCGTCGCTTTTTTGAGAGGTCGCGAGTGCGTGTGTGTGTTGCTAGACGAAACCAGTGCGAAGCCCAATGGAGGCATTATGCATTTAGAGACCCTTGTGTGATGCCGCCCTGCCGCAGCCCAGGGCTGTTGCGCGTGCGCCAATAAAGCCCGGATGTTTTTCGGAGCTCGCTGCTGCCCGTCTAAAAACGCGTTTCGCAAAACGCCCCGGGCCCCAAAATCGCCGGCCTCATTATGGTGACGCGACAAAGAAGGCATCTCTTTCATAAACTCGCGTAGGCATCACCCCTGTAATTTATAGTTTGCACCGAGAACCCGAAAAGGTAGGACTGAGCGAAATGAACGACTCGTGCGCGGATATAGTTCCTGGCGGTTTCTGTATATGAACGACTGGGAGAAAAGCGTGGGTTTTCGGGTATACATACGATTGCGTTGTAATGAACTTCAGTGCCTGTTTGTGCCCATTTACTTCGTTATTTCTGTCAATCTCGCTTTTGCCAGAATCCTGCCGTTAGGCTGAACTCTTCGACCGTGCATGTCGGCGATGTAGTCCGCAGATTAGATTGGTAGCCGTCTTAGTTATGGTGTGAGGTCACGGCGTTCACCTTAGGCGCAAGAGACAGACGAAAGGACAGGAACACAACACAACACAACACGTCACTGTGCTCAGTGTGCTAGTTTTCGTTGTGTCTTGGTATGCCGTGTTGTGGCTACCACGAAGCCTGATAAACTCGCCCCGTATTCCATCTTATTGTTGCGTATATGATGTGAAATCATTATATCAAGACTTCTGTTGGTGTTCTTGTCTTGTGGAGCAGTTGCCGAACTATTTCGCATGGTCAGGTCAATTGCAGCACTTCTTATATTCACCTTTTATGTATGCGTGTGTAATTAAATAACTAATTAGTATTTTAATTGAAGTGTCAGTCAGTTGAAGACACATTGTCGAGGTCTACTGGCCTCGGCAATACTGGAACCAGCCACTACCAAAACTTGCGCGAACGAAAACTGTACGTCCACTTTTTGGTGCTGTCACGTACGTTTGCAATGATACTGTGTCAAAAAAAAATTTGTTTACACGAAGAAACCTACGTGAGCCTTTGACTGCTAGACAGTCGAAGGCTCACATCTGTTATAAGGACGTTTCTAGCCAATTTGTGACAGAGATGCCGTCGTCGTGCTGTCAGTGTGGGAATCGACTGTTAGGTAGTGATGGACTATTCGAAGAATAAAAAATCAGTTTCTGCATTCACTTCAAGGAAATCGACTTTAATTAAATGGTGGTAGTAAAAAAACATACTTTTTTTACTATTTACAAGTGAGGGATAGGGGTGGCCTTCAGGGCCGACCCTGTGCAAGCTCTAGGAGGAGTCCCTAGTCCGGGACCCCTGGGGCTTCCGCGGTGGCACGCGACCTGGGCACGAGGGCTCTTTCACCCTTCAAGGCCGAGCAGGGAAGCCTTCCAGCTCTCTGGAGCAGGAGGTCATTGAGACAGCATTGTGTTCACGTGTCATATCGCTTCATGTACAAGCGTGATCGTTTTACACTGCGTTGTTCACCATGATCTTTCATGCCAATTGTTTGTACATCGCGCCTCAACTTCCGGCCATTTGTCGCGTCCCGTCACCTTCCACGAGATGCGAGGAGCCCGAGTGTGGGCGTCCTGCCTGTCTTTCACTTTTCTGTTGTGTGCTTCGACAGTCACATCTTGTGGGCTTGTCGAGCCAGTTCGACACCATGACCGTACACACAAGGCGGCTGGCAGTCGTTTAGCGCTTGCGCAACTTTGTCGTTTCACATCGCGCGTGGGTTCCGCTCCACTTGGCAAGCCCGCAAGTTCAACGGCTGGCGCGGCGTGCGCGAAAGAAAAGGTACCGACCCGGAGAGGCCGCTCGCTTTGTAGCATTCGACGCGAATGCACAATTGCCGTGATACGCCCATTAAGCCAGATGCCACAGCAATGACCAATAAGAAACCAATGTCAATCGCTGAAAAACCGCATACTCCGCAATATGATGTTTTTATAAAAAGTAATTAGCTCTCCAATAGTAGAATACTTGGTACTCTACTATGGGAGAGCTAAAAGGATTATGTCTTTGGGGGGAGGTAGAAAACAGTAGGTAACGATTTAGAGTGCAGGTATACTCTACTATGGGAGAGCTTAAAGCCGTCACGTGAGCCTCAGAAAATTGAAGCTACTCAGTTGCTACTGGAGCTCTACGAGAAAGGTGATGGGGGGGGGGGGGGGGGGGGGTAGAAAAAGAGGGTAACGATTTAGAGTACAGGGTACTCTACTATGGGAGAGCTTAAAGCCGTCCCGAGACCATGTTCATGACATACCACTCAAGGCGAATCTGCAAGTTGCACCATTCAGTAGTGTCATTTTGCTTAATGAAGCCGGTGACTGGGAATCCGGCACTCAGAAGTGCGCCGGTGAAACGCTTATCTGTGTTCGCCGCTTTCCAATAGCTGATGCTCTCTTAATCGTGAGTTTTTCGTCGATCGGTCGTTTTTCGTATGGCAATTTGATCTTCTATCGACATCGCTCATCACTTTGCGATGAAACGTTTCAGTACCGCCTGGATATGAATAGATCACCATCGTTTATATCTGAAGCAATTTAACTGCTTCAAGGCTAAATACCACTAAGCAAGTGGATGAAGGTCCAAGTCAGCATCGTGGAGGGCGCGATATAAAAAAAAATAATTGTTTTCATTTTTTTTTTGAGTTTCGCGCTTACATTAAGCACGCGCAGGCTCGTCCCCATTTTCCCTGTATGGAAAGGACTCCTAATTTTTTTTTCACTTCTAATGGCTACCTGTATAGCCGTGCATCCACAAACCAGGGATTGTATATAGGAGTGACTGCGATTACAGAGAGACTGCTGTCAATTCTGCAACAGACGGCCATTCCTCGAACAGGGACTGCGTGCTATATTCCCATGTGGCTCGTCTCAAACCACTCCGATACGTCTTCCTAATTCCGAGGCACAGACTGGTCTGTCATAGGGTATGATTGATATTTCGAGCTCTCGGCGAAGTCATATGACGTCTCGTTGAAGTATCTCTGTTTCTGTTGGAGAGTTGGTACGAAAGCCCGAGGAAGTTTGCTTTGCAGGTGCACTTCGATGCTTCGAGGACCGATATATTTGGCTCCCGTCCAACTGACGCATATCCTCTCAGTTGGACGTTTTTCTTGTGCCTTCCATGGCGTGCCTGGCTTTCCTCCGCGGGTGCGTTGGTGCTATTCTGGATAAATGGGAGCTCGGTAGAAAACTGCGTGAGTGTGACGGCGTGTTGCGCTCACGAAAGACAAACTGGTGGACCATGGGCCGTCACGTAAAGTGTTAGATCAATGTTTGTTCTGTAAGGTGTGAGTCACGTTTTTTTTTTATTCAGTCTTAGAAATTCGCAAAACTTCGATTAGGCGGGTGGGGGGGGGGGGATAGGTGAATGGTTTTTCGATATGCGATTGAGTATATTCAGCCTTCGCCATCTTGTTGCGAGTACATTCACCATTAAGGCTCGGAAAACGTGTGTTAGTATCATGCACATAAATTATACTCAATCTGAAATCCGATGTTTTAACTGGAAATTATTATTAGCTTATTTTTGAATGAGGGTTCTTTTGCATATATTACTTCCTTACAACAGCGTTTTGCGAGTGGAGACAGACAGACAGACAGACAGACAGACAGACAGACAGACAGACAGACAGACAGACAGACAGACAGACAGACAGACAGACAGACAGACAGACAGACAGACAGACAGACAGATGCGAGGAAAAACCGTGAATGTTACACTCACTCGGATTACCTTACTGCACTCAGGAAAAATTGAGGGAGTGAAAATAGAGAAACAAGAGGGGAGAAAGAGGTTATCAGTCGCTTCCGCATCTGGAGGTGCCTTGTCAATGCATAGAGAGAGAAAGAAAAAGCAAGAAGAGGAAAAGCAGGGAGGCTAACCAGCCGAGCGTTGGGTTTGCTACCCTGCGCCGGGGATATAAGGATGGGTGAAAAAGAGCACTAGTGCTCTCTTTCATTATGCGTGCAGCTGCATGCATAAATGAGTGCAGTAAAACTGAGGCCGGAGCTTCTCTGACTTACATGACCTCAATTTTCTGGCATTTGACTAAAAAACTGCAGCCTCTGAGAGGATCATGGGCGAACCGTGACGCAAAATAATTGGTTGACTGAAAAACAATGTCAACGCTGAGAATGGATTTCCATTGAGCTCCTGTAAAATATCGCGTCCCCACTAGCGTTTCGCTGGAGCGTTAAGTGCAAAAATACTTTTCATGAAGTTGATAAGGGTAAAGTGAGCCCGAACGAGTTCGAAAGAACGAGAAGGGAAGAGGAGTGCTGCATTGCTGAGTACGGCCTCTCGTCCGTGTAGGCTTACCTGCTTGTGGTCTTGGTCTGCAAAAACTAAGACGCTCCACTATCTTTTTTTTGCTCTCTCTCTTTTATGTGTGTGCGCTCTTCGTGTCTTGTCACTATGTCGCCAGATGCGACGACTCACTCGCTCTGTGTTGTTTCTCGGACCGTTACAAGGCAGTTGAGTGGCGCCTCGGTGTCGGTGGACCGTCCATAGTTGCGCGGCCAAACGTGGGCACGCGCGGTTTCTCCCTCTCCGCCGATGCAGAAACAACAGTCGTAAATGTGGCCTCGTGGGCTGCGTCCTATCCACCGAGTCGTCGCCGCCACCGGAAAATGTCGCACCGACGGAGCGGGCGGGCGCTCGGGCGGCGTTTCTGCCCCCAGAAAAAGGAGAGCCCGGCGTGTGTGCGGCGGCATCGTGCTTAGCACGGACTGCGTCATTTCGTGCGACCGCTTTGTGCGTGAACCGCGGTGCTTCGAAATAGACAGCGCGAGACACAGTGGTAATACGCGCGTAGGAAGGAAGGAGTGGCAGGCCCGTCACCGAAGCACAGAGAGACCGACGGCGGCGCCGGTAACGGCGGGAGCAGACAGGGTCTGGCTTCTGACACCAGCCCGCTTTTTTTTTCTTTCTGAGAAAGCGCTTCCTGTCGTAAAAAGAGGCCACAAAATAAACGTGGAGGAAGGGAAGGTCGCCTTCCTTATTGCCGCAGGTTCTCGCGACGTCCTGTCCGGCTCCAACCGCGGCTGTGAGTTATAGGACCCGTGGTTCGGGCATTGGTCTTCTTCGGTCGAGACAGCGCGGCGGTCACCATGCACCCCAGACGGCTCGGCGCCCCCGGGCCAAGGTTTACGAAGTTCGCTGGTTCGAACAGACAGACCCTCGCGTGACGTAGCCGAGGACGGCTGACGCGTGGCTAGCGGCGTGCCATGCGTCTGTTCCGTTGTTAGGCAACAGGAGGGCGCAGAGCCGAGGCGGTAGGAAGCTGCTGCTGCGGCGGCGGCAAATGTTTCCGCACTTCCGGGGAGATCACTTTTGGAGCCCCCCTTTTCACATGTGTTGGCGCCTCTTATGACCGCGAAGGAAGGGGGGAATGAACGCCTGAGAGGAGGCTGCTCCTGTGTGCTCTCGCGAACAACACCGGTAGCAGTGTGTACTACGAGAGCGACTGTTTCTCGGAAGAAGGAAAGAGTGGCAGACCACAAAACGACCGATTGATGGATGGATAGAGGACGCCGGGCGAAACTCAGGGCGTACTCGTTCAGCGTGGCGTATTCGGGGCCCCTGCGCTATTCTGCGTGAACGAGGAAAGGGTTGTGCCGACGGATGGACGGGTATGGTTCGCTCATCGCGGGGAGCAGCGGTGCGGCTGCTTGAGCGCGCCAACGGGACCATCACTGGACGTAAACGGGGTGACTGTGATTTATAGGCCATGCGGGGGCACCGGGGACCTTTTAACGGGCCTCGATCTTCCCTTTTAATGAGCGTGCGTGGTTCTGGTAATGAGAAGAGGAGGACGGAGTGGTGTCCAAAGGGGTTTCAGAGGACGGGGTGGGTAGTGCGCCTCGGAGGAATGCTCGGAGGTGTAGGGAACAGGACGCGGCGGAGCTGTCGAGGCGTGGAGAAAGAGATGGACTTCTGAGAGAAGCCACATGCGGCATTGCGCAGCTGGAGGTGGACAGGACACGTGCCGTGCAGGCCGACTGCGCTGGGACTGGCATGGCACTTCAGCGATGGTCTTTGGTGCATCGTTTGTTTGTGTGTTAATACATTCAAGTTTTCGTGGCACAGCACGTTCTGACCTTACGATTCAGACCATCAGTGTGCCTGCGTTGATATCTAAATGGTTTGTTTCGTTGTGGGTGAAATTTTTGGCTGTTTGGCTGAACATCTCAAACTCGGGGGGCAGCGCCAGAAAACAGTGACTCCAATGGAGCACGCGCGTTGGTTGTGATTGTGTGACTCTTAGGTGTTTTAGTTTTCTCGCGCTGTCCCCTAGTTCAACTTGTTTGGTCGATTTCTTTGAATTAAGTTGGGGTTGAAATTACCCCTGATTAATGCTGCGGATTATGTACTGCATCGACCTAAATGATTTATCGGAATGAACTGTGAGGTTAAAATGGGCATATAGCCGCCTATGCTACTTTCCGTTGTTGCCGCTGACGTTTTCTGTGTACGACCTTGTTAGTAAGCATTGAAGAAGGTGCGTCGTGCGCGTTAACTTGCAAAGAGTGTCTTGAGGGTGAATGTAATACCGCATTAATTATGCTGGCAAAAGAGCTACTCTTGTGTTTGACAGACGCAAATTTTGTCTTCTTTATAAATCCTTCTTGCAGACGTTGTACTTGAAAGGAGTCCTACGCACGAATCTCATACATCAGAGGTACAGAAGGTGCTCTTGAGCACCGTGAAGGTTGCTTACGCGCGCATCATCTTATTTTTTCCATCCGATTATCCCTGGGAAAAGAATGTCACTTCAGTGCCAAAGGGAATCATTGTTTCTCAATCAGTTTCACTCCCGTCACGCATGTGCATGCTTTGTCTGGGAAGAAAAATGTTTGTTCGCCACAAAGCCAGTTCATTGTCAGTGCAAGCACGAACGCTCGAGTTTGAGTAATGTACGAAACCGCGCGTAAAGGATCTTCGTCTTTTCTTCTGCATGACAGTGTCTTTCAAAAAAAAAAAAAACCCTATTAGGGTAACGCGCTGTTGGTTTAGCCCTGGTCAGAAGAGCCAGCCGTGTATATAATCCAACGCTCGACTAGAGCGTACCTTTGTACGCGCGAATTTATAGCCTTATAATTCCTCCGACGCATGTCACGCTGTGTATGCGCGCGTGATTTAGGTATAGAAGGGACACTCCTCCTGCGATGTAGGCTTAAGCATCACGCGATATCGGTTTCCCACCGTTGGCGTGGCAAAGTCTCGCGAGTTGTCACGTGACTTCCTAGCTCGAAGCTGTAGAAACGAGCCCCGCTCTCGACGGCCTCACGGGGTAATATCCGTGCTCGAACACCGTCCGCTCCCGGTTGGCTCGGAAAATGAACGGACCCTCTTTGTTCGCGGATCTGGACGTGAGGGTTGCACAAAAGGAGAGCCGTATTGAAACCGCTGCCATCCGTATGTGGAGAGATACTCTATGAGTTCGGTCCGGTCTGTGAGGAGGGAGGGTCGGTGGAATGTATAGGTAAAGCTAGCGTATACACTTCAGGCAGCGTGACATCGGTGCTCGCGTTCAGTACGCAGGACAGGCCTCAAGGAGCAAGGCACGCCAGTTGGCTGTGGTTATATTTAGGGCTCCCGCTCGTTGGAAAAAGGTAGTTTTCACCGCGCGCCCTCGGCAGCCCCACGCAACTCTCCTGACATACAGACACGCCCAACTTCGGCGCTGCCACTGCCATCGTTTCGGTCGTCCTTATACAGTCTTCGTCGACTGGCGTTGCCTCACTCGGCTGCACGCATAGTCGTAAGGGGCATAAGGCAACTCCCGTGTAACCTCACCCCGCTCCAAACCGAGAGCCTGTTCTTTGCAATCGTCCCTCCTCATCTCGATTCCATCTGCGTCCCCACTTTGTCTCCCCTTTCGCGTCCTCCTCGCGAAGGGTCGCATACTTGACGATTGTCTAGCCGTCTGCCGCTGCGGCGACGGTGGCAAACGGATTATTAACCTTTTGTGAAAGGCCGCTGTTTGTGTTCGCCTTCCCGGTGCGCACTGATGAAAGATGACGAAAATGAAACGCCCTGGGAAGCGGGAAAGGAGATGCCGCTACTGAAAACCCGTCCTGCGGGGACTCATCTGCCCGCGCGACATCCATTTGTGCCTCGGGTGCTGCGTGTGAGGTTACTTTTGTCTTGCGTAATCCTTCACTCCGCTGCTTGCCCCCCCCCCCTCTCTCCTCTTACAATGCGTCATAATGCAAGTCGTTTGCTCCGCATTGTGCATTGGCTGGCGCAGTTGCTGAGAGACAGTGTGTTCTCTCAGGAATAGCGCCTCGCGCGCGTTTCTAATGTCTTTCCATATCTCGCTCCACTTTTGGCTTTGTTTTTACTTGTGGTCACCTGAGCGCGAAATGATTCCCAAAGTTGATTCTGGCGCCCCGTGCGTATGACAGGTGCAACGCGCGTTTGGTGCTCGCGGCACTTGTGGGGGGCTTTTGTGGCGTGTGCGGCCCGTTTCTTATCGCTCGTGCTCACTCTTTTCAAACACGGCTTTTTGAGCACCAAGAGGTTGAAACCTTGGCTAGACTTTATGTTTCTCGTTGTGATCGTTATCACGATTGGCGTGCTTGCACTTCGGTGCTGCCCCGCCACGGTGGTCTAGTGGCTAAGATACTCGGCTGCTGACCCGCAGGTCGTGGGATCGAATCTCGGCTGCGGCGGCTGCATTTCCGATGGAGAGGGGAAATGCTGCAGGCCCGTGTGCTCGGATTTGGGTGCACGTTAAAGAACCCCAAGTGGTGAAAATTTCCGGAGCCTTCCTCTACGGCGTCTCTCATTATCGTATGGTGGTTTTGGAACGTTAAACCGCACATATCAATCGTCAACATCGGTGCTACTACATTTGCACGCCTGCGACGGTAAATATGTTATTGGCGAAAGTCTATTTGGGCTTACAGGATTTAGGAACGTTATGAAATTGTCCCAAAAACCTCGATGAGATTGTGAGGTACGCCGGAGAGAAGAATATACTTGGTCGTTTCCTATAACTATTGCGAATTTTGGTACCAGGGTGTTGATATTGCATAATTACATCGGCGTTGTAATCTCAGCAAGCTGTGCCCACAAAAAAAAATGTACTGCAGTGTCTATCTGTGCCAGCGCGCTAAAGAAAATGAAATACAACAAGGCAGAGCAGCAAGCTGTTTCTGTTTTTAAATCGTATATATGATGTGCCCAGGTAATAAGTTAATTGTATACTGTTAACAACAGTTCTGATGAGTATACAACTGCACAACGACTTCTACAAACAGAAAGGCGCAGGCTCGATGCAACTTGTCGCACTCGGAAATTGTCACGGATGACGAATCTCCGATAGAAAAGAAAAATTAAGGCAGCATCACAGTTGGGGTGCCATACCTGAAAGAAGCGTGTAGCTTGGCAGCCTTCTCTGTTATTCCTCTTCTGTTTTCTCCATCTTTACTCCTATTAATCCTTCTTTTTCTCTTTTCCAGTTTTAAGGACGAAACTATCTAAGGTCGAGGCTTCTCCGTTGGCGTTGTGTGCCGTAGCCGCCGCTGACGATGGTACTGGTGACGTTGACAAATAAGTGCGTTCCAGACCACACAGGGTACGCCTTTTATGTCTAGAAAAGGGCCTTCAGCGTTTTTGGTAAAGTGCAGAAATGCATCATGGTCATGGAATCCACGATTAGTTCATTCAACGCGTCGTTTCTAAGCGTCCGTCTTATTCGGCGCGTTTCTCTAGGAATATGTGCAATTTTTTCAATGCCAACACACCCCCATGGTGATCTTACCCCCCAGCGTTGCTGTCGCTCATAGCATTTATCCATATAAAAAAAATTGCCCGCAGCTTCCCTCGGGGGAACACTGAGGAGGATGCGCAGCATATAATTGGTTAACGGGGTGTTAAAGTGCGACTTACTTGGGTCGATGGCTAAATTGGTTAACGTGGTTGTGAAATGGGGTGTTAAATTGCGACTTACTTGGGTCGATGGCTAAATTGGTTAACGTGGTTGTAGGAGGGGGTGTTAAATGAGTGAACACGTACACACGTATGCGAAAGGGCGGCGCTGGTCGAAGGGACGTCGATCATTGTGTTTTTGGATTCGTTGGAATTCATTTCACCGCGACCTTGGACGTCGACGCGCCGTACAAACCAACCGACGAGCGGCAACTGAGCGAGCGAGCGCCGACCTTGAGTATATATACAGCTCGACGGCGCATGCACTGTCAGCTGTTGAATGTTCTCGAAGCGCGACGCCACATGCGCGTCCACTGGAGAATCAGGAGAATTGTAGATGTCGAACGCGGTGTGTAGAGGAGGAAGGGTGCACAGATGGTGGAGGAGTGAAGCACGCGCGGTGTGTAGAGGAGGAAGGGATGCACAGATGGTGGAAGAGTGGGCGACGGCGCGACGGCGCATGCGCGCGCGTCAGCTGTCGAATGTTCGAGAAGCGGTGCGGACGGCGCGGACGGCGCACTACAAGGCGCGAGTATAAGATGCTCCGCATCTAAAAATCACAGCATATCCACGGAGTGAATGATGATGAGTTGGGCGAAGCGTCCGTCAGCCCGTCCGTGCTTCTGTCCGTCCGCGCGACAATCCTAGCGTCCATCCATGCGTCCATCCGTCTGTCCATGCATCGATCCGTCCGTACGTCCGCGCTTCCGTCCATCTGTCCGTCCATCCGTCCGTGTGCACATCTAGTGGACACTACAAGTACCGCCATCTCGCATCTCGTATCCCCTGTGGCTACGTACGACAACGATGGAGGATGGACAGACCCACGCCTCAAGGAGCTTCGCCCCAAAAAAACATAGGCCATCTCCCCTGAAGGGATCCCTGATGGTATTCGAAGCAGCAGCGTTGCGCATGGAATGTGTCATGGTTTGAACGGCACTAACGCGGGTGCTGCAGTGAGCGCTGGAAGATTCGTTTGAAGCGATGGCTGGCGTGGGTCTTGTAGGTGACACGTACAGACATGTTTCAACGCGTACGTTAAGCGCGCGTCAGGTTTATTGCATGTGAACCGGCGAGCCGGTGGTGTAACGAGTGGTGGTCACGGCAGGTGTTGCGTGTGAACGAACGAGGCGGCAGCTGCGGGCGTGGCGGTGAGCGCGTAGCAGACAAGGGAGAGAGTGACGTCAGCGTGCACGGGAGAGAGTGACGTCAGCGTGACGTCAACGCGCAGCAGCGGCGTGGCCTACATCGCACCGCGCCAACACCTGCGGCGTGTGGCGCGTTCGTACGGAGGGCCAGCGTTACAATACAGGGTAGTAAAAAAGGTGCTTCGCATCTGAAGATAGCTCTTCAAGGCATAAAGTAACGTACCCGCTTCGTCTGATGTGCTGACCCCGCATTCGCCGCTTATGCTCGCCTTGCTCTCCCCGCGAAACATCATGGCTGGCCAACAGACAAGACAACGCGGATGTTGTATCCCTCTGGTCGCGCCGTAATGTCCAATAATTTCAGCATGCCGCGAGTTGGCGAATTAACTTACAGGCCATGTTTGTTGTTCAATCAGTGTCGTTCTACCGATGGTCACATCTCCTTCTCTGGTTCCGCACTTACATATGACTACAAGGATTTGGTTAATCATTATTGATGGATATTAGTCGTCCTGTTGGAGATGTATGACTATAAAAGCGTTAACGTGGATGCATCTACGTTAAGTGGTGTTATTGCGGTCAAACAACAATGAACATTGCGCAAGCTCTCTTATATCAATGAACAGTAAGCATTACACCACTTCTGTAAGCACTCGTTCTACTTTCATGTTTTACCAATTCCCATCATGGATGAATCAAACGTTTTAAATGCGAAGCATTTCTCAGCGAACTTCGGCGAGTTTGAGCGTATCTATCTAGCCGCCTACGACTTTTAGCTCTCCTGGCCGTTTCAATATTGGTATCGATGCCAAACTTGGTATGAGATGACATGATTGTATGAAAAACATATTTTACTAATCATAACGTGAAAATCGTGAAATGTATGTCAATAATGTCATGATTTACATTTCATGATCCCGCAGCTCTTGTGGTGGTTTAGTTCACATGGCATGTTGCAAAACTGGTATGGTATGACATGACTGCAAGGCGAACACAAGCGACAGACTCTAACATGGCAATCATCGGATGCGTGTCATGTAACAACATGACTACATGCCACGCTCATGATGCTCTGGCGGCTGTTTCGCTAGCTTCACTTATATCAAATTTCATATTACGGGACGTGAATGGATGACGAAGGTATGATACTGGTGCAAACGTGATAAACATGAGATCCATGTCATGTAACAACATGACTACATGCTACGCTCTTGATGCGCTCGCGGCCGTATCGCTAGCTTCACATGTACCGAAATCGTTATTACGCGACGCGAACGGACAAAATAGGTAAATGATACATCTAAACATGATAGCCATGACGTGCGTGTTATGTAACAACACGACAACATACCACACTCATGATGCGCTCGCGGCCATTTCGCTAGCTTCACCTATGCAAAATTAGGTTGACGCCAATGAAAGAAGAAAGTATGTGACTAACGCAAACATAATAATCATGAGCCTGCGTGTCATGTGAGAAAATGACTACATGCCAGAGGCAAGGCGCCAATACATTTCGAGATGACGCGGTGCGCGTGCTCGCCGGCATTCATTTCGTCGCGTCACGTCGGCTATGCCACGCCAGGCGCCGGTAATGCCATATACTCGCAGGCGGGGCCACGCTGTGCTGCTTTGACGCATGCACCTTTCAGCGAGTCCGGCGTCCCTCTGTCACGAAAAGAGGGAGACGCAGTGTTGTGTGGGTAACGCATCGGCATAGAGTAATGCTACTCTATGCAGGGTAGCAAACCGGATGTGCGTCTGGTTAACCTCCCTGCCTTTCCTTGTATCTTTATCTCTCTCTCTCTCTCTACTGTATGGCAATGGCGTGAAATGCAGCATGTCGCATCTTCCGCCGGTTGTCGTCGGGCCGCGCCGACGCACGCTGGTGGCGCGTCGCCTTGCATCACACTATAGAGTGCTCGCGTTTTGCTAACGTAGCGTCACTGTGTCCAGCATGCGCGCGCGTCCACGTTACATTGGATTATATTAGGCCCTTCACGATGCGCTCCAGATCGTTTTGCTAGCTCCACATATACCAAATGTGGTGTTACGTGGCGTGAAGATGACGAAAGTAAACGACTCATCCAAACATGATTATCATGACACGGAAGTCATGTACGTCATCATTCACTTCCACCTCGTAACATTGTGCTGGTTTTAAAGTGATACCAACATTTCTCATTCATACTTCGCATATCACCGATTCCCACTGTACGTGAGATCTGCCATTTTTTTAAGTCAACATCTTCCTCATCTTTTATTGCTCTCTATCTTAACTCGTTGTCACGCTCATAAGAGTTTTGTCGCATCACACCTGACAAGTCGGCGCACGTGTTTTCAGAGCAAAGCGGAAGAGGACAAACAGAAGGACACGGACGAGGAGAGCCGGTGTGCCGGTTCAAGGTAATGATAATTTCTGTTCGCTCATTATGGACCTATGCTCGGGATGAACAGCCCCTCTGTTCATTACTTTGTTAGCAGCACAAAGAGGGGATGAAGCCTAAATGTATGGTGAAGTTGTTTGCAAAGGTAATCCATCGCTGTTCTAAGATTTCTAAAGAGCAGCTTTCTACAGATTTATGAGGTTCAACCATAGTTTCACTACGAAAGTGTGACGAAGCTGTTAAAGATCTCAGCTACCGCGACCTTCAGAAACGCGCAGTCGTGGGAATTATTGTTTTTTTTTTTGTTGGCTAGCGAGGATGGTCAAGCATCGTTGTCACACATGAAATTCACGAAAGATCAGAGAGCAGCGTGGCGTGTGCATGAAAAGCGAGTAAAACAGAGAAGAGCGTGGAAAAATTAGGCAAACCTCCTTGGCCGGAATCTCCATTGCGCCTTAAGACTCGATGATCGCGCAGTCGTGGGAATTATTGTTTTTTTTTTTTTGTTGTTGTTGGCTGGCGAGGATGGTCAGGCATTGTTGTCACACATGAAATTCACAAAAGATCAGAGAGCAGCGTGGCGTGTGCATAGAAAGCGAGTGAAACAGAGAAGAGGGTGGAAAAATTAGGCAAACCTCCTTGGCCGGAATCTCCATTGCGCCTTAAGAAGACTCAGTGAGCGGCCCTTTACCTATAAGATCTTGGTAGCATGGTCCCATCAGCACAGAAAGCTACACAAGTTCTTAATCACGAGGTACTGCTTTAAGTGACAAGGAACTTTCATTCTTGCGCCTACACATGTGCTCTTGTTCTTGGGTGGGATGTTCCTGGTTTGTTGGTGTAGAGTGCTTGCTCAGGTAAGCTTCATGTTTTCTGGAAGGGGGCGTGTTTTATTGCATGCTGGCGTTCCTTCATACGTGTCCTTGCCAAAAATTACTTGTTCTTCTCAATAAAAAAAAGTTCATTTGGAAATCAGCGCTCGTATTAGTTCGTCTTATTGTCCCGTGTCTCTCCTTGCACTGTGATTACGACTGCATTTCTTGACGGCAACCTCACTGAGTGACCGCCTATTATGAAACCCTGTATTTTGTGTGTGTGTGTGTGTGTGTGTGTGTGTGTGTGTGTGTGTGTGTGTGTGTGTGTGTGTGTGTGTGTGTGTGTGTGTGTGTGTGTGTGTGTGTGTGTGTGTGTGTGGAGTGCAACGTTTCTTCCCTCTCTTTAACTTTCTTATCCCCTCTCCCCATGTGTAGGGTAGCAAACTGGACGCTGTCTATGTAACCTCCATACTTTCCCTATATCCCTTTTGTCTCTCTCTCTTGAGAAGAGTGCCCATGCTACTGATCATGAAATTGGCTCTTACACGCCCTACTAGAGACGGTTGACAAGCGAAGCTCAAATAAAAGGCTCATGTGGTCCCCATTAAGCCATTACGCTGTGTGAAGGTGGAAAGCACAATGGGAACGCAGCACAGAGGTGCCACTCAACTTTTATGAAAAGCACAGAAAGGTACAGAGGTCAAGAACGTTCCCCTTTAAGTTTCAATAACGTTCCTTTTCAATAAAGCGTATGCTTGTTTAAGCGAGATAGCGCTGAAGGGCTCATTTCTTTGAAATTCTGGTCTCTGCGTCGACTTTGTTGGTTACGAGCGAAAAAATAAGCAGTGTCCATGAAAAAAAATCAAAACAGATAAAGTAAATAATTATAAAAGTATCCGGCTCAAACGGAAATCAAACGTACGAATGTGGCATGGAAAGCCACAACACTGCCTGACACTGATTCGAAAGAAAACATGAATAACTATACAAGAGGCATATAATACTAGAGGAGTCCTTTTAACGCATGTAATCTTGCGGATATTTCGCCGCAGAATTTTATTATTGTACACTTTGGACTAGAGTGGCTGGAGAGCTTATCTTATTTGAATAAGCGTAGAATCACACCAATTGTTAGAGCATGTGCATCACGGAACTAGCTCTTGGTTTAATGACCTGCCAGTTATAAAGCGCACAAGCACACTTAATCATCATTAGCAGCTACAAAATCTACAAGTCGTGCAGCTACGCAGGTGCGTATGTTGCCTTATGGACCCGTAGTATTTACATCGCCTTTTGGCAAAAGAAAATATCACGCTTTAGCGGACACTAGTCTGTTCGCAGTTGGTATTTTAAGATATATTAGTTCAAAACAATGAATAAGTAGATGTAGTTATATAGGCTTCAGAAACAGCTCGGTGTGCCTTGGGAAACGGCTGACTGGCTGCACACTGTAAAGGTTGAAGGAGGAAGTTGCTGATGGCATCCCACCGCGGCCACCAGTTGTTGCGAATCGGGCTCTACCCGGTCTCTTGTGGTAGCGTGGTGTAACCGGGTGGAGGAAACGAACGCTGACAAGAAGAGGATACGAAAAACAAACAGGTTTATAGCACTATTTACACTTACTTACAGCAAAGAAAGGTTAGAGGTTTCACAACCTACGAGCGTGGTGGTTGAACCGTTACATAGTTCAGAGCGATGTCCAGCACTCTGCGGCGTCGTTTTAAGCCCTGTCGGGCTCCTCCTCTTTGAGTGGAACACCAATCACACAACTGGTGAGGGGAATAGCATGCACGGTCCACGTGAACGTCCAATATTGAGTCGTGATCACTGCGCTGCAAGGTGGCGCCAGCGGGGCTCTTCCTCGTCGTGTGTGTGCCGCTAGTCGAAAGGTCCCAAGCTCCTGACAGCATACAGCAAAGGGTCCGCCGATCTGTTCGCCCAATTAGCGGGGTGATTTGCGGCGGCCGCCATGGTCTCTTCCAAGGAAGATGCTGTCTTTGTTGTCCACTTTCTAACGGTTTACGGCGTCGTGGCGACACGACGTCTCATCCTCCGGCTAGCAAAGACAATGCCTGGCGGGCCTAGGCAGCCGGCCGGTCGGCTACTTGATTGAGGATTAAAAGGAGCGCCGCTCCCCCGTCAGCTCTGGTGCCGGTCACAACAATACACAAAGCTGCTGCTTCACCTGTGGACGCCTAACTAAATATGTTTCATGTCACGCACGCCTTGCTTCTTTGCTTTTGGTGCGGTGTCCTTTGAAAACAGAAGCCAGGCTAACGATTCAGAAAACTATGCGAATGTGGCTCGATCAGGCTGTCACGTTCTGCTCTTGAAGGCAGACGTCACCCATCCTCCGTGTTTTCTTATTTGCGCAGCATGCCTATTTTTGTCGTGGCATGTGTTGTCTTTTTTGGCTTGCCAGAGGCACTTGGTGTTTGGCGCGAAATCTTAAGGAGCAGTTTGAGCAGGATGCGTACATTTTCCGCATTCTCCTTTTCGTGACATATATAAATGGACCAGTGGTGTATAGTGCATGTTTGCCTGATTTCTTGGCCATATGCGCTTTCTTTTCTGTCCGTGGACATTTCTCTATTTTTAGTGGATCATTGTTGTGCGGGGTTGTGTAGCACGTATACCTGCGTTCGGCACAACCTGCCTGCGCATAACCCGTTTCCCCTAGGTATATATATGTGCAGGTGTGCTGTAAAACCGGTGGGTAGCTTTAGAAACTGGGAATTGAACCAGGAATTGAAACAATCGAGGAGGATGCTCGGCCGTTAAAACAGCGCTGTTATTTACCGCTGCAGATTCATAACTACTGCTACCATCTATGCTTCTTTCGATTCCTTCTCCCCTCTAACAGCTCGCGAGGAGGTCGCGGTGAACGCTTTTTTTTTTCTACCTGTACCTTGTCCGAAGTGTTTTTTCACGACGAAAGTGATTGCGAAGCAAGCTAGTATGTATAACGACTTCGTACAAAGGTCCTTCCTCACTCTTTCCCTTATCGCTTCCATCCTCTGTCTAACGCCTACGACTCGTCGCTTCATTTCCGTGGGGGTCCTTTCTGTTCGCGGTCCGACTCTCTCACCGAGTGCGCGCGTCTCTGACCGAGATTTGCGTGGCGGCAAGCACAAAGGTAGACTGAAGAGCTAAAGCAAAGGAAAACAAAACTATACTAAAATTAAGCTCGGGGTGAGCTGGGAACGTGAAAGATAGCAACAGAGAAACAAGCTTTTTTTTTTTCTCCTAATTTCGTTTCTTTTCTTCCAGTGTTTAGGTATCTGCTGAGTTTTGAGAACCAGATCAAAGGGATCTCCTTCTTCACCTGGCCCACCTCCTGCCTCAGTGGCTGGGTGTGATGGTGGTGATGCCGCTGCTGGTCGTCACCGTCAGTGCCCGGTTATACATCTTGGTCCCGGCGTTGGACGTGTAAGTGTGACGCCTGCCTCGAAGGGGGGGGGGAGGGCACTACGGGACGCGCCACCATTGGCCAGCGCAGCGTGTGGGAAGAGGTGGATCCCGGGCGGGTCCAATGGCAACCAAGCGCGGAGAATGATTACGCGTCACTCGCGCGTGAAAATGCGCCGGAACCGAGTGGCTGGCAGTCATGGCTCCGCTGCAGAGCTACGAGAGGAGGAGGAAAAGAGAGGGGAGCGGGACGGATCAGAAGAGGGCGAGGAGTGAGTGTGTGTTTGGCCTGCACGCAGCCAAGTGGGAAAGAGAGATAGAGGGAGAGAGATGGGAGAGACGAAACGAATGGACATAATTAAAACGTAGAAACGAGGCAAGAAAAATTGTTGTATATAGACCCGATAGTAGCGCTCAGGCAAGCAGGAAATGGGGTGGAGTACAAGGGGGCTGGAAGAGTATGCCAGGTTGGAATTGGGAGGGTGAGGGTTAAGCCGAAGGAGAAACGGGAGCTTATACCTGAGATCTGTGGACGCAGCTATAACGTTGCTTGAGCGTAAGGGTTTGGAGAGAGAGGGAGCGTGAGCTGGAGTCGGTAAAGAAGGGTGAGGAGAAAAAAAAGTGTTAAAGCGATGAGCAGTTTGTGCTAGCGCCTGCGATATGCCGCCTCTACTGGTCTCTTTCTTGGCACGCGATTCGAAGAGGGCGAGCGAGACCGTGGGCTAAATCCTGTCAGCCTCGCTGAGATATCGTCCTCATCTGTCGCCGTATGGCAGTGAGTGTCCTTTGGTTCGAGCTGCACTTCTGGGAAGCTTTTGCGTACGGCAACGAAGAAAAAGCGATTAACAGAGAGTAAAAAAAAAAAGGAATGGAATGTTCGATCGTGTATTGTTCGCTATCTGCATAAAATTGCTGTGGTGATTTAAGAAATGTTCACCGAGAATAATAATCGACGCATGTGTAAATACATGTCCGATGGAGCTCTCGCAACCTAAGCCTTTACTTAAAAAACCAGTTTGTGCGCCACTTTGATGGTGTCGTAATCGGAACTTATTGAGCTCCTCTGGTGTTCCTCTCGTTACTTCTTGTTGAGCACACGTTTGCAGACAATTGCGATAATGTAGAATACTATGGCTATAGATAAATGCAATTTATACTGTGTACTTATTGTACGAAAAGTGGCTTATGAACCACCCACTTTTCGACATTGTATACCGTGTTCATTTAGTATGAGTACCTGCAAGCAAAGTCGAGAAGAAACGAGAAGAAGCGATTCTTCGATTAGTTTTGTCCTTCTGTGTTTATTTTTTTTTTTTCACCGAGCGGGGTTAAAGACAGACGCCTGATGTGTTTAGCGCAGATTTGTTGAGACGACAAAAGACGTAGGGAGCACACGTACACCTGTTCCCATCGTTTTATCCTACCTAGATAATCATCTGCGCTAAACACATCAGATATGTCTTACCAGCAAGGCGACTAGTCAGTCCTTGCTAGAGAGAAGGAAGGAAGGAAGAACAGCAAGAGAGAAAGCGGGGAGGTTTACCAGGCACATTCTCTGTTTGCTACACTACACTAGGAGAATGGGAAAGGGGAGTATAAAGATGGGAGAGGAAAGCGACGGGAAAGAGAGGGGAAAATTGTCAGGTTGACGCGTACGCAGCTGTGGTACGATGAAAAAGTCAAAGGCGTTCACATGGGCCCGTAGTCCTCAGAAAGCGCTGTAGAGGGCTTTGACTGCCTTGCGAGTAGACCGAAAGACGAGAACGGTGCTCCAGCAGCATCTGAACAGAGAGTGGCCGATCGTCCGATTGTCGCAGAGCGTCAGCAAGTTTTCGTCTCGCAGAGGCAAACCGAGGGCAACAGCATAGCAGATAGTTGATGACTTCTTCGCTGCCGCAGACCTCGCATTCCGCACTGTCGGTCACTACAATGAGGGTTGTACATGCTTTTGTGAAGGTAAAAGAGAAGTGAAGAGGAAAGTCAGAGAGGTAAACCTGGCACAAGTAACCGCTTTGCTACCGTGGGAACGCGTGGAGAAATAGGGGTACGCGAAACAGTACAGAGTACTTGCCGGGAGGATGATGCGTACGAAAGTATACCTGCTGACAAGTGTATAAGAACGCCAACGTACGCCGCTCCTACCTTTCCCCTCTTTCGTCTGCACAAGGGCCTCCTTGAACGTTTGCCATAAATCTTACCCTTATATTCTGACGTGATGTGTGCATGACAACGGCGCTTGTGAAGAAAAGAAAAAATACACTAAGTAAAAAAATTTTTCTATCACTATTCATGCTTGGTGCTCAAACGACTCGTAAACTATGCAAAAGGTATATGTGTACTTGTGGAATGGAAGCGCATGAGGACGAGCGAACAATGTAAGAAGGAACGAAACTTTGCACGTAGCTGTTTGCGTGAGTGTATTCGCGTTAAATACAAACTACATCCCTGTAAGTCTTAATTCGCGGAATCGTTACTGCTTCTCACTGTGTCAACGGGAGCGAGACGTTACGTTAAACACACCGAGCAGCATTCACCGCCGACAAGATTCACGCACATATGAAGAGCACTGGAACGCGTAGCTCCTAATAAGAAGGGGACGACACGATGTCTTGCTTCCGTGGCCGACGAGTATGCGTGAAGACTTCAGGCGATGCATCATCGCGGTAGTTTCCATTAGCTCGCGGTACTATGTGACTTAGGAGACGAGAGGGAACACTCTGGCTATAGCCGCTACCTTTCATACCCCGAAGGAAAGTCCTTCTTTATAAGAAGTTTCATCTGACTGCTGCTTTCTCGGGAGTCCCTGAGAGAGTATACAAGGCGTTAACCTTGTTGTTTGTTGGTGTGATTCATAGGAGAGCAGTTGAAACTATTTAGTAGCTCCGGCTACACCTCTTGGCACAATGAGAAAAAACTACACAATGACATAACAAATCGACAAAAATGATAAGCACAAGACACAGTCAAGCATCAGAAACACTTGATATACGTTCCACGACAGCCTTCTAGATTTCCTTTGCCTGCCGGATTATCGGCGGTCACTTTGGAAGCGGCCGTCGTCGGAACTGCGGCGGTGGCCCCACTTAAGTAGGGTTGTCTTCAAATAAGTTTTTGCGTTTTTGGAACTTATATGCAACAAAAATGACGTGAAAAGTTTTAAAAGGCGTAAACGTAATTATAATTAATTATAATTAACCCTACGTAAGTGACGCCGCCATAGATGACGGGCGTTTCGCGCTCATCCGGCAGGCAAGAAAAATAAAGGAGGCTATGGTTCCACACACGAGTGTCGTGAACATGTTTAAGTACACGAAATGGTCTGTAAAACTGCATGTAAATTACGCGCGCGCGTGTGCGTGCGTGTGTGCGTGCGTGTGTGTGTGTGTGTATGTGTGCGTGCGCGCGCGCGTGTGCGTGCGTGTGTGCGTGTGTGTGTGTGTGCGTGCGTGCGTGTGTGTGTGTGTGTGCGTGCGTGCGTGCGTGTGTGTGTGTGTGCGTGCGTGTGTGTGTGTGCGTGTGTGTGTGTGTGCGTGTGTGTGTGTGTGTGTGCGTGTGTGTGTGTGCGTGCGCGCGTGTGCGTGCGTGCGTGTGTGTGTGTGTGTGTGCGTGCGTGCGTGCGTGTGTGTGTGTGTGTGTGTGTCTGGGTGTGAATTCCATGCCGATAATAATAAAGGCGAATGAAATGAAAAAAAACTAAAACTAAACGAAACACAGTATTATTTCTAACGTAAAGGTTCGACTCAAGTTAAGCGCGCTGCTTGAAATGACTCTTTACAATTATTAATACTTGTGCTTCGCGAAACGTGAAGTAGTTAGTGGTGGCCGCTTTAACATGAAAAGTAGACAACGGAACACTGTTTTTCAATGAGCGCTGAATAAATGCGGCTTGTCGTTTTGAGTTTCAGCAACGAAACTTCATTGTTCGGACCATGCATGCAGCTACAGACGCACTAACTTGCTTAAATATACAGTTGTTAATGCGAATTACACGCCTGCATGTGTGGCTTCTACCGAATCGGTGCTGTTGCAGAAATAATTATAAGTAATAGCGAAATGACTAATCAAGAGGCAGAACAAAGGAAATTGCAGATAAGAAATAAATAAAGGTAATGAAAGTTGGATCAGTTTCAGCCTGGCACTTGGCATGAATGCAGACGCATCCCTATGTGCACACAGTCGTGGCACTCAATAGTTGTGACGTTGTATGTACATGCGCAAACTGTTCCCGTACAGTTGATTCGCGGGAACAAAAGAAACATAAACTTCGTTCAAGCCATGACAGAGTTATCGTGGCGTATACAGCGACAACATTGAGAAGTTGTTTATGGCGTCGCTGGTTAATGTGAAGTCAGTTAGCTGATTGATTTAATGGTGTTTGAATGTCGGGAAGCTTTGTATCCACAACGTGTGCTTGTCTGGTGAACACGCAGTACTGACATGACAAATAGACGTAACAGTTGGAAACGCACAAACACGCGTACTACACGCATTGACGAGCGTTTCGCTGCAGCGCGCCTTAATCAGTGAACAATAAGGCGGGCCTTACAAGACATCAGCCGTATAATGGGCACACGAGTATAGTCAGGACAATAAAACGCGTGTTCTGAAATTTAACGAAATATTGCCGCCGTTAGCTGCTCTAACGGACTGTGCTGATGAACGCCAAGTGGGCAGTTGTAAAGGGTATGATCAGTGAAGTGCTAACTCCCCTTGCTATCAGAAGGGAGCTAACTAACTTTGGCAAGAACTGTAGAATTCGTCAGCGGAGTTTAAAGCATTTCCGTCCTTCTTCCACCAGGAAAGAAAGAAGGCGATGAGATTTGACCACCCGGCATATTTCAACGTTTCCGTTGCAGTCGTTCCGCGTTTTTTTTTTTTTTGTTCTTTGCGCCTTTGTTCAATAGAGTTGTTAGTTCCGGTCATCAGATTTAGGCTTATTTTCACACCGAATCACCTGTAGCGTTTTTATTTGGATTCACTCACGTTGTTGCTGTAAATGTAGTTATCTTATAGTGCTCGCCACGTTCACTAATAGCGTCCTTGTCAGTGACATTGTGTAGTTGAGCGTTGAAGTCATACTTGGTTGAAGGAAACTAAGCAGCAACGTTCTACATGGACTGGTAAACTGGCATTGACCATATTGGACACTTCCCTGGAGACTATCCTAAAAAGCAAATAGATACTTTCATTCAAACTTGCGGGTACTTTGGTTGTATTGCTCGTACAAAATAATTAAGGTTATTTTATACGTTCCCTTCATGTTTGAGAAACGTTTCAAATAATATTTTAAATATCTTCAAGAATGAAAAATTATCAAACTTTAGCTTGTTTCAAACTTCGTCGCAATAGTAGTGCGGGCTTCTCGGTCTTGTTCTGAAAGGATTATTGCTGGTGCTTGGAAGCGTCTGGCAACTCTGCCTTGTTCTCAGCTACAGTATTTCATGTCCAGTTTTCGAGATCGTTGAGAATACGGCAATAAACGGTCACATGCATCGCAGTAAGTTCCGATCCTCGAAGATTTTAGCAACCGTGAGTAAACCAGACGCTGCTTTCACCTTCGAATGTATTGCCTATTTTGTAGCGTCAAGCGTAGTACTGATGGTATGGTCTGCATGTGACAGTTCCTTTGGCCTATTTCGCCTGGCTTGATATTGACC
This sequence comes from Rhipicephalus microplus, assembly GCF_013339725.1. NCBI lineage: Eukaryota > Metazoa > Arthropoda > Arachnida > Ixodida > Ixodidae > Rhipicephalus > Rhipicephalus microplus. The sequence goes on from NC_051169.1 coordinate 67,407,802, forward strand.
AATGAACCGCATCGAGAGCATGGGAAGTGGTGTACCATCGAGAGCTAAAAAGCTTGTTCTTGAAACATGCGCTAATTATTCATATCATTGAATCGCCCATATATTTACTCAAATGATGTTCTGTGTGTTTATAAAACGTTACAGTAAACGTGTCTCTAATATTCAAATCCGAATATTCAGTGCTTCCCTTGAATTGAGGACCTTGCCGTACGACCGGTTGATTGGCCACGTAGTTATAATCTTCAGAGTTGGACATCAGCTGTAAGTAAGTACTTACCGTCTCATCTCCGTAACCTACATTGTATTTAAACTCCTTGACCAAGGAAAAAAAAAGATCTGTTCCATTACGGAGAAGACTAACAACATGGTTGCCTAAACAGCACGGTTTCCACATGAACTTACAAAATGATACACAACTTTCTCAAAATACTCAATATTTTGCAGATGCCATAAACCGGAAAGAGCCAGTTTCTGTTGCCCCACGTCTCTGATAATGTCTGGTACGTAAACCTATAAAAAATTACATCTTCATTGCGGGAGCAAAATAATGAATGTGATAGCATCGAATAGTATTGTTATACAAAGTTGAGCCAGAGCTCTCCCAAGTCCTATCTCGCATGCCGCAACCAAGACCGCGGGTATATGGAAATATGGCCGTTCCAGTAGGTGCATGAAGTGGTTTTAGTGAGGTAGTTTCAACTCGAAGTGAGAGCGCTACACGTAGGCGAGCCATTCTACTGGTCTGTCAAGACAACGCGCGTGCCCTTTTTCACAACCGCGCATTTTAGATTAAAGTTTCCAAAAAGCAGCTTGTTCATACACAATCTAGGCAAAATTCAAGCAGCTGCGTTTAGCGTACACTGATGAAACAACGAAGCTGGTTTCGTGCAACGAACTCTTCGCTTTGTCAATTATTTTTTCTGCTTGAACAAAGTGGACATCAATGGAGCGGAATGTAGTGGGATGAAGTCCAAATGAAGTAGTTGGAACGAAGTAGTGTTGAATGAAGTTCGCGAATGAAGTAGGAGGAGTGGCTCTAGTAGAAGGCATATTGTTGAGTGGTGGTAGTCGTGAGTGGTGGCAAATGCCCGCATATGAAAACCGCGGCTAAGCTGATTTGCTGTTAAAACAGCGCAAATGAAACGACATTCAAAATTTTCAAACTGGGCCAACGCGACTTCGATATACTGCTTTTTCAGGCATCAGGTGACTCCAACTATCCGCCACAACTGTAGATTACAGCAATGAAGCGATCCTTCCTTCATCGCCCTTATAGAAACCCGTGCGACCATGTGGGGTTAGCAAACCGGCTGCCTATGGACATGGTTAACCTCCCTGCCATTCTTTTCCTTCTATTTTCCTTCATCTCGAGATGCAAGTGACGGGATTTGTCTTGCGTCGCCAAGACGCAAAAGTTGGCTAAGTAATTTCAAATGACAACTAGCATTGCGCTGCTATGGCGTGAATATAAAGGTGCGAAATCATCTGAATAAATTACAGCTACGATTACACCACCTGATTTTAGAACGTCCTTTGTGCATTGCGTATGTTTGTCTTTCTCTGGGTTCTCTGGGTATGTTTGTCTTTCTGTGTATTCGCCGGCATCAATACTGTTTTTAAAGTTCATCGGGCTAAAGACTTGCTTGAGGGCGTGCAATGTACAGCACCTTTTGATAACATCTTCTTTCTTCTTCTTTTAAATGCGAAGCATTTCTTGGTGAACTTCGGCGACTTTGAGTGTATCTATCTATTTGGCCGCTTGCGACTACGCTTTCTCGTCGTCTTCGTTTTTCTCGTCGTGCCGGTCACGCCTTGCGTCAGACTACAGAGTGCTTCCGTTTCGCTAGTGTGACGTCTCTGCGCCCAGCCTGCGCGTTCGTCAACGTTGCATCGGGGTATATTGGGCCCTTCATGACGCGCTCGCCGCCGTCTCGCTAGCTTCGCATATACCTAATTTGGTATTACCGGAAGTGAATAGACGACGAAGGTAAATAAGACGCCCAAACCTGATAATCATATGCGTTTCATGTGAAATATGACTACATGTTATGCTCGTAGCGTTCTCGCAGACGTTTCACTAGTTCCACATATACCAAATTTGGTATTGCGCGACGTGAATGGACGGTGAATGTAAATGACAAGTCCAAACAGGATAATCATAATATAGATGTCGGGCAAAACATGATTACATGCAACGCTCATAGCACGCTCGCGGCCGTTTCGCTAGCTTCACATATACCAAAGTTGGTATCAGGGGACGTTAATAGATGACGAAGGTAAATAAAAAGTCCAAACATGATAATCATGACATGAAAGTCATGTACGGCATAATACACCTCGGTCTCGTGACGCTGTATTCAATTTGAAGTGACCTATCAACCTTCCTCATTCGTGCTTCGCATATGCTCGATTCCCACTGTACATGGGATTTGCCAATTTTTTTTTTTCAATTCCTTTTTCTCATTGTGGGGTAGCTAACCGGAAGCTCATATGGCTGACTTCCTTTCCTTACTTTCTCCACCTTGCCGGCATGACATCAGGGAGTCGCGAATGCCGCGTTCCTATTTATTGAGAGGGCGCGGCATCGCGAAGCGGGGCGAGTGAACATTTATTAAGGGCATGTGTTTATGCAGCGAATGTTGACTGCGCAACATCTTCTGAAAGTGAGAGTGTCGCAGCCGGACGCAGGAACGTAGGATGTACTATTTGTGCACTACCGAAGTTCATTGAATTTCACTGGAGTATCAAAAAACAAAAAAAAACTAAATGAGAACGCGTATGCTAAACGTGGCTGCCCGAAAGATTTTATTTTTTATTTTGAACACGCCTTACGCAAGTAACTCAATTTCGGTGCCCGTGAATATTTACTCAAATTGAAGGTCAGAACGCGTTTTTATAGAAAATACGGCTATCTTTAGATCGCAGTAGCACAGTTCACGAGTACGCACCGTCAGATATATCTGTAGGTTGTGCGACAGTGTATGCCGATGACGCGAGTGGAGTGGTACACCATCCCACTTGCATCATCCCTCCTATAAGATAGAGAGCGAAAGAAGGGAGAGACAAAAAAACATGATAAATAGCCTACTCTCGCGCCAAGCCTCGTTGTCGGTGCGTGCAAGCTCTTGTTTCACTGGCGACGACGAATCAGATGTAAATGACATGCGGATGCGATTGTATCATTACGCCGCAAAAAGGCTGTTCTAACTCTCCCATTTCCTTTTCGCGCGGGGGTTATCTCCCCAGCGCGTCCCATCTTCCTATCGACAGCTGAATGCGTCGTTCTATGCAGTTACACGCAGACATATGGCTTATATATATGAGCCTCTGTCCTTGCGGCGCGCGTACTGAGGACGCCGCAGGCGCCGCCACAGAATGCTAGTATCTCTGCCTTTCTTTACCGCGCTGTCTCTTTGTTTCATCTCCTCTTTGATTCCGGTTCTGTCGGTGGCCTGATGAAGTGGCGATGCCTCCTCATTTCGGGCAATCCCTTTCGCTTCTGCCGGTTCCGACCACGTGAACCCACGCGTCCATGTACTGTCACACGTCTCTCCAGCTTTTCCTGTGTGCTTCCCAACGCCGGCAGCCTCGGGGCCATGCGACAACGCCATCCGACACGGCTAATACAATGACCACCACAAAGACGTATGATCTAAGGCTGTGAGTGTGTTACGGGGTGGAATGCACGGGATACATACATATTCGCGTGGCTCTTCGGGCATACGCGGTGTCTTTTTTTTTTTTCCTCGCAATCCCCGACTACCGTGTAGTGTGCGTGTGTGTGGCTGCTGGAGAGTTACGTGTCGCTAGGCGTACGTGCAGACAGATCCAGTAAGAGGCCGTATCGTACGAATAAAAGGGGAGAAGGCCCGAGTCGTACGGGGTGATCCTATCGCGGTCAGCACCCACGGGGGTGCATCGCTTATAAGGGTGGTGCGGAAGTGGCCGTGGCTTGTTCCTCAGCTCCCTCGGGTCTCCGAGGCTTTGGGCAGTGGACGCCCCGATCCGTATTAGTGCCTGCTTGTGGCGCGCACGCGCTCGTCTGTGTGTGTATGTGTGTGCGGCTCAAATGCACCACGAACACATTTCTGTGGTTCCTTCTGTTGGGTACTTATACTGACCACGTTTTTTGCGCGTTTTTTTTTTCTGAAATGGCTGGTAATAACTTTAACTGCAGCTGCACATATCTCTTTTTGGTGAGAAATGCATCAGTGTTAAGTGATATATTGTGCCCCAATGCGTGTGTTTGTGAAATATCCGCGATTATTGTAAAGAGGAAAAGGTGTTGCATCAGGTTATCAGCTGTGCAGTGCTCCAGCCAGTTGTGATTGGTAGCCGCTGTTTTCTTTTAACACATTTTACCTTTTTCTTTCTGTTTTTCACTCCTCTTTTGTACTCCTAGACGTTGAACTGTATATACTTACAACTAAGCATGCATAATCAGCGTAGTTTAGTCAATCTCTGAATGAAACCACGACAAAGAGTTCACTCTTATTTTCTTGTGCTCTATTTTCTACAAGGTGTCGATCAACGGAAGAGGTGAACGTTAAGGTGGGGTGACTATATTCGTTCTTTCTTTACTGTTTTTTATGAGTGTATGACCTATTTGGAGTCCATTGCAAGTTTCTTCACCAATTATAAAAAATCTAAATTTCCTGCGAGCTTAGTTGTTTGCATTCGCTCGGCTGTTCTAACATCCCTTAGTATGCGCATGCATAAGCTCTTTGGAGCGCGATTCACAGCGGGCGCTTCTTATTTCAACGTAGAGATCTTGACATCTTTCAAAACGCTACAACGAGCATACTATTACCAAACTTAGAACAGCTGGGCTTCGAGCTGTGTGGGAGATATTGTTTATAAAAAAAAAAAGCTACCACTTTAACTGAAGCCCAGTGGGCAGCACTTATTCTTGCCCGTTATGCTTTTGACAAAGCTTTTATACCTCGCTCTATTTCGTCGATGTGTGCGTCAAGATGGTGCTCGACTGTGCGGCGCCGTTAATAGCCTTGCTGTGTTCGCAAAGTGATGAAGCGGCTCGCAGAAATAACAATAATCGTCAAATAAAAGAAAGCTGCCGACACTAGGCACGCTTTGGCGGCGCTGGGATTGTCTCGTCTTTTGCGCCCCGCTTCGGTGTGGCCCGTTGTCCTAGCTCAAACTCTTTCTTTCCCTCCCTCCCTCTTATCCCCGAGGAACGACAATGCGCGTTCGGTACAGCATTAGCCAATTACGGAGAACACGAAAATTCGCTCAGAAATTTTCGCCCGTGAAAGAGTGAGAGAAAGAGGTTTCTGGCGTGGAGCTGAAGAAGCGACTCTGATGGAGCAGGAGGGGGGATGCTTGATCCTGTACCGCTTGACGCGGAGGAGGACAGCGGAATGGGCTATGCAGGGGAAAGAGGGAACCGGGAGACAGTGACTGGGTTGCAGAGGGAGAAGCTTTCCCAAGCCTGTGTTTCCCGATAGTGGCTTCGTCTCTGTCTCAGTCTGGCAGCGTTCGCTTTCGCGCGTTTGTTGTGCGAAGTATATACGTACGTTCGTCTCTTCCATCGTCTCCCCCCCACCGGCGGCAGTGTTTCGACTCAGGCGTGCTGGATGCTCGGCCTTTCCCCCGTCACCCGTCTGCCAATCTTCATCTGCGCCGCTCTGGGCGCAAAATAACGGAGTGCGCAGTTTTTCTCTCCCGGGAACCGAAGCTCTTGTCCGCCGGGCCTGGGGCGTCGAACCACGGAGTATCCGCGGCACTGTGTGTTGTGTTTGTATCTTGCGAAGAGTTCTCTGTCACATATATATATTTTTTTTTCTGCCGCGTCGTCGGCTCCCTAGGGAATGCGATGTCGTGTCGCTCGCGGTTTCGGTCACCGACCGGTTGCGGTCGACGTGGCTTGTCGGCGGCAATCGCAGCGCGCTAGCTGCCGCGCTGTTTACCGCCCGTGCGGAAGCCGGGCCGAAGAAGGCGGGACGCTCTGTGTTGTTGCTGAGTGCGCAAGACAAGAAGTGTGCTTGTCATATCACAAAATAAGCTTGAAAAAAAAATGAGCGTATACATAAATTTTCCCACAAACGCACAAACTTCCAAGCTCGGACGCGTAATTGACAGCCAGTAATTAATGAACCGTGGCATCTGAGTGCGGGCATGCGTTCAACAGGACTTCGTCGAGCGCTTCCGTATACATATATGAAGTTTGATAAGTGAGTATGTTTTGTCACCTAGAAACGTGTATTTCGATGTGGCATCTCGAAAAACGCTCGCAGTTATGGATGAATAATATTCTTTCGCAACCACTTTGCTTGAGTTACAAAATCTAACTGACAAAACAGCCCAAGGAAATGTGGACGCATGCTTTAGCATGAACCTTATAAACGATGACGTCATTCAGGTTCAGACCTAAGCTCTCTAAATAAATGAAACGATCAACCATGAACAGATTGCGACTCCGGGAAGCCTTTTGCTGGTTTTGCGGGAGAGCAGCCGTTCGATGAAATGGTTCTGTGATAACTTTTGGTGATACTGTAGGCGCCACAGCTAAGTAATCCTATAGGAAAGTAAGAAAATCGTAGGCGACGCAACCTGAGCACGTCGAGAACGTTTACGTCCATATGCGCACGTTGTGGAATGAGTGGCCGGCGTATATCTGCATGGAGGGAGACTGGAACAATACGCGCTCGTATGCATAGGCGGCGAGTGAATACCGCAGCCTTGATTCCTTGCAAGTTGAACATTACAGCAATTATTTGTGCTCAAGTCTGTTTAGTTCAGAATGACACGCACGTCAAGGATGATTATTACATGGCGACAAGGCTTGTATGTTTGGTGTATGTTTTTGTGTTTGTCGAAGACACTTATCACTACACTGAAAGATGTGGCTGTACGAAAGGTGCACAATTCTCATGCATCTACCTAAAATGCCTCGAAGGCGAAAATAAAAAAATAAAAATCTAGTCTTTCTTTTACCTCCCTCCCCCTTTTGTCGGAAACATTCTGCCCTAGCTCAAGTTGAATGAGCACTACCTGCAAGATCGAAGGCATCGGTGACATTTCCTCACCTCCCCTTTGCCCAAGCGACAATCTCACGTGATGACCAAAATTTTTGGGACATGTGAAGCCATAAGGTGACATCACCACATGATGATTTTTCGCATCACTCGCGTCGTCACGGACAGCCACTTTCTGCGTTCGATGACGCATCTCAGGCTTTCGCCTTAATAAATACCGCCGTTACTCGCAATAGCTCAGCCGACAAAGTATTTCCCTGAAATGGCTAGAGTGATTCCTGCAATTCTGTGACAAACGGACATTACATTTAAGCAAACCTTATTTTCTTTCTCAAGCCATATCGCAGCCAGTCTCCTGCTTTCTGAATGCGACAAACACTTGCTCCTTATTTAAAACGACAACCGTCATTTTGATTCCCCTGCTCTGATACAATGTTATTTTACCGCCGATGGACGAAGGTTGCAAGGACTAATGCTACTCGCTCCGCAATTTCTCTACTTTGAGGGTGATTGCTGTGGAGCAGAAGAAACTACAGAACTCATCACGTGTTTATATTCCTGTTATGACGTCTAACGCCATCTGGGCCTTATAAACTATTTGCCTCAAGAAATGTTTTTTTTTTAAATCCAAGACACGTGCACTCTGACCGTAGACTTGTCTGAGGACCGCTTTCAAAAGTCAATTTTGTTGGGCCATGATTGCATCGTGTAGCTGGTGCAGAAGCTTACGAAGGGGTTTTTATACTCTAAAGCTTTTCGAAGTTGACAGGCCTGGGCGTCTTTTTGAACTATGCGGAGTTTCCTATGTGTCCTAAACCTTTCTTTCACTAGAAACGTTGTTTCTAGGCAGGAATGTTGACAGTAGTGCTACCCCTCAGTATGAATAATAAATGCACTTCACTGACACGCGCAGCAATAATTAGGAAGGCTAGTACCTCAACCAACCAGAAGGCGGCTCAACTCATTATTGTGAACCTAGAATGAATATATTTCACAATGACGATGGCAATTGGGAGGGTGCAGATAGAAAGGGACAATTGGTTCACACAAAGTAGAGGTCATAGAGTGAACTAATAATGAGCTTGGTAGCAAAAGCTTTCACCCCGATTCAAAGGGAATAATCCTAAGATCCATCCATCTAATCATCCATTCGGTTAGTAGATTTAATGTATGAGCGAATGCATGGAGTCTGTAGGAAGAGCTCCGCAAATAGGGTCAGTCAAGAACCAAGGTGTGAGCGGTGTCACAGAACGAGCGCTAAAAAAGAGAGCGCGCCGCCAAATCCTTGCGACAACGGGCGGTAGAAACGCCGCGAGGTAAAAAGAAAAAAAAAGAAAGCAAACATCCAAGGCTCCCGGGCGCGCGCTCTCCCCGCAGAAGCACGGCTTCGCAGACGAACCTCCTCACCCCACAGCGGCGGCCGGGCAAGCGCTAGAAATTTCCAGAACGAAGGAGGCGTGGCTACGCCGAGCTGAGTCACCCGACGCGGAGGGCTGACAAACCGTCTCGCCTCTCTCCAGCCTTCGCCGCGTATCGCGCCGACGAAATGACCAGAAATTTCTGGAAGGTGGCGAGGAAGGTATTTAATCGAGCGGCCGAGACGAGAAAGCAGGAGGTGACGGAAGTTAACGCCAGAACGCGTAGGAATTCCGCCGTGTAGTCGGCGAAGGTTCTGCCCGTAGTGACAGAACAGGAGGAGACGGAAGTGAGCGCCTGAGTGCGTAGAGAGTCCGCCGTGTAGTCGGCGAAGTTTGTGGTCCGTAGGGACGGCTCGAGCTACAGGCAAGAGTGTGTGTTTACCGCTATCGAGCGAAGACGCGGGCAACAGCTGCGTGTGTGAAGCCGACGGATTTCCGGCGAAGAAGTTGAAGTTGGAAGAGTGGCCAATTGAAGACGGGAGGTTTCCTGGAAGAGAACTTCGAGAGCTGCGGAACGACAACAACGCTGGACTTTGAGTGAGTGATTCTCGGAAGAGTATCATTCAGACTTTTGTTCCAAGGACTTTGGACTGAATAGGTTTTATATCTCGTTGGTCTTTAAGTGTCTTGGTTGTTCAATGCATGCGACTGCATTGTAGTGCGTATTGTTGTCTGTGTCCGTTGTTTCAAGTGTGGTTGATTGTACTGTGTAGTACATTGTTTGTTTGGTGACGTATTGTATGTAACTATTGTGGAGTGTGCATACGTGTGTATTGCGTTTTGATCTGCCGTTAATGAGAATATAATTTTGTTGGTTTATCAACTCTCGGCTCTGTCTTGTTCTTTGGGCCACAGCCGGCGTCCGCTGGCGCACCAATAAGGACCACTTCTAAATTGTCCACGCTTTCGTGGTGCGGTTCGGGGGGCCGATACTTCGGCTCTTGGAATTAGCCCGGCGATCGCCTCCCTAATAAACGGGACAGGTGTGACAATTAATCTGGCGTCCGCGAAACAGGACCTTTTGGTGCACAGTGTGTCCAGAGTAGTGAGAAAGAGCCTCGAGTTGTTGATAGTGCTATCGGAACGATTTTGTGTGTTGTTCAGTGTTCTCGTTAACGAGTGCAGGGGAGTGTTCCGATAGACAGATTTAGGCAGATACTTTTTGCACGCGGCAAGGTTTTATTTACGAGTTGCGAGACACAATGGATCTCGAAAAGTTAGTTGCGCTTGGTGAGAAGATGGGTCTTTCCGGCGCCGAACTACGGAAATGGGTAAGCCAGAAGGAGAAAGAGGCGGTGGAGAGAGAAAGGTTGGCAGCTGAGAAAGCCAAGGAAGAAAAAACAGCTGAGTTGGAACGAGAGAGGTTGGCGGTCGAAAGAGCCAAAGCGGAAAAGGCAGCTGAGTTGGAGAGAGAAAGGCTGGCCGCTGAAAGGGCGAGAGAAGAAAGAGAAGCAAAGGAGCGACAGCTGAAGGAAGAAAGAGAGCAGCAATTGAAGTTGGAGCTGGAGAGAGAGAAGTTGGCAGCCGAAAGGGCGAGAGAAGAAAGAGAAGCGAGGGAGCGCCAGCTGAAAGAAGAAAGAGAAGCGGAGATGGCTGAAAGGGAACGGCAGCGGCAGCACGAAATTGAACTCGAGCGGCTCCGTTTGCAACAGCGAAACGAAACTCCCGTCCAAGCTAGAGTTGAAAGCAGCGAACGGGAAGATCACGGCTTCCGCTTGAACCCAAGCAAGCTGCTCGTAGCGTTTGATGAAAGGAAGGACGACCTAGACGCGTACCTCCACAGATTTGAGACGATTGCGAGGAGCCAGAATTGGCCGGAACAGCAATGGGCAACTGCTTTGAGTACCTGCTTGAGTGGTGAAGCGCTCAGTGTGTACGGTAGGCTGACGCCGACCGATGCAGCCAACTACGCAAAGGTGAAAGCTGCTTTGTTGAAGCGATTTAGATTTACCGTGGAAGGATTCCGGGACAGATTTCGGACAGGAAAGCCAGCTGATGGTGAGACAGCTACGCAGTATGCTGCCCGACTTTGCCATTATTTCGACAGATGGATTGAACTTTCAGGGACAGCACAGGAGTACGATGAGCTTAGAGAGCTGCTAATTAAAGAACAATTTCTTACTAGTTGCCACCCAAGCCTGTCGCTGTATTTGAAAGAGAGGAAGGCGGAGTCATTTGAAGGAATGCTTGAATTGGCTGATCAGTTCTTAGAAGCGCAAGGAGGAACTAATTTGGCCAAGGTCAAGAAAGATTGTCCCGATGAGTCGAAGGAATTGGCTCCCGAAGAAAAGAAGCGTGCACCAGAGAGCATTCCGCGATGTTTTCTGTGCAACCGAGTGGGTCATCGCGCGAAAAACTGTCGAACGATCTTTACGAGCCCTACGGTTGTAAAATGTTTTAACTGTGGTCAGACTGGGCACAAAGCAGACGCTTGTCGGAACGGAGTGAGTCAAACTCACCAGGTATCTTGTGTGCAAGCGGCACCGAAATCTGATAATAATGCCGTCACCGATGGATTCGTAGAGTTGAAGAATGGGGAGAAAATTCCTATTGTGGGGGCTGTAATGTCAAAACAGCCAACCGGTGTTACGAAGGGAATGCCAACGCTTCCTGGAAAGATTGCAGGCAAGAAGATTACGGTTCTAAGAGACACCGGTAGCTCCACGGTTATCGTGAGAAGAAATTTGGTACGGGAAAGAGAGTTGACAGGCAGAACGAAACCGGTTTGCCTAATTGACCGTACGGTCCGGATGCTTCCCGAAGCAGAAATTGAGGTTGAAACCCCGTACTTCAGCGGGAAGGTTACTGCTTTATGCATGACGACCCCCCTGTATGACCTTGTCATCGGAAACATCGACGGGGCGCGAGGGCCAAGTGATCCGGAATGTTTGGGAGAAGACCCGAAGATAGAGCCCTCGCCAACACAGCGGCCGCGAGATACAGTGGAGGAGCATCCCGTGACGGGTCTCACTAGAGCCCAAGGTGAAGCTGCGGCGCAAGAGACAGCGAAGGAGAAGACGATCGTGTCGAATGAGTCCACGGGCCGAGCAACTGGACTTACGTCGGCACGACCTCAACCGACAGACAGTATAAAGGAGACGGAGTTGGCCAGCCGGGCAAAATGTAGAGGCATTATCAAGCGGGTAAATAAACAGACAGGACCCGTCGAATGTAATGACGCGTTAACGGTGTCGGAAGAGACAACGATGGCTGAGACGACGCCTCAGATATCGTCGTGGGAAAGGGCTCGCCGAAAAAGAACGTGGAAACACAAGAATAGATCGAGCGAGCACCGCAAAAAGGGGCGCAAGCGCTGTTCGAAGTACTCAAGATAGGTGCTGAGGTGGAATCAGAATGTGTTCGGCAGGGCTGAGTGACATATGTTGTGTTAATATTCTTGTTATCCTGTGTCTCAAGTGTATGTCGAGTGAGTCAGTGTTCTGTGCGATGGTGTGATGTATAGTGTTGTATAATTGTTGGATAGACAGAACTTTGTACGGTTGTATTGTTTAGAATGTGTGATGAAGTGTTGTAGGCATGTACCTGTGGCTATATTTCATGTGTTGTGGAATTGAACTACAATGTACGATTGTATTGAGTGATATATTGTGAATGTGAAGTGTCATGAGCGACGGATTGTGTTACAGTCTGTGAGAATGTGTGGTGACTGTTCGCGCTCGTTTGTGTGGTTTTGAATATTATGAGATAATATTCTTAAAGTGGGGGGCAGTGTCACAGAACGAGCGCTAAAAAAGAGAGCGCGCCGCCAAATCCTTGCGACAACGGGCGGTAGAAACGCCGCGAGGTAAAAAGAAAAAAAAAGAAAGCAAACATCCAAGGCTCCCGGGCGCGCGCTCTCCCCGCAGAAGCACGGCTTCGCAGACGAACCTCCTCACCCCACAGCGGCGGCCGGGCAAGCGCTAGAAATTTCCAGAACGAAGGAGGCGTGGCTACGCCGAGCTGAGTCACCCGACGCGGAGGGCTGACAAACCGTCTCGCCTCTCTCCAGCCTTCGCCGCGTATCGCGCCGACGAAATGACCAGAAATTTCTGGAAGGTGGCGAGGAAGGTATTTAATCGAGCGGCCGAGACGAGAAAGCAGGAGGTGACGGAAGTTAACGCCAGAACGCGTAGGAATTCCGCCGTGTAGTCGGCGAAGGTTCTGCCCGTAGTGACAGAACAGGAGGAGACGGAAGTGAGCGCCTGAGTGCGTAGAGAGTCCGCCGTGTAGTCGGCGAAGTTTGTGGTCCGTAGGGACGGCTCGAGCTACAGGCAAGAGTGTGTGTTTACCGCTATCGAGCGAAGACGCGGGCAACAGCTGCGTGTGTGAAGCCGACGGATTTCCGGCGAAGAAGTTGAAGTTGGAAGAGTGGCCAATTGAAGACGGGAGGTTTCCTGGAAGAGAACTTCGAGAGCTGCGGAACGACAACAACGCTGGACTTTGAGTGAGTGATTCTCGGAAGAGTATCATTCAGACTTTTGTTCCAAGGACTTTGGACTGAATAGGTTTTATATCTCGTTGGTCTTTAAGTGTCTTGGTTGTTCAATGCATGCGACTGCATTGTAGTGCGTATTGTTGTCTGTGTCCGTTGTTTCAAGTGTGGTTGATTGTACTGTGTAGTACATTGTTTGTTTGGTGACGTATTGTATGTAACTATTGTGGAGTGTGCATACGTGTGTATTGCGTTTTGATCTGCCGTTAATGAGAATATAATTTTGTTGGTTTATCAACTCTCGGCTCTGTCTTGTTCTTTGGGCCACAGCCGGCGTCCGCTGGCGCACCAATAAGGACCACTTCTAAATTGTCCACGCTTTCGTGGTGCGGTTCGGGGGGCCGATACTTCGGCTCTTGGAATTAGCCCGGCGATCGCCTCCCTAATAAACGGGACAGGTGTGACAAGCGGGCTCCGCAATGTGCGTGCTCACCGCGAAAAAAAAAATTGTTTTCCATAGTAAACGGCATTAAACATGTCCTGCATTGATGACTGTGGCTTGAATTTCTTGAGAAAATTTTATTTTCAGGCATTTCTATTGTAGCGCTACTGGCCGACGTTGGGCAGTTTCGTGTGGCTTATCGAGAGCCATGCTGCGCATGCCCGAGGCGCAGTCACGTCACATGGCGCACGGCTGGCGAGCCGGAGAAGGCCAGGAAGCTCCTGGAGTGACGTGTCACTAGTGAGCTGACCCATGAATCATATGAGCTCGCTCGCTAGTCTGTCCGTACGTCCATCCATACGTGCGTATGTACGTCCGTCCGTACGTCCGTTCGTAGCTCGCACTACGGATATCTTGGCATAGCTGAGAGGAGAGAGGTGGAGAGAGGACGTGCATGCGCAGTGGGGGTGCTAACACCACAGGGAGGGATGTCTAGAGGAGAGAGAGAGGGGGGAGTAGCGAGTGCAAGCACCTGGAAAGAGAGAAGTGGAAAGAGTTACGCATGAATCATGTGAGGTCGCTCGTTAGTCTGTCTGTTTGTCCATTCCTACGCCGGTCTGTAGCTCACGCTACGTATATCTTGGCATAGCCGAGTTAAGCAAAGTGCTAAGTTTTTTGTTGTTTTTTTATCTTCCTTGGTCTTAACCAAGTTAACGCACGCACTAAGCATCCCGAGTGCGACACGCTACCTGCTACGCCACACCTGAAAGAACAGCGAAAACAGAAACAAATGGAATCCTTGCATGCGTGCCTCCTACATATCGACGAGGTTATGTAGCCTACAAGGAAGCTCAATGTCTTTTGCGCTCATGGTAATAACTGACTTGTTAGACGGGAGAATGGCACCAGTGCGTTTACAAGGTGGGTTCAGATCACAGTTGGACATATGTTCATCCTTTATGACAATGCTTAATATTGCCTTGGCCATCGTGGTACATCTAGTAGAACTCACACAGCCCACCACCACAACTCAAGTAGCATGTAGATCCGTGTCCGTCAGAGTGTTGTCCATTCGGTGTTTTTGGGCAAGTGCTGTTGCACTGTTGATGTCCGATAACAGTCGGCCATTCCCTACAAAATATATGTAAGCTCTGACCACATTACACTGTCGTCCCACGGTAAAATAATTTGCATGAATTCTCCATGCTAAAGCGTTTGCTGGTGTTCATGACGTGAAACAGTTCCGTGTGCTTTAAATAACAAAAGTCATGGCATGTAACGCGTTGATCGATACATGTCTTTTGAGCTTCCAGTTGCACATACCGCAAGAAGCAGAATTACGGACAGATTATGATACTCACCATAAATTTTGCGTTGTCTTTCGTATCATACTCGACCGCGTGCACATTAATGCTTCCGATCAAGTTGTCTATGCAAAAGATTATAGAAAACGAGAAGTCACTTTGATGTATCTGCAGGTTCCGACACTTTCTCGTCACGAAAAACGCAAACGCTAAAGCCTCCTTGACACTGGAGGGTATGCAGTCACTCGACGAATCGCTCGACGCTTTGCAAGGCAAGGAAGGAACCTTCGTCGCGCTGATTGACTCGTACTGATCTTTGTCGCCGAAAAAAATTGCCCGCAGCTTCCCTCGGGGGAACACTGAGGAGGATGCGGAGCGTAACTCACGCTAGCCGAGGGAACTCGACCGGCAATCAACGACTGCTTGCACGTAGCACACACGACGTAGTCGGCATAGTCGGTGCCCTTTCCAAACGTATCGCAAAGAACCGACAACGCTTTGGAGTTGTTCTGAATGTTGCCGATCCGAGTTAAGTTGTTATCGAACCAAAGACGATCACACACCTTGCAGGTGTTGCCGAAGCATCGGTCGAGGAAGTCGCGCTTGAAGCGAGCGTTGGGCGTGGCATACTGCTTGGCGCGCCACGCCGCTACCTCGGCGCGCTTGCGCTCGCGGGCAGCATCGGGATCGGCCTCTCGTCGCCGACGCTTGCACTCGGCTTCCCGTTTTCGAAAGTCCGTGTCCTCTTGTCGACGCTTACGTTTCAAAGCGGCCGAATCCGGTGCTGCTGCTCGACGCTGACGTCTCTCAGCTGCTTCACGTTCTCTAAGTTGAGCATCTTCCGCTCGACGCCGACGTTTACGTTCGGCGTCGCGAGCTCTTCTCCGCGCTGCCTTGTCTTCGGACGACGACTTGGTTGCGGTTCCGCCAATACTTTAGCCGGCGCTGGTCGAAGGGACGTCGATCATTGCGACCTCGGACGTCGACGCGCCGTACAAACCAACCGACGAGCGGCAACTGAGCGAGCGAGCACCGACCTTGAGTATATATACAGCGCGACGGCGCATGCACTGTCAGCTGTCGAATGTTCGAGAAGGGGGAGAAGCGCAACGGCGCATGCGCGCGCGTCAGCTGCCGATGTTCTCGAAGCGCGACGGCGCATGCGCGCGCGTCAGCTGCCGGCACGCGGTGTGTAGAGGAGGAAGGGTGCACAGATGGTGGAGGAGTGAAGCGCGTGCGGTGTGTAGAGGAGGAAGGGATGCACAGATGGTGGAAGAAGGAGGAGGAAGCTTGCGGACGGCGCCGCACTACAAGCCTCGAGTATTAGATGCTAACAGTCGGCCATTCCCTACAGAATATATGTAAGCTCCGCCCACATCCCACTGTCGCCCCACGGTAAAATAATTTGCATATATTCTCCATGCCCAAGCGTTTGCTGGTGTTTATGACGTGAAACAGTTTCGCGTGCTTTAAATAACAAAAGTCATGGCATGTAACGCGTTGATCGATACATGTCTTTTGAGCTTCCAGTTACACATACCGCAGGAAGCAGAATTACGGACAGAATATGATACTCACCATAAATTTTGCGTTGTCTTTCGCATCATACTCGACCGCGTGCACATTAATGCTTTCGATCAAGTTGTCTATGCAAAAGATTATAGAAAACCAGAAGTCACTTCGATGTATCTGCAGGTTCCGACACTTTCTCGTCACGAAAAACGCAAACGCTAAAGCCTCCTTGACACTAAAGGGTATGCAGTCACTCGACGAATCGCTCGACGCTTTGCGAGGCAAGGAAGGAACCTTCGTCGCGCTGATTGACTCGTACTGAACTTTGTCGCCGAAAAAAAAAAAGCAGAGCTTCTCGCAAGCCAATCGGAACACGATTTTACCAGAGAACGGATAAGATTGCGTGTAAAGACACGGAAGTCGAATGTTGCTACCGTGACAACATCAGCGCTAAAACGCCGCTGTCGTTCGAATGCGGAGGTTGAATAAAATCACCACTGCACAAGGGAGGCGCGACTCGCGCGTCTGCTTTCTCCAGCGGCCATGACGAAGCGCGTCTCAATAGGCTCGTTCTGCCCCGCCGAGGTGGTCTAGTGGCTAAGGTACTCGGCTGCTGACCCGCAGGGCGCGGGTTCGAATCCCGGCTGCGGCGGCTGCATTTCCGATGGAGGCGGAAATGTTGTAGGCCCGTGTGCTCAGATTTGGGTGCACGTTAAAGAACCCCAAATGGTCGAAATTTCCGGAGCCCTCCACTACGGCGTCTCTCATAATCATATGGTGGTTTTGGGACGTTAAACCCCAGAAATCAATCAATAGGCTCGTTCTGCGGGCACGGGCTGTCGCAGAGGTTGCCATACCCTGGAATGGGGACCATCTCCGTTTTCATTGAATTTGCATAATAAAATTTTGTCATTATCATCAGGAGTATTGGCAGGTGCAATGAGCGTATCGTTGCCCAATAGCGAGCTGCAGTATGAACGCGGCAATTTTGTCTGCAATGCGATCGCCCCTGCTCAAGTGACAGAAGACTTCCCGTAGTTGGGTTTAAGTCACGCGACACGCATGTTTATTTGGGCGTGTTCAGACTTGAGGGCTTATAAAGCCATTAACAAAGGCGGCAAAAATGAATTTTCTATTCTAGCAGAATTCGCACAAGTAGGCGCAGACTTTTTAAAGTTTATTTTTTTTCTCAACACCATCAAGTTTTCTCGAAGGAGCCTTCCAACGTGATGCGTATCACGCAGTCTTTACGCTCGCATGGATAGCATGCTCAGAGTCAGTCCATCTGCTTGAAGATTGTGTGTGAACATCGCCGCAATACGCGTTCACGTTATTTTTACACGACACCTCTTTCTGTGCACCTTTTATTCACCTAAATTCGATGTCTTTTTTTTTCTTTCTCACGAATCCTCTAAACGCTATGGGCGGATGATACCTTGCCGTTTGGATACACGAAATTTCGAAAAAGCACCGGCGCGCCCATGTCACTGTCGTTACGCTTTCGTCGCCGTCTTTGCACACATGGCAGTGCCGTTCCCGGATGGTTCTGGTCGGTGCGCGCTGCGGTATTCAGCGGCGACTCTCACCTCACGATGCCGTGCGCGCTACGCGGATACAGCGAAAGGTCGGAGGACACTGACGTGCCCCGCGGTGGGCGACGTCCCATCGACGTCCTATTTCTGATCGAGTTCCGGCTCGAAGAAGAGCATCACGCCCCGTGGCTCCCAGAATCGCGCCCTCCTGACAGCTGCCGCCGTCGAGATGGCGCACGCATGGCTGCGCCGTCGTCACTGTTACGCATCGCCGTGCCTGTATATATAGACGCGTTAACACATGTCGCGCTGCCCTGTACTTGTATGTACATGTGGGACACACTGTGGGAACAACCGTATACTCTCTTGGTACGGACGCCCGAGACAGGCCGACTGTTACGCCAACTTGCGGACGACATTCTCAACGCACTGCGCGTTGACAGTCGGCTTTGCTCGTGCGCTAAATGTGCGGGCACGGCACTTCGTTTTTTATTTGAGTTTTCCTGCAGGATGTAGGTGGGTCGAAGTTGCCTTGAACCGTTGTGTACTTCATTCAGTTCGAGGCTATTAAATAAGGTGTCTTCCCAGCGTGAGCTCCCGCCCCCCTCCCTTAGGCGCCGAAGGAGCTAGCGAGTTTTATCGCGTGGCCGTCTAAGCTATTGACTGCTTAGTTGGGCGTTTATTTTCGCATCTGCACTTCTAATCAATAAAGAATATTAATCGTAAATGCAAAAAAATGCGGGACGTCTACAGAAAGGACAAGGGCCTGTCATGTTCATGTATGATATGTGTATTTCCAGCGAAAAATGAGAACGATTAAAACACCATGTATTCCTCTATAGCAGAGCTAGAGTACAGCCTAATTGAGCAGTACGCATCTGTTTTTATGGCATCTAGTCTTCTAAAGGAGATGTAGAATTCTAAAAAAGAAATGTGAATGAGGTAGAGTCGTGTGCGGCTGTCACTAAAGTAATGGAGTTCGTGTGTGTTTAGCAAATGCGCATGGGAATTCTGTGTTGTAGTAGAGCGCTGAGCCATACCATAATGACCAAGCAGACGGCCTGTATATACAGATGGTTTGTATCTGCAGATGAAGACGATGAACTTCATATATGCAGTTCAATCGCATTTCAATATTCGATAGCATTAACCCCGATCAAACGTACATTTATAACAAAAAAGAAAATTGAAACTAACTAGAGCAATGCATGTGCCGGACTACGGGATAGCATTAAAGTACTCCTAATGTAGTGAAATGCTGAGTTTATGAAATGTTGGACGATTTAGCGTACGAAACACTATATTAAAAACAATTGTTTGGGATTACTCCACCTAGAGGGAGAAGAGCGCCCCAGTCTCTTTCCCCCGATTCTCCAAGAGGAAGCATTGTTTGCCTCAAGGTCAAAACTATCACATCTTCAAATAAATATTAAAAAATTATTGCTAAATAGCTCGGCGTATTAGCCACCCGCGAATTTCGATGAGTTACTCGTAACAACAGCCCAGCTGGCATTGCTACGTTGGGCAACGAAAGATTACGCATACTGCACGTGGACATATAAAGTCACCTTTATGACCTTTCCTGATGTGAGCAATGTGCTGTCACTTGCGGCATCAAACAGGTGAAAGTTGCACGCACGCGCACACATATTTTGGGCAGCTGCTGACATGTGACGTGCGGCGGTGCCTCAGGTTAGATTATGATGATGTTACGCAGGGTTTAACGTCCCAAAACCCCCATATGATTATGATAGACGCCGTAATGAAGGACTCCGGGAATGTCGACCACCTGGGGGTTTTTCAACGTGCACATAAATTGGAGCACAGAGGCCTACATCATTTTCGCCTCCATCGAAAGTTCAGCCGCCGCCGCCGGGATTAGATCCCACGACCTGCGAGTCAGCAGAGTACCTTAGCCACTAGACCACCACGGCGGGGCGAGTTAACTTATATCCTACTTCAAGTTAACTAATTATTTTGGGGGGACACGAGCACCGAGGGACACTCTTGCTTTTCTTTTGAGGACTTCCGGTTGCGCCCTTGCGGTTTTCAAAGTATTGAGAAAGTTTTCTAAAAATGAAGCTGGTTGAGAATTATATTGGATACGCATGATATAGGAGCGTAAGCTTACTTAAGGTGAGATCCAATCATTGCTCACTGTATTCTTAGTTGAATGAGTTCATGAGTTGAATTCAACTAAGAAAGACTCCTTAGTTGAATGAGTTCATGAGAAAAAAAAAAGGGGGGGGGGGCAGCTACACACTGGTGGTGTGAGAATTGAGAAAACAGCGGAACTGGCAGCGTTCCCATCCCTTTTCCTGCTTCCTCACGCGCTCTGAATCTCCTTAGCCAGCCCTCGCTATACTATATATACGGTGCTTAACTTATGTGTGGTTTACTCTCTTCCATCATCCTTTCCCTCGTCCTCAACCTCACATTACTCCTCGTCACTCACTGCTCCTACCCATCCCTTTCTATTCTCACTACACATGACTATGCTAGCTATGCTATGCGCTCTGGTGCGTCTTAGGATTTCGCTAAGGGTAGAGACACCTGTGTGAGGTGGCTGCTAGGCAGCGTGCTAGGCGCCGTGTCAACCTAGCTATGGCGCTCTAAGGCGCTGCGAACCGTGGTATCTCTGAGATCGACTTCTGCTATGCGACGGATCACAGATTAGCCTAACGTATACAACGCGGCGCACGAACACCGAGGTGCGAGTGCTACTTATAGTCACCTAACTCAAGGATGAAGGCCGCGTAAAATGTGAGGGCCGAAGCTCCTAAAGCCGTAAGTCTGTCCCTCCTAGCTTGTACGTGAACGCCTAGTTCGATGACTCACTGTGTGGACGGACGGACGGACGGACGGACCGACCGACCGACCGACCGACCGACCGACCGACCGACCGACCGACCGACCGACCGACCGACCGACAGACAGACAGACAGACAGACAGACAGACAGACAGACAGACAGACAGACAGATGGACGGACGGATGGACGGACGGACGGACGGACGGACGGACGGAGGGACGGATGGATGGACGTGTGGATGGACGGATGGATGGACGATTCACGGTTTACCGATAAAACCCTCCGAAGCTTCGCCCCACTCATCATCATTCACTCCGTGGATATGCTGTGATTTTTCCTCTGTGCATCAGGAAAAGGCGCGTTCCAACATGTATAGGGAAGAGTGTTTCATCTCTACTAACGCGAAACCCGGTGATGGGCCAAGTATACAGCGTGCGCTGGTATTTCCCGCAGCAAATGTCGCTGCTATAGTAGGCTATGAGCAGAAAGAGGCGAAGAATCTGACTAAGGTAATTGACGACATTGTTTTGAGAGATTTATTTGATGAGGGACTATAGTTGTACCAAGCATGAAACCGGGCATGTTTAAAAGGGTGTTTCAGCACCACCAGCGTCGTCGGAAAACTGTGTCGGAATTCACATTGCCCCACAGTATATACTCCTTCAATGCTATATTTTAATTTTGCCCCTAAAAAGTTTTGCCTTTTAAATTACGTCTGTACGCAATAGCAGAACTGCTAACGCCTTGCTGCAGCGCGAGTGGCACACCGCCACTGCTACGCCCGAACCATTCTGCATGAAGCGATGCTTTTGGAAAATGTGGGTAACAATATAGAGTGCTAGGTACTTTACTACTGGAGAGCTAAAGCCGTCCCATGGGCCGACGTACTTGACAATCTATTGAATATTAGCCCCTGGGCAGAGATCACATAATTGTTAGCATTGCTGAGAAGGAACATTGACGTCGACCATAATGTCTTCTCAAGTTTTTTATGCAAAGAGGTCTAGAATATTTAAAAGCTCGTGCATCACAGGTCGTATTTTAGCGTCAATAAATGCATTGTCCCACCGGTTCATTTTAACCTTTATCTTAGTTAAGCACAATTGCGAGTATGACTAGCGGTCACATACGTGGCCAGCAGCTTCTTTTAGTAACTGCCAATCGTACAAGCTTTGAAAGGACTTCGACAAGGGTCTTGCTTTTCGGTTTCGTTGGACGAAGCACACGATGTTTAAGTACCATGCTACCCTTGGCTCGTTTGCAAAATTGTAAATGCTGTAATGAACCCGGTTTCGAATATGGACTATAGCTAACTCACCGCGGTATCCTTGTGGTTATGAAGCTCGACTGCTGACCCAAAAATCGTGGGATTGGACCCCCAGGTGGCCGCGGCAGTGTCACGGTGGAGGTGATGTGCAGGTAGCCTCTTTGTTTCGAGTTAGGTGCGGGTTAAAGACCTCCAGGTGTTCGAAATCTCTAGAGCCATCCACCATTGACGGTCTGATAATCGTATTATGGTTTTGGGACGTAAAAGCTTGGCCCTAACAGTTAACTTTCTTCGGGCTAGTTGGTATGCCTAAGAATAACTCTTACGGAGCGAGACGTCGAAGGCGCGATAAATTAGCATTCAGATAAATACTGCAGAGGTCTTACCACCTGAACACGCGAGTGACTTGCGTAACTCAATCTTTTGCTTACTATTTGCCATTCGTAGAGCGCGGATACGTCTAAATGCTTCCAACCAACCTGTAACGCCGTATCCCAAACGCCTTGCCCTTAAACACTGCCACTCTCTTCTTCACCTAAGAATAACAAAGGAAAAAGAAAAAGAAAAAAGGGCAGCTTCGCACCAGTGGTGCCAAGCCAAAGATGAAATGCGGAGCTGGGCCACTTTCGTTGCTCGCCAGCTTTCTTTTTCTTTCCTTCTCAATTTCTTTCTTGTTCTTTTCTGCGTGTTTTTTTTTCTCTTCTTTTTATAGTTATTTTTTTCTCATCATCTATTTTTGTTTTTTTTTAAGTATTTTCCCTTTTTATTCTCTTTTTTGTAATTCTTGTGCTCTTCCTCTTTTTTTCTACTTATATATTTGGTTTTGTATGTGTTACCCCAAGCGATGACAGTGCACGACAGCCCGGGCCACTGAAGGGCTCCGCACTCTTCTTTATCAGGGCGTTCGAACTACGAGAGGACGAAGAGTTCTCCTTGGTGCAATCGCCGCGCTCGATATGCTACTGATATCTGCGCTATTCCTGATTTTACCTGCTTCATGCAAAGCCGCGATGACATACTACGACAGCCTATATATGCAAGAGCACTCGCCCGTAAGGAACTCCGCACTTACATAACTACATCGTGCACAAAAAATTTTATTGTTGCGATCGCGCTGGCAGTGCCTCTAGCATGCGCGCTTCCTTAAGACTGCAAGGGGAGTTCCTTATTGTGGGCTGCAAACAGAGAATTCCGAGAACTCTGGATTAGAAGAACAGGCTGACTTTGGGAAAGCGGTGAACTCGAAAATGTTAACCAGACTTGCAACTGGTTGCAGGCGCGTAACCAGGATTTTATTTCGGGGCGGGGGGTGTTGACTTATTGACTTCTCTGTATTTTAGTGCCTAATTGTTGTTGCTACTCGTTCGACTCCGGAGATTTAAACCGAAACACAGCAGATGCACAGGGGCTTTTCGTAACTCGATTTATTGGGCCTTAGTTGCCCGAATCAACCATTTGTAGTGCGTGTACATTATGCAGCTCTATGACATTTCTAATCTGTATACTCGATTGTGACCAGCACTCTTGATGTCTATACGGCTGACCATTCTCGGGCCATCCGCGATCCTCCCGACAATACACCACATAGCAAACAAGGACCAATTGAAACTTTGCGTTGGACAAGGAAATAATGCCACGTGAATTCAATAATTATATGACAGTCGCCCACACAAAGCAATGCGACCTAAATAAAAGTAAAGACTCACAAAAGCTATCGAGAGAGCCGTTAGCTTTCCCTCGCGAAGTGTAAACTTCCACTGCTACGGCGCAGTAGTTGAAGGGCTGTCTGTGATTCCCCGTATAGAGAAAATACACTCTTGAAAAAAGAAAAAAGGGCAGCTTCGCACCAGTGGTGCCAAGCCAAAGATGAAATGCGGAGCTGGGCCACTTTCGTTGCTCGCCAGCTTTCTTTTTCTTTCCTTCTCAATTTCTTTCTTGTTCTTTTCTGCGTGTTTTTTTTTCTCTTCTTTTTATAGTTATTTTTTTCTCATCATCTATTTTTGTTTTTTTAGTATTTTCCCTTTTTATTCTCTTTTTTGTAATTCTTGTGCTCTTCCTCTTTTTTTCTACTTATATATTTGGTTTTGTATGTGTTACCCCAAGCGATGACAGTGCACGACAGCCCGGGCCACTGAAGGGCTCCGCACTCTTCTTTATCAGGGCGTTCGAACTACGAGAGGACGAAGAGTTCTCCTTGGTGCGATCGCGCGCTCGATATGCTACTGATACCTGTGCTATTCCTGATTTTACCTGCTTCATGCAAAGCCGCGATGGCATACGATGACAGCCTATATATTCAACAGCACTCGCCCGTAAGAAACTCCGCACTTACAACAATTATTCTTACATCGTGCACAAAAAAATTTATTGTTGCGATCGCGCCGGCAGTGCCTCTAGCATGCGCGCTTACTTAAGACTGCAAGGGGAGTTCCTTATTGTGGGCTGCAAACAGAGAATTCCGAGAACTGTGGATTAGAAGAGCAGGCTGACTTTGGGAAAGCGGTGAACTCGGGAATGTTAACCAGACTTGCAACTGGTTGCAGGTGCATAACCAGGATTTTAGTTCGGGGAGGGGGGTGTTGACTTATCGACTTCTCTGTATTTTAGTGCATAGTTGTTGTCGCTACACGTTCGACTCCGGAGACACAGCAGATGCACAGGGGCTTTTAGTAACTCCATTTATTGTGACTTAGTTGCCCGAATTAACCATTTGTAGTGCGTGTACATTATGCAGCTCTATGGCATCTCTAAGCTGTATACTCGATTGTGACCAGCACTCTTGATGTCTACGGCTGACCATTCTCGGGCCATCCGCGATCCTCCCGACAATACACCACATAGCAAACAAGGACCAATTGAAACTTTGCGTTGGACAAGGAAATAATGCCACGTGAATTCAATAATTAGATGACAGTCGCCCACACAAAGCAATGCGACCTAAATAAAAGTAAAGACTCACAAAAGCTATCGAGAGAGCCGTTAGCTTTCCCTCGCGAAGTGTAAACTTCCACTGCTACGGCGCAGTAGTTGAAGGGCTGTCTGTGATTTCCCCGTATAGAGAAAATACACTCTTGAAAAAAGAAAAAAGGATTGCAAATGTTGCTACACAGCACATTTCTCGAAAAGCGTAAAGACACCGCCACGAATCACATGGTTCCATCAGTCCCACAAGGAGTGTGAGAAAGATGCGATCGCTGGCACTGCCTTTTTGAAAGACTCGAAACAGTGAGACTGGATTATTCAGAAGTATAAACTGGTTGCTTTCAGGTTGTTACTGGATTTTAGCTGGTTGATGCAACGTGGTTTCTAGCTTTATTCTCAAAGGAGAGAAGTTCGAGGTAAACGAAAGACAGTCACAGACATGACATGGCTTTGTCTTGCAGTTCTTGTAGTTTTGCTGTAAGTTCTCTCGATTTCTCTCTCTACGGGACACTATATAAACTTACGAGGTGGTTTGCCCCACCTGGCTGTGACTACTTGCAGTTGGCTGTCGCACACGGCGAAGAGTGATCGAGAGATTTGAAGGAACCTGCAGAAGTCTAAGGTAAAATTGAATAAAGTATTGCCTACAGCGTCATATCACTCGGGTGATATGACAGCGAACTGATTTTGATGAATTCTAACTGCATGGTAGTCCTCTTGATTGATCTATTCCGTACTATTTCGATCGGAATGTTATCTATATTATTCAAAAGTATTGAAAAAGCAACCGAGTTTTCTTCGTGCTTATTTTGCGCTTTAAGATACTTGCGAATTCAAATTTCTGGATAAAAGGGCTGGGATATCACTGTGCTAGTGTGTTAAGTGATATGATGGCTTCATGCGCTAAGATGCCATGCTGTTTCCTTAGAAGCAACCTTACTTACGAGCTAGCTTGTCTTTTCTGTCTTTCTCAGTGGCCTTCGCGATCGACATCATCTTAGCTGTTCTGCTAAACAAATCAAGCACAAATCTTATATCTCGAGAAACATATGGTGAACAGTTGTAACCCTCTGCCTCTCTCCATAAGAAAGGTTCGGTCCAGTGCAAGCCATATTGCAAACGAGCCATATGACTTTGCGGCCTCCATTACGAGCCTTTCGTGGCTACCAATCGTCCCACCTCTCTTCAATATTTTTTTTTCTGAGCAAGCCTCGTATAACGAGCGCGTGCTTGGCTTATATAAAACCTATACGCTGGTGCGAAGATACCAACACTTGTCGGCTCCCGGAACAAATGTTATCATGCGGAGAAGAGGACAAGAAGCAACATATAAAATTTGGTTGAGAGGAGGAAGGGAGCGGCCAGCATGTCGAGGCGATAAAGAGGTAGAGAGAACCGAGACTCGCCGAGATGCGAGAGAGCGGCGCGGAAGCGCGGAATCATTCTCGCGAGCTGCGGAGCGTCCATTTCCAATCTGCTCCGCATCATTCACGCTTCCCGGAGCGGTACGCTTTGATCGGGCCGTCTCCAACTACGCACACTCTCTCCCACACACACGCGCACTCTTTCCGGCGTTCAGACCGCTGCTTGCCACCACTCCAATCCTCTTCGCGTGCTCTCGGGTTACGTGAGTGCGACGTCGACGACACGCCTTTGTGAGTTCGCTCTCTCATAAAGCCGCGCTCGTCCCCCGGGGGATGTGCGTTGAGCGCGCGGCCCGCAGTCCTGTATGTGTATCCAGGGGACAAGCACCAGCGGCGGCGACAGAAGCGGCTCCCGACCGACACCCATGGGCACGTGACAGTCACGCAGAACCTGCACAACTCGAGAACGACACGAAGAAACAAAGAAAGAAGGAGTACACAGCATTGACACAACTGTGCAATTGGACAGAACGTGCAACGTGATCCAGATGTGCGAAAAAAAAAAAAAAAGGAAACACGTTCCTGCCATTTCGCTCGTCTCGCTTTTCTTTTATCCTCCCGAGCGTTTGACGCGCAGATCTTGTTTGTTGTTCTTTTTTTTTTACTCTTTTTGTTTCTGCTCCTCCCACGCGCCGAATTCGGATTGTGGGCAGCGGAGATTCTCATCGCACGCTTTGCCGATGCCAGAGGCTTAAGATCGAGACGATAAGATTGCGAGTTGATGAAAGCGAGTGACGACCGTATAATGGACGGTGTTGAGTAATCACGGGAACGTCGAATGTGTCTCGCCACAGTCTGCGCTTTTCTGCCGTAATGAAGTTGAACTGATGAACTAGTGAAAGTGTTCAGAAACTCAATCGTTTTCCGTTTTTTTTTTCTTTTTCTTGCATTTTGTCTCGCTCTTCGAATTTTCCGTTTTGCGGTCACAAATGCCGTATCTTGCTTTAAAACATCGCAAGTTGATGCTTCGCGAGAGTTTGTGTTCTTTACGAAATGGTTTTCGCGATGCGCCCAGTTGAAGTACGAAAAGAAATGAACATATCCGCCGCTTGTGCGCGCATGGTGACTTCTTTCAGAATGTCCGTGATGGACTGAGATGCATTCCTTTCGGGCTACTACCTTTTTTGTGTTCATTTTCAAGTGTATACTGTTATCCTTGAAGTACAATATTGCCACGCGCAATTTTTCAATATCATTTGTGTAACTTTTGGTTACGTTTGTAACCACTGCCGTCCGCAAACCACGCCTGAGTGTCTGGGAACCTTTTATATCGTTTAAGAATCTTCCCACGAGACGGCTCGTCGCACGGTAATGATACAGTTGATTCCGTAATTATCCTGCCCACCAACGATAGCGTTGAACTTGTCGAAGCCGCAGCTACTGCCGACGCACTTTATTGCTCATCAGTTTACTCGACGGCCGACGCTGCTCGCTCCGCTGTCAGTGTACAGCTTAAATTGCTTGTGTGTTCACTTTTTCATTTTCTGCACGCAGTTCCGCCTAAATAAAGAGATCCGCATTTCCTAGTGCTGAGATTCGCCATCACGTCTGCAACACAGTATAACTGTACTATAAAAGAATAAACAGACAGGTACTGTGCGTTGTCCTGTCTTCTTACACAAATCAAAAGTAACAGATTAAGTGGTCATTCATAGGGATAAACAGTTTCATAGGATTCCTTGGAGTTTTGGTTCGCATACACATTCGTTAAGCATTTGCAGTATTTTTTAAAGAGTACTATACGTCTACGATGTGCATTAGTTTTACGATTATATACAGCTTGCTACATTTACTTACAGTGCGTAGTATTCGAAGCGATGCAGTCAAGTAGCCAATAGATAGCTATTTAATCTGCTAAATAAGCCTGAATAACTCCAGATATTTACCGGTATAGGAATAAAACCAACGTAAACCTGTGAGGTTGAGTGCTTCTTGTGCGCCCGCTGTGGTCTACTAGAGGGGACGGATCCGATTGGGTCGTAAAAAATGCAATTCTAGAATATCTGCAACAATGTGTTTTAGAGAAGCAACGCCACAATGAAGATCAAAGCTGAAGCAAAGAATGCGAAATAAAGCTATCGTCAAGCGCTGTTAGTGACACTCCAGCCGGACACGACATTCCCCAATCAACAGCATTGTCAGTTACGCTTTAGGCTTGCCCTCCTCCTTAGAAATGTCCATTCCGCCTGCCCTTCACCGAGAACCAGCAGTCTTCGCTTCAAGTTTGTACTTACCTTTGTCACACCTACCACAGCGCGGCGCGTCAAAGTTAAAATAATCGGTGCAAGAAAACCGATTCGTAGTGCATGGCTGTAAACGTAATCAAATCAGAGGTGCATCGTGACTTCCCGACATTTCGAGAAACCGGTGGGGCTACTTGAAATGAATAAGCTACAAGGGTAAATAATATAATGAGTCGTGAGAAAACGTTGAACAGGTAAGGTCACCGGGGTCAGCGTTTCAACAAAAGGATCTCTCTTCATCACGGTAACAAATCCTGATATCGTAAGATTGAATGAAACGATATTTTGCTGTTCAATATACCTCATTGAATCAGACTTCGATTCTCTCCTGAAGCTCTCTTTTGTTGGAAATTTACCCGGCAAGTTGTATATGCTAAGTTGGAATCGGTTATAACAGTCATGTGTGCACTGAATCAGCCTTTTTATAACTGTGATGCCGTAGCTTGTCAACCGGAGTATGATAAGCTTCTGTTTCACTTTTAAGAAATGTTCTGATACTGTAACTAAACAAAAAAGTCGATGTGTATATCCCATTTTTTTTAGGGCTGTTATGGAGACATCACTATGCGGGTACAGTGAGCAACTACGAGCGCGTTAAAGCGAGCGCGAACTGCTGATGGTAACGATCGTTCGATGAGGAGGATGCTAAAACAGGACGCTCTGCGTTCTGGTCGCTCGGGCCAACCGAACCTTTGAACCACGCTCGATTGCCGCGGACTGTACGAGCGCCCACTCAAGAGGGCTTAGAAAACAAATAAAAGGAGTAAGGTGTGTCGTTCTTTGACCGCCCGGGGTCAACGCGTATAAACACACACTTCGCTGCAAATGGCTCGAATGTTCGCGCGCCGATGCTCCAAGTGGTTTTTCACGTTTCTCGATGTACGAGAGATAAGAGAGAAACTTGCATTAACGTTTGCAGCGGAGGATCGCAGCCTTCTTGAGTAAGCGTTCGCCTCTTGAATTTGCACTCAGAACACTTCAGACGGGTTGGCAGCCAAGCGCAGCTATGTAACGACGTACCTTCGAAGAAATTAAGAACTATCCTTGAGTCTCTCGTTCTCTCTTTTTTTAGTGTGTCTCATTGCTTGGCTCATCAGAGCCTGCCCCCCTCCCCTTTTTTTTCGTTTTTTTTTTCGGGGTGAGGGGAGTGTGGGGGGGGGCAGCTTCCCTGTAAGGTGAGGCGATCGTAAACCACTGCCTCTATAGCCCATCACTGGACGTAATTATCGGGAGACTTACCGATGCGTTTCGAACGGAACCTATAAGGCGGGGCCACCCGGGTAGGTGTCATCTCGCCTTCTCGTAATACGCAGCGCGTTACACGTTCGATCCTGCGTTGACCACCCCTCTTGAATCCAGCAGTCCGTACAAAATTATATTCCACATTAGCGCCCGTGTGACATTACGTACAGTTCACGCCTGACAACATTCTCGTTCCTCGAGTACCATCTCTACTGCTTCTTTCTTTTTCTTTCTTTCTTTTTTTTTTTTTTCATTTTCAAGGCGCTGCACCGATTGCTCTCGCCTTGTGCAGAGTTATTGAACGCTGGCTTTTCAGCGCTACGCTTGCGTTTGTGGGAGAAGCGCTTCTCCTGCTGACGCGCGCGACCTAGCAACATTCGCATAATCAACTGCGTGAAGAGATAGCGCATTCGATTTCACTTTTTTTTTTGTACGCGTTCACGCATATCTTTTGGGGTGTGTTCCTAATGCATGCACTCTCTTACCTTTTTTAGACAGCCATAAAAAGGTGTCATTAGGTACACATTATTCCGCTTGTAAAAGTAAGGCGTTTTTCTGTATTCGTTGGCTCACCGTTCTTAATTGCTTGTGTACGTACGCACTCGCTAGATGGCGCAATGACGCTGTCGCTAACTCGGCTGGAGCGTTCGATTCAGAGCGGGTGTATGTTACGATTCTGGGGATTAGCAAACACGGTCGCTACGCGGACGATATGTTGTTTCGTTGAGTTTTCTGTTTGTTTTTCTGTGTGAATCGTTCTGCCCTTCTTCGACGGGAGTGTGAATATCAATGGCGGCCCTAGTGTTTACGTACTTTGAAAGCGTATCATTTACGCGGGAGAAGTGCCAGTCCGTGTGGCATGGTGGCTCCCTAATAGAGACAAACTTTGGACCTAATGAACCATTGGAAAGCGGTGCATGATGTTTATCAGGACTATTTTTTCTCGTTCTCTAAAGAAAAAAAAATTGAAACTGCCATGTAGAATCTCGCGCGGCCGCTTTGCTTGCGCTTCCCTGGAACTTCGCATTAACGTACTATAATTACTTAGCTTGTTGTGCGTTGTTAACGTACGACGCAATTCAGGTTGTGCCAGAGTGGCTCTGGGTTGACTTCAATACATATTCACGAAGGAAGATTGTCGTTTGCGGCGCTAAGTGCGGTATTGAAGCGAGAAGATAGGAATTTGCTTTTCTTGCGCCTGGTTAAACTCCCTGCCTTTACTTGCATCGTTCTCCTCTTTCTCTCTGTGCACGGCCGAATATCAGGTCGTCGCCAGACCTTTTTTTGTCAGAGAGGCGGGGAGGGGGGGGATGTGTCCTGCGTATATTCACACATGCAAAACCTAAATACTTCGTGGAGGGATGGCGGAATGAGCTTCGTGGGCTTCCTGGTTTATTTCTTATTTATGTAAATAATAATTAGTGAGTTTACTTATATACATTAACGATTTCTTGACGCAGGATTCCACTACTGAAGGTGTAGCAGGTTGTTCTGTATGAGATCGTTTAAAATTTTTCTCTTTCGCTGCTGCTATTTACGGATGCATGAGAGGGCGGGCCAGCTCAAGGTGATGCGGCAGTTCCTATTTATTTTTATTTTTCGAGCAGACAACAAACTCCTCTCTAAGCTACAGTGAGGCAATTATGTAGATGCGAATGACTAGATATAAACACCGCAAGACCAGGAAGAGATGCTCCTAATTCGTTCTCGCCTTCCACAGCGCCAGATCTAAAGAAAGCTCGCATTTTATGTCTCTTTCTTTTTTTTTTCTTTTCTTCTCGACATCATTGTGCCTGAAAAAGTGTGCCCGCGTCTTTTCCCCCTTACCCCGGCATTCTTTTCGCGGTTTCACTCGCCTTGACCGTGCTGTGGTGTCCGCATCGGAATCCGCGCCGGCAGCGTGAGGCGCGCATAGAAGGCGTGTCCCCGGAGCCGCCCCCCCCCCCCCCTCGGGACCTGGGCTAATCGCTTGTATCACGCCCCCCTCATCACCACCCCCCCCCTCCAAACACATACACCTTCTCAGTCCTCCACCCGGCTGGGGTCTGCTCTTTACGATGCCTAAGCACGTAATGGCGGTCGCTGTTGTTGCCCACAAGGACATAATGTGCATATGTGCGCGCAACCCTCACCTGCTGAGCGAACCTGTCCACGAGGAATTTGACGGTGAATGTCTCACGCCGGACAGAACAGGAATTAGCGAAATGACAGGCCTAGCATCACCTCAAGGTTCTCGCGAACGTACGGTCGTTCTTTTTTCTTATTAGTATATTTAAATTGACCAGATGGAAGTGTGACAAAGGTGGGACAGCGGACAGCGCAGCTCAGTGCATTGTTTGGTATTAGCCACCACTTCGAAAGAAAAGGGCATGTATTGCTGACTTTAACACGTTCAACTATCAACTCGGCGTTTTACGATTTGGCGAATATATGGTTTGACTAATTCTTGGTTTTGGAGTGTTATCTTTAGTGGGACTACACTGGGGATTCAAGTGGGCGTCTCTTGGAACGCCCGTGCGCCTCTCCAGTGAAGCCTTGATTAGTAAAGCTTGTTTGAGGTCGTTATCAATTAACTATCGCTGTGCTGTCTACGTTACAATATGTTACATCAACTGTAGCGAAAAACAGGTGGGCTGTTTTCCTTATTAAATGATATTTGTATGCCAGCGGCTATCATATCTGAGTCATGTCAGTCATATTCATTTTCACTTACATTTAGTACATTGAAAGGAATAAAACTTCAGTTGATGATAGCCTGCTCCTTTTCGTTTGAAGAAAGCTTTGGTTGGTAGTCTGCTTCTGTTTGTGATTCCCTCTTCTTTTAGGGGCGAAGCAGTTCTTTGACTAGCCTGTGTAACGCTGTCCCTCCGTGCATTCATACGAACGCGCTCCCCTCACCGCGGGCGTTGGAGTGGTGCCAAGTAGGTCACGCCGCAGCTGCGCGTTCACGTCATTCCCCTTTCGCAGTGCCTCATAGATCACGCTGACGTCACTCTTTCCATCGCCTACCGCGTGCTCGCCGCCGCGCCTGCAGCTGCCGCCTCATCCTTACGCCCACAACACCTGCCGCTACCGCCGCTCGCTCCGCTACCGCGACCACCGCTCAGTGCACCGCTGCTCGCTACACCGCCGACTCGTCGGCTCACGCACAATGAACGCAACCCCTTGAGTGAACCTGATGCGCCAGCCATCTCAATACCTAAACCAGCCATCGCTTCAGACGAATCTTACGGCGCTCACCTCAGCACCCTCGTTGGCGCCATTCAACCCGTGACGCTACCCGTGCGCAACGCTGCTGCTTCGCATCGCATCACGGTTGCCTTTGGGAACATGGTGTAACTTCTTGTATCTCCGTCCGTTTTTTATTTAGTTTTTGCGCTGTACACCTTGGCACCAACACGAACTGGCATATATTACCACTTTGCTGTATTAAAAGCATGTTTGCCAAAAAATCAGGAGTTATGAATACTAAGGCTACAAAACAGAACCTCTGTAAGAAAAAAAATTGTAGTAACATAGGTGCAAACGCAAAGTTTGGATACGTTGGTTGACGTGAGAACACCTATACGAAGTCGCGTCACATAAAACACAGTGACGTTTGTGCAGTTCAGCGATTCTTGTTAGTGTGCTCTTGAGGTATGCATCGCCTAGTTTAGGAGCATTAATTTTTGTCGACATGGCCGCATTAAGAGTGAGGCCCACGAGACGGCTTTGTGTTCTCCCATAGAACCAACCCCAGACACGGAGTATACCACGACACGGACAAGAAAAATTTATCGCCTTGACAACAATGATTGCACACACTATGAACAGCCAAGCAATGCAAGCAGCATTTACGTCCTAAACCGGACACTCCTAAACGAGAGTGTGTGTGCGTCCCGAAGTCTAAGTTCGTCCGACGTCACTCACATGAGCCGTGAGGAGGTCGACGACACACGCACTGAAGGGCCAGGTTCAGGACGACGCCATACCAGCGTACACCATGAGGTAGTGCGAGGGCGTATGAGCTGACGTTGAACTGCTCGTTCGAATGACACGCAGGCCACGTTGCACCCGACGCAGCACCGACGCCATCCATGCCTTCAACTCTGGGTTGTGATAGGCTCGCCCGTACGTGGCATCATAACCACGATATCAGCAGGTTGTGCCGGACCCGCTTGGACGTGGCGCCGAGGCTACGATCTCCGCCACTGGAACGGGACCAGCTGCTCGCGCAGGTTGCTCGCTCGTTCACCGCAGGAGCAGCACTGCTACGCCAGGATCGGGAACACTCGCTCGTCCTTAGGACACGCCAAGCTCGTCCGAGCTGGTTCGGTCTTCTTCGGTCCCTCAGGACAAATGATCCGTGCTCTTGCTTGCTGCCGCGTTCTCTAGTGCGTCGATGTTGGCTAGCTCACGCGCGCCACATTGATTGACCGACCGACCGACCGACCGACCGACCGACCGACCGACCGACCGACCGACCGACCGACCGACCGACCGACCGATTGATTGATTGATTGATTGATTGATTGCCTCTTTATCCTGACGCAACCCACCATAGGACATCAGCCATGAAACGCGTGGTGCCTTGCTACATGAAAATTTTGTTCGTAATAATGATGATGATGATGGCCTAAAAGCATGAATCACCCCCACTCCGGGGGATTTTGTTCATAATTTCAAAATGAAAGGTACGTTACTCTGTTCACGTGCACCTTCG
This sequence comes from Rhipicephalus microplus, assembly GCF_013339725.1. Classification (NCBI taxonomy): domain Eukaryota; kingdom Metazoa; phylum Arthropoda; class Arachnida; order Ixodida; family Ixodidae; genus Rhipicephalus; species Rhipicephalus microplus. The sequence goes on from NC_051169.1 coordinate 67,442,048, forward strand.
TCGTCTTTGGTTATTAAATTTCAATGGCTTTCACTTTCAGTTTCGGCTTCAGTCTTACCACACAAGCATTCTAAATCGTTAACACCTTTTTTTGTTAAACACAGCTCTATCGGAAATTTGAAGCCCAGTAATTGATCCCCGCGCATGACTGGTACCGCTTTCTCTCCCACAGTAAAATACGTCATACTCTAAACCGCCGAGCATTTGTTCTGAACACACTAATACGAGCGATAGATTTCGATTGCTCCAATGCGCGTTTATTTTCAACGTGAGCTTAACGCCAAGCATGGTTAACTAACAATATAGCAGTGGTTCTGGTTTCACATCCCGGATCGACGATATAATTGTGAGATAGCCCGTTTCAAGGTTGCATGCGCTGTACCCCAAAAAACTTCCGGTCACCTAATTCACCAGCTCCTAACGTAGATTAAAGTCATTTTGAAAGGAAATAAAAATCTCTCATTTTTTACAAAAAAAAGGAACTTGCGTAAATACAAAAAACGGTCTAGATTTTTATGTAGCTCAAAAGAATGTTTATTTGAATATATTTTGCCAAATAAGGGAAGGAAGCTGTAGAAAATCAGCAGGTTATTTTCTAAAGCTCTTGTTGTCCACCGATGCTAGTAATACCCCTGTCACACGGCCACCACCGAACTCCGTTGAACACCGTCAACGTAAATCTCCCCTAGAGAGTTCAACGGAGAAGGAGTTGTGGCAGTGTCACACGGCAATGACGAGGTTCTAACAGTTGCTGCGAGGGGGCTCACCTAGCGCTGTTTGATTTTCGGAAAAGTATTCTAATTTCATCTCTATTGATTTTTTTGAGAGTCCTCGTTATGCTGTTCTTACAAAAAGCACTATTAAGTAGGTATGCGACTAACAAACCATTAAAAATAATTTCAAATAAAAACGCATTTGCTAAATGTAGTGATGCTGCTAGTGACGCTGGCCACATTGTGGTTTTAGTTGTTTTGTTGCCTGTGTAGATGCCCGGTACGAAATTTATTATGCTTCTTTGCCTCGTGAGTGCACATTTTGTGTTCTTCAGCCATGAGTGACACAGCGAACGACGTGAGGAAGTGGTGCGATATTGTGCTGGTAATGACGTTGATCGGCTGGCGCCGGCCGGCCCGACTGGCGAGGCACGGTGTGTAGGGCATCGGTATTGAAAGTAAGCGAACTCTGGCGGGCGTAAATATATGTAAACAAACACCCGTTGTGAATGAGTACACTGCAAATCATTTCACACCCTTAAGGGTGGATTTTTGAATAAATCACCCATCTTACACCTATTATTTCTGCCAAACTTATCCGCATGGGTGTAAGTTCTGCAATTCCACCTTTTGTACGCCCATTTCTCATTTTTAGGTGTATTGTAGGTATATGTTAGCAAATTACGCCCAAGGGTGTTTCCTTGAACGTTACACCTATCATATATGTATATAATTTAGAGCATCAATACATATCACATCTCAACGGATGCAATCAAACCGCGTGCCAAAAGTCTGGTGAAAAGATCGATGTTGCGGCATTCGTTTTCATTTCCCATAATTCATTCGCCAAAATATATCGTGCTATGTATTATATTTATTAAACCACCCCCTATTTATTATATTCAGAAGATTCCTCACATGTTCAATGACTTAATTCATGGGTTAACTTTTTGGGATTCCTACTGAAAATATTTTGCTGCCGCTTATGTCCATTCTTCCCTAATTCTCACAGAGACATCAGTAAAAGAGATTATGTTGCACTTAAACATAACATGAAACAATTACGGTTTTCGACAGGCTATCGTGCGCGCTTTCTCATTTGAAATCACACTAAGTTTTTCGTACCAGAGGTCCTGATTTATTAAAGACGATAGTCTTTTTTGGGGACCTTCAACGCAAAAATTTTGGTCTGCCTGCCTGCCTGCCTGCCTGCCTGCCTGCCTGTCTGTCTGTCTGTCTGTCTGTCTGTCTGTCTGTCTGTCTGTCTGTCTGTCTGTCTGTCTGTCTGTCTGTCTGTCTGTAGATTTGTCGATTTGTCCATTCTATACGGCATCTGGTACTTGAAATGGCCGACCTCATCCGCAGCGCTCACCAGTGTTGCTCAAGATAGAGCGTTCATGCTTGTGCAATCGTTTATTAAAAAGCCATGATTGCGCATGTCTGTGGCACCATAACAACACGTATATAATCTGCATGTGCGTCTTTTACTAGAAAAGCATACATTACTAATATTAAGGGTCGTAGCGCTTATCACGCTGCGCTGACCATGCAATGCTTGCACGGAACAGGGAGCGTTTCCAACGCTTTGCTAAGGAGGTGGAATCTACCCGTCGCCTTGCGTTCTACACCTTATCACCTCTAAGATGGGCGCGCACACCCCTACCAAAGCCACACGCTTTGTTTTCTAGGAAGACTGCCAGATGGCGCTCATGTCTCACGTGTGACATGATTTGATGTTCTTTTTCGCCTTAGCTGTACGCTCGAGGCACTCAAACGCAGTGCCTACAGAATACCACTCACCGACTTTCTTGCGCAGAACACCAAATAAATGTCCTGTTCACTCTCTCCACAGGCAAGACTATCGTCCTTTGACGACATTTGCAAAAACATGGAGATACGGGGTCAATTTTTTACAATGGGGGTCCATATATTTCCTCACACTGAAGTATTTCGCATCAATACACGGGTCCCTGATTTATTCAGTGAGTTATATTTAGATCTATGAACATGGGTCAGTTCAAATTGAATGTTTGTAGTATTCGCATTGCCACGGAACTAGGCATGTTTGCAATTAACAGGCTAAGCTTACTCGGATGCAGCTGCTGTGCACGCATGCTGCGCCGCCGGACAAGCTTGGCGCACATACGCTAAGCACGGGTGAACTCTTCCAATGGGTCGCACCACTCTGTGGGCACTTAGTGCTCTTTTTATATTTACTTGAAATGCACGCTTGCGCGTCGTATAATATACACGTGAACGATCGTAGACAACACTAGCGCAATGTACCCGTGCCACAAAGAAGTAGAGTAGTTTACTAATTGCAGCATTGCAATTGACAGTTGTTACTGTCGCGTTACAATGCACTGATAATCGCACATTGGTATGCTCACACAAAATTTAAGACTTGAAATAAAAGCAAGCGTCCTTCATAATTTGTCGGTGAAAAAAGCAAAGCCCCCGGTTCTTGCTGATTGGCAGAGTGTTATTTAAAAGAAGCTAATAGCACAGCAGGGGTGTTGCTAGGATTTATGCTTGCAAGGGAACAGAAAGAGGAAAAAAGGGGGCCTGGCGAAATTTGTATGTAAATTTTTGCCTGTAGTTGCATACGTGCGGATCCGAATCACAAGCTTTCTTTTTTTTTTTTTGCGAAATGGGCCAAACCCTGACCCGAAAGTAGCTCAAATGACACTCAATTGGCTCATACACACGTTCACGTTTCCTCTAAAACAGTAATATTAAAACATTATTTATAAATATTACTGTTCTAGAAGAACGTTGATAGTATGTATATGTCAAGGCAGCGTTAGTTGAGCTTGTTTCGGTTCTAGATTTGCCCCATTTTGAAATAAAAAATATCTCCTCAAACGAACATAAAAAAGGGTGGGAGATGTGTCAAATATGTAACAACCTCCTTGCCACCCTTCCCTAACTTCTTATTTATATCTATGTTCCGCAAGTAACAAATTTTGACTCTGAAATGTCGAAACAACGCCGCAATAACGCCTCACCCGGGAAAAAAAATGTACATTACGAAGGCTACGCATTTGCCACCTGCACACGTCAGTGGCAAAAAAAAAGGCTTTGAAGCTCTGCTAGCAAATAAATATGTTGTCAAGCATGAAATATTACACTATATCTTGGAGGCTTAACATAGCTTGGAAATTATATCATAAAACGGTACTGCTATGTGTTTCGGTTTCGGTTTCGGTTTTGAGGTTTCGAAGCAACTGCGCATCGCCATCGTCAACAGGCAGACTTTGAATTGGGTGGTAACATGTCGTGTGCGTGTTTGCTGCAGGCTGACGGAGGTTTATTATTTTACTATTCACTTGCTTTGTCAGGGACGCGTACTTATACGGCTTGCACAGTTTAACTTGTGCTTACAGTGGATACAGTACCTGTCACTGCAATCTGTGGCGTGTCGGCTAGTACAGAACAACTTCGGTGCGGCGGAGTGTGTGTCCTCTGTCAACGGCTTTCATTGAAGCTTGTGCCCGCCGCAAGCAGAGTGTTTACGATCAAGCAATCAACGGACTGTACGCTGGGAGCTACATGGAGAACGCTTTTGGATTTCGTGCTATTGCTGAAAAGGTAAGCTTTCGTGTATGCGAACAACGAAGTGCAGAAGTGCGTGCCTGCCTGCCAACTCCCGATTTGCCCGCGATACTCGTAATTGCAGGAAGCGACCGTCTCATGGCGTCGGTAGCTTCGTGACCTTCGCTCGCTGTGTGCTTATCAGCTGCGATGTCTCAACAGTCGCAGTGTTCGTGAACCTCGCTTTGGGGCATGGTTAAAGAAAACGGGGGGATGTGCCCCGCGCAGATAAACCTTAGGGCATTCGGCAGCGGGTGAGAAAACAAGGGGGGGGGGGGAAGAGGGCTGAGCTAGCCGAGGTGGGCGAAAGAAATGGCATAATAATAATAATAATAAAAACGAAGCAGATCAACGGTAAAAGAGGCGCCAGTTGTCAGTTAGCGGGACTGCAGTGGACAAATGGGGCGCGTTTATTACGCGGGAGAAAAAAAATGCAGATTTCAATGACTGAAGATAGGGGTGCGTTTTTAATGCGAGTAAATACGTTATTTAAAGCAACAATTGAAAAATACTTAAACTTTGTATCAGTACCCCTTTGATGCCTGCGCTTTGCAGCGGCGTGACGTGTTTTGTTAAAAATCGTGCAGCTAACCAAAGAATTTATATGTACCTTGTTTAATCAGTGATTCGCGCTTTTTATGCCTTGCTTGGTTTGTTTATATTTATACTACTATATCGTAAATAATCAGGATATAGTAATATTGATCTGCTTTAATAAGGGATTGAACAGCCACACTCAATTGCACACATCTTTTTGCATTTTTGCACCATTGTACTGCGGCACATAGAATATTGTAGAATAGAATATTTCTGTATATTTTGGTGTAGGGTTTTGCGATGTGGTTACATATGAAAGCTTAGCCAAAGTGTATCAACAAACACGCACACAAAACTTTCAGTTAGACTGATACAGCACAGATGATAATGGTGTAGGCATAGTTAGCCACTAAAGAACACGCTCGCGAAAAACAAAATGATGATGGCGACAAAGGTGGCTGTAAATGAAAGCAGGCAGAACTAACAGCTCTTGTCTGTTTCATGCATTTTGTCTGTGCAGGTTTCATCCTTACGAATGTAAGGACAGTGATCCAACTAATAAGCCCTCCATGCATATATTCCTATTAGCTACTTCTCCAATATGTCGTGCATTTTTTAAATTACACATATTTATGGTCCAACAGTCCAGAGCTTATTGAGCATATATTTAACTTACTTGTGGTATATTATCTGTTGCATGGCTGTTTTTATGAATTAAAAAAATTCAACTGCGAATGAGCTGCTTATGCATGCACTCGAAGAATAGGGTTAGCACGTCTTATTTATTCTTGAGAGTAGTCAGTTTTACTCGTGGCCTAAAGTAATCATTTTGTTGACCAATAAGCAACCTGTGAAAGACATAAAATTATCGAGTACACCAAATTTATGTAACTGGAGAAGCAATTTAGAGATGAGCTTCCGAAAATACACAGTGCTGTTTTTCCAGCAGCAGTTGTCATATTGTAAGTGCTGTTGATCCTTCCATATTGGGGCTTGCTCGATGTTTTACACTATTTTCACACAGTAGATTGTACATCTGTGATGTGTACATGTCTACACAACGATCCTTCGAAGTAAATGATAAATATTGCTACTTTTCTGTCTGAATGGGTTTATATAATTTTTTGTATCTACCATTGTAGTGGCCTATTGGTTAGGGTATTCTAGCTTAGCAAGAAAACTTGGTATAAACGCTGAAATTTGAGCTTCCCAGTATATTTCAAGCTTCTTGGTAGGTGCATGATTCAAGAGAGAAGCACTTTTTCACCACCACCACAGTGGTGAAAAAACCATACTCAAGCATGGCACTTGCATTCGTACACTAATATGCACAGATGCTTGTACACGTAAAAGTGAATAGTGGTAAAGCTGAAAGTGGAGAAGCTGGAGCTTTTTATTATAAGACACATCATAATGAGGTTCTGATTGTTCCCAGTATTTTTTAAATGCTTAGTTGAATGTTGTGCATCTCTTACATGCAGAATGTTGAAAGAAAAGCACACTACGTCTTCTACGATGGACTGGGTGCTGACAATGCAGTGCACTCTTCATCACAACCTGAAAGCAGCTGTTCCGGGCTCACGACCTCACTCAAAGGGCGCAGCAGTGGTGGACGCTACTCATAGGGTGCACCAAATATCTTGTACATTTTAGGAACATTCCTCTGATGGGAAAGGCTTCATCTCAAGCTATGTGTCCTATATACCTATTTATATTTTCAATATAAGTATCACTTTGCCATCAGATCAACAGCAGAGCGTGTAGAAAACTGTGCACAATGCATAATGTTACAGTTGTATGAAAAACTAGAGATGGCCTAGATGTCGCCAGCTTAAAAGGTTGATCCACTAATGGGTCAATCCACGCCAAACATCCCAGCTATTTTAGCGACCATCTCAAATGTATTAAAAAAAATTGTGATGATTTACTGCATTGAAAACAGTGAAATAGTAAAATAATTTCAAAAAAAAAATTTTTCGGTCACGTAGTTGCCTTCTGAACTTACTGGAATGTCGTTTCAGTGTGGTTTGTGGGAAAGTAGTTTAAAAGTACTGCTCATTTCTTCGATACCAAAATTTGTCTACATGTTAAGTACAAGTTCATAAGTAAAGTGTTTGAAGCGCAGTAATATTAGTGCAATTTCACTGGCACATACGCCTCCAAGACTAACAATGTGCTTGATACGACTGGTTGGTGCTGTATGGTAGACAAAGAAAGTGCTTAACAGCGCAAAGGACAAGAAGGGAAAGAAGAAACGAGAACAGAGCCTTGAACAAACAATCAAAGTTTATTGCAAACCAACTGCAATATATAGAAAACAGAATCTGCGCATAACCATGCACCATAAGCAGAATCGCACATACATGCACCATACAGCCTATCTTAGCAACAACCGGTCATGTAAATGGACCCAAGATAACGAACTTCACAGCAGTTAAGAAAAATCGAGGGTACGCTAACACAGGAAGCACCAAGTTGTTGAATATAGAAAGCTTCACTAATCTCGTGCTCGCGCCGATTTTTATATCCCCCGTGATCAAACACTTGTCGAGAATTGGCTGACAACAAGACTTATTACAATGGTCTGCCAAGTGGCTGGGAAGGAAACCTTTTAGAGAGTTGCCGTACCTCCTCAACCGATCATTCATTCATCGCCCTGTTTGGCCAATGTAACCATGCCCAAAAGTAAAAAAATATCTTGTAGAGAATCGCTAAAACACATTCAAGATGGCACGTAGCGTGTTTCTTAGTGCATTCTTCTTTCTTAGGTCCTTCGCTGTTGACCCTGTGACATAGCCCAGCGAGGTTATCGCGTGCGCAGAACACAACTCTTACACCTATTTTGCCAGTGACCTTCTTTAGCCTTTGGGAAACTTCGTGTATGTAGGGAATAACAGCCTTGCTAGAATGAGGCTTGTTGAGTTAGCTGTTGCTTTGTCTCTTATCAACCACTCTTCGTGACGTTAGGAGAGTCTCGGCAATGGAAGTTAGCTCGGGATTAGAAAAGCCTCCTTGTTGAAGGCAGTGAACTTGGAGCGAGAAACTGCACTCTATCTGGCGGTGACAAGAGCCAGTTAAAATTGCCTATAGGCAGGAAAAAGCGATGCTTCACTTGACCAGCTTAGAATGGGCGGACGTAAAAAGGAGGTTCTTTCTTGAGCATGACTCGTACCGCCAACATACATGATGAACAAAAAAAAAGCATTTCTAATTCTAGACATCGTAGCTTGTCGTCAGAAATAAACTCCGACGTTATTTCTAGTTTCTTCATTTCACACCCGAAAACATCAAATATCTCATCGGTGGTTCGCCGAGGGTCAGATTGATCGATGCGGTAAAGGACTAAAAAGTCGTCAACGTAGTCAAACACTTTAACTGTACTCGTGTGATCAAAGTTAGCCATGAGACTTCTTTCATACCGCGCGAGTAAAAAGTCACAAAGAACCGGTGCTAAACTTGAGACATTGCACACATCTGCACCGGTGAGATATTTGACATTTTTTGGCGTGAAGTGGTGCAACTGGAATTAAAGTCGGAGTTCGATTCATGACGACAAGTTACGATGCCTTGACTTGGAAATGCTTTTTTGGTTGACCATGTATATTGGCGGTACGAACCTTTCTCAAGGAAAAGCCTTCTTTTTACGTCCACTAATTCTAAGCTAGTCAAGCGAAGCATCTCTTTTTCCTGCCTAAAGGCAATTCTAACTGATTCTTGTCACCACCAGATGGAGTGCAGTTTCTCGTTCTAAGTTCACTGCCTTCAACAAGCAGGCTTTTCTAATCCCCTGCTAACTTCTATTGCCGAGACTCTCCTAACGTCACTAAGATTGCCTGATGAGACACAAAGCAAGAGCTAACTCAACAAGCCTCATTCTAGCAAGGCTGTTATTCCCTACGTACACGAAGTTTCCCATAGGCTAAAGAAGGTCGCTGGAAAAATAGGTGTAAGAGTTGCGTTGTGCGCACGCGACAAGCTCACTGGCCTATGTCGCAGGGTCAACAGTGAAGGACCTGAGAAAGAAGCATGCACTAAGAAATACGCTATGCACCATGTTGAATGTGTTTTAGCTATTCTCTACAAGATATTATTTACTTGTGGACATCAGCCAAACAGGGCGATGCATGAATGATCGGTTGAGGGAGAACGCTAACTCTCTAAAAGGTTTCCTTCCCAGCCACTTGGTAGACCATTGTAATAAGTCTTGTTGACAGCCAATTCTTGACAAGTGTTTGATTACGGGGGATATAAAAATCGGCGCGAGCACGAGATTAGTGAAGCTTTCTATATTCAAGAACTTGGCGCTTCCTGTCTTAGCGCACCCTCAATTTTTTTAACTGCTGTGAAGTTAGTTATCTGGGGTCCACTTATATGACCGGTTGTCGATAAGGTAGGCCGTATGGTGCATGTATGTGCAATTCTGCTTATAATGCGTGGTTATGCGCAGATTCTGTTTTCTGTATATTGCAGTTGGTTTGCAATAAACTATGGTTGTTTGTTCAGGGCTCTGTTCTCGTCTCATCTTTTCTTTCTTGTCATTTGCGCTGTTAAGCACTTTCTTCGTCTACTATGCCTACAAGAACTTAGCCAACATGTGGTATGAATGTCTGACTACTGAATACTAACTACACAAAATATATATTTTGAGGAAATAATATTATGAGACTTCTTAAGCTGCTAAACATTACGAGAAAAAATTACGAGTTTCGCAGAATCGTCATTTTCGTTTATATTGAGACCCGATTTGCACTGTGGAGTGGTCCAAATAAATATGACCTTCAAACCTACATCGAAAGAGAAAAAAAGGTATTTTCATGTGCCAATTGTTATCATTACATTTTTTTGTTTTAAGGAAGAAAAGTTTTGAACTTTCCCATTGATGAAAACAGGAAATTTCAAGGTGGCAGCTGTTGTATGACGAAATGGGAAGATAGGCACCAATGGGAATACTAAAAAATATTTTCTTCCTTAAAACAAAAAATTCAATGATAGTATATGAAAAGAAGTGTTCATTTGCTTTCAATTTATGTATAAAGGTAATTTTTAGTTAAGCCACCACATGGCGTAAATCGCATCTGAATATGATCAAAAATTACGATTTTGTAGAATTTATGATTTTTTCTCATAAAGTTTACCAGCTTGATAAGTCTCAAATTTTTTTTTCTCAAAATATACCTTGCGTCGAGTAGGTATTCACTACACAGATATTCATACAAACTGCAGTATTGCAATAAAGAAATTGCAAACATAGCACATCTTGGATAAATTCTTAGAAGCATATGTGCCAGTATAGTTGCAATAATATTACTGAGCTTCAAACACCTTACACAAGAACCTTTACTCAACATGTAGACCAAGTTTGGTATAGAACATACTTTTAAAATAAATTTTATCACACACACCCAAACGACATCCCGGAAAGTTCCGACGGCAACCTTGCGACCAAACATTTTTTCTCTCCGAAATATCCTACCGTTTCACTGCTTTCAATACAGTTAATCAGCACAATATTTTTCGAATGCATTTGAGATGGTCGCCAAAACGGCTGGGCGTTTAGCATGAAATCACCCTAACAGTGTGTCATGAACACAGAAAAAGGTCCTATGCTTATTAAGCCCTTTATTTACCAAAAAATATACTGAAAGTGCCTCTTCTGAGGCACTGTATAGTGCCGCTTCTTTCACAGTTCTAAGGGAACTGCACGTGCTATTGTTGTTTACATGTGCAGCAGTAGCATTAATATGTAGTAGAACTTGCTGTTGGAATAGTTGGTGCATGTTTGCATTAAATATTAGCCAATTTTGCGCCAAAACGACGACCACACAAACGAAGAAAACACATAAACGGAATGGGCACTCATTTGCAATTGTTGATTTCTTGAGGAAATAGGCTGATATAAACCCACTTTTTGTCAACGCTTGTGCAACCTACTCGGGCCGTCCCTTACCTAATCACGCTATAGGACACATGATCGCTAGATACCCTGCTTCCAGCTCATACATGATGAGTGAAGTTTTGCTAATGCAATTGATACCCCTTTTCTTTTGTGAAAGCCCATCAAAATGGCTCTTGGTGTGAATCCACATAAAATGACATGTGCTCTTGAACGGGCACCGTCGTTATTCTTTGCCATAAGGGCGTGTTCCCTCGCTCGATCATTGACGCAGCGCCTCGTCGTCTGGCTAACCTGTGTCTTTCTGCACGATAAGGGTATTTTGTATACCACTTCAGTAGCAGACTTCGTGAATGGCCACGCATGCTTCTTTTTACAGCCTTTCAGCTGCTCAGCATGATTTTCAGCGATGCACCGGCGCAATTTTGCTAGTTTGTTAGGGGCACGAACACGATCAGTACTTCATGCCGACTCGCCACCTTTTTAAGGTTGTACGTATGAATATATAGTATATTATGAATATAAGGTACAAACAGCTGCTAGTGAGCACCCGTCCTGTTCATGTGTTTTCTTTGTGCGGTCGTAGTTTTGACGTGAAATTGACTATTCAATTCAGGCATTCATGTCTATTCACAGCACATGTTTAATGTCTGTAGCAAAATATTACATGATATTTTCGTATTCATATTTGCATGTTCAAGAGAACAGCAGCCGTGCCAATTGTGTCAATTGGATACAATTTCCTAATTTTGCACAAAACCATTATGAAATGCCCAACCAGCCTCAATTATTTCTCAGTATTGTTAATTTTATCAAGAAACATAAAATTCATCATTCAACTTAAGTTTGCGCATCACCATCCAATTGATTGATGTATGCAGTTTAATGTCCTAAAGCCACCATTTGATTATGAGACGCTTTAGGGGAGGGCTCCAGAAATTTCGGCCGCCTGGGGTTCTTGTGCACCCAAATCTAAGGAAATGGGCCTACAGCATTTTCGCCTGCATGAAAAATGCAGCTGAGTACTTTGGCGACTAAACCATCGAGGGGGGGTCATCATCATCCAATCTAATACAGATGTGCCAACCGTAATTATAACTTTTAATTGACTATATTCTAGCCCCACAGCAAAAGAAGAGTAGAACGGTTTAAAAGAAAGTTCTACCCCCCCCCCCCTTTCTATGACTTCCATAATGCTTTTTAAGTCGCTTTCGCCAGAATACGCTTTCGCTCTGCGGAAAAGTGCTTTTTGATTTACAGGACACAAAATATTTTTGTCTCTATATTACTCTGCCATGCAGATGCCATTCAATAACGAGTACTAGTGTAAGTGCTGGCCGTCTTTCAGAGTGATTTATGAGGTTTTCGCAGTCTTAAGCGACGATAAAGAAAATCGTATGCCACTTTTTTTCTTTTCGCCACCCCCTTGAGCTCCTTCTTTACGAATATCTAGAATTTCTGAGTCGCCTGTCAAACAGTTAGACAAGCTCACCAAATGCTACTGCGAGTTTTACACCCGTATTTTAGAACGTCCCTTCACTAAATGCTTCACCTTGACTTGAGAAAATTGATTCCAGCGCAGTCTCTAGGCAGAGCAAGTCACTCAATATCAGGAATAATCTGCTGCGATTCTCAAGAAACGCAGCGTCATTTTTAGACAAGCGGTGGCGCTGTGCTCAGCTAGTACAAGTGAAGGATGAGATTTGAGTCGAGGAGCATTCGTATATAGGGAGGGTAGCATTGTTTGCACTGTGGGACAGTTCAAGAGTGCTTTTGTTGAAATAGCTGCACTCTCGTGTATTTTGAATGAATTAGCGTATGTCAAATAATTCCTACACATACTTTTTTGTGTGTGTGATTCAGTATAATTTGTTGTACTACTGTAAATTTGGAGCCCCACCGCGGTGGTCTAGGGGCTATGGTACTCGGCTGCTGACCCCCAGGTCGTGGGATCGAATCATGGCTGTGGTGTCTGCACTTCCGATGGAGGCAGAAACGCTGTAGGCCCGTGTGCTCAGATTTGGGTGCACGTTAAAGAACCCCAGGTGTTTAAAATTTCCGGAGCCCTCCACTACGACGTTTCTCATAACCATATGGTGGTTTGGGGACGTTAAACTGCACATATCAATCAATGCTGTAAATTTGAAATTTAAAGCTCAAAAATGCTGTGTTTGTTTTTCCTGAAACCTGCTCCAAATTTAGATTTTCTCCCTAGAAAAGCAAGATATGATGCTCCAAAATATTGCTCCAGATGATAGCTTAGCTGCTCCACCTCTGCTAGCTGTAAGTGGTTACTCTTTTACCCTGCTTTTGTGTGCCCATTTTATGTTCTTTGATGTTGCATTTTTCAGGGGGACATATTATGTGATGCGCTTGATATTTTACATCTTTAAATCAATTATTCTGCGTGGTTAGTATCTAGTGACACTGTTAAGCTATTCTAATTTTGCCTATTGTTTTCACTCATGTATTATTACTTCCCCAGTATTCTGAATGTCTGAACACACAAGGGTTATTGTGAAATGAAAATGCCATTTTAAGACTGTTTTGTCATTACTTTCATTAGAATACCACTAGCTTTGCATAATATGCATAAGGCATGCCACAACACATGCAAACTGTGGCGTACCAATGTGGCAATTGTAGTGTGCATTGATATATTATTTCAGTATATTAGAGAAATAAGGCATGCTGCATTACACTACTCTTTCTGCTGTTTGTATGCTTCACTGCACTGTGCTTTTGTGCTGCATTGAAGCGTGTTAAAATTAGTTCTTCATTTTTAAGTGCAAATAAAGGCTCTTTTGTTGTACTTTGATATGCATGCATTGGTCGTTAGAGCTCCATGCCGTACCATTGACGTCTGATTTCCGGTCTTCTTTTGTAGCAAATAGCATTCTGCTTTGCACAATTGAAAAAGGCTTTTGATTAAGGTACAATTTGTCTCTGAATCCTGTATGTTCTCTGTGCCTAATAAAATAAAGCTTGATTTCGTTTTGCACAATGGCATGACTTTGTGAACGTTGTGTTACGTGTGGCAGCTCATTTTGAGTGATGCCTTTGCATTAAGCTAGGATTACGTGTTATATGCCGTGCTTCATATATGCACCATAAAAGCAGTGCTAAGGCCAGGATTACCACACTATGGCAGGAGCCACTACAATAGGACATCTGCACATGAAAGGTCTAGCTAAAGGGTAAGCTTTCACGTGCTTCCACAGGGGCTTACTGGAAAGGGGTAACTTTCGAATTATGGTATTTTTTGCATGGGTGTTGGGGCATTATTCAGCATGAACACCCCCACACCCTTTTTGCTGTTTGAGCAATTACACCCCTACACTACTTTTGTTTTTTAAGGGTGTTAGGGTGTCATAGCAATATTACACCCTTACACCCTTAAGATTACTTGGGTACATTCGCTTTTACACCCTCACTCCCTTAAGGCCACTTGGGTGTACATTTGTCTTTACACCCTAAGAAATGTTTGTGCCATAGGGTGTAAATTCGGAAATTCGCCCCACGATATAGGTGTAGCCCTGCTTGATACACCCATTTCGTGGGGTGTTGGGGTGTGAGTTATAGACACTATAAAACACCTATATGGGTGTAATTTGGTTTACAGTGTACTACAACGAAAGAACGTTTAATATTGCCAAATGTATTATTCTTTCACTGTGGCCACTTAGTGCTCGAAATTTTTTTCTGACCTCTAGACTGCTGGAGACGACAGTACCTCGTTTCGATGCGAAGGGAGATCGTTGAACGTCCTTTGCGAAATGCTCGATTTACCTTCGTTTGCGTAAGCGTGGCCGTGTGACACGGACCGCATCTTCTTTGTCGTAAGGACGAGGGAGTTAAACGGTCTTCGTGGGTGCCCGTGTGACAGGGGTATTAGACTTATCAGTGGACAAAACCGGATGCTTTCAAGGGGCTGTGTTTGTAAAAATTGAAAGGGTGGAGTGCTTTATAAGTTTAGACCACCTGAAACTTCTTAACGTACACGTAAAATTTAGCACATTAACCACTGAGCATGAGGCCACCGCTGCCGGGTCTACATGCCGAGTCAAGCACTATAACAACCGGACCACCATGGTGGGTGAGCATCGCTGAGTAAACAGAATGCCGCCATCGCCTTTGTGCGCTGTCTCCTGCATGGAAGGTCTGGAGGCTCCTTTCCACAGTCGCACGAGACAATGTCGTGCCTGCGGCAATGGTCGCATGGCGAGCGGGTGCGTCTTTCGGGAGGCCGCACGGGCGCACCATGCTGTGTATTGTATACTGCCAGCGCCCTGGCCTCATGAATAATGCATCGCCGTGCGGGAAGGAGTCGTGTCAACGGACGTTGTCGTCGACATCGGACGGAAGACTATACGCAAGAAATCGTGATTGTTGCGAGATGCATTACAAACGTACGAGTAAAAAAAAAGGAAGAGCACAGATTGTTTTTTGGCACATATCAAGGAGAAACCGAGACGGTTTGTTGACACACGCAATACATAATCGCTGACTAAGTGTCTACATGGTGTCGTGAATATAGGTGGGTGGAAGCACGCAATACGTAATCGCTGACTCAGTGTCTACATGGTAACTTAGAAGTGTGGCAGCTTGGTCCAGTTGGTATGGCATGACGATAGTTATAGCGCGAGAACAAAACAACGACACAGAGACAAGAAGGACAAGACGTGTCCTGCGTGTCCTTCTTGTCTCTGTGTCGCCATTTTGTTCTCACGCTATAACTATCGTCTACATGGTGTCGTGAATATAGGTGGGTGTAAGCAACGGTAAAGGGCACGCAGAAGTGACCGACAGGAAGCAACCCCTACTCCGTACTCCACGAGACGCGTTGTGTGCTTTATTGCGCAACCAGCCTTGGCAGCCCCATTCACGCGAACCTGCATGATCCAGAGTTGCCAGATCCTCTAAGAAAAAGAGAGCCACAAAATTAAACCAAAGTAGCCAGAAGAGTAGCCAACCAGCAGCCGCTACTTTTTTTTTTTTTTGGAGCCAGAAAACTAGCCAAACGTGGTTTCAGTTTAGCTAAATTATCGCTACGTTTTGGCACTTAACTTACAACAGTGTACGTCGCAGCAATGTTTACAAAATCAAAATAGGGTAGAACAACAATCGGGCGACTTCCATTAAGATTATAGAATATTGGCAGTTAATACGGCACCAATAGTCAAGTGTACGTAATCGAGTTCACTTTGGAAATGCCCCTTGGCATCGTTAAGGTAGAGTGGGCAAAGTACGTCGTATTTCACACTAAATGTATCGCATTTTTTAATCACGTTACTATAGAGCTTGTAACACCCATTAAAATGGTCTGACATTGATCCCGATGATCGCGAAATGTTTGTGCGATATTCGATTCCTTAAGTCACTTTTTGTAAATGTCACAACAGAAAACACTCGCCCCGCTTCTGCATTATATTTAGAGAAAACAAAAAAGTTTCATATTTCTGTCTGCAATGACTTGGGCAGTATTAGCAACGGCTGCATCCCGGTAGGTTTTCATTCCGATTCACAATGTCATTGCTGGCATGCACTCACACCTCCAACTTGACGAAGCTGCCATACTTTCTCCAAATACGCCTTTCGGAAAGGTTTTCTAAGCGTTAATTGATTCGGCCCAAGGAGATCACGAGATGTGCAGTCTGCAGCTAGAGCCACTAGAAAAAGCAAAACCAGCTAAGCTCCTCGCACGCAAATGTTTTTTTTTTTTTTTGCCTTTGTTACCAGATCACTCAAGGTACAGACAGCTTAGACGCATTCCCGAAAGAAACGCATGTGGTGCATAATGAGCGCACACAGTGATAAAAATTGGCCTGTGATTTCCAAACAGATAAAATTGAACAATCGGCATAACAAACGTTATGGCTGACAAGTGTAGCAGCGTCGGCAGTGAAAATATCAAACCAAAATAAAAATCGACTGCAAAAATAGCCAGATGCGTGCGTTTTGCGCAAGGCTTCCATATATAAGCCGCTCGCATCCACTTTTTCGCCAACGTTCGCCTATATATGGTGGCAACACCTATGCATCTCGGAGTATTAGCGCGCAAGGCTGATAGCGCCTAGAAAGCTTGAGCAAGTCCCCCGCTACGTTAGAGTGCTCCATAATCTGTGTGTTCTATTGAACATGTGAAAACCATGGCTGCCAGGAGGCGCTAAGGGCCCAGGCAGTTGCTTCGATCGCCCCTATAGGGAGCCGCAGTCGGCAGTGTGAATGAACACTTTAATACATTTTTTTTATAATTGCGCTTGGTTTTACCGTATATTAGCTGTCGATGCCAGTGCCAGTGATATTTATTATCCATCCCAGTTCATTTCGGCGCTGTTTACGTACATAGTTCATGTACATTCGTGTGTTCGTATGTGTACATTTCCTTATATACGCAAAAAAAAATGAAATAATCATCATCATCATCATTTGTCTACGTCCGTTGCAGGACAAAGACCTCTCCCATGTTCCGCCAGTCAACTCGGTCGTGTGCTTGCTGCTGCCATTTCATATACCCGCAAACTTCTTAATCTCATCTGCCCACCTAACTTTCTGTTTTACCCCCTAACCCACTTGCCTTCTCTGGGAATCCAGTTAGTTACCCTTAAATACCAGCGGTTATCCTGTCTACGCGTTACATGCCCGGCCCATGTTCATTTCCTCTTCTTGATTTCAAATATGATACTCTTAGCTTAATTTGGTTTGTTCTCTGATACACTCTGCTCTCTTCTTTTATCTAAAAGGTTACACCTACCATTTTCCTTTCCATTGCTCGCTGCGTCGTCCTCAGTTTAAGCTGAGCTCTCTTTGTAAGTCTCCAAATCTCTGCTCCATAGCTAAGTACCGGCAACATGCCGCTGTTATATACGTTCCTCTTGACGGATAGTGGCAATCTACCTGACATAATTTGAGAGTGCTTACCAAATGTGTTCCACTCCATTCTTCTTTTTCTTGTTACATCCATCTCGTGGTTCGGCTCCGTGGTTATTACCTGTCCTGAGTAGACATAGTCTTTTACAACTTATAGTGCGCTAGTATACCTATCCCGAAGCGCTGTTCTCTACCGAGGTTGTTGTACATTACCTTCGTTTTCTGCAGATTAATTTTAAGACCTACCTTTCTGCTCCCCTTGTCTAACTCCGTAATAATCAGTTGCAATTCGAACCCTGAGTTACTCAGCAATGCAATGTCATCAGTGAAGTGCAGCTTACTAAGGTTCTTTTTATAAACTCTTATCCCTAACCCTTCCCATTCTAGGCCTCTGAAAACCTCTTGTAAGCACGCAGTAAATAGCATTGGGGGATTGTATCCCCCCGTCATACATCCTTTTTTATTGGTATTCTGTTACTTTCTTTATGAAGCACTATGGTAGCAGTTGATCCCTTGTAGCTTTCTTCCAGGATGTTTATATATGCTTCGTCGACGCCCCGATTCCGCAGTGTCTGCAGGACTGCTGATATTTCTACTGAATCAAGCGCCTTCTCACAATCTATGAAGGCTACTTATAGTGGTTGGCTGTATTCTGAGCATTTCTCTATTACTTGACTGATAGCAAGAATATGGTCGATTGTTGAGTAGCCTGTTCGAAATCCTTCCTGTTCCTTTGGTTGGTTGAATTTTTATGTTGCCTTAATTTTGTTAGCAATAACCTTTCTAAATAGCTTGTATACGACACAGAGCAAGCTGATCGGCCTGTAATTCTTCAAGTCCTTGTCATCTCCTTTCTTATGTATTTAGAAGATGTTAGCATTCTTCCAAGATTCTGGTACCCTTCTCGTCAGGAGACACCTCGTAAACAGGGTGGATAGTTTTTCTAATACAATCTGTCCTCCATCTTTCAGACGATGTGATGTTACCTGATCCTCAACAGCAGCTTTGCCTCTTTGCATGCTCTCCAAAGCTTTTCTGACTTCTTCTATCATTACTGGTGGGGTGTCATCTGGGTTACTGCTAGTTCTTATAGTATTAAGGTCGTGGTTGTACCGGCTGATATAGAGATCTCTGTAAAACTCCTACGCTATTTAACTATCCTATTCATATTGGTAGTTATGTTGCCTTCCTTGTCCCTCAGTGTATACATCTGATTTTTGCCCGTCCTAAGTTTTCTCTTTACTGCCTTGATGCTTCTTCCGTTCTGCCTACCGTGTTCAATTCTCTCCATGTTATACCTTCTTACATCGTATGCCTTACGCCTAATAATAAATTTTTAAAGCTCTGCCAACTCTGCCAATTTGCGATTATGAAAGCGAAATAATCCAGCGGTCGAAATGGCAGAAGCGTTGACTCATCTGCAATTGCTGATGTGCAATTCTAATGGATACCCAGCCACATTGGAATGAAGGATAGTGCAAAAGCAGACATCCCCACCATGAAAGCATTGAACGAAGGACACGATTGCACTATATCTTTTTCTGGGGTGGATATTCGAAACTGTATAACGCAAGGAGCTAACCACTGTTTTATCGATAATTGATTTGATAGCCCTAAGTCAAAGGAATCATTACTTTAGATAGATATGTGGGGTTTAACGTCCCAATACCACCACACGATAATGAGATACGCCGTAGTGGAGGACTCCGAGAATTTCAACCACATGGGGTTCTTTAACGTGCACCAAAATCTGAGCACGTGGGCCTACAACATTTCCGCCTCCATCAAAATTGCAGCTGCCTCAGCCGGGATTTGATCCCGAGACCTTATGGAGTGTATCCGCACAAAAAACTTTTCATAGAGACGGATCACCTACGACGTTCAGAGAAGATAATTCACAGACATCGGCTGGAAGTACCATACAAAAACAGCGGCCCGTGTGAATTACATCGATTCAACTCATCTAAATGCCACTGTGACCATGCAGATGATATTGTTCGCCATATTCAGCAGAGTGAATTGTTGGGCAAGTTGGTTCATTTTTGACGTAGCCTATGGCGCGAAAAAAAGTTAGCGCTTGTACTTTGCGCTTGTCCTTCTCTCGTGGTTTTTTTTTTTTCGCGCCAATAAGCTACGTCAAAAGTTTGCCATATTATTTTGGAGTGCGTAAAGTACATAACTTTGAAAGATTAAAATTAAATAAAATATTAGCAAGTTTGTACAGGCGGCCCCTGAAATTAAAGGAAGTCCTTGGAGCATGGCTAAACTTGAGATGCATCTTCTGAAAAAGACGAATATATTCGTGGCATACTTCTTCGTGGAGAGCTGACTGGATAAGTGCTTGTGACATATAGCTATAGGAGTTGAGGTATCATGTAATGATGTGAAAGTACATATACTGGGAGTAAAAATAGAAAATTGTGCTTGTGAACGCTTTATGACAGTGTGAACTGCTGCTAGTAAACTGTACATTGACATGTTATTTCAGCTGGTCTCAGTGTGCTGTTTTGTCTTTTTTGTTTTTGGTTATTGTTCACTGTGGATACCATGCATTATGATTTTTTTTCGCTGCAGAGTTCATTGATATGGAGTAGCCGAGGTATAATATGTAACTCGACCTCTTCAGAGCAAAACAGATGGAACAGATCTGCGTATCTGAGAAAAGTACTCAGACACATTTGAGGATTGCATCTGTAGACTCTATAAAACCTTCAGGAGACATACCATTGTTTTGCCGAAGAAAAATGCGGCTATAGCTGTTGGGTGCTCGTCCATGATCATGTTTAAGCGTGCGACGACTGTTAACTAATGCTTTTTGGGAAAAAGAAAAGGCGCGATATGTCGTAACAGCACATTTGTATGATTCGTATGGAATCTTTGGCATAACTTATAGTAGCAACTTCGTATGGTATCCTGACGTGAGCAACAGCCGTTCTCTCGTGAAATGCATATTTTAGCGTTGATGTGATAAGGGTGTTCAAATGTTTCTCTCAGCCACATCTATTTGTATCCGTCTGGGGGCCACAGCGTTAATACATTGGAAAAGAACACGACTTGTATGAAATGATGGGCTGATGACAATTCCAGGAGCACGAATAAATACGGAAACATTTCATGGACTGCGTTAAGCCAGCAAACGAAGTTCACTCCCGGCGTCAATATTCGAAGTGGCTATATAATTACATCGAAGCTTTCAAGGGCGAACTATGGTCTCGGCGTTGGGGGCACACGCGTACACTATAGTCATAAGCGACGACAGAGCATTTAAGAGATTCTGCCCAGTCCGTATATCGTCAAAATGCTTGAATGCTTCAACGTGTGATTAAGCGTGTAACTGAACTACCGAACACTGAGTTTGCTTGAGCACGCCATACTCTTGGCGAGGGGTTGCTTCAATTGCAAGTTAATTTTACACTTGTCTCTGCTGGTGCGGTTCAGGTTCAGTTTATGCCTACGACCACCGGAGAAGGCTGCAATTAAACCACTCTTAGAAACAACCCGGGGATCAACATAATTGTAGTCCGAAGAACCTAATAATTAAGAAAGAAGAAGAACAGTCTCCAGACTGAAATTCGCGGAACTTTTGGAACGTCCCTTCTGCGTTCGTTATTTCCTAACCCGTGTCTCATGAAAGAAAGAAACCTGGTCTATGCAAATCTTTTCGTCGTTCCGTGTCGAGGATGAAAAAAAAAACGATTCATTGGATGTGCCGTTTACGGACGGCACGACGGTATATACGTGTACCTCGGCTCGCCCAGCCGGTGTCCAAGAAAACGAAACAAAGCTGCGGCGCTTCGCCAAATCGTCGCGGATGGCCTCGAGCATCTGGCGCGCACGCGCCGCGCGTTTTCGAAGCGGGTCACGTGATACGGAGATAATTGCGCCCCGACAGGGATCCGTGGCCATTATTGGGCATAACCGCACGCTTTGTGGGGCTTCGTGTTTGACGAAACCGCCCCGGGTTTTGTGGGTTAAGCTATACACCCGGGGCAGCTGGAGGCTGTAATTATAGCATCTCGTTTGGCGATGGCCAATAAGCAGCGTATGTTTCTCTTTTGTGCTCCCTCTTCGCACGTGGACTAAACCGTCTGGCGGCAACACTTCGAAGCTCGTGGAAAGAACACCGCGACGTTTGTGTTTTGTATTACCGAAACACTCGCCGGCGCGCTCACCCTATCTCTCCTCGAGGAATCTTCGACGCGTGTGTTTACGTTCGGCGGTGTCGTTATTGCATCAGTGGCAGCAGTCTCGAGTAACTAGATCACCGTAGTTACGCGCAATTACGCTTCCACACTCGGGTCTGCCGTGGTTTGTAACGGAGATAAGGCATTTTTTTGCCAGCCCGAACACGGAAGTCGTGGATCGTAATCTTGCAGAAAGGAGGACGGCTTGCCTTTTTTATTGGAACATGAAAAATGGCATGTACGGCGTTTTTATAAGCATGCATACCATGCGTGCACTGATGAAATGAAGTTTGTATGACCCTGAACGTGTGTGCTGCGTCCTTTCTTAAGAGCGTCCAATCTGGCGTAACACGATATAGGTAGTGTAGCGAATTGGGCTAGTTAAAACTTACTTATGATGGTCAGCCCTCCCCCACCCCCCCCCCCAAAAAATAAAGACACCAAATGATATGGTTGGGCAGCGCTTGTGCCGTGCACTTGCTTGTTTTTTGTGTCCTTTTTTTTACGCTCACCGTCATCTTCATGGCACGATAGACAAATTTTGTGCACGTGTAGATGCTGAGCTTGTAAGACGATTTCAAAAATTGTAACTATGGAGACATCTACGTTGTGGGGATGGTATCTTTTATTTCTTTTAATCATGCACGCATATCAGACTAATTATGGTTCATGAATGATGATATGATTATGAAAGATGCCGTTGTAGAGGTCTCCTGAAATTTAAACCCCTGGGGTTCTTTCTAATTAGACCTCAAATCTAACCCCACGGGCCTTTAGCATTGTGCGTCCGTTGACATGCGCCCACAGCGGCTGTGAGCTCCCTACCATGAGGTCATTGTTCTGGCACCATAACCACTGTGCTGCCGCGACTGCATGCCAATAAACGCTCTCTATCTTGTGAACACGAGTACGACGTTATTTAGTGCTGCCGTTATCGCCCTAATAAATTTTCAACGTACTGATAATATTCCTGTTAAGATCTTTAAGTATCATTTAACCACCACTGTCTCAAGCCACTTTTCAAACCGCCACTGTCTCAAGTCACCATTGTCTCAAGCTAGTTTTCGCGGTTACTGCACTGTCGTATCTACGGATTCTTTGGAAACATCTCCGGATTGTGATCTCATGCGCGCCACTTACGCAAGATTTTCTTTTCTGTGTCTTATCAAGAAGACATTGAGTTTTAGGGGCGAAGCTTCTTATAGCGGCACCCGTTCGTCCGTCGTAGTTGTAGTTGTAGTCGTATTGTGTAACCAGTCTTACATTTTGACCTCCAAGGTGGTGCCGGTGAGAGATGTCCTCTGTGCATTGTTGAACAATAAAGAATTCGCAGCGTGCGCGTTAATTAAAAGCTGAATCCTCCTGTCTCTCATTCCCCCTTAGCAGCCATTGGCACGTACATTGAGCACTATCTGACAAGAAAGGGTTGCTACGTTATACCCGCTGGGCATAACATGCTTGGTTTTAAAAAGGTTTAGCGAGCGTTGGGCCGCAGTGCCATGAATACAGTGACCTAGTATATACCATGAACTCGAGGTGGTTAAAGGTGGGAAGTAGACCCGAAGCGCAAGTCGTAAGAAAGTGTGCGTGTGCCACCTCTGGGTTAGCCCTTGGAATGTCCGCTGGATGGCGGTGCTCCTATACGGGAAATATATGATGAAAGAATGCGAGATGGTGGTACTTGGAGTGTTGAATAAATGGACGAACGGACACATCGACAGATGCATGGATGGACGCATGAACGGATGCAGGGGCGGATGCATGGACGAACGCAGGGACGGACGCACGAACAGACGAACGCACGAACAGACGGGCGGATGGACGCATGGACGGTCACACAGACGTACTCATGGACGGGCGGAAGCAAGAACGAATGGACGGACGAATGCTTCGTCCCACTCTCCATCATTCACTCCGTGGATATGCTGCCATTTTTTAAAGGCCTTGCATCGCGCGTGGTTTATTTTTTTCTCCTTATTCATTTATAGTTCCTGCATTTTGTATAACTCCCAAGTGCCATAGCGCGGGATTTACATACGTGATTTGTGGCCGCGTGCGAATCGCATTAATCGCTACGCCGCTGTCGCAACCATTATGCCGCCCAGCGAGGATAGAGGAGGAAAGCTTGAAC
The DNA here is from genome assembly GCF_013339725.1 of Rhipicephalus microplus. Classification (NCBI taxonomy): domain Eukaryota; kingdom Metazoa; phylum Arthropoda; class Arachnida; order Ixodida; family Ixodidae; genus Rhipicephalus; species Rhipicephalus microplus. Next base: position 67,465,970 of record NC_051169.1, read on the forward strand.
TTCTGTGTACTGCACGCGCTGTTGCTGTATATACCTTCTCATGGGCACGCTCCTCCCTGGTGCGCTTAAATTGATAATGGACGGCTCGCACTTTCCAGGCCATTGTTTCTTGCTCGCTTGATTCGCCGGGAAGGGTCGGCCCTGTAATGCTTCTTACCTTTGATCGCACCAGCGCATTCAGGCGCGTGCAACTTTTGGCTAGTACGTGAACACGTTTGTGTAATTGTCCGATACAGGGAGTTGGAGAGGCTGCCTATACGCTCGTCTCGCCACCTTTGTGAACGAGGGGGAGGGCAATTTTGCGATGAGTGCCAAAATAACGTAACACACGAAACAGGTGAGGGACGGCAGACAACGCTTAGCGCAACGCTGCGCGTGGTAGCGGGATGCAAAAAAAAAACAAAAAAACAAAACGAAGGTGGAGCCGTGCTCGTTCGTGCGAGCACGACTCGGTAAGATTTTTGCCCGTTCGTCGAGCGGCCCGAAATTGCCGCAATTACGGGAAAACGGGCCCCGCGGAACGAAAATGTGCGGCGTATGATTGGTCGTCGGGTGGTCGGTCGCGACGCTAAGCGTTGGGCAGCGCAGTCCGCTCGCGGGGTGCGTGGACACGCATAGAACGCCCGCCGCGGCGATTGTCGTCATCGATTACACGCGCAGCACCGGCCGTCTTCCGTTACACGAGCGAGCCGAGGTGGTACATCTCGTCGCAGCGTGCCTGGGATGACGTAGCTGTAGATATAGACATACCAATTAAAACGATGTATGTACTTTGTCTTAGATATATAAATACGTGTAACGTCAAGAACATTTATTTGTTTTGTTTGTGGCCTACCATATAAACTTATGCTGCCTATACGAGCTTTGTGAGGATTTTATACCAGGAGGCGGAAATGCTGTTGGCCCGTGTGCTCAGATTTGGGTGCACGTTAAAGAACCCCAGGTAGTCAAAGTTTCCGGAGCCCTTCACTACGGCGTCTCTCATAATCATATGGTGGTTTTTAGACGTTAAACCCCACATATAATTCATTAATCGAGGATTTTATACCGGTGGCTTTTGTACAGGCTTATTTTTTTGTCACCTGGCAGGTTCTGAGTATGGCGGTATGATTGCTTTTAGTTGACCATGTGATTGGGGCGTTCGAGTTCACTCCGTCTTGTAAAATTTCGATGTGTAACGGCATCTGAGATCCATAAGTCAACTAACTTGCCGTCAGATGTTCAACGAACTGTGCTCTGGGTACTACGCCGTAAATGCGTATATTACTTGCTTGTTCTTTTTTAAAAGACGATAGTCTTTCTTGGGGACCTTCTACGCAAAAATTTTGGTCTGTCTGTCTGTCTGTCTGTCTGTCTGTCTGTCTGTCTGTCTGTCTGTCTGTCTGTCTGTCTGTCTGTATATTTGTCTGTTTGTCCACTCTTAACAGCATCGGGTATTTGAAACGGCCGACCCCATCCGCAGCGCTCACTAATGTTGCTTGATTCATCGTTCATACTTGTGCAATTGTCGATTAAAAAGCAATTATTGCGCATGTCTGGGGCACCATAACAACACGTATATATTCTGCATGTGTGCTTTTTACTATATAAGGCACACGTAAGTAATTTTAAGGACCGTAGCGCTTATCACGCTGCGCTGACCATGCAACGCTTGCACGGAAAGGCGAGTGTTTCCAACGCTTTGCTCAAACGAGACGGTGGTGTCACCTAGCCGTCGCCTAACGTTCTACACCTTATCACCTTTGAGACGGGCGCGCACACCCGTCTCAGAGCCACGCGCTTTGTTTTTGAAAAAAAAAACTGCGAGATGGCGCTCATGTCTCACGTGTGACGTGACTTGATGCGCTCGTACGCCTCCGCTGCACGCTCGAAGCACTCTAACACAGCGCCTCCAGAATACCATTCACCGGGGCGACGCCGCAGGCGCCGAACAGTGAGGAAAGAAAATATCGGCTCCCGTTTTCAGTATCTGTTTCCGCCAGTTAATCAATGTGCGTCATTGAATGGATTACATCGATCGACGCATAACATCGAGGAGAACAAGGCTACATGAATTTTCTGAGGTGGGTGAACATTTCGTCATTTTACGAGACTTTTTGTGCCGACGACGCCGTGCTTGAGGTAGGCCTACGCTGAGCCGGGTCAACACCACACGGATGCGCGCCAAGTGGCGTTCGTCGGGGGCGAGTGGCCGCGCGTTCGACATGCAAGTAATGATGGATGGGGAGAGCATATCTCCCGATGAGTGTACCGAAGAGTACGGGTGGCAAGCAGCAGTTTCCAAGCGAATGTCGACCAAATCCGCTGCAAGCGGTAACTCAGCCGGAGCTGGGCCTAACACGGACGCGGCGTCTAGAACATTCGAGAAAGGCAATCAGGTCATGAACAGAGTCACCAGGGCGTCCCGCATGCCCTACATGTCTAAGGATCACTTCAATATTATCCTACGACCACGTGGCGGCATCAATATTAGCAAGATTGGTTCCACCAAGGTAGGCAAAGCCATCATAGAAGCTGCAGGGTTGGGCTTGGATCAGACGGCGTCAGACATCATCTGCCCGAACCTCAGCCAGAACATAATGGTGGCGAGTACACCGTAGCGGGAAAATGCTGAGAGGTACGTGAAAATAAGATCAATAGACCTCGGTGGTTGCAATTATGAGATCAGCGCCTATGAGGCTGCACCAGACGATACGTGCAAAGGAGTGATAAGAAACATCGACATCGCCGACGGGCCGGCGGAGCTTGGGAGAAATATTGTCAACCCAAGAAACCCCTTGGCGCTTGCGGCAAAAAAAAAATAAGAATACCGGCACGGTGATCATCGCCTTCGACAGTTACAAGGTTCCAAATTTCGTCAGGTATGGTCTGATCCTGGTGAAGTGTTCACTCTACAGGAAAAAGATCAATATATGTTATGCTTGTGGCCGGCGGGGTCACAGAGCTGACGTGTGCCCCACCCCGGAAGAGACCGTGTGTAGAGGATGTGGCGATATAAACGTGATTGAGGAACACAGGTGTCAACCCAGATGTGAACTTTGCGGTGGTCCACACCCCACGGCGGACAAGATGTGCAGACAGCGTTACACAATTCCATACGTTGTCAGAAGAAGAAGCGAAAGAGCAATGGCAGCCAACGCTGAAAAGGAACAAGTGGGCAATCTGTTGAACTTGCACTCATCCGAGCTGCACTCCACGGCATCAGCTCCAATGGACGACTCGAAGCCAACAGCAGCATCTCGCGGCAAGTCCAAGTCTCGAAATCGCTCCCGATCCAGAGGAAGGAGTGTATCTAGATCCAGAAGAAGGAGTGCATCCAGGTCCAAAATCGTGGTGAGGTCTGGGAATCGGAGTCCATTTATCAACCCAGAATCCGAAGGATGCATTGGTTCGACGTGGGCCGACAAAGTCAAGGAATTGGCAATGACGGACAAGACGCCAACTACCAGAGGACAATCTTCCGACAACAGACGACTTGCCTGGGCCGATGGAGCGCGAACCGAACCGGTAAATGTCATGCTTTGCCAACCCCCTAGAGCAAAGTAGGGAAATAGAGAGGCTCAAGAAAGAAAAAGAAGAGCTAAGGGAAATGAAGAAAAATATGCTTACAGACTTAGCAGCAATTAAAAAACTTTTAAGTGAAACCAAGCAGGCCGAGAACAAAAAAGCGCCAAAGGAAACGCCAATTCCCTCGCATGCGGGTGACGGGGCCATGTCGGCAGAGCGCAGAGCCGTCGAAAGTGAGCTGTGAAACGCACATTGAGGAAATGAAACAAACACTAGCCTCATTTACAGATAAAATGAATATGATCATGGACAGCGTCTCACAGTTGACGATGAGTGTGGGACAAATGCAGAGTACATTAAATGATCCCAGGGAAGGGCTTAAGGCATTTAGCGAAAGAGTGAAAACTCTTGAAATGATGAGTATGTCCGGCAACGACAGAGCGCAATGTGGACCATCGTTCCACACAGCCCCCATGATTCCCCAGGCAGGGGATACGAACATCCAATATGGCCCACACTAAAAGAGAATTTCGAGTGTGGCAATGGAAATGCGGGGGGGGGGGGGGGTACAACAACAAACGTGTGCCACACTTCAGCAATATCTCAGATCACTGCAATCGAAGCCGGATATAATAGCACTCCAAAAAACTTGGTACGGATACGTCACGCTCACTGGGTATAGAGCTATAGAGTGCGAAAACTATGGTAGAGGCTTATATGTGTTTGTAAATAGGCAGCTGACACACATCCCTCACGATCTGGGCATTCGGGACAAGAACTTAGAGTATCTCATGATGGAGGTATTAGTGCCGGTCTCATACAAAAATCTAAGACGCAGCAGCTGATTTATCCTCAACATTTACAGTAACCTGAAGCACTACAAGCAACAGTTCAAAATAATTTTCGAGAAAGCTACGAAATTCGCGGAAGCTAGGCCTCTAATTATATTAGGGGACTTCAACGCTGCTCATGAACTCTGGGGATATACTGCGATAAACCCCAAAGGCAGGAATCTATGGCATCATGCTGACGAGCAAGACCTGGTATTGATTACGAATAAAGGGTATCCCACAAGAATCGGCAATTCTGTCTGTAGAGACACCACACCCGACCTAACCTTTGTCAAGAACGTAGAGCATCCCATATGGACAAATACCATTCATAACTTCGGCAGTGATCACTATGTTCTCGAGGTTCAGCTGGAGGTTGAGAAAGGCCGCACTCGAGAATTCGAGGTTGTTGATTGGGATGTCTTTCGCAGAATTAGAACGCAAAGCGAGCCAAATGCTGCCAAACCAAGCCTCAAAGAGTGGTGCGAATCCATCAGGAATGATATCAAATCGGCCTCCAGAAAGCTTCTCACTGACGCTAATGTCGAGGCCATGGATTCTAAACTAGCCCAGTTAAGTGAAGCAAACCAGGCCATTACTAAAAAATGGCGGACTCAACGACTGAATTGTAAACTAAGGAAGAAAACAGCAGAACTGAATAAACAAATCGAACTGAACTGCACCAACCTATGTAAGCAGCAGCGGGATGAATTTTGTGAAACGATTGATGGGCAGATCAGCAATGGCAAAGCTTGGAAACTCATTAAGCACCTCCTAGACGAGCAAGGCACCAGGTCCCACCAGGGACACTGTCTTGCCCGGGCCATACACACAGCTTTTAAAAATCAAGACATTGAAACAGTTACTAAACAACTCATACACAAATACCTACCAGTCTCTAAAGAGCCAGAACGATTTCCACGATCGGAATACCGGGGAGCCCCTCAGCCGGAGCTGGATCGACCCTTCACTTTATCTGAAATCAGAAGGGTGTTGAGTGAGTTAAACAGAAAGCCTGCCCCTGGCACAGATGGCGTCACCAACAAGTCACTCATGAATCTTGACGAACCCTCTATTGAATCACTGACTGATTTTGTTAACGAAGCATGGAATGCGGGTGAAGTTCCAGATGAATGGAAACCTTCTCAAGTCATACTAATAACCAAACCGGGTAAACCTCCAAGTCTGGAGAACTTGCGACCAATATCGCTAACTTCATGTGTAGGGGAAGTTGCCGAGCATGCAATCCTCAACAGGCTTAAGGATTTCTTGGAGGACAACCACATATACACCTACAATATGTTAGGCTTCAGATCCTCATTATCTACTCAGGATGCTATGAAGAAGATTAAACACGACATTCTAGACGGATACTCTAGAGATACCAAAGCCATCATCGGACTAGACATGGAGAAAGCATTCGACAACATTAGGCACAAATTCATCCTTCAAACGATGGAGGAAATTGGACTTGGGTCCAAAATGTATAATTATATAAAATCTTTCTTAGGGGCACGTACGGCGAGGTTAAGGGTAGGAGGCACCAACTCAGACGTGGTTCGACTCGGTGATTGTGGAACCCTTTAAGGCTCGGTGATCTCTCCCGTCCTCTTTAACTTGTGCATGATCGACCTGTCCAGGAAACTGAGCAATATCAGCAACATTCACCACACCATCTATGCTGATGACCTTACCATATGGTGTGCTGGTGGTAGTGAAGGACAGGTACAAGATGCACTCACAGAAGCGGTGCAGACAGTGGAGGAATACTTGAGGCCCACTGGTCTCAGGTACTCCCCAGAGAAATCGGAGTTATTACTTTACAGAAAAGAAAAACCGGGGAGACCTAAGGGCTGGAAGCCACTATCCGAAAGTGACATACATATATTGACCGAAAACGGGGTAAATATACCCAGAGTCGACACGATGAAGGTACTGGGCTTTTTTATAAATGCAAATGGCACGAATCACATGGCGCTCAAGAAAATTATCTTCAAGACAGATAATGCATACCGGATGATCAGACGACTTGCAGGGAGACAAAAAGGCATGAAAGAGGACAATCTTATCAGGTTGATCAACTCTTTCGAGCTATGTCATATTTCATATGCAGCTTTTGTGTGTAACTGGTCACAAACCCAACTAAAGAAGCTCGACGCGGTGATCCAGAAAGTCATCAAGAGTGCACTGGGTCTCCCGCTTCGCACCAGCACTCAAAAATCGCTCAAGTTAGGGGTACACAACACGACTAGAGAAATTGTGGAGGCTCAAGAAAGGTCACAAATAGTAAGACTCTCTACCCCTTGCACGGGGAGATCGATCCTCGATAGAATCATGATCGACCCTGTCATAGACCAGGAGACATACACCAAGATACCACAGGACTTTGCTGAGAGCATCATCGTTGCCCCGTTGCCAAGAAATATGCACCCAACCTTCAACGTCGCCAGAAGGGTAGCCCGGGCTAAGGCTTTATTAAAGAAGTTGGTTAAAGGAGGCAGCGGGGCTTGCTTTGTCGACTCAGCCTCATAGAAAGACCGAAATAAGTTCGCCGCGGTAGTAGTTGACCACCAGGGCAGGTGTACCAACTGCGCCACAGTTTACACTTCCAAACCGGAAGTCGCTGAACAGGTTGCTATCGCGTTGGCACTGACGGATGATCGATACACCGAGATATACAGTGACTCAAAACCAGCCATCAGAGCCTTCAGCATGGGCAGGATCACACCACAAGCAGTTCGAATTACTAATAGTAAACAGGCCATTGATACACATTACATATATTGGTTCCCAGCACACCTTATATTACTCGATGACGTTCCCATGAATCCAAATGAATCGGTCAACAGCGTTGCCCACGAACTTACGGACCGGGACGCTTTTACACATGGCTTTGATTCTGCTGGATTTGAAAATCTACAATGGGATACGCCCATGACATATAATGAAATTACTAAACATTACTACCTGGGGACGAGAGAGTTTGCACCCCCTCACAGTAGACTAAACAGAGCACAAGCGGTCACACTTAGACAATTACAGACACAGTCTTATTACTCACCGGCACAGGTAAAACAATGGTACGATATAACAGATATGGATGTTGTTTGCAAGGCATGTAAGAAAGAAGTATGCACGCTTGATCATATGCTCTGGAAATGTGGGTCGCTTGGCCGTAGCATTTCCCGAGAATGGTTTACAGGAATGATAAAGTCTCACGACCATATCACCCAAGTCTTGGTTGTCCAGTACGCCCATGACAGGGCTAGGAGGCTTGACCTTCCAGCCCCAACGTGGGATTAGCCAGGCAGGTGGCTACACCCTGTACAGGACGTATAAATAAAGTTGTTTCCATACATACCATTCACCGATTTTCTTGAGCAGAACATCAAATAAATGTTTTCTTCACTCTCTCCACACGCAAGACTATCGTCTTTCGACGAAATTTGCAGATTAAATGCAGATACGGGGCCATTTTTTTCTCTGTACCCTTCCTGTTGATTTTTTAAGCACTGAGTTTCTTTATGCATCGACAGCTGCTCTGTATCTTCTGATACAGAATGACCTCTCTTATTTTTATACGCCAAACACGTCAAGATTGATGTTCAAAATTTATTCCAGGCTCTGTAGCGCTACACATTGGGATAATCTTACACTAAAATTCTTACACTAAACCTAACTAAATGAACGCTGCCTCGGAGACAGTGTTAATTAGTTTCGATTTGTTCGCACAAACGGGCTTCAGAGGCGATATGCCCACCCACAATTTTAGTGGAAAGAGAGTATATCTCAAAGTGCGAAAAAAAATACATGTTGCCTATCTCTGTCTGCAGTTCAGTGGCAATTAGTAGAGAAAATATGTGGTAACAGGAAGTCGGGAAGAAAACAACAGCTATTGGGAAACAACGCTGACTACCATTGCGTCACGTGCCTTGTATGTCCCTGTTTAGCGGACTGAGGTCCAGTGAATGGCCAGTCATATGGCCTGATAAAATGATATGGCTTTAGCGCAGCTTAGTTTGAACGTGAAGGAAATGTACTATGTAATCAGAAGGGAAAAAACAGACGACAGTGTGAGCGCTCACACTGTCGGCATAATAAGCTTACGGCATAATAAGTTTACGTGACCATGCATGGGCCTCTCTCAATTTAATGGGCCGGCACTTGGAGTGTTGAATAGTGCACTTGCGAAGCCACACAAAGGCAATGTAATCAGCAATAAAAAGCAGCGTTGAAGCGAAGGCCCACCCTTAGGTGTGCTTCTTTGATGACTGTGGTCGAATGTATGCCGTAGCATGGAACAATATCGGCGCTCCTTAACGCAGTTCTTCACTCTATATACTCTAAACACTTTCTGTCTTCATTATTATTCAAACACCTTGCTAGCCGGCTTTCTGCCACGCAGATGCGCGTGTTCCCTTATAGAACCGAACCGTTGTGTGTACCTCGCCAACTAGCAATAGGAAGAATCATGTCGTTAGCGACACTTTGCAGCTGTAACTGCTGCGAGAATTCCGGGATATATATATACTTTGAAGGGGCCTATTTCGGTTGATACAGGCGATGTCGAAATAGTTTTTGTTTCTGTTGAGTTGTGCAACATGTTTATTGATGATTTATATGTGAAGTTTACCGCCCCAAAACAACCATATGATTATGACAGACGGCGTAGATAGTGGAGGACTCGGAAATTTCCACCACCTGAAGGGGGTAGTAAACGTGCACTCATATCTGAGCACACGGGCTTACACCATTTTCGCCTCCATCGAAAATGCAGCCGCCGCAGCCGGGATTCGATCCCGCTACCTGCGGGTCTGCAGCCGAGTACTTGTGGTCCAGTAGACCACCGTAGCGCGGCGTTGTCCCACATGGGTACTGCAAGTTGGAACCTTATGTGAAAATATCTGAACCGTGCATTTTCTCATCCTGTTCCTTTCTCGCGGTAATTTCGTGCGGTATTCGTAAATTTGTGGCATTCTTTTCCGTTGTGTGGCGTGATATTGACTGAAAGCCATCGCTAAAAATTTAGTGCATTGGCTTGAAAAACTCGGCTTTCCTCCGAAAAATACAACACGAATCCCTTATGCTTGAATTTCGAAGTATATTCTAAGCACTTTGATTTTAAACACTGCAGGCCACCTAGTGTTGCGAACTCTGTAGCATGCTACTGCAAGTTGTGTTTGGTGCATCGGAGTGCGGCATAGCTCTCTCGCTTTCATCAGTCAACAAAGGAATGAGAAAGAGTGCTAATTGGCAAATAACTGCTTGTAAGCAGCAGTTAAATAACTGAGCTACGGCAGTATAACTCATTGGGAACGATTCCAGTTAGTTGTGTCACGGTGAACGGTTAGCATTACAATTTCACTCAGCCTCTTATCACTTCGCGAAGCACGCGCTCGCTGTTTCGCAAGACCGCGTGTTTCTCGTTTCGCATACTTAATCGCTGCCTTCACCCGTTAGTCCCACTCCTGCTGGCTGGTTACAAGCGTGAATTCACCTGCGCGCGTATAGTCTGCATCGTCGCTGAGCACAAACTGTGAAAGCGTTCTCGACACGAACGCGCATATACGGAAGCGCAGTCAAGGCACAGCGGGAGCGGAAGTCATTAGGCACGCGCAGGCCGCCCTTAAAAAGGTCATTCATGCAGGCATTCAGCTGCCACACTGACTGACCGCGCGCAGCGGGTATGTGCTCGCGCGGCTCGCTGAATTATGTCTCGAGTTCGGCAAGTCGAACAAACCGAAGTCCAGCGGCTCGACCAGCATCGCACTGCCGCGCCATGCGGGCTTCTTTTGTCTTTGGTGCAGACCACCAAGCCGGCTTTCCAGGTGAACGGATTCAGTAGCCAGTGAGAGCAGTGGCAGAACGCAGCAACAGCTGACGCAGGCTTCCGCGGCTTACAAAGCTGCTAAGCGGCATTGCACAGCGTACGCGGCGGGACTCCAAGAGGCAGGTCCTCGACGCAGCGGTAGGTAGCGCTCGCGTAAGCCGTGGTGTGCGTAATAACGCGTGCCTTACGCCCGTAATGGATGAGCCGCTCGCCCAACTGGCCCATTGCCCCCGCCGGGCCCTTGCCTGCATGCTTTTGGGAGCGCGTGGACACGACGCCTCTTGGCCGGTGCATTATAAACTGCGCGCGCTCAGATAAGGCGGTCGGTGTCTCCCGCTGGGCACCACTAAGCACTCGTCGGAGCGGTGGTGGCGCTCTCGTTCTCATTTGCGCTTGCGTTTTCTACAGACGCCGAGCTTAAGAGCGCCGGTGTCGGTGAGGGCCACAGAGCCCGTTGTCCCGCAAGCCACCTGCAGCGATCGGCGTCCCCATGAGAAATGGTCTGTCGCGCGTTGGGGCCGAAACGTCGGGAAAAAAACACTCCGTTTTCGCTTCCGCGGCACCGCCGAGCGATTCCTATCGGTCCTGCATGTTGCGTCTGTGCGTGCGCGCTTTCATTGTGGTTCGTCGTGCCTCCGCGATGTCCCACTGGCTGTGCAAGCGCATCTGTGGCGTAATAGGACTCGCTGTGGGATTGTGCGTGACTCCCTGACCCGTCCACAAGCATAGTCAGCGGGCAGGTCACAGTTTGTGTGAGGGAGTGTTGGCAATAGAAGTCGTTAAACGGCCTTGCTTTCCCTCCATGCATCGTTGCAGGAATGACTTGCACATACCGTTCTTTGACACCTAAGTCCTCCTCCTTCCCCAACCCCCTCCTCCTAAATTCGGATGGAGGGAGACGCTTTACCTGGACATATAATAAAGATGGGTGTTTTCCGAGGCCTTTTAGCAAGCCCCTCCCCCCCTTCTTGAAACAAGTTCCTGGCTACGGGTTCGACAAGAGTAATATAGAACCTAGGACCTGTAGCCACGCCGATGCTCCAAATAGTGGAGGAAAAAGCTATGTGTAACTTCTCTTATGTAGTGCAAGGAGTGTCATTACGACATGCAATATAGCGTAGTAGAAGCGTGGAATTGTGGCAGGCGTCAAATCATGCCAAATTGCCGACGAGGGCTTGCTTTAAAGACATATAAATGAATGCGGAAGCACACTCGCGTGAATAATTACGGCTATCAACAACTGTATAGCAACAATGCGTACTGTCGCGCAGGTGCGCGTGTTGCCTTACGGACCAGTGGTGGGTGCCTCGTCAACTCGCAATAGAAAAAACTGTGTCGTTCTGCGCACTTCACAGCTGTAAGTGCAGTAGGAATTGTGGGATACCTTGAAGGGGCTCATTTACTGTCACCACGCCCGCATCGGTAGATCAGGATCCAGCGCGCTGGGCCAATGACCGAGTTCGATTCCGGTCATCAGCCCAGATTCGATCCCGTCCACGGCAGTCGCATTTCGATGGAGGCGAAGTTGCAAAGGCCCGAGTACTGTGTGATGTCACTGCGCTTTAATGAACACCAAATGGTCGTGATTTCCAGAGCCCTTCCCTGCAGCGTCTTTCATAGTCATATCGCGGTTTGGGGGTGTCAAACCCCGCATATGAATATTAAAATATTGTAGCGTAAGCTACACTATCCGAGGCGAATAACATAATATATTGGGTTTAGCATCCCAAAACCACGACATGATTATGCGAGATATCGTAGTGTAGCTCCGGAAAGTTCGACCAACTGAGGGTCTTTAACGTGCACTTAATTCTAAGTACACGGATCTCAAACATTTTCGCCTCCATGTAAAATGGAGCTACCACAGCCGGGATTCGACTCCACGGCCTTCGGATTAGCAGTCGATTGCCGTAACCATTTGACCATCACGGCGACGCACTGGTCGAGGTTGAGCAGCTTATCGAGAGCCGCGCTGCGGATGCCCGAGGAGCAGTGACGTCACAGTAGGTCTGGATGCTCCATCAATGGCGTGTCAGTATAGTGGCTTGGTGCTTGACTAGCGTGAGCTCGCTCACTAGCCTGCCTGCCTGCCTGCCTGCCTGCCTGCCTGCCTGCCTGCCTGCCTGCTCTGTCTGTCTGTCTGTCTGTCTGTCTGTCTGTCTGTCTGTCTGTCTGTCTGTCTGTCTGTTCACTCTTAACGGCAACGGGTACTTGAAACGGCCCACCCCAACCGCAGCGCCCATCAATGTTGCTCAAGGTTGAGCGTTCATGCTGTGCGATTGTCAATTAAAAATCAATTATTGCGCATATATGTGGCATCATAACAACACGTATATATTCTGCATGTGCGTCTTTTACTAGAAAAAAGCATACATAAGTAATTTTAAGGACCGTAGCGCTTATCACACTGCGCTGACCATGCAACGCTTGCAAGGAAAGACGAGTGTTTCCAACGCTTTGCTAAGACGAAACGGTGCTGGCACCTAGCCGTCGCCTTCCGTTCTACACCTTATCACCTGTGAGACGGGCGCGCACGGTCGTCACAGAGCCATGCGCTTTGTTTTCTAAGAAAACTACCAGATGGCGCTCATATCTCACGTGCGACGTTACTTGATGCGCTCGTTCGCCTCCACCGCACGCTCCAGGCACTCTAACGCAGCGCCTGCAGAATACCATTCACCGATTTTCTTGCGCAGAACATCAAATAAATGTCTTGTTTACTCTCTATACACGCAAGACTATTGTCTTTCGACGAAATTTGCAGATTAATATGCAGATATAGGGCCAATTTTTTTATTGTAATCATTAAATTCAAGGCACTTTTTATTGCAGATTAAGTCACCGATACTCGTTTCTATAAGTTATTTAATCAGAAACAGTTATCTTTTTATTTATGGTTAACGTGCGTTTCCTCCTCAATTCAAATGAGTGCGCACGTGCCGCTCCTCTAGTCCGGCTGCGGAGGTGGCTACGTACTACTACGACGCACTACTACTACTACTACCACTACTACTACTACTACTACTACTACTACTACTACTACTACTACTACTACTACTACTACTACATACATTGCGGACGCACGACCCACGGCTTAAGGAACATCGCCCCTAAAAAGGAAAGAAGCGTTCATCTTGAAATTTCTGACAATTAGGAGGCGCGCAGCGCTGCAAATTTTGACAGACGTGATCGTGAATGTCCGATGTGTACATTGCGCTAGTCAGCACAAAATTGTCAAACCTGGTGAGTGGTCCCTTAGAGTGTTATATCGAGAAGCGAAGCGAGGCAAGCTCAATCTTTCTGCAAGCTTTCCTTGTATTCGAATGAAAAACGTACATTCAGAATAAAATCTCACGCTCATGCACATTGCGTTTTTCTTCTGCGCAATCTTTAAAGCTCGAATTTTTCTCTTATAATTGCGATGCGGCCGTAACCAGCTACAACGTTTTGATGAATTGCTTGTGAGGGTTTCGCTCTGAATTTCGTCTATCTAATCATTTAGCAAGGCCGACCGAGTGGCATATTGCGAGTTTGTAAAAAAGCTAGTTTGTCATAGTAGGGACGGCTTATGCTCTCCCATAGTAGAGTACCTGGTACTTTAAATCGTTACCCACTTTTTCTAACCCCCCCCCCCCCCCCCCCTTATTGCGAGTTTCCCGTCGAAACGACGACAGTGCACCACCGGCGGCGGCAAGCGAAGCGCCGTCGAAGCCTTTTTTTTTTTTGCAACGTTAATATTTGTTATGCTTGAGTATGATATGCATAAAAAAATCACAGCATATCCACGGAGTGAATGATGATGAGCGCGGCGAAGCGTCCGTCCGTGCGTCCATCCGTCTGCTTGTCTGTCTGTCCGTTCATGCTAGTGAACACACTAAGTACCGCCATCTCGCATGTTTTCCTCATATATTCATCATATAGAGGTACTGCCATCCAGCGGACATTCTAAGGACTGAACGAAAACTGGCTACCTACTACTACGACTCCTCCTCCTCTTCCACTTCCTCCTTTTACCCCTTTTCCTCCTCATACAACAGCTACTACTTCTACTACTACTACTACTACTACTACTACTACTACTACTACTACTACTACTACTACTACTACTACTTCTCATATCGCGGATTAAGGAGCCTCGCCCCTAGAACTGTTTCTCATTTAACTTTAGGCTTTAGGCATTTTTAAGCATGAATAATGCGAACGCGTAAAATATTGGAAAGTGGCCCACGTTATAGGTGACAGCGCGAACCTGAAAGCATGCAGTCGTGCCGCACTGCTTGTGAAAGGCACGTGGATCTGTTTACATGAATTACATAAAGTTTGCCTAATACTGTCAACGAGGTGTTATGACATCTTGAGCTACAGAAGTACAATAACGTCAACGATACACCCATTTCTTACTCCAGCGAAGGTTTCGTGGAGTGCGATTAATATATCATCCAGCGCTGGATAGCTTCAGTGCTCCGGGCATCAGCGTTGGAAATATGCGAGGTACGTACGTTATTTGCTCATGAACGCTGATGCATGCATATTGTTCACTGCAGTACATGTTTAAACGTTACTTATGTGGCCTTAATTTTATGTAAACACTGATTGACTCGCAATAAAACGATTTATTTCTGCAAGTTTGTGTGATCAGCGTTGTCTTTTCGCTCGGCCTGTATGCGGCAACAGTCACTCACTAAAGTGACTGATGCCACAAGTATGCAACATAGTTCTGAGCTTTTAGTAAGTAGTGTACCGTAATGTACTGCATGGAAACGCGAGACATTGAGAGATGGGGCTGCTGCAACGAGCTGTAGACGGCCATGACGCAGAAGCGGACGATGACGGTGTTGTCTGCTGTGCGGAAAGCCAGCCGCCATATCAAGATGTCCTTGCGCATTTGAAATGTATTTCAGTTTATACGCTGCTATAAATTATACGAACAATAGTCTTTGTTATTACCAGCTGGAAAATGTTGAGTGTAAAAGATAATAAAACCTTTTTTCAGTTATAAATAAGGTGAAAAAGTTTTTGAAATTTTTACAACTGCCGCCAGAATCCAGGCGGCGCAATAATCGCGTCCAATTTTTGCCCCCATTGGCTCTATAGGCATGTCACTCCCTTGATGGGGCTCTGACTACCACTCCCATATGGAGCAAGCAGTCCGCTTTCTCTATTCTTTTTGTCAATGTGGCCTCATTAGTGCGAGGCCCTCGGGACGGCTTTCTGCTCTCTTGTAGTAGAGTACCAAGTACTCCAAATTGTTTACCACTTTTTCTAAACACACTGCCACTGATGAGGAGTGTATTGTGATGGGGCGGCTTTCTGGTCTCCATTAGTAAAGTGTTAAGTACACTGCATCGGTAAGCACTTTTTACTAAGCATATATAGACAAACTGTGACACCTTACATAATAAACCGTCGAACATTTAGTTTTTTGAAATACAAGACGAAACTTAGGAGATTCATTCGACTAAACACGCAGAGGTACGGTCGTCGTCCTTTCTCTGTTTGAAAGGATAGTTTCATTTCATTTCATTTCATTTATTTACTCTCAAGGCCGAAGCATTACAGAGAGGAGTGGGTATACATCGTACAGAAAATCAGGAAATACAGCAAATCAAAATTATATGCGCACAATGGCGGTCTGAAAACCATAAAAGAAAAGAAAGACTGCGTGATGTGAAGAAGAGGCAGGGTGGTTGTAACAACAATGTTCAACATGGTTGCGTCTTTGAATGACACGCGCACACAAAAAAACTAACAAGAGAAAACACAGCGTGACTTAAGTGGTGAATTTACGCGAAATGGTTAGAGAGGGCGTTTTTAAACAAAGTGAGGTCAGTGATAGCAGCGATAGGGGCGGGAAGGTGGTTCCACTAATTTGCAGTTTTCGGGATGAATGATTCAAAATATAAATTCGTGTGGGCGCTAGGAAAGTCCACTTTAAACTGATGATCGTTGCGTGAGGAACGTGGGGGCTGGAAAAGAGTGTTGGAAAAAGACGGAATACAATGAAAGATCTTATGGAACAGGCAAAGGCGAGATATTTTACGCCGCATTGAGAGAGTGGGTAAGTGAAGATTGGCTTTCATCGAGGTAACACTGGACGTGCGATGGTAGACGAAACGATCGTTATTTGATCGTTATTCCATAACATTGCGCAAATAGTGAATTTCAGGAACGCATCGAATACAAACTTAATACCATTTGAATAGCTTTCTAATAGCAAGGCGAGCATTTTCGAAATAATTTTAGAATTCAGCACTATTTTATATAGAACAAACAGACGCAAAAGTTTGGAGATGAACATCACGTTTAATTTAAACCAACAAAAAAATAACACAGTTATGTACACCTAGGCGACCTAGCATATAAGCGGGATAGCCCGCCAGGTATATTGTAACTGAAAGTTAAAATACAGCTGTTAATTCAAAATTCAACGTATCACTCTGGCTCCACGAAACCGAGGTGTAAAAATTAAACAGTTTCTAATGAGTGTACAGCATGAAACTGTTGTTGGGTAGCAAACTGTAGCAAACTGTGGAGGCTGTCACTTCGACGACGCCAGAATTTCAATTCGGAAGCGCCTTCTTCTTCGCTTAGTAGAGCCCCAATAGTTCCTTTAAAGACGTGAATATTTGTAACACAAAAACGAAAAGCTCAATAACGCCTTTTCGACGGGGAAGTGGCCTATTGAACAGGCTGTAGTCTACCACCACCCCCGTCCCCTCCTTCTTTTTCTTATTTTTTTTCTCTCGTCTACTTTTCTTTCAACTTTCCTTCTCATCTTTCTTCCCTATTCCCCTCCCCTTAGTGCAGGCTAGCAAACCGGATGCTAGAATTCTGGTTGTCCTCTCTGTCTTTCACTCAATTCATTCCCCTGTCTCAAGAGCGGAAAAAAACTGCTTCCTATAAATGCTCCTCTTGGGCTTTTTCCGCCAGAGTTGATTATTCCAAAAGTATTCGAAAAAACATTCCGTATTTTGCATACGCGCTGTTCAATTCCAGTATCGAATCCAGTTGAACACTGTTCGGTTTGTTATTCAAAGTTTTCGAATATTAGTAAACCCCTACTATATTGCTATAAAGCGTTAGTTGCATCGCTCTTACAGCACAGCACGTATTCTGAATTCCGAATCGTTTATTTTGTTAACTTTTTTAAACACAAGAATAATACACATGAAGAGCTGGAAACAGTACTCCGATTGTACAGTAATAAGTGCTCCTAGTAGACAGCCTTTTTTCATTTTTTTTTTCGTTTCTGAACTCACTTACTAGGCGACGGTGCATATAAAAAAACGTTCAAAACGAGCACCGCCAACCATCCTCGGCAGAACAACCTGCTCGCAACGCACAATATATTGTGCTTGTACGTACGCTCCAGTATCGCCTCTTGTGGCCTTCGAATTGCGTTGGCTCGCCTAGCCTGCGTGCGGCGCGCAAGCCAATGCACGAATTGCGAAGCCCGAAAGCCGTGCGGTAATTAATGCGTCCGGCTCCAAACTATATACTCATTACCACGAATGCATCAGCTGGAAGCTTTCTCTTCTTTTTCTGTTGTCTGTCTCTCTCCTTCCACCCATAAAGGCTGAATACTGCGAATAATAAAGGACTCTAGATGTAAATTGCTAAACACTTCCAATTTTCTTTTCTTGTTTACAGGCGTTTGTGAAACAACCAGAAAGTTTGCCCCGTGAGTGATGGAGGAGTAAAATGCGACGGCTACTTTGTAAATGTAGGGAGTGGGGGACGATAACTAATAGGCTGCGTACGCCGAAAGTGTCGAGTGTGTGGCTTAATTAGGTGCTTCAGAAATAATTGCTAAACGATACTTTTATCCCGCTTTAAGAGCCTATAACGCGAACCGCGCACTTTTTCGTTTCGCGGATTCCCGGTGCAACTAATTTCGATCATGTGTTTAAGGACGAGAAAAATGTTGTGTCAAGAAACAAATAAATCTTTTGATCCTGCGCTCTCAAAGAAGTTTGTGGGAAGTGAAGCTATCGTAAAACTGTTGATAAAATGCCACAAAGGATTAATGATCAAGCGCATAATTTTCTGCGTTTTCGTTTATGACATGCGCCCATGTCGCCCTGAAATATGTTTATGTTCTGCGCGGCACATTATAGTTGCGCCGAAATCCAGTCTTAACCAGTTGACTTACAACATATAACGAGCTCACTAAACATTTCTACCTGTCTAGAAGGATTTTCCCTCCACCTCACAAAAATCTAACCCGGCCCCAAGCACTTACATTAAGGCTTTTGCAAACGCGGATGTACCCTACTTTGAAAATGTTACACATCATGTACCCTGACCTATACCCAAGTAATCTTTGTCCACATTGTGGGAAAATAGCTTCATTAGAACACATTCTCTGGCAGTGCACCAAATTCGCTCATTTATCGCACATCACCTCTGCCAGATTGGAGGCGGCAATCCGCAGCTCGTCCTTGGCAGATCAGCTCTGGGCTGTCCACCAAGCCCGCGAGGCGGCTGAGGAGCTTGGCATCTCAGTTCCCACGTGGGAGCTGCCCGCAACACAGTGATCTGTGTTTTGGAGGACCAAATAAAAGTTTATCCAATCCAATCCAACCAGTTGACGCGGCTACACTGCTCAGTATTTCATTTTTGTCGTTGTAAGAACAGCGTGAAAAACTCTTTTCTCGTGGATTAGATACGTATGGTCAGATACGCAGCTTGAAAATTCACAGTGGCCTGATAATGGTAGTTGGCCACAAATAAATCATAACATAAAAATGAATTTGAATATGGCAATGCCAACGCGCAGCGCGCGCGCGTGTTTGTGTGTGTGTGTGGGGGGGGGGAGGGGTAACTTGAAATCTTGAAAATGAATAATGTCACGGGTATAGCGAGGTATACCTCTGGCACGGGCTCCCGAAATGGCACCGAATGGATGAAGACGATGTTGTTGTTTTGGGACTGAGTCTGAGTTGCCCTGTTGTCGTTCATTTATGTGTTCTGTGTGCAGTGTTAACCAGACCGGCGTTAACCTATCTAATACTGCCCGTAAAACTATTACTGTGATTTGCTCTTTCAAAAGTATTACGCGTCGTTCACTAAAGCTTTTCTGGAAGAAATAAATCGATGTGCTAGTATTTTGCGAAGTTGATTTACCGAGCGCATATATGGTTAGTGCTTTGTGAAAATAATCCATGTGTCATCTGTCCGATGAGCGCAATCAATTTCGAAGCCTGTGGATCAATTGCATCCTTCACGACGTTTTTCCACAAAATCAATACAAATCCTTTCACGCTGTATAAGTCAGCCGAAGAAAGTGTGCCAGCAGTATCGAATGACCTACGTGCTGTGCCTAGTGCGTATAGCTGGTGTAGTTAGCACAATCACTTGTTACACTTGTGCTCGTAAAACTTATAATGCAAGGGTAGTTCACCAATTCGCAGGTACCAGAATTAAGAAGCACTTTTTTAGGTCATTTCGTGTCCAAGTAAATATAAAAAATTCCTGAGTGGCGCATTTGAAAAGATGTTTATATCGGAACGCAACCTTGTACACCGTCCAATATGACGGTTTTACCATTGCGAATCTCAAGTTTTTTTTTTTTTTTTTGCTTTGGTGTGGTGACACAGTAATTCCCGAGCACGATTCTCAGCACCATTCAACAAGCGATGGGCAGTCGTAATACATACCATTTTCTTTTATGCTGCTTTCATGCCCGCAACGCTTTCAGGATACGAAACAACCTGTCTGGCTAAGTTAAAGGCAACGCTGTCACAAGTTTCATGCGTGTTTACAACTATAGCTGTACTCTCGCAACGTGATTTCTATAGAGCGCTTTGCATCTACGTTTTTATCATTTTATTTGTATTTATTATTTTTACAAGAACATACGTCAGAATGGTTGCCAGCGGGATTTATAGCTTAAATCGCATTCGGCGACGTTGTTCGGAGATTTGAGCATGAACGCATGGTACATCAAGTTTTTTTCTGAGAGCATTGGCACTTGAACTTTATGTTTCGTAGCAGCACTACAAGACCGCGGCACACAGCCTTACCATTTTTTTTTCTTTTTTCCATTCTTGTTCTCTTAACGTCGGCTTGACGAAGAGAAATTATCGCCACGCCTCGAAGACGCGCAACCGCGGTGGGCCTGAGAAAAACGCGAAACGTTTTTTTTTTTTTTTCATCGTGGTGTCTCGTGCCACGGTCGTCACTCGCCATCAAGCGCACCTCAACCGACGTTCGGGGTTCCGCTGGCAAGGCTTAATTGCGGTTGCATTTCGAGTGTCCGTTTACGAACGATTATTCACTTTTTGCGCGATATTTCCTGTCTCGACATTTGTTTTTCTTTTATTCGCCAGCCTCGCCAGCGCTTAGTCCATGCAACTGCACTGCTCTTATCACATATAGCTGCGTTTTTTTTTAAATTTTTTTTTTTCTTACGGCGTCCCCTCTGTGGGACCGTAGAGGTTGAGCGCCCGTACCCAGAGTCGAGTTACGTTCCTAAATAGGGCGGGTGCGTGGCGCACGGGCTCAAGAGTACACGCGGGCTTCTTTCATAAACGGAAGGGGGAAGAAACAAAAAGAAACAGTGAAGCACAAGAAGAAGAAGAAGGCGACGAAGAATACAAGAGAGGAACAGCTAACAGAGAAAGATAGAGAGAACGAAAGGTTGGGCGGCAAACACAACTACTCCACACTTCTATGGAGTGAGCTAGCTGCTCGAGCTTACTCCGTACCACGGTTGCGCGTGGGCGGGAAGACGTCGAAATCAACAAACAAACAGTTGCCCACCCGCCCTTCGACTCTCCCTCTACCGGGCGCATGAAGGAACGACGAGCCCCGGAAGTTGACGTGGGAGGGCGGCGGAACGCCAGTGTACGCCGGCGTGGCGGGGCGTGGCGTAGCGTGTGCGCATGCGCGTACACTCTCGGAACGCAACGAGTAAGAGAGACCTTTAAGCGGCGCGAGTAAAAATCGCGCTACATTCCGAGCAGGCTTGATTCAACCCCTTGGCTTAGTCGCCGTCGCGTACTCGCCTGAGCGCGAGCGAGACGCGTTGTTTATTTCGGGACTGCGCGCTATCTACTACTCCACCCTTTGAGTGTTTACGGGTCTGCCGTAGCTTAGAGAAAAAAAAAAATTCTTTCTTAATTTCCTTCTTTTTTTATCTCTTCTTCCTCTCACTCGATCTCTGTTCTCAGTCTGCCTCTCTATATGACTCTCTCCTGAGCACTTCCGTTCCGTCGTTTCTTTTTCTCTCGCTCTTTTTTTTTACTTATTTTCCCTTCATCTTGCCACTCCTGGCGTTCATTATACTCTACACCGTGTGATAGAACGAGATGGGCGTACGCGATTGCCCCGCAAGTGAAAGTGGCGGGTCCTCCGCTGGTAAAAGATTTAGAAATAAGCCGGCTGAGACTATCAAGTCGTTCGCAGCGTCGCGGTGCTTAGCCTAGAATATATTTTTCTAGCTTACGCGTTAACCATGTACGTTTTGGTCTTTTAAGCTTCGCTCGAACCTGTGTTTCACCCCTCAAGCGATGAATATGTTCAGGCGATTTCCTTCTTTGGCGTCAAAAAACAGAGATCATACGTCACGCACGCTCTATTTTCTGTCGACAGTTAAACACGCTAAATAAGAGACATCAACCTGTTGTGTGAGTATTACGAACCCTGTCAGCGTTCCGTCTTTCATGTATGCATTGACATTCAGCATGTGGTGCTCATTCAAGATGACTTCCATGATGTATTACGCATGCCATGAAATCAGGGGGGGGATCAGACTACCAAGGCCGGATACATTTTAAAGATTGTGAGGCGTGATTTTGAGCAAAACACATTTCAGTATTTTCTATTGTGATCGTTGAAACACTGGTTTATCTTTATACAAAGGCACTGGCATTAGAGAACTGCCGGGCCTGGTCTTGAGATCACCGAAGGTCAACGATCCCAATTCATCCCAAATTAACAAGTCGTCGCTATGCAGTGTTTGTTCCGGAATGAATGCACTATCATGATGAGAAGCTTATGGATGGCGAGAATGAAGAAAAAGCTGAATAGTTTCCGTTGCTTCGGCAAAAAGCTTTGAATTTAGAGTTCCGGCCTGTTCTAAAGCGTGCTATTCAAGTCACAAATTGTTGGAAACTTCGAAAACTTTGCCAGACCTAGTCGCCTCTAAACTTCTGACGCCAAATGCGCGCAACTTCAGCGAAAACATAACAGAAAAAGGTAGACTTACACGTTCATTCAGGAATACCCTTGCTTTGAGTCAGCCGCTGGTGTGTCGAACACGGTATGGATCCGCGAAAGCACGAGGAAGGCTGCCGTAGTGAGCCCCTACATTTCTTTCTTTTTTTTTTCCTTGCTCTTTCACAGTCGTGACGCCGCCTTTCCTTTTTAAAATCGTTGCGAGCGCGGGAACCGGCGCAGACTGTTGCCATGTGTGGCACGGGGTATTTTTTCGAAGTGGACTCGCGTCTCTCTTGCCTGCGGTTCAAGCTGCCGTTGGCTTTCGCTCGCATTTGCATCAGTGTGGCGACGCACCAGATACGAATGCAGCGCCAAATTAAGCCGCGCCGATCGCCGTCACAGCAAAAACCACACATGCAGTAATCTAAATAAACGAGGTTGGGGCACACAGAAACGAAGAGACGGGGTCAGTGAACGGATGGAGACGCTTGCGTTCCCTCTAGTATGCTGCTTGGTGCTGAGCAATTTTTATCTCTTGGGTGCGTACTCCGGTAGATATACGGCATGCCTATTTCATTCACCCCGCGCAAACGCGGAAATGCGCAGTCAAGTAGATCGAAATAGGAATCATTATCACACGTTATGATCACCGTTTCATAGCTCAGCATTCCCTCTTCCCGCTATTGGGAGCAGCTCGTATGCGTCGGGGAACACATTAAATTCGTTTATTTTAGTTCAGGACGAGCCCCTGGGCCAAACTTACTCTTAAAGGCGTGGTGTATCCGGTTATCAAGTTGTAATACCTATGCGGGGGTGTCGAATGCGCAACAGCTTTAGCTACGGCAAACGGTGTTCACCGTGTTGACCGACCAGCTTCTCTAACGATAAGTTTGTCGTCGAGTCGCACCGCGGTGGCCTAGTGGCGAAAGTACTCGGCTGCTGACCCGCAGGTCGCGGGGTCAAATCACGGCTGTGGCGGCTGCATTTCCGATGGAGGCGGAAATGTTGTAAACCCGTGCGCTCAGATTTGGGTGCACGTTAAAGAACCCCAGGTGGTCGAGATTTAAGGAGCTCTCCGCTATGGCGTCTCTAATAATCATATGGTTGTTTTGGAACGTTAAACCCCGCGTATCAATCTGTTCGCCGTCGAGAGTAGGTAGAATGTTCTTTTACGAACGGTTATAGCATGAGGTTATAGTGAACTACTGTACACGAGGTCTTTGTGAGTTAAGGCGAGGATTTTAATCACCGGAGCTCGTTTAAGCCGGGCGTGATGCGTTTGTGAACCTCAAAACTTATCACTATAATGAACCGGCACGCGCAACTATTCGTCTGCCTTTTCTTCGCCCTCTCCTGCATCTACTACTTCGCTCCTACAACTCGTATGCCGACTACTCTGACAGAGAAGTGCAATAACTTTGACGGGCGAGAAAACCAGTGGAGAGTGGGAAAAAAAAATTGAATGAAAGACAAGTAGAGAAATGGATAGAAAACAGAAACGAAAGAGAAAAAATATAGAAGGTAAGAAAACAAGTACATACTGATAGAAGCAGAGCAAAATAAAAAGAAGTAGAACGAAAGAAAATGAAGAAAAGCAACGACCGATAGAGGAAGATATACAAAGAAGCATACGCAAAAAAAAAAGAGATAGAAGAGAGTCCACCAGCACAGCCACATATACTTTTAATGAGAAGTGGGAAAAGGCACTGAAGGTGACGAGAAGGAGTATGAGGACGTGAGAGGGTAAAGTATAGCAGAGTGTTGTGCAGGTGTAGTATAGCAAGGGCAGGTAAAGAGACCTGGTGGTGACGAAGAAGGTAATGCCACCAGCTGCACAGCTTCCTCAGTCATCTCACTAATAATGCGTAGCTATACTAAGATGAAAACAAGAAAGCTTCTTATGTCGGGGTCCACCGAGATGTGAGTGTGCGCGCACACCATGACGTACATCCGTCACGGATATGAAGTTTGTGAGCTACACACTAACAGGCGACAAAGAAAAAAAGAGTAGAAGAAAAAGTTCCTTCACCGGGAAGTGAACTCGCCCCTACGATATGTACGAATACACGAGGTTTCGGCCAAAAATGCGCTTTATTTCTCTCACGTTTTTTCTCACGCAGTGCATTTGTTTGACGAGGCGGCGTTATTCCGCCATCTGAGGGCGGTGAAGTCCTGAGTAGAATCGCGAATTAGTCGAGTTGGTGGATGTTCATTTTGAAATATCACGGGCAGAGAATAGACATATAGCGCTGAAATCACGACTGGAATTTATTTGGAAAAGGAAAGAACATATGTAGGAAACATCAACTCATCAAAACTATGCGCACGTGCACATGTGTTACGACACAACATGATTATTGTCTTGCCTAACAAGTAGTTATATATTCATCTGCAGAAGAGTGAGTGATAGACGGACGACTTATGCACTTGTTATTGAATATAATGCAAAAAATAAATCATTCCGCTATTTAATGCGTACGCTGATCGACATGCCTATATTTGGTAGTTGTTTTCTGCAAGTGGAGCACATACCCGCATGATCTGCGATAAGCTGCCAAATGAGACGTTATTGCAGCACCTGATAGCGTGAGCTCGCGCTCTCGTAAACGCAAGTTTATGTAACGCCCCTTCTGTCTTACGTATTCGCAGCCTCAAAACAGTGGAGTGGCATGAACCATGCGCTGTGTCCCTTCTCTGTCCGTATCTGACCCGTTGCGCTGTGAAATATTCTGCGAGGAAGTCCTGAGTGGTGATAGGGTGCCTTGATCCCCGTGCGCTCCGCTCAAAGGGGGCGGGGGGAAAGGGTAAGGGGGATAGTGAATCAACGTCATCTGATATGACGGCCGCTATTACGCCGCAGCTGGGCAGCATGCGAAATGTGCCATACAGCTAGAATCGCCCCCTGCCTGGTTTTAGAGTGGCCCGGCCTGTTTCTTAGACAGTGAACCAGTTTGTCGGTTAGTACCTGAAATGTGGTTTCAGGCCAATGATGGCTTGATATGAGCAATCATTGGCCTTTTTTTTTTTATGGCCCGTGTATAGCGATTACTATTTCTTTTTCTCTGTATTTTATAAGCGCTACCTCAGCGCCTTCGAAGGCACTAAATCTTTTTCGTTGATAAACAAAACAACAAACTTTTTTTTCCTAATGTCTATTTTGAACCCATGCAAACTCGAAAGTAAAATCCTTCCAGTGATACTCATCATTTAACTCATTTCATTCAAATTGAAGAGTTGTATAGATTACGCTTTTAATTTACATGCTGATTGTTCATTGCGGATTATTATACGTTATACGACATTTTGGAGGCGGAAATGTCGTAGGCCCGTGTGCTCAGATTTGGGTGCACGTTAAAGAACCCTAGGTGGTCAAAATTTCCGGAGCCCTCCACTACGCCGTCTCTCACAATCATATGGTAGTTTTGGGTCGTTAAACCCCACAAATCATTATTATACGTGAGAGTAACAAGAAATAAACGGCTCAGAGTCAGCCCATGTATGTATATGTGCTGTTTCTTGATTCGTTATGTTTCGCTGTTAGAGCATTTAAAAAACTACAAGCGTGTAACAAGCATCGATACTGCGCCCCACACTAGTACTACATGAAGCTGTGAGGCACTATCGACCGAACACGAGGCATGAAACAGGGTTTTCGATATCACGGTGTCACCGTAAACAATGATTCACTCTACAGAGTACACCCGATCCTCGCCGCGGTGGTCTAGTGGCTAAAGCACTCGGCTGCTGACCCACACGTCGCGGGATCTAATCCCGGCTGAGGCGGCTGCATTTTTGATGGAGGCGAATATGCTGTAGGCCCGTGTGCTCAGATTTGGGTGCACGTTTAAGAACCCCAGGTGGTCCGAATTTCCGGAGCCCTGCACTGCGGCGTCTGTCACAATCATATGCTGGTTTTGAGACGCTAAACCCCACATATCATCGTCATTATCATAATCAACATCCATCAAACCACACCCGACATCGGAAACGTCACGAAAGAAAATATTGATATGATAGAGAAAGTAGTATTAAATATGTACTATCAGTAGCCAATCTGTAACAGTGAGGCAGAATGTGTCTTGCGCAAACTTTGTTTTGCCGGAGTGAAGTGCTAGATTAAGCGGGGATATTCAAACAGAGCACAAAGCAAGCCACAGGTGACAAGCAAGCGAAAAACATTATGACGGTGTAACATTAAAACATACAATAGTTCTACTTAGTACGTTCAGTCTTGAGACTACAATAAATGTAGATAACAAAATAATATGGCAATGTAGTGGATACAGTTCAGAAAGCATTATTACTGTGAATACAACTGGTCATGAAAGCCTAACGCCAATTGTACGCATAAGCAAAACTATGCATTGCGTGACACGATATCATTGAATGTAGCAATGAGGTACAGGCAACAAGGTGTAAGTCATGAAACAAGCAATTTATGTCATCACAGCATAACCACTGAACATAAATTTAGAATGTTCTTTACCGGATACTTTCGTACATATAGGTTATGTTACTTTAGCACCTTGAATAACGTGGAGTTTCAGCTGGGCTATTAGAGACTTACAATGTTTGCTTCTTTGTATGCAGCTATCCGCAATGCAGGCCAAGCTACAAGACGGTACAATGATGATAACACAGCTTTTCTGTTCAGCACGCTTCACCTGTCTGAGCTCACAAAGGAAGTGACCATAAAGTGACCCAGCTTCGCGGAATTTCTCGCGGCGTGTTTGAAAGGTGTACTTGACAACAAAATTGTGTACATTTTTATGTAAAGTAGTATGAAGAAAGTGAATGCAAAGTATATGAAGACAGTGTAGATCTAACTCATGCTTATACACTGCTAGAGTACGTCTGCAAAGACAGCAACAATAACGGCATTTCTCTGGCCAGTCATAATTAAGGAGTAACAACATTTCATGATGTACAAAAGAGTAGTCATTGTTGTGGCACACGTTGCTGATTACACATTTTCTTGTGAACACTGTGAGGAAAATGTGAAGCTTGTTAACATACAGCATTGTAATGACAGAACTATGTATAAAATTACTTTCGTATTAGGTTAGTTAGCAGCTGCAACTTATAAGAATCAAGTGAAGCATATTTTACAGCTTAGCTATTGAATATTGTCAACAGCTTAGCTATTGAATTCCTGTCTGCTGCCATTTTATATATAGAAATTCCTATCATGAATTTTTGACCTATTTTTTGCATCCTAAGATATGGCTCCCAAATGGACATTTCGTAACTTAGCACCTTTATACACACGAAAGGAAAATGTTCCTCAAAAACTCGAAGCACTAGATTTAGAGCCGGTGTGATCAAAATTCTTCAATATATCACAATATCTTTCAACGCACACAGGCCGCAGTTGTCCTTCTGATTACATTGCTGAAAAGGTACCGGGAATCGGGTTTCCAAGCTCATTTTGGGTCTTGACGTACATGAACAGAAGGATCGGACAGTAGAGAGAGAGAGAGAGAGAGAGAGAGAGAGAGAGAGATAGATAAAGATACAAGGAAAGGCATGGAGGTTAACCAGACGCACATCCGGTTTGCTACCCTGCTCTGGGGAAGGGATAAAGGGGAGAAAAGAGGTTGCAGAAAGATGAGAAGGTACACACAATCACGAGCACACTCGGAGAGCACACACAGTCTACAGGCGGTCGCTCAGGTTTGTTGACTTAAGGTAAAGTAGCAGTGCTTTAGTTGCTTTCTGCGCAACTGAGGCAGATGATCAAGGTCCTAGTATCTTCTGCACACAAAATGGTCCGGGGTCAAGTCGATTCAAAACCATCCGTAGCTGGCATCGCTGTGTGTCGTAGCAAGCGCAGCTGCACAGGACGTGTTCGATGGTCTCTTCATCTCCGCAGTAGTCGCATGTAGGAGTGTCTGCCATACCAATGCGAAAGGAGTACGCCTTTGTGAATGCAACACCCAACCAAAGGCGGCATAACAGTGTCGCATCGGAGCGGGAAAGTTGTGATGGTAGCTTTAGCTTTAGCGAAGGATCCAGTTCGTAAAATTGACACCTTTGGAAGCTGGTAGACGACCAGAACGTGCGTGTGAGATCTCGAGCCAGCAGGTAAAGTTGTCTTGCTGCATCATTCCTTGATAGAGGAATCGGGACTACACGGGTTTCTTCATGGGCTGAGCGGGCTGCATCTAATGTCTTTAAAAAGCACCAAGGTGAACGAAACAACCATCCTTTCGACACAGAGACAAGCGTCAGTCGCGGGGAACCAGGCGGCTCGAGATCACGCGCGCCGAGCCATCTCCGTCACTCTGGGAACACGTACCGACGGCAGTCACGACGAGGATGAGTGCATACCGAAGAAGTACTCAGACATTTCGGCGCATTACAGGAAGCAGAGGAAGTGGTACCCACCGGCACGTAGGATTCTGAGTAGGGAGCAAGCACTGATCAGGAGAAGACTCCGAAGCGGAACTCACCCGCACGGAAAATTGATGAATGCAATGCATCCAGGGACTACTGGCGGGACTGCAAGTTTTGCACTCCGGACACGTGCAACACACTGCGCTACATGGTGCTGGGGTGATGTAATAACAATACGGACATTGCGGACACCGCCAAGTGGACACCGCCAAGTGGTGTCCGCCAACAATGCGAACACCGCCAAGTGAAAATTAAAAGGAAGAAACGGATCCAGAGAAAGAATTCGAAGACCAGTGGGAGGCTTTGCGGGTGACGCAAGACACTGACAACCAGCTACGACTGGTGAACGGGGATCGGGCGGCGGCAGCGAGCCGTGGCTACCTGTACTGAGGAGGCCGAAGTACAAAGTCTTAGGGCCGAAGTACAAAGAGACCGGTCAGAGTAAAATTCATTTCTCGCTTCTCTCTCTGTGCGCGAAGTTTCAGCTGAAGTGCGAAATAATTTAACAATTACGTATTGAAAGGAAAGATTTTCTTTAAGGACATAAGTGAGGTTCTAACGCTTCAATTTCGCCTTCAATGGTAGAACACAATAGCGTGATTGGGCCCTGTGTGCATCGGCTTCTCAAGGGCTAGCCTGGTTTCGTCAGTGCATGGTTGAACCGTGCCGTAAGGAAGCGAATGATGGTGCGCGTAAGATAGTTTCAAACTATCTTAGAGTGTCTACGGCAAGTTCAGTTTTAAACTACCCGCTGCGCCTCAATTCTTCCATTCGCAAATCATTGAAAGGTCCCCTACGTGTCCACAGGGCCACACGTCAACCTACGCAGCCGTCCACTTTGTTAATGGTTGCGCTGCTGCCGATGTTTAAATTTGTCTGGGTGCTTTTTGAAGGGTGGGCCTTTAAAATACCCACTCGTTGCACCAAATTCACGTCTGGCGCTATTCTACGCTTCTTGGTATTTTTGACTGTCTGAGTTTTTCTTTTTCTTATTTCTTGCGATACTGGTTACGTGCACCGGCAGCGGCGGCGGCGGCGGCGGAAAACCACGGCGCCGCGCGTGACCCGTGTTTCGATCTCATAACAGCTTTCGCAGCAAAAAAAGCACTCGCTCTATCGAAGCCGCTCAAATTGCCCATTTCAGTGAAGATGGAGCACACCGCCATTATCTTGAGCAGCGACAATTGATAGGGTCAGTACCAAGTGAAATCATACGCCGGCCGATCGTCGAAAACCATTTAGCATGGACGCAAACCAGCCACTGGCGAGCGGTAGTGGTACTGTATAAATTTGGGTAAGTAACAAAGTATCAACAGCCTGACGAAATGCGCTAGGTAACAATTACGTCGGATTCCATCGGAGCAACTATTTTTGTCAGACGAGATGACAGAGTGGTCTGGCGTCATGCCACAACATTACGGCAAATATATGTTCCCAGCTGCGCCCTCGTATATATGTGCCTTGTTAAGCATTCTATGGACAGGTTAATCGCCTTATGCATCCTTCATTTACGGTAATAAGGTTGAAGAGTTACGGCCAGAGGATGTCCTCGCACTGATTTAGTGTACGTCCTGCCTTACCATTTAAGGATAAGCTGGGTTATTGTTGCCTTTACGGAGGCAGTGCAGAAGAATGCCAGGAGTAGACAGTTTGGATGCATTGCTACGTTAGTTGCAAAAAGCCTTTGGAGAGGAAGGCGGTAGATTAGTCAAGTTAACTGAAAAGAGAAAGAACGCAGCTATCACCTCTGACTCAATAGAGGTGGACGCAAAAGGGCTTCTTTGAGTTTTCTTTCTCTCTTCTTGTTTCGCGAATTTGCATGTTTACGCGTTTTTCTGATCCTCCCACTGCAACCGACGCCGCAGTTACGAAATTTCTGATTTGTTACTTCTTGCGGGAGCACAATGGCACAGTGTTTTATATGTTTTACTTGTATAGCTTACTCACCGCAATTGATGATCATGTGAGATTTTATGGCGCAAGGACAACTCATGCCTAAGAGCACCAAACACATAGTAGCTGGTCGACTCGTTCATACATTTTTAAAATAAGCTACTCAAGGGGACAGTAATGTGATATAGAGATAGAGAGAGAAACAATATAAGAAATGACAAGCATAAAACCATGCATGTTACGGAGGGCCTGGATAGTTAAGAGAGTGACGAGTTTAAAAGCGGGCAATACTTATGGGCTTTATCGATGTCACGCAGCCTCAGGAACCGTCCTCGTCAGGACAAGGAGTGCGTGCTGCATGACATTTCAAAAATAAATCTCACTCATTCCCTCAAGATTCAGAAAAGTCTGAGATCGGTGAGCACACGAAATGGAACGAAGGAGGCCTATACGCTACAGCTAAGAAACTGAAAACGATCTTTAAGGTGAACATGGGCTCAACACCAAGAAAGAGAGAGTGGGAGAGGTGGTGTGTGGGATTTGTACAGTTCTGAAAAGTCAGGCCTCCTTTATAGTTCGTGCCGTGATTAAAACATTAATGATGCACAGTACATCCCCACATATTGCACAGCGTGGCGCTGGATAGTTGTTTAATAGATGCGAGTATGTTGCATGTGTATGACCGATCGCAAGTCTACACAGCGTAACCACTTAAGGCCTCGTCTCGCGCTTCATTACGCAGATGGAAACCCGCAGTTTTCCCAACGATACAGTTACACTTGAGCTCGTCAGCCGTAGTGTTTCGCAGAAGCAAACAATGGAGCCGGCTTCTGAGCGTCAGGTGCAGCCTCTTTTAGGCTGTTCCATGAAACACGCTGATTTACGACCCGCCGTTGCGAACGACGAGTCAATCAAGTGGTGAACAGGGCTGTCAGCGTGCCCAGCGCTGCTGTGCTGCATCTTTGTCCGCGCGCCTTCTCGAAAACCATTAACGCACACCTCGCAGTGGCGTCATAAGCTCGCCAAGCAGCGAATGTGCACCTGCACGCAAAAAAGTTTTCGGAACGCGGAGACATTGTTGACAAGTTGGAATACTCCGCAATCTCATAGCGAATACTTAGGACTGAAAAAATGTGTTTCTTAAGCGCAAAGGTTTCTTACGCTAACTATAGAATATAGTAACAAAACTTGTGAAAAGTCTCTCATGTATTCGCCTGAGACGACTTGGACATGAAAACCATCTTCGTTTTCTGCTCAGTCGAAGCTGTTGATCCTCCTCGCCTCCTTCTATGGCTCTCTGTTCCCAACGTATTTGTATGCTGCCTCCGAGATCTGAAGAATTCGAAGCTTTTTTTAGCTCATTTGGTTTTAAGCGTCATGTGACGCCGCACTGGCGTCACATGGACACACAGCAGAGGCACTAAGTTCTAAGCATAATGTTTATTGCCACCCTTAATTACTTATATCACCCTAGGATAGGTGTCACGTGACATATCATGAGAGCCTCTCCTTAAACTGAACGCATTGTTCGAGAAGGCATCCGGTGAATGTCAAAACATACGCATACTTTAAGAAGCAGTTTTCTGAATTTGGCCACTGCTCTCAACATTTGACTCTGGGGTCGGCCCAGTTATTTTGTGCCCCACTTTCTATACAACTTGACTCTGCTCACTGCTCAGCCCGAGGTCTCTCATTCGACTCCCTTCAGTCGAATACAGTTTGAAGCTTATCACGAGATCATTCGCGTGCCTGGACTTGCTTGCACTGTTGAAGTGCTCAACAGCAGCCTGCTCAGTGACCCCGATTCTCGCCCGATTGTTGGCTTGTGAGTTGGCGAGTATCACTCAAGAACTCGAGTATTATAAAATGCGAAGCATTTTTAGCGAACTTCGGCGACCCTGAGCATATCTATCTATCTATCTATCTATCTATCTATCTATCTATCTATCTATCTATCTATCTATCTATCTATCTATCTATCTATCTATCTATCTATCTATCTATTATCTATCTATCTATCTATCTATCTATCTATCTATCTATCTATCTATCTATCTATCTATCTATCTATTTATCTATCTGGCCATTTAAGTTTGGTTGCTCTCGTGGTCATACCCCTAACTTCGCGTGAACCAAAATTAGCATGGGACCGTATGATTGCTTGATTAATATGACGCACTGGTCAACACATGAATAATGCCACAATCCTGTCGCGTACGTCGTCAAACACTTTCTGCCAGACAGTGACACATACCCATGGGCGGGTATGTGCCGCTGGTAGGCGGGTATGTGCAACAAGTGATTGACACTTCATATCTACCAAAGAACGACGAGAACATACATGAGCAATTTTAATGAGCGAGCGTTATAATATACCGGACATTGGTAGCGTCGACCCGATGAATGCAACGAATAAATGTCAAGATCCCAGCTGAAATCGAACCCAAGCATTTTGCGTGGCAATGAAGCATTTTACCACAAAGCTACGCCAGGTCTAGGAACTACTTTTCAAATAGATGCTGTGCTGCCTACTCAATTGAGTAGTTGCTGTGCTGCCTACTCAATTTTATAAACATTACTTATGTACTTTTTTGATACAGCAGTCATGTTCGGTTAACGTGCATTGTGGTTAGTTGCCATTCGCTGAAGTTGATTTATGTAGCAGTGTCCAAGGCAGGCATCCTCGCGAGCGTCAGCGCCT
This sequence comes from Rhipicephalus microplus, assembly GCF_013339725.1. Classification (NCBI taxonomy): domain Eukaryota; kingdom Metazoa; phylum Arthropoda; class Arachnida; order Ixodida; family Ixodidae; genus Rhipicephalus; species Rhipicephalus microplus. The sequence continues at coordinate 67,499,289 of NC_051169.1, forward strand.
CAGCTTCTGGTGTTGCTAATACGCATGTTCCAGTTGGCATCGTTGCAGAAGTGCAAAGCAACTGGTTATATAAACATCTGCAACCCTTAAATATAAGTCTCTGCGTGCAACATTTTTACCGTATATTTAGCGTCATTTTATGACGTGTCCCTCAATGAAAACAATTGCAACACGGTCGCCTTCCTTCCGGATGCTTCGCATAACGTCGATTCTCAGGTACGTGAGATCTCCAAATTTCTTTTTGTATTTTTTGTTTGCACCTGTATTGGACCTGCTTTTAGCCGTTCGTGAAACGACTTGTAGGCCAAGAGAGCATTTTGATCAAGAAAGTTTTGGGTAAAAATGATAATTTATAGTTCATGTTGCAGACGGGCTGTGAGAGGCTGTTTATTGAATGTAAAATTCAAATTCAAAGTTTTAGAGGCGAAACTTCTTAAAGCGGCACCCGTTCGTCCCTCGTAGTCGTAGTAGTAGTCGTAGTGTGTAACCAGTCTTACATTTTGACCTCCAAGGTGGTGCCGGTGAGAGATATCTTCTGTGCATTGTTGAACGATAAAGAATTCCCAGCGTGCGCGTTAACTAAAAGACTAATTCTCCTGTCTCTCCTTCGCCCTTAGCAGCCATTGGCACGTACATTGAGCACTATCTGACAAGAAAGGGTTGCTACGTTATACCCGCTGGACATAACATCCTCGGTTTTAGAAAGGTTTAGCGAGCGCTGGGCCGCAGTGCCATGATTACAGTGGACTAGTATATACCATGAACTCGAGGTGGTTAAAGGTGGGAAGTAGACACGAAGCGCAAGCCGTATGAAAGTGTGTGTGTGCCACCTCTCGTTTAGTCCTTAGAATGTCCACTGGATGGCGGTGCTTCTATATGCGGAATATATGATGAAAAGATGCGTGATGGTTGTACTTGGAGTGTTGACTAGATGGGTGAACGGACACACAGACAGATGCATGGACGGGCGCACGGATGGCTGCACGGTCGGATGGACGCATGGACGGACGCAGGGGCGGATGCATGGATGAATGCAGGAATGGATGCACGGATGGACGTGCGGACGTATGAACAGACGAACGCACGAACGGGCGGATGGACGCATGGACGGACGGAAGCAAGAACGAATGGACGGACGTATGCTTCACCCCACTCTTCATCATTCACCGCGTGGATATGCTGCCATTTTTTTTTATTTCTGCCTTGTGGAATTCGCTCTTATACCGAACCGTATACATGGTGGCAATTGCCAGCCTTCTCCTTTTCTACGACACGTATTTCCACAGAGAACACGTTCATGAAGACTGTAGTGGACCCTTTCATAAAATTTCGAAACTTTTTTTTTTCGTTTTGCCAACATTTAGTTATCTTGGATGCTGACGTCCGTGGTCGAAAAGCCTCTTCAATGTATGGACCATTACTGCGGATAAAATGGCAGAAATGGGCACCGTAGAGCTCAACATAACATGCTACGAGTGAAACAATCTTATTCAGTACAGATCCAATGGAGCACGAATGATAAATCATCTTGATAATTCCAAAATGTGCATTCAGAGATTTCCAAGGAAGTGGCTGGTATTTTTTTTTTTTTTGACGTTTCCTGTGACAGACCGGTTTAATGTTGAGACGTACTGCAGAAAAACAGACGCTCTGGGCGAGCAATTACCGGTGAGGTCTGCCAGTCTGTCATCGCCTATGGCGACATTAGCATCCTCAGCACCAAACCACTATTCAAGTGATAGCGTTAGCGAGTATATAGTAAAGGCTGAGCATAAACATAGCAGGTTAGAGCAGGATTAATGCTCAAACCAGGTGGTTTAAATATACATAAATGTGCCTACATATATTATGCTCACATACACAATATCAGAGAATCAGAGAGAATACAGCGGAAGCTTCCCCTTCATTTGCTCCACATTTCGCCCCAATCCCTTTAACTGACTCATTTAGCCCCGTGTGAATGTCGCGTGTGCGGCAGCAAAAAATGTGTTTTCGATTCGTTAATGGCCACCACATGTCACGAAAAAAGAACGTACCTCCCCAGGAATGAGGTTTATGCCAAGACCAGTGTGGCCTTACATTTCCGGAAGGCTCCCGCTACGCTTAATCGTGCCGCTGCCATCATGGCTTCCATTCCTTACGGAAGAAAGAAGCACTTCGGGGTCCGCGGCGACTGAACATTCTGCCGGCGTCACTGCGAGCGAAAGAATGCGCCGGACGCTAGCCTCCAGGCGTCCGTCTCGAGCAGGAACCCGCGGTGTTCGCATTTGTCCACGGTGTACGTCGTCCACGACCGACCGGATTCACGGGGCTCGTTGCGTTGTTACAGGGCGCGCTCCGTGTTCGACCTGAAATGTCCCCTCGTAAAGGACCTTTCTCCTTCTTCTTTCTTTATCGTTTCACTGGTCCACCATCGTAAGCGTCAAGACATTTCTGTCTTGGCCCAGCCTCGGACCTGTTGTTTATGTGGCCGCTCGGCAGAGGAGTTCACCGCCCGCGGTGCGACGTCTCTCCCCTTTTTGGATGGCCCCTGATACGGCTCGTCTGTATCGCGTGCTATAGTGCTCGGCTGCGCACGCGGGCTGGACAAAGGCGTATGCCTCGTAGGCGTAATTATTGCAGCGCCATTGGGCCCGATCGGACGCTGGTGGCAGGCCGTCCCCTCCTCTTCGTCCGATCCTGCCCATGTAATGCGAAGTTTTCTTGCTCTTGCCGATTGCGGGACACTGCTGGAAGCCGGCGCGCTTTTAATCGGTGACGCGCGGGGCTCTATACAGTGGCCCTGATTAATGTTCGACCCGGCCAGTATCCAGACGGGGTGCGGCCGCGGGCGGACTGCGTTCCTGCGGCAGTCCATCCCTTTAACCCCAGCGCGCGCCTCTGCCAGGCGGCGCCTTCTCGCTTAACAGACCGCTGTATGAGCGGGGCCGGCCGGTCGGCCTGTATCAGCCGGGCCTGATCTTGAAATGCTACCGCATTACGCCTTTCTAGCACCGAACCCCCGCCAGTACATCGTTAGGTGCGCGAGCGTTTGAGCTGGACAGAAATGACGCCCACGTGGCCTCTCGTTAGCAGCAGGGCACAGCTGCTTGTTCGCACAAAAGCTGAAGGATAGTTCGTAACAGCGAATTCGCAGCTTATCTGTGGCGCATGGCGTATTATTAACGAAGGTGGATAACAAGCAACGAGGGTCAATGAGCGTGTACTTGCAAACGAAAGTTTTGCGAATTCGTACCTCGATCCCACACGCTCGATGGCGCTGGCGATTTCACATTGATGTAGAACAAGGCCCACAAAAGCGCCGTTGGAACTGTTGTCCGAGAAGGCATTTGCTAAAGCTCTAAAGAGAGATTGCTTCTCGCTGACGCGGAGAAATAATCTTTTTCGTTGGTAAATATTGTAGTGCTGCTGCAGTTGACGTGTTGCAAGACTCTCCGTGCTCGGAACTGTTCCGTGTAATTTACGGGAGCGCACACATCCTTCCATTAGGTACATGCATTTGAAGAGGCGCTTCGTGCATTGAAAGTTCGGTTTGGTGTGTATAAGGAGTGCGTATGTGCGTATCGTTTCTTCCTGAGGGGGCTCCGGTGTTGGAACGGCAAATGCTGATACTGAGCGAGGCGTTTCGCGTTCAAAATGTGCCCTATATGTCGTTCTGGAAAGATGGTTGCCATTGAACTACCTTGCTTTTGCTTTCTTGCATGCATTCACTAAAGGTTTATTACCTTTACTTTTTATCACGTTGTGTTTTATGCGCACAGCTCGTCGTACTGCCTGCCTTCCTACAATCGTGACCACCTCCGCATGTCACAAACTATATCTCTATGAAACACAAGCACTCCACTCGTCTGATTTATTTGTGGTGTTTAACGTCCCAAAACCACCATATGATTATGAGAGACGCCGTAGTGGAGGGCTCCGGAAATTTCGACCACCTGGGGTTCTTTTACGTGCACACAAATCTGAGCACACGGGCCTACGACATTTCCGCCTCCGTCGGAAATGCAGCCGCTGCAGCCGGGATTGGAACCCGCGACCTGCGGGTCAGCAGCCGAGTACCTTGGCCACTAGACCACCGCGGCGGGGCACTCCACTCGTCTGGGGCATCTGAAAATAATTTAGATTCTACGGTCGGCGTAAGCACTGGGTCGCTTTTCTCCACTGCATTAGCTGATGGTTGTGAGGCTTCTGTTTCCTTAAATCCGCTGTGCATCTCTTGTTAAGATGGGCAGCTTCTTTATTACGGTCTTCACAGCCCGGCTACATCACGCTCCGTGGCATCTGCACGGTTTATATTTTAATGGCCGGAAGGAGCATGTGGCCTCCGTAAAGCGAATGCATGACGACTCTCCACAGTGTTTTTTATGCTGTCATTAATTTACAGCGCTGTTGGTAGTGTTGCCCATTCGTTTTTATCGTGCCACCTTCATTGCGTTGCCTTTATTATGTTGTTTTCCAATAGCAACGTCTATGTGTGCCGTCGATACCGAAAACATCGTAGTCCTTGGCCCTATATTTTTGAAGTATTAGCGTACCTTTCATTAGAATGTAGAGATCTGCATAAGGTACTCACTTGGATATAGAACTGCTTACATGTCATTGCGGCAAGGTGACGAATGCGTTATTGCTGTTCTTATGCTCACCAAGCCTGTCTGAGTGACTGTATATTACTGACAAGCATCATTATGTGCTAGAATGAGCAGATATTATGTGTATGCATTCTGTTTCTACCTCTATCTTGTTATTTCTTTAGTAGGCCTACCTTCTTTCACCTCTGTGAATATGCCAGCGAACCGGATATTTGTTCTGGATAAGCGATCTAACTTGCTTCACTCAAATCTCTCTCTCTCGTTCTATTTCTTCTCCTGTTCTATCTCTCTCTGTTGACCTTAATGGTTCCCAAGCTAAAAAAAATGAATGGCTTTCTTTCAGATCTAATACCTAAAAAGCGATAATCACCTCATGTCATTAGAACAGCGGCTTTCGTAGCTACGACGTAATTATCATTTGAAAGCAGGTGGCTTCCTTATGTATATCGTATACTTTGTCACAGTAGCATTTTTTTTTTATAAACACTTCGCGTGATCGTACGTGCGCACTAGAGTTGACAATTGAACCTGAGCAGCATATCACCTTCATCATAGCTCCAGCTTTCAAAAAGCAGCTCGTATGACAATGCGAAAAATTACCCTGGTAGGAGAAAAAAAACATATTTGTCTCGATTATTACTGTCGCAAGCGCATGAATACACTTCAACTGTGATCGCGCCTTGGCCAGAAAGTTTTTTGAAGGAGAAAGAAGGGGACAGTTGTCAGCTACTCTCAAAATATGTGCGTCTGTTTGTATGTTCGCTTCTATGATATGTCCTGCAACGCATGCAATGTTATTGTTTTCTTTTTTTTAAGTGTGGAGTGATTTGTGGAGCAGGGCTGGCGTATGCCGTTGTATGTGGTGACAGTATGCTATCGCAGCTTGGCGGAACGCAGGCTACGTACAAAAATTGGAAAGGTATATATATATATATATATATAGCGGAAGCAAGAGAGAAATACAAAGCGAGAGAAGGGAAAGAAATAGGAAGAAAAATTGAAAGTGCAAGAAAGAGGGAGAAGGATGTGTAATATATATATATATATATAAGGAAAGAAAAAACAGAAAGAGAAAACAAAGAGCAGGAAGGAAAAATAAGACCGAAAAGAAACTAAGAAGGCTTCCCAGCTGCGCACATCTTTCGGTCTTGGATCGACTAGTGCGAAGCGGCTTCAACTTTTTTTTTCCCTTAATATTAAAGGTGATTCGCCCCTCCTTCCCCTTGGCTACGAAAAAGAATGATTGTACGTACATGTGCCACATAGAGTCGTGAAATCCCACCAACTTGCCCACACCGGTGACTCGCTCAGCAGCGATGAGAGCTGTGACTATATACGTACACAATTGCACCTTCCCGAGGTTAACGTTTTAAAGTCCGCACAGCGTTTTCCTGACGCAAAACTACACGGGCGATCACTTGCAGCACCGGTGACCACAGCGTCGCTCGATTTCCTCACGGCAGCATCGGCGGGCGGTGGCGAGGTTGTTGCGGGGTCATCAGTGGGTCGGGCTCCCGTGATAATCGGGCCGCCTACTGGACACGATGGCCCTAATTGTTGTGTGCGGGGTGAACCGAAGCCGATCCTTCACGCGAGCTTCTTTCGGGGCGCGAGGAGGATGGCATAGGAACAGGGGTCATCGGCGTGCCCAGGCTACCCCCCAGGGGGGTCTTGCGCTACCTGTCCTGCAGCCCCCACGACTTTCGATGCTGCCACCGCCCGAGTCTGCAGTGCACGCTCGGCTGCCTGGTCCAGTGTTAGGCGCCTGCGCATAGCCTGTAACAAATCTGGCGTGACTTCCGTGGAAGGCAATAAGTTGTGGTAGGGCGGTGCACGGTGCTTTTTTCAACAACTCGCATTTTGCAGGTGCCTGATTAGCGAAAAAAAAAATTAAATCAGAATTGTTGTTACAGTGTAGTACGTAGAGACAATGAGAAAAGAAGAGGGAGAAAAATCGGGAAAGTTTTATATAGGCGCTTTTTTTTTAATTTACTTCTCTGTTGTCTTCGCTGTAGGGCCACCTTATGTGTCTGAACATGCCGACATTGAAACTGTTTTTGATTACCAAGCACGCATTTCCTGATGTAATCATCTTAAATGGTCATCTTTTAACGATAAACATATTTCAACAATAAATGCGTATACTACAAAAATTACACTATGGAAATTAGGACCACGTTCACAAAAATTTTGTGGTGAATTGCTCTTTTCAAAACGCTATCTGGTTACGCTTATGATGTTTCGCGACTGCAATGGTCGAGATTCTTTTTTTTTTTTCCTTGCGAAAAATTTTTCTGCGTAACGTTCTTGTGGACGAGGCATAGCTGCGTACTAACCTGTCGCTCAAATTCACCTGCTTGTTTTACAGCCGAACTGGTAGCTTCTTGTTTTTAGGGTGTGCCTCCCCGCGAAGTAAGCTACAAGCGTTGTTGTACGGAACGGCGTTCGAGGAACGACATCGGGCGAAGTAGTTTCTTTTGGGAAGAACGTAGCAACGCCGCAGTTTCATTCAATATTGGTGGATTTGTAACGGTAACTCGTTACGTTTAGGCAGGAACGCGAGAAGGAATGGCAGGGGGGATGGCGTTTTTCATGTGATTCCTAAAGAGAAAAGAAGAGAAAAGTGAGCCCTGTAACTCTCACCATCAGAGTGCGGCGACACCTCAACAGTTGCTCACAAGGGATGGGTGTAAAAAGGGATTAAAATGATAGAATCAAAAGGTGTATATATAGATGAAGGAGAGAGCGAGGCGCCGGGACAGCGAGCGATGGAAGTAAAGAACAGATAAGAAAGATGGACACGGTCGCACGAGTCCGAGGACGGGGCACCACTCGGCGAGAGCTCTTGTTGGCGTCAGGAGATGGCGTAGGGGAAGCCCAGTCGCCCAGAGTTGCGCTGTCGTCGGAGATCGCGGAGGCACAACCGGCTGGCACGAAATCCAGCGAGTGAGCTCCCAGGGATGGCGTTCCTTCTGTGGACGTTAGACGATATTGAGCAGGTGCGCGCATACATCACTTCATGCAGGACAAGGTGGATAAGCAACCACATGAGGCGAAAAAATGCGCTGCTAGCCTGTCACGTTACAAGGTGCACCTTGGTTTTCATTTGAAGGCACCCGCCGGGGGCGCGCCGGTGTGCGCCTGGCGCCTAAACCAATCAGGGACCGGAATAAGAACTCATTATTTACAGGCCAGTTTCTTATAGATACACTGGCGCTGGTGTCTATGGGAGCTTAAACGCACGGCGCTTCAGTGAACATGGGGATGGTGGGTTAGTACGTGGATTTGTCTAAACGTCGTATTTACGGCTCCAGTTGGCTTCGCATTACTTGAAGTTGCTTTGTCACGAAACAACGATCGGCAAATATTGAGCAGTTGCACTTCCTTGTTTTATCCTTTTAGGCTCACCTTTCAAATCGGCTCACGATTTTCATAACGGTCGGTTGTTTCGTTCAAAACAAAACCACAACACAGCAATAAACGAAGCTACAAGTGCATTCGGGGCCCGAAATCACGAAGACTAGTCGAATTCGTGTACTACCCATCATTCTCGTGGTCGCTGGACGATCGCAGCGCCAGATTCTCCTCTAGTTATTTTAGGAAACTATATGATCTACAGCACAACTTTTATGCTCGTAGTTCGCCGATGCTGTTGGAATAGTGTTATTGATATCATGAAACTGCGCGCTCTCTGTTCAACCTATTCTATAGCTCTTCTATAGCTCGCTTCCAGAACATGTGCGCCGATTCATCCGACGTGGTGTACAATAACTCTGATGGCTGAGAGAGCGAGTACTGGGTGAGGTAGAAGAAAGTCCCGGTGAAAAGAAATAGTCTCGGCGAAGCCAGGTTCGAGCCCGCTTACTCCATTATCTGAGGGCGAGCATCGTAACTACTTGACTATAGCATTTCTTCTTGCTTTTTTTTTTTTTGTCGTAGGATTATTCGGTCCGTATCACGACGCAATGACGAGTACATAACACTACAGAATTCAAATTTACTTGTAAAGGGAATACGTCAAGTAACGGTCTTGTTCAATTATGCACTACAACGGCGTTATAAGCATAAACACCTCACCACTGCAATATGTCATTTTGGCTGACTCGCCATTAACTCGTAGCCACCTCTTAGATCAGTGGACATTCTATTGAAGTGAAAACTTGACGACATTATCGAATCTACGTGTCTGTGCAACATGAGTGAACAGAGCATAGTATTGGATAGCGAGAGGCTTGTAAAGAGTAAATGAGGACGAAGAGAATAGAGCGTACCGAGAGAGACAGAGAAAGAAAGGGAAAGAAATAGAAGAAATGATACAGAAAGAAATGTACAGAAATATATTCGAATACTGCGAGCAGAGGAATTAGTCAAGATCCAACTGTGTGATGGACATTATTTTCTGCTCACTATAAATATTCATTACGCTTGAATATTCTTAGTATTGTTTCTCTTGATGCGATTTGAGCAAAAAAAATGATGTTTTTGAATGTTTGGCAATATGTATTTGAATATCTGAAGCGTGGTATCCTAATTTTCATCTGAAAACCGACATGGAGAGCACCACATGCGTCGCACTTGTAATGTACGAGCATGAAGGTTGCAGTTAGAAGTGTGTGTAGTATGCGTGCGGTTTCTAGCCAATATGTCTAGGGGCGTTTGGTTCGATCCCTTTTATCGATATATAACCTGATGTCGGCGATGTCGGATTTGTGAATTATATGTCTATAAATGTGAGCTTTAAAGTATTTACTTTATTTTGCCTCGGGATTACGACACCATCTTTTGATTTGAAAAGTTCAATGTAACGTTCTAATAGTATGAGTGGAACCGTCACTAGTTCCTCTCGCATCAAAGGAACTTGCAAAGGGAACTCGTTCCAAGGTTGGCAAGGAACGAGGAATGAGCTGTCGTTCCTGTTGTAGAGGAACGTGTACAACGCTGCTCGCAACACACACTCTGGCAATACCCCGAGTTGCGCGCGGAAGACTGTTCTCGAGCCACAAGAGAGGACTGACGAGCCACCGAAGAGGAATGATGAGTCCCCATGAAACTTTGGGCAAACTGACAAACCACAGAAGAGGACAGACGAGTCCCCATAAAACTTTGGGCAGTCCAGAGGGCTCGCGACCTGGCCATCAAGTTTCAGCTCTTGGTCTCGTCGTGGGCGTGGCCCGCAGATGAGCATAGCCGCCTCAGGACCGAATAAAGTTTTTCTCCGACACGCATTGCGAGTGGGACAGGACTGGCGTAATGGGCGGAAGTATATCTTTAGAGTGAGATATGAGTACAAATAAGTCTCAAGTTGTGGCCATGCTTATTTGCATAGAGGACGCTGGATGTTTCCCTTGGGGCATCAGAGTTGATAAAAGCACCAGACAAGGGCGTCATTCCCGCACTTTTTAATTACAGAGTAGATAGGGACGCCGGCAAAGTTATAAACACTGCGTTGCCGTTATAAACACTGCTTCCTCGCGAGACTTTGCTCTTGGTGTTATCCTGCGCCTTCTCGGTATTGCAAGATCCATGCTGTTTCGTCTCTTTGCACTTGCGGGCCTTTTTTTTTTTTAAGAAGCAGTGCTCATTAATTCTCAGCGACACTTTTGCAGGCTGGATATACAGCCACAGGTTCGAATGGTGCAGTCGTCAGCAATTTAGTTGGTTTTATTCCTTTTTCTTGTCTTCCGGATAATTGCGACATAAGGAACGGCCATGATACAGCGGCAGCCTAATGGGCGAACGATAAACCGGCTGTGCCGTTCAGAGTGCTTGGGATTACCTCTCGCGTTAACGTTCATATTTTTTAATTGTTGTTTCTCGCTCCAGAACATGTGCGGGTGTTTGGTGTAACAAGTGGGGTATACTTCAGAGCGTAAGTGTTCGAGTGAAGCTGGGGGCATTTCCACTTTAGAAAGATATGATCGTTACGCAGTCATCTAAGCAGCACGTAGTCACGGTCGTCAATTTATTGTGTGCAATTTTTTTTTCGTGACCAACTACAACACTCGATGTCATGTTTCTTAATTCAACGTAAGAGAACACAATGTTGGTTTTAGAAAAACACAGGATTTTTGTTCGTTCAAATTGAGTAAGTTGATTCGTCGTCTGAATAGTCATATCATCATCGTGGCCATGTCCAATGATAACGTTGTTTATTAAAGTATTAACTGAAAAAAAGGAAAGTAAAACTCAGCCACACACGAAAGCTTCGCAGGTAACGATGATTACTTAACTGGTGATGGCAGCTCCGTATTTGTTACGATCTTGCTTTAATTATTTGTCGACAAGATGTGGTAACTGAAATTACTGATACTTATACTTCTTAGACGAATCAAAATAAATATCACATTTTATTTTTGTAGCACATCCTTGTGTTGTCCGGTTCAGTATAAACATAGCGGGATTATTATTAAACGTTTTTATATTCCAACAACGCCACCTGACTCTGATGAGACGGCAATACGGTGGCAAATGTGTACGAACAATAATTCCTCAGTTCTTACGGAAATGTTAATACCGCCCAGATTATTTGCGTGTAGCTGAACTATTTATTCGGTTCCATGCACCTAATTTTGGCAAAAATACACACTATTACATTTTCGTCGTTGTATTAATACATGCACAAGTGCTAGTGACTCATCAGTTTTTGCGGTACTTTTTCTAATTATAGAGCATCTAGAGAAAGCGAACTCCTATATGTTTCTTAAATCTCGCACGTAGCTTGTATATTCGCAGCAACTAATCGCTGAAGCAGCTAACGGCTTCACGAATTGTTTCAAGAACAACTACTCTCACCTGCATTATTCGTCTACTGCTGAAGCATTGACGACTGCTTTTTCTGAAATTCGTTCAAAAGCAACATGATTATCATATATATACTATGAATTTCAAACAACACATGGCGAATGCTCAAGATGCGCGACAGAGCACGTTTCGTCAATTCACCATTCCGACTAAAAATAAAATGTTTTCCTTTTTTGGTTGAAAACATTCCGAAAAAAAAAGAGAGATCGTTAAGGAAACGAGTGTTCTTTCGCACGACGATGATATCATTTATAGTGTGGTTTACTAAACATGCCTCTTAGGCATGTTTAGTAGAAGCACATATGAAGCATATATGATAAACAGAAGCATATATGAAACAGAAGCATATATGGTTCTGCAAACAGAAGCATATATGATAGAAAAGGCGCAGACACACGATGGTTTTCTTGTGATTGAGTCTGTGTGTGCGTGCATGGGTATCTGTGGGCATATGTGAACGTGTGTGTGTGCTTGCGTGCGTGTGTGTGTGTATGTAGGTCTGTGCACGCATGTGTTCACCCGTGTGTGCCTTCTTGTGCCAAAAAGTAGCGTGCCTTTAGTAAACCCACCGCATTGTAGCACATTAGCTTATTTTTTTTTTTCTAGCCATCTTCACTTTTTGTTCGTCCTGTGTTGGCAATAGGAAATATGTACCAGCTAGCTATACTACTAGTCGAACTTAACAACTACGCCCACTTAATCAAAATGGAGTTCCTTGTTCTTAGTGACACTGCATTCTTCAACGTAGCCCGACGTATGGCTCGAAACTCAGAGAATCGTGCGATATGTTTCGTCGGTACACAAGTCGTATAGTCGCATGCGAAGGGCCAGTGACGCTGCCGGCACACCTCCAGGCGATGTTGCTTCTCGCGAGCACGTTGATCACCGCCGCTGCGGTGGGCGAGGAAGGACTCGCTTGTCGCCGCTGCCGTTATTTCGGTGCGAGAGCCGCACACGCTGGCGGCTTGGGACTGGGTCTGCACCGAGTTCAGCCAGCTTCCCAGTTCCTACCGGAGTTCCGCAGCGGCGCCCTCTGGGCAGAGTCCGGCGAAACATAGGCCAAGAAGAGGGCGTCTTCGCGGGTCCCATCTGTCGAGCTCGTTTGTCGCGTGCAGCAGAGAACCTGGTAGCCTCTTTCGCAGTTTTTCGCTTTAGTTGCTTTCTTACGAAGGCTCGGTGTATATACTGGCCAGTTGAGAGAGCGACGGACAGGATTGGCGGCTCTGAAAACACATTTGCGCGTTTACGTCCTCTCAGCCGGCTTGGTCTGTCTCTTACAGCCGCCTCCTTGACGAGAGCTTGACAGACCACGAGCTGACCGCCGTCGATAAATTCAGCGAACGTCTGGCTCTCTATTCATCTCGCCTTTTTTTTTTCTTCTTCTTCATCTTCTCCTTTTTTCTTTAATTCTGTATACGACGTTATTCGCACTCTCCGGTGGCCTCAGAGTGCGGGCCTTGCCTCCGCGTGAGGAGCTGCAGTCATCTTGGCTTTTGCCGAGCTACAAACGCCGGCGCTGTGACGCAAAAGAAGCGAACGTCGACGCTTTCGGGCCCTCGTTCGCTCGCCGGGGAAAAACTGGAAGAAGGCGTGACCGACGAACGGCTGACGACGGGCGCTCCTGACGCCGCCACAGCCGCAGGCGCGCTTCGCCAGCTGACGGACGCGTTGTGCTCGTGCGTGCGCGCGCGCGCGTTCATGTTACTAATTTTTATGTATATTCTGGAGGCATACGTTTCTTGTCCCGGTGAAACGGGTTGAAATGATATCGCAGGTGTGTTCGATTGACCCCGTGAGGCTCCCCGAAGCGCGCATTAAAACATAACGCGCGTCGAACGGTTCGTCGCGCCGCTGCTCCCGTAGACAGCCTGTGTTGCGCGCCGCCGCCGGAATCTTTTGAAAACTGTGCACGTCCGTGGTCAAGAAGAGATCTCCACTCACTCTCAGCCGACTCACGGTTTTAACCTCGTTCCTCGACAGCAAAGGGTTTTGACTCGCTGCACAAAAGGAGTGTTGCCGTCGTCGAGATCGACGTATTTATCGTGGTTGGGAAACTTTAGGATCGTTTAGATATCTGGGCCGTTGTGTCGAAGTGGTCGAAGTGAACGAGGTGGAATCAGCTTAAGCAAGAAGACGCTCGGCCTTCACTTTCGCTTCGTTTGGTTCAACTCGTTCGCCCCTGGAATTCTACAGGATTCGCACGTCCAAGGCCCAACGCTGCGGTGAAAACGCACCTAGCGTCGTTGTGGGAAAGCAGTGTTGCCGGAGTGACGGTTATCGTCGGGTGACGCGCTCCCCACCTCGGAGCTCTCTAATTTGAACTGTGCCCACGTGGTAGAAGAGGGAGAGCGTCGGCCCTCGGACCAACGTGGTCGCTCTGCCCTCTCGGAAGGAAAGCGTTGCGTAAGTACGCCTCTCCACCGAGTAACTTTTTTTCGCGCGCTTTCGCTACTGTATCTTTTTTAAATTGTTCTCTTTTACTTCGACACTGGCAGCGCTTGTTTTTGCTTCGCGATGAACGCTGACAAGCGCCACTTCTGCCATGTTAACTGGCGTGGGGGCCGTTACGTTTGTAAGCAACTTGTGTTGACGCAGGACATCGCAGTATATAACATTACAACGAAACTGCTGGTCAGACTAATATGTTCAAAGTGTTGCTAGTATTACTGATATTTTGCTGAAAACATGTATTATGCCACAGTTCCTAGATAGATCATTTCACCTTTGACTCAGCGCGAAATTTTGTACGCTACAGATTTAGCTGTAAAACGGCCACTTGCCATAGAGCTTGTGCAATGCCGTATGCTCTTACAGTGGTTATCGAAGGCGGTCGTGACGTAAGTACGTTTCTTGTTGAACATATACATCGAATACATAATTTTTATTGAACATGCGCCCAATTCTCTCATTTTTCTTCCTTAGTGCTCTATTTGTTTGTCGAGCCGCCATCGAAAATGATATGTATAACAACCTTATTGCGTAGTGATTACTTTTTTTTTGGGGGGGGGGGGGGGGGGGGAGGTAGACTGGTCTCGTACCTTTTTTGGTCAATAACTCTTAATAACTCTTCTGTAGTGACTTCAACTTTGCGTTGAAACGAACTCGCTTTTCAGTATCAAAATAGCTGTCCTCTTTGTATACGGCGATACGGTGACTCGGACTGTTGGTCTGAATTGGCAGTAAGCGTAACAACAAATAACTAATCGGTTGTGGTCATGATTGAATGAAATCGTTATTGTGGCTATGCAGAATGACGGCGGCATTGCTTTTGAGTTTTTTGAGTGGCCGCAAAAATATCATTGAAATGAAGATCACAGCGAACCACTAATGACCACAACTAAGAAATGGGAAAACCAATAATTCATGCTGCAAATCGGGAAATCTCTTTTTTTTAACACACATCGTGTATTGCAACCAGGTGTAGGATAGCAAACCAGCTGCGCATGTGATTAATTATATGTATATACATAGGTCATACTAAGTCAATTACATCAGACATGTCATTATTATAAAAGCAACTAGCCTTCTCTAATTTCTTCTTCGTGGTCCCTCCAGGATTGCGCTGATGTTTCAACTGTAAGAGTTGTGTACGAGGTTGGCCCTACTGGAGGAGGAGGAAGCAACAAAAGGGAGAAGGCAGGGAGGTTAACCAGAAAGACATCCGGTTGGCTACCCTACACTGTGGGATTAGGGAAGGGGACAAGAAAGATGAGAAAGAGGGAAGAAAGGGCAAAGAAAACAAAAGGGAAAAGAAAACAAAAGGGGGGGGGGGAGAGACTGACAGTAATTTCACTGCAGCGTGTAGAACCCTACCGTCTTAAAGAAATATTTAGCCCTGTTTACTTGCTCACTAGACACTGCACTACTAAAAGGTGTGCGTGCGTGCATGCGCGCGCGCGCGCGCGTGTGTGTGTGCATGTGGGGGGGGGGTGTTTGTGTGTGTGTTTTGTCAATGATAGATTATTACTATATATTCGGAATTATCACTGTCATGGCTTAACATTTCATATGAAACAACGTTTTGAATGCGAGGAACTTTGCTATTATCGCTATATACCCTCGCAAATGTTTGAAGCTCATCAAGCCCTACCTGGTGGCAACGCGTATAGCACGTTCTATCATTGAAGGAAATCCCACAATTTAAACTCAGTCTGAAAAAATCTGTGCATTTTTTTTTTGTTCTGCGCAGCGGCCAGTCGGTCAGTGTTGTTAGCGTTCTATTCTAGCATCGAATTCGAGGCATGTCGCGAACTTGCATTCCCAGAAGCTTTATCGTCCAGCAGAAACAAGTGAAAGGGTGCCGATGCCACCTGGCTTTTTTTTTTTCACGTATTCTTTAATCCCTTCGGAAAACACACAATTCAAGGCGCACTGTAGCTTATTGTCTATTCTTCATAACGTCCTGTAGGCCTATTTCAAGGCCAAATACTTCGCGTATAACGACCTCATCTACATTCTCCGAGCGTACCTTTATGCAAGCCTCGGCTGCTGGGACTCGGCGCACTTCTAGACGTCCCGCGCCTTGATCCAACCGTAAACTAAGAGTCTGTTATCGGCCCTCGTTTACTTTATTCGGCATGTGCGAGAACAAACGGCCTTCGCATTGAAATGGGTCTACACGGGTAACGAGGAATTGAAGAAAACGAAAATGATTCACTCGGCAACGAGACAGTGAAAACGTTAAGATAACGTGGTGCTTGGCCTGCGGGCAAACAACTGCTTCGAATGCAAAGTGGGAACTAGCATAGTCGTTGTTCAACTGCGTTCTGCGCTGGTCTACTGGCAGAGAAGAAATTCAGTCATCTGCAATTACATCAGTTCAGTTGTGCGACAGACTTTGTAAACACTGGCTCACTGTCTTTCAAGGATAGTTATTTTGTTATTTTTATATTAACTGAATACGTGATGTGATCAACTTGGTACGATCAACTTGGTATATATATATATATATATATATATATATATATATATATATATATATATAATAGCTTCCCCTATACATTCCTTGGCATTATGTCTGTTAGATCTCATTATTATTGTGTCAAACCACGGAAAAACAAGCCCTTAGGTATACACTTCTTTCCCTTATTAATTAACGAGGGTCTCGTACTGGCAGACTTGGTGCCGTTAGGTTGTATACGAGGGACTATTGGTCAGCTGCCCGCTCGTAATAAGTTCACGTGCTACGTGACGCCACACATGCGCATAAAAGGGTGTTTCACACTCGCCGCTAGGTTTACAGATGGCGCTGACTGACACTCTTACTTTTAAATTCACATATAAACCGAATAAAGTGGCTGGGGGATAGCCGCCGTGGTAGCTCAGTGGTAGAGCATCGAACGCGTTATTCGAAGGTCGCAGGTTCGGTTCCTGCCCACGGCAAGCTATCGTTTTACCCACTTTTCTTTCTTCACATTTACGTTAAAATTCGGTCTCATAACTTCCTTTATACTTTGATTGGCATTATTGTCTGCTAGATCTCATTAATATTGTGTCAAACACACGAAAAACGAGCACTTAAGTATAGCCTTTTTTCCTAGTCGCTTATTAGCTTGTTTAGAAAAATTTATTGTCACAAACGTCAATAACATTCAACAGAGCATGTCCTTCTTAGACATAGAATAACGATGATGACAAAACAGACGTCATTTACATGAACATGGACATAAGATGGCGTTGAAAGAACATGTACATTCGATGGTTCACACAAACGCAGCCACAAAAATTATTTCAAGGTTAACAAGAGACACAAATAAAACATGAATATGCGCATCTTGCTTGCATGAAGAAAGATTTGAATTCTTAAACAGTTATCCCTCACGTAGGCCCTTAAGGGGTACCGTATTCATAGGTATCACCCCTTGCCCGGGCCTGCGCAAATAAGCATTTGTGCCTCACTTTTTTTCCACTTTTTCGATTGCATCTGTGTTATCTTCACTTCTCTCTTGTGTCCATGTGTGCAAGCATACCGTCTTTTATCATCTATACACCTTCCACCTGGTCCTGACACCTACACGTCCCAGTGAAACCCTGCGCAGACGATGTTCGCAAAACTTGTGGTCTTGCGTCGCAGAGCTCGTCGTTTCCGACTAGATTCCAACGTGGACTGCCAAGGCCACAGCTTAGGGCCGAGCTCCCTGTCGCGGAAGAAGTTTCGACGTGGTGCGGACGTCGAACTGACGTCAAATGGCACGACGTCCTGCGTCCCTAAGCAAATATTAGCTTCCCTGGACCTCCTGCAAGTCGCGAGCACTGTACCGATCTTGCTTCCACTTTATAGTAATATTTTACTTGCGCTATCGCCAGCCTCTATTTATAAGCTGATGCACGTGGGCACCCCTCTCTCGCTTGTTTCCGCTTTCATGGCGCCCGATACATTTTGGTAAAGCTTTTCTTTATTTATCTTTTACTTTGCTTCTAAGTGTGTTTCGTTATCCTTGCCGAGGTCCTCACTCTTTCTCTACCCGATTTTTTTTTTTCAGCCGTCTCCTCACCGTTCTCCTTCTATTTGTTTGGGTTCGGCGTGTTTTCTCTGCTTGACAACGCCTCCATTTTTCACGTTGCAGGGCCTTTTACAGGATCGGAAAAGATACTGCCCTTGCTTTGTTTTTGTTTTTAAGTGTCATCTATA
Organism: Rhipicephalus microplus; assembly: GCF_013339725.1. Taxonomy (NCBI): domain Eukaryota; kingdom Metazoa; phylum Arthropoda; class Arachnida; order Ixodida; family Ixodidae; genus Rhipicephalus; species Rhipicephalus microplus. The sequence goes on from NC_051169.1 coordinate 67,517,310, forward strand.
GCACTCTCGCAAGCACTCTTCTGTTGCGTCGTTCCTTAGATTTGACGCCATGGTCAGGCGTCCAGATGGTCCTCGCTGCCAAATGCCTTAAGCCAAGCTCTGACCCTGCTTTTTCTCAAAAGAAGAAAAAAAAAACAGCTAGTAACGGCAGGGCGTTCTCTATCTTTTCATCGCAAGTTGGCACTGCACTTCGCGTGATATGTGTCGCTGAATCGGTCACAGTGACTAAAGGCGTTTCTCACCTTCAAGCAAAGCGAAAAAAAAAATACAGCTGACTAGGAAGACATTGGTTTTGATACGCCTGGCAAATAACTACGCCAGCGGAGTTTTGGTTGTTGCTGCATTTCGTCACTGCGATTACGTACGCATGCACTTGTTAAACGTGTCGTAGTGAGATCTAACTCAGTCCTGACGGGGGTACAACATTAAGTGACCGAGGTTTATTATTACTGTGCTGAAGTTGGCGCGTCGTTCATTACCCACACCTGTTCCTTTCTCCACTTAGGTTCATATACTATCACCGTCAACTCGCGCCAGCATGTCATACTTACATTCTTTATTTTTGAACGGTCGAGAAGCGACGTGATTAAAGCGGAAATTGAGGTAGTGTTACTCTTAATAACGAGCCTACCTCATATGAGTTCACGTTCTGGCTGTTGGGCCCAAGGTGATATTGAAAAAGCAGCCGGAGTGGCAATGGCATACGGAAGGCGAAGCTATAGACACCCGCCACCTTACTCTAGGTACGATTAAACGGTCTAATACAAAGGGAAGATTTAATGTACACGTAACTTGTACAAAAATAAACAGAACAAATCAAGCAAGTAAACACCGAATATGTATTTCAAATATGATCACTGAAGCACTGACTTAGCTACATTCGTTCAATGAAGGAATATTTAAGAAAATCACAGCATATCTATGGAGTGAACAATGATGAGTGGGGTGAAGCGTCCGCCCATCCGTCCGTCCGTCTGTCCGTCCGTCCGCCCATCTGCCCATGCGTTCATCCGTGCGTCCATCCGTTCGTCTGTGCTTCCGTCCATGCTTCCATCCGTCCGTCCATCCGTGCTTCCTTCTGTCCATCCGTCTGTCTGTCTGTTGTCTATCTGTTTGTCTATCTGTTCGTCTGATACTGCCGGTTACGCCTGACACAGGACAAGGTTAGGCTAAGGGGAGCTTCGCCCCTAATAAATAAACTATATAAACTTGTTTACATTTTGAAGATTATCCTTCATTCCTGCATGCATACTATAGAGGGGGAGCTCTGTTAATACGGGAGAGTGGAAAAATCCAGCTGTCGCTTCCCCACGTTAAAGAAACGTGTGTGCCATCGTCGAAGTAAAACCTTCTCTGCTCACCGAGGTGCAGTTATGAAGCTTGCGGCGGGCTTTCGCGTATGTACAAGGTAACACATTATATAGAAGGTAACTGTAACAACCAGCCCCCCCCCTATATATTCCCATGTGGAATGGTCGAGTGACACGTTTGTTCAGAAAAAGTGGGTGACGATTTAGAACACTAGGTGCTCTATTATGCAAGACCTCTGATCGCCAACTTTTTCAACCCATTACGTTTGAGCAGAAAGCAGCTTTCGCTTCAGACCAACTGAATGTTTCACACGTACTGCTGAATGGATACCTTGGTGTGACCGGTTTTCTAAAGAAGCCTAGAAGTATTGGCAAACTTTATCGCGCATCAAGTTATCTATATTCATTCAGATAAATTACTCTTGTTGGGAACAGCAATTTTTTCTACTTATATTAAGCATATCGTTTGAGTTTGCAGGTCAGAAACATCTTACGTCGGACGTCACACTAGAAATCCGTGTTCTTAAGATACACTCGGGGCAAACGCTGGCTTCACACCTGCTGTGGGCTTTAGTAAACTTTCAATCCAGAATTCTTAAGGTCAAAACCTTTAATGTATTACACTCGAAGTCACCGGGTGCGTCCGTCCGTGCCCTGGATGCTAGCACACCTTATATCGAAGAGTCTCCGTACTTGGACTTCTTTAGGTTTTGTCAGCACATATATATTGAAATGATACACAGGGCAGAATGAAAAACGTTTAGGTGCGTTTAAAAGCTAACGTCCCCTTATGAAAACTGTTACGCACAAATCTCTTAAATGTATTGTTCGAACAATCAAGAGACACAACAGAAGGCGCTTCGATAGATCACATCCCGTGATAAAAACCGGGGCTGCATGTTCTCGCTTCTGTGGTTGATCATCTGTACGAGATGTTTGAGCGGTAAGGGTATTAAGGCTCTCTCCTCGTTACGCTTTCTCAACAGTCAAGTGAAGGCACCGCGGCGCACCTGGCAATGCTCCTTTTTTCCAGACGCCTCCTTGCTGCGGTCAAGTTGGTCGGATGGCTCGCGCACGCACGCCTCTCACCTGCAGCCTAGTCACAATCCACCCACTCAGGGAGACGTGTGCATCACGCTCCATTCTTACCGATCACATCTCAATGGGCACAGGACTTCTCACCAAACTCACTTTGGAACCTACCGCGTCCTTCAATTATTAGGGGCGAAGCTCCCTACGCTTTGGCTCAGTCCTTCCGTTGTAGTAGCCATCCCTTACTTCTCACAATGTTCACTAGATGGAGCTGCGCTGTCGGAGTACGCGAAGAGATCAGTAGACGGCGTGGAGGCGTGTGTTGCGAGTGGCTATGCTTGGTGGGACAGACAGACAGACAGACAGACAGACAGACAGACAGACAGACAGACAGACAGACAGACAGACAGACAGACAGACAGACAGACAGACAGACAGACAGACAGACAGACAGACAGACAGACAGACGGACGGACGGACGGACGGACGGACGGAAGCTTCGTCCCACTGATCATCATTCACTCAGTGGATAGGCTGTGATTTTTTAATCCTACTTGGTTATGTTCTAATATATATAGATGAAGCCTAGTGCCAGTGGCACGATCCTCGGGGTCATCTAGGTACTTCAGCAGCAACCATCATAGTTCGTTAGCGGTGCTGCTGAGGTACCGCCCGGTCCTGAACCGAACTAATTTTCTTGAAAGCGGAGTTATCGCCCATTCTCCGAGGACATAGATTACAATATCTTATCCCTCATAGGCTGCTCGAGGTCTTCCAAGATGTTGCAGGTGTTGCAGGTACTGATGTGGTAGCCTTCCGTGCCACGAGAACATTCCTTTTGATGAAAACGATTTGTATGCAAGGTATAGTGCTCGAAAACAAACATACGTCATCAGCCGTGATATAAGAAGCTGAGCCTTGATTGATATGTGGGGTGTAACGCCCTAAAACCACCACATGATTGTGAGAGACGCCATAGTGGAGAGCTCCGGAAATTTTGACTACCTGGGCTTCTTTAAAGTGCTCCCCAATCTGAGCCCACGGGCCTACAGCATTTTCGCCTCCATCGAAAATGCAGCTACCGCAGCCGGGGTTTCATCCCGCGAACTGCGGGTCAGCAGCCGACTACCTTAGCCACTAGACCACGCGGTGGGGCGAAGCCGAGCCTTCCTTTCGTCATATAGTTGTTGTTGTTGTTGTTGTTGTTGTTGTTGTTGTTGTTGTTGTTGTTGTTGTTTCTTTTGACAAAAACGGCTTTATTCAAATGAGAACCTATGAAGTGGTACTTTTCATATCGAGCAAGTACATACAAGCAATTCCGTTCGCCCGAGTGGAGGGGGGCCAGTTGTTCCACGTAATGGCTAGCATGTCGATTTCCCCTGTTTTGATTTTTTTCGAACGCCGCAGTGTTTATTCTCTCTATATAATGATAAAGGCCATTATCGCTTTGTAATTCAGGTGGTATGTGCTCTAATGTGTCGTGAGGCTCCGACTCACTGGATTAAATAGGCTTTATGCTTTCCGATAGGCTCTCAAACTATGCCGCATGGCCCTAATCGACGTTGGCGGCATTTCAGGCCGTAGCAGCCTAGTATGCTTATCAGAGCTTGATAATTTTACAGTGCTGAGGAATTCTACAGCGCCCTGCATAGCTTTCTGATAATTTATTGCACCGACTTTTCTCTACCAACCTGACATCGCTACCAACTCTGACAGTACAAACTGGGTTCGACAACGGACGAACTATTTATTCCACATAGTTGCCAAGTGACTTTTGCCTTGCTAGACGTAAAGAAAGTGAAGCCCTGCTCTGGTCTTCTGCTTTTCTTGCCTCGACGTTATGTCTACGCCTGTGAATAGATGCATAAAGAGGCGTCCGGACAACGTCCCTCCGAAAGGCTGGTACAGAAGGAAAGAAAAAAAAAAGAAACAAACCACGAAGGATGTCGGTGCGCCAGACGCCACGTCTCGGTCGACTTGTCATTCCTGGCACGCGCAGTATTTGCTTATTCCACGTCTCGCCTTAACCATCGGCTCGACATCCCCCAACGTCAAAAAAGTTCCGCCCACGCATTCACTCGTAAAGCTGTCTACGTTTCAATCCCGCCCGAGGCTGTCTCTTATACTTCCATCGGCGCCTTCGCGGGCCACGGCTCGCTTTATCTCCCGGCTGTTCGCTTTTCGTGGCGTCACCCCGGTCCGTGTAAGGGTTGAACGCCTCCCCCCAACCAACAGCGACGCGCACGAATGATGAAAATGACGGTCGCGACGAAATGTGCCGGCGTCGCCAACCACTGGCACGAAGTGCGTAGAAGACAAGTTCTGCTCTTCTACTCGGTCTTGCACACCGCCTAGAAGCTTTCTTTCATTGGTTCGGAGCGCGACTGTTGTCTCGAAGACTTTGGCGTTGGAGTCGGGCGAGCCGCACTGAGATGCCACCGAGAAAGAAAGGAAAATTGAAGAGAGAGAGAGAGAGAAAGCCGAGAAAAGAAAACGTTTGAAGAAGGAGACAGCGGCGCCCACGGCCCACTTCATCGTCGTCACTCTTGCGGCGCTTTTGTCACTCGATAGCTGTTGTCCTCTATTTTGGTGTCGCTCGCCGGTCCGTCAGCGCCGCTGTGCCACGGCCCTAAGTCTTCGCGTCGGATGCCGCAAAACGTTATTTCCCGCCTTTTGGGTGCCGAACGCTTTAGAAGAACCGACGAAAATACAAGTGCGCTAGAAGGGAAGGAAGAAAGACATGCCGGGGTTTTCTTAACTCAGCCCGGACCTCTGCCTTTTGCGCGGGCCTCTCTCGCACCTCCTGTGGGGGTCCCGGCTCTTTTGTTCTTCCGTTCTGTCTTCTTCGTGAGTTCATTTTTGTTTTTGTTTTTCTTTGTTCTTCTAGGTAATCTTCAGTGAGTCGTCCCGTCTCGGCCTTTTCTTTTGAAAACGGGCAGCCAGCCGACGGTTGGCGTGGGGCCCCGATTCTGGCTCTGGATACTTTGAAGCCACCTCTTGTCTTTGCCGCCAATGCGCATCTAGTTTCTCCGCCAAATTATTCATCTTCTTGCTTGCTTGGTTTCTTTCTTTTTTTTCTTCGCGTCATGTCACGTGTACTTTGTTTGGGGAGAGACTTGATATACAGTGTTTGTCCGAGAACCTGAAGCCTCTGACTGCGCCATAGGTTTCTCGGTGCTAAAATTAGGCTATTGTGACGGGGATGAGCTCATTTTCTGAGAAGAAAATGATGACCCTGGCTTTGCGTGGCTGTGGTTTCAAAACTGTGCCGCGCTTGTGTGTGTGTGTGTGCGTGTATGTGCGTGTGCGTGCGTGCGTGTGTGTGCGTGTGCGTGCGCGCGCGCGCGCGTGTGTGTGTGTGTGTGTGTGTGTGTGTGTGTGTGTGTGTGTGTGTGTGTGAATTTGACATGGCAGGTGACAGCCAGAAAGTTGCGGCTGGCTCGAAGACATGGCTTGTCTTGAAAGATTGGTATGACGTGCAGACGGCCATCGCTTTGTTCCTGCTTGCAACAATAAAAATAAACAAAATATAATGATTTAAGAACTGCTTTTCAACTTGAGATATCAAACCGTTTTTTTTTTTTATGTTACCCGCTGTGTAGTAATGTTTTCTGGCTAGAACGGGTGGCAGAGTTTAGCTGGTATAGTATAGCAATAGAGGATAGCTGATTGTTGGATAATTACGCTTTGACTTGGGCCAGTTGGTACATACTCGGGTAGGCTTCAGCGCAATTTAGACGAAGACCAAGGAGACACACAGCGCCCGTCTGTGTTCTGTGTGTCTCCTTGTTCTTCGTCTAAATCGCGCTGAAGCCCATCCGCGGTCTTTTCAAATGTTGTCCTTTCAAATATACTGACAAGGCATTTTCTGCGGTTAACATTCCAGCATATGTTTTTATTGCCTTTCACGTCAATTGCTTCGATTTAAAATGTTTCATCCGCATTTTACTACAGTTATTAATGCGATGTTGCTGCCATATAAAAACATGATCTAAAATTCCCCCTATGCAATTTTGTTTGAAAAAATTTCTTTCATTGACATCTATAACGTGCTCACTGAGTGGTACGATCATTTGTGGAAATCTCTTTCTTTTATAATCATGAGCTAGAACATGTGAAGCGAAATATAACAAGAGTCAAGTACGCCAATTCTGTGAACCGTTTCATGAAGTTCTCACACGACAATGTGTGGCACAATTCTACCTTTATGCAGCGTTATTAGTTGGGTGCACATATAATCTGACGTGTGGACTAACGAAGCAACTGCATCGCTTCTTTTACGCACCGTAGTGTCCTGTGTTTTCATGGTGCTTAACGGCTGACGCGAAGTTCGCGGGATCAAATCCCGGCTATGGCTGCTTATTTCCGATGGAGGCAGAATACTAGCGGCCCGCGTGCTTTAGGTGCACTTTAAAGAACCCCAGCTGATCAACCTTTACGGCACCCTATACGCCACGTCGTCCCGCATAATAATATAGTGGTTTTAGAGGCTATAGCCCTGTCCAGCGAAGTACCGCAGTCCACACTCGTATCACGACGCCTGCTATACACAGCTGTGAGAAAAAACCACCTGCGCCAGTCTGTCCGTTCGTGCGTGCCTCCGCCCACCTACCCGTCAGTCCATCCTTGCGCCTGCCTGTCCATGCGTGCGTCCATCCGTCTGTCCGTCCTTTATACTATATGAATCTCCCTATAAATTATGTTGTCTCTTTATACTCCCTATACATTATATTATATGAAGTCCTTTATGCATTATGAATCCTGGGACCCCATTCCCCAATTCGTCGCTTCCCCCATTCGTCGTCATTCGAATTGTGGAGGTGCTTGAATTTTTTCGAACACGAAAAAATCCCATCAGTGATATAAATGTTCGTTTCTCTTGTTGAAAACTTCACGTTTCGTGGTTTCATTTGACCGGGTGACTAGTTGAACGAAAATGTTTGAAAACTGTTTGAACGTCGAGTATCCACAGCTCAACATCTGTTACACGCTTCCCCTCCGTGCGCAAGCCTGCGCCAAGAAGTGTTAAAAGATGTCCGAAGGCGACTTCAATTATCAACTCAGGCGACTGACGGTGTCACTGAATATCGGCGCTCATGTTTCCTGATGTGTGCCTTGGGTTGACATTGTGTCTCGCGCGGCACTGAAGGGAATCATCACAGAGGCCGTGCAGAAATAAGCGCGTGACCGAGATATACTCCACGGCCAGGCGCAATGAGCTCAGCTCCTGCCAAGAAAAGGGTGTGCTGTTTCAGTGGATTCACTGGAGTAATTTTTGTCAGTATTTGGGACAGTCAGTTGGTCCTTACCTGAAGTAAACTTGCGCTGTAATATTGTATCGTTGGCGAACCGGTGGTAAATGTTCATCACGACTTCCATCAACGAGCATTGTAAATGGGGACGACGACTTTCAAAAATATATTTTTCTGGTGTGGTGGCCTTCAAGCGTTTCTATGCCATTCGATCAGCACCACGAAGGTCACCTTTCACTATATACGCAGGTTTACTGTGCAGGACAATATTATATGTATCCAGTCTAGCCATTACCTTAAACCAAAACCTTCGACTCCGTGCAACTTTGTTTTTAATGCCTTTTCTGAATATTCGGGAAACCGAAAAGAGGTCATGAGCCGGCAGTGCTTGGAGCATATGCGGGTGTCACTCGTGGTTTGTGCCCCTTAAAACCAGCTTGAGAAACAAGGGTTCCTTATAGGTTCCTTACAGAACATGCCGTGTGTAAAGAGAGTGATACATCGCCGAGTTGCTGGAAGAAATTCGGCATCTTTGACACTTATCCGGTACTTTCAAGGCTGTGGTTTATATTACTTCAGTGAGTATTGCCCCGGCCACCGTTGTTTCTCCGGGGACAACCATTTTAATCATCTCTGTTGTTTTTCATGACAATTCCTATATATTTATGATTTTCTATGACGTTCATGATTGACCAGAGGTTTATAAGTCTACCATAATAGCGCACTTCATATCTTGCGCAGATGTGGAAAAACTTAGCACCGATTCCAGATTTTGTAGTCTGTCACGTGGCGCGAACATTTATTATTTCTTGAGGGTCCACACGCTTTCTTACTCATCCTGTTCGTGCTCATTCATTCATATTCAAAATGACTTCTTTTTGAGTAAGGATTTCTTAGGTTGGCTCGACTGTGGCGGGAAATACATTTCGTGAAAAGGGAGAACGGAAAAAGAAAAAAAAACCAAAGCACGGATTTCATCTTTTTTCTAACCCTCATCAGGAAATGTTTCTTACGCTATAGTGGAGAGTCCAGGTTCATGATACTTGATCAATTAGTCATGTCCATAGCGCTCTTCACAATTTTGCTGTTAGTGAGGCCCCGCAAACTTTTTCGCCTCTCCTCTTTGTCCTCCCTCCCTTCCCCTTTCTCTTCGGCATTGTTGCGAAAGACGGCGACGCCAACACGGTCCCGAAGGCGCCACTGCTTCCAACTCCGCCGGGAAGGTCACCAGCCATTTGGTAGCGTATGTTTATCAGCTCGCGACTGCTTCTGCGCAGAGCTGATAAGACGAGCGGACGAGACGACGGTGAGTTAAACAAGGTTTATGTACAGCATATATACAGAGGCATTACAAATTCGGCACTGGGGCCGACGGAGACTCGAAGAGCCGAGCTCTCCTCTCTAACACATAGGTCTGCTCTCAAACGGGTTCGCTCTGACACACATGTCAGCTTTCACCTAGGACCGCCGATCGCGACGCGGCGCAGGGCTTCTTTTATAAGCACCGGGTCCAACCAAAATGTCCAATCAGAAGCGCCGCTGGTCATCAGGGCAGACTCCTCCAATGGGGTCGCCGCGCAATGAGTCAGACCCCCAGACATGAAGACGCCAGTTGTTTACTCGACGGGCTCGCTTGCACGTGCGCTGACTCACTGCACGCGGGCGACAGAAAGGCGCCGACAGAAAGGCGCCGTGGCGTGCTGACGCCGTTGAGTTGTTGATCGCGTTAGGCGGGCTCGCGGCTGGCCTTGACCCAGATTGCCTTTTTCAGAGGCACGGACGTTTGCTGCGGACTCGCTGGCATAACAGCACCCCCCGCCGCCAGACAATGCACCGGAAAGACGAGCTGCTTCCACGGGGCTCGGATGTCAGGTGCGCTCGTTCGCCAGGTCCCTCCAGGTTCGCCTCCAGGGCCATGGGGAGAATACAGCTCCAGACTGTTCCAGGAACACACCCCATTCTTGACGACGGATCCCAGCTCCACTGGCTTGTCGCCACAACTTGTCGACCAGCTTCACTCGTCTCTTCTGACCACCTTCGGTTTCAGCACTTGTCGATGGTTCTGCAACTTGCCAAGAACGGATCGACAACAGACAACACGACACGAGCAAGTGCCCTCGGTACCCGACAGAACACCAGACAAAGTATAGTTCAACATATACCTAGCTACGTGTCGATCTGAATTTCGTTCCCTCTACATCAAGAGGCACATGTGGGACACAAGACTCTTAAAATGACAACTCAAATTTTTCCCACGTACAACAACGTAACGAATTAGAATACAACATAAAGTTGGCTCCTTGAGCTCACTCTGAACGAGAGCGCTCAGCACAGGTCGTGATGAGGTCAAAATTTTGCCCCGAATCGCCAGCGAGAAACCGAAAGGTTGAGAAGGTACTAGCTAGAACGCACTGCTCAATGCACCTGCATTAGCGTTTAGCTTTCCTTTTTTTTGATAGCGAACGTCAAAGTTGCGCTGTAACCGGCCAAATTTAGGCGACGATACCTATGCGGCACCAAGAGCGGCTCACACTTGCGACGTTGCACAGGGGAACAACGATACGGCTTGCTATGGATTGACTCCTCACCGCTTAGCTCGATATCGTGTTCGATCACCCTCGTGTTTCCGGGGCGGTCCGAAAACACGTCTCCAAACTCGGAAACAATCCTTCTCGGGTCCTCCTTCCGGGCTTCACTTAACCTAGGCTCTAGGTTTATCTGCTCCCAGATTACTTTCGATCCCCCTTCGATTACCTCACTAGTACTCAAAACTTCCGCTCCCTCTTCCTCTGAAGAATTCAACAGCTGATTTACGACTGCTTTCAAGTAGTAAATTTTGTCCGGCCGCCTTCCTAATTTCACTTCATAATTTGTATCGCAAGGCTTCAATAATACTTTGGCGGGCCCTTCCCAATCAACATCAAGCTTGTTCCTTTTGGACGGCTGCAGCAGCATTACCTGATTATCAACTTCAAAAGCGCGCTTCCTCACCGATTTCTCGTAGTGCTCCTTCGACAGCACTTGTGCCGCGTTTTTGTGGCTTTCCACTAGCGCTTCAATTGAGAGATCCTCACGCTGCTCTCGAATGAGCGTCTCTCGATCAACTCTCGGCAGCTCGCTCCAACTTTCCGCTACAGGCGAGAGCGTTGCAACCCTCTCACTCTGACTCAATGGCGCCATGTCGTCTTCCCCTACGCATATCTCGCCGGCCGCTTCCGCGACGGGCCGCTCGCGTGACCGCTCACATGACTCATGCGGAAAATTTCCTTTCTGGGGTTCCGTCGACCCGCCGACAAGGTCACTTGAGAGTTCACTGCATTGAACCAGATCAAGCTTTCGCGATAGCTTCCGCGCCTGCGATCGCGTGAGGGCCATGCACGCTAAGTTGGGGAAGAACGATTTGCCCTGCTCTTTGAAAAGCTGCTCTGAGTTGTTGGAGAAAAGATAAGGAAAACGATCGTTTAGCGCGGCAGACACAGCCGCTTCGGTGCGAAGCTTACCGAACGGACCTTCAATGACAACGGTGGCGATTGGTAAGCGAACACTCTGCTCCTCGGCGACTTGCCTGATCCACGCGCATTCTCCTGTAAAGTCATCCGGAGACACCAATGAAGGATGGACAACGTCCATGGTTGCCGCTGAGTCTCTAAGTGCTCGGCACGTTTTCTCATTCACCCTAATTTCTTGGAGATACGGCTCCAACAACCGCATGTTTTTTTCTGATTCTCGGATTGTTGCGAAGGCAAACTTTTCCTGACAGTTTCTCGCGATGTGTCCTTCCTTTTTGCAGTTGTAGCAGATTAGCGGCTTCCGTTTGTTTTCCGATTCAAATGCCGGTGTGGTAGAAACCTCACTCGATTTCTCCGCTTCTGTTTGCCCTTCCCCTACACTGTACCTCGTAAGACACGGGTCCTTCTTGAAATTACGGTGCGGAGCGGGTCTCCGTTGATCAGGTTTCTTTGAAAAGCCCTCTTTTCTCTCATCTTTTTCAACGCGCACTGCCCTGCTGTGCAACTTTCGGCGAGTATAATACTCCTCAGCTAACTCTGCTGCCTTGTTGAGCGGTACTTCACCAAGTCTGTCCTGCAGCCAAAGCCTGACATTATCCTCGATGCAGCGGTAGAATTGCTCCAGTGCAACGCATTCCACCACTCTATCGCGGTCGTCATAAACACCTTCGCCCTTGAGCCATTCAATTAAATCGGCCTTAAGACGAAACGCGAAGTCAACGTGTGACTCATTCCCCTTTTCAGCATACCGGAACCTTTGCCTGAAAGCCTCGGGTGACAACTTATAACGTCTTAAGAGCACTTCCTTAACCTTGTCATAGCTCTCAAACGCTTCCCTCGACAAGCAAGTTATCGCGTCGGACACTTCGCCGGGAAGAAGAGCTAACAGGTTCTGCGCCCAAAGAGACCGCTCCAAAGCGTTTTGCTCACAGACGTGTTCAAACTTGACGAGATACTTCGCCATGTCCTCGCCTACTACGAACGGTGGCAGTTGGTCCCGAATTCTAAAACCGCTGACCTGAACTGTTGGAGAAGCTACGCTAGGCGCCTGCGAACACTGTAGGATTGCCAATTCTAGTCGTTTCAACTCGAGACGCTCCTGTCTCTCGGCCTCCTCGTGACGTTCGCGCCTTTCAGCTTCTTCACGTTCGCGAGCTTCTACTTCTCGCCTTTCAGCCTCCTCACGGCGTGCTTTATATCCACCCAGGCCTCATCGACTTCCTCAGCCGACACTCCCTCATCCTTCATGATCTCAAGGATCGCTTGCTTTCGTTTCGCACGGCCCAAAGTAATGCCGAGTTCCTCACAAATTTCGATGAGTTCCTTCACTTTAAGGTTCTCCATCGTTCACACTAGCCTCTTGCTGTTTGCCCCTGTTAACAATTTACTTGCCGTACCCACTATATGTCAACTAGCAAGACGCGCAAGCAATTTTTCACTCTCCCGTGTTTACCCCCTCCGCATTAACGTTGGTTTCAAAGCACTTCGACTTTGCTTGAAACGATCAAAGTTCACTCTAATGCTTCACACAGCCCTTCTCTAAACTACTACAACCTGAGCTAGAGTAGTCTGGTGAAACTGAGGGGAAAACATCAGGCACTCACCGCATCGATGTCGCTGACGCCGGCCGATCCCGCAGCTGCCAACCACTGTTGCGAAAAGACGGCGACGCCAACACGGTCCGAAGGCGCCACTGCTTCCAACTCCGCCGGGAAGGTCACCAGCCGTTTGGTAGCGTATGTTTATCAGCTCTGCGCGACTGCTTCTTCTGCGCAGAGCTGATAAGACGAGCGGACGAGACGACGGTGAGGAGTTAAACAAGGTTTATGTACAGCATATACAGGCATTACAAATTCGGCACTGGGGCCGGACGGAGACTCGAAGAGCCGGCTCTCCTCTCTAACACAAGGTCTGCTCTCAAACGGGTTCGCTCTTCAGCTTTCACCTAGGACCGCCGATCGCGACGCGGCGCAGGGCTTCTTATAAGCCCGACGTCCAACCAAAAGTGTCAATCAGAACGGCCGCGGTCATCAGTGCAGGACAATATTATATGTATCCAGTCTAGCCATTACCTTAAACCAAAACCTTCGACTCCGTGCAACTTTGTTTTTTAATGCCTT